>CM023489.1:14807502-15465101 GCA_013339685.2 Hyalomma asiaticum | reverse complement strand
TTTTGCCGGGGCGGTGGTGTTGGGCCGGCTGGGCTACCATGGAAGTATTCTAAAAACAACCTTCTACGATTCAGGGGAACCCAGCTGTTCGCGCCGCCGAAACGGAAGCTCATCGTACTTCGAAGCGCGATCGAGTTTCTGTTAACAGTCTGTGACCCACTCTGTGGAAGTGCTTCTTCGGCGCAGCAAGCTATATTTGCTGGTAGAGGTCGCAGATATCTAATTCTTTTGCTCAGCATATCGCATCATTAACACACGCGCGCACAGCTGCGCTCACATTTTGCATTAGGAAGTATGACATCCGTCACGAATTTTTTTTTATGACTGATATTTAGGGATACGGGGAAAAGAACAGCACAAACTGCATTCGTAGGCATTCCATGTAAGATCTTGGAGGAGACAAATATCGATGGGACACTGACGTCTCTACACTGAAGCTGCGCAGATCATGAACAGCGCGCTGAAAGGACGGCGCCTCCTGAAAAGCGAGGCTGGTGCAGCGGCAGTCGCGGAGTCGATCGGCACTGCGTGCGTGCCAGTCGTTGCCGTAAGATAAAAATGAAAGCCGCACGGAGAAAAACGAAGTAGTTGACGATGTCCCCGCGCGTCAATTCGAGTACACAGCGTTGGTGCCCGTCGGCGTCCGGCAGCTTCGTGTAGGGATCGACATCGTCGCACGTTCGCGCATTTGCTCACATAAACACCGTGCCTATGCGAATAACTCAGGCTGATAATCTTTCCGCAAGGGACGGCGGCGACATTGCGCCTAGAAATTTAGAGAAAACGAACCAAAACGCGGTCGAATCAACGAATGTATGAACGGCGCTGCCGGGAACGAAACAAGTGGCTCCCCATGGTCCTCCAGCATGCCCGTCGCGACGACAGCGGGGCAGTCGTGACGTCACGTGCAAGCTATGTATAGACCTACCTTCGAAATGGGCATTTCGGGTAAGTAATCCTGATCGTCGCGTAAATGGGCCTAGTCAATGATAATAGTGTCAGGATTGAGACAAGAGCCTCGCCGACGTATTTATGCAAGTTTTTCCATCGGCCGGAAAAAGTGTTCGTTTCCCAAGGTTATAGACCTACCTTCGAAACGGGCATTTCGGGTAAGTAATCCTGATCATCGCGTAAATGGACCTAGTCAATGATAATAGTGTCAGGATGAGACAAGAGCCTCGCCGACGTCATTCGTGCAGTTTTTTCCATCGGCCGGAAAAAGTGTTCGTTTCACAAGGCTATACTACCTTCGAAATGGGCATTTCGGTAAGTAATCCTGATCGTCGCGTAAATGGCCCTAGTCAATGATAATAATGTCAGGATTGAGACAAGAGCCTCGCCGACGTATTTGTGCAGTTTTTCCATCGGCCGGAAAAGTGTTCGTTTCCCAAGGCTATAGACCTACCTTCGAATGGGCATTTCGGGTAAGTAATCCTGATCGGCGCGTAATGGATCTAGTCAATGAGAATAGTGTCGGATTGAGACAAGAGCCTCGCCGACGTATTTGTGCAAGTTTTCCATCGGCCGGAAAAAGTGTTCGTTTCCCAAGGCTATAGACCTACTTCGAATGGCATTTCGGGTAAGTAATCCTGATCGTCGCGTAAATGGACCTAGTCAATGATAATAGTGTCAGGATTGAGACAAGAGCCTCGCCGACGTATTCGTACAAGTTTTTCTGTCGGTCGAAAAAAGTGTTCGTTTACCATGGGTATAGACTTACCTACAAACTGAGCAGTTCGGGTAAGTAATCCTGATCGTCGCGTAAATGGGGCTAGTTATCAGCCGTCCACGCACTGTGTCACTGGCTAAGGATTTAGTTCTGTCTTAAAAGAGACACAAGCAGCAACACCATGAACGTTATATTTTTATTCCGTAGAAAGAACATTATGCATGCGGGCCGCATCGCTGTTCACGAAAGTCACACAAATAGAATACTCTGGGAGCTGAATCCGTGATGCATCTGTATCCTTCCGACCGGTTAATATATACCTCAGCGATATCCACTTAAAGCCTATAGAAGCGCCAGCAGTACAGAAGCCCTGGGAGAGTCTTTCAATTGAGCCACTTACGAACGAGAACGAACCATCCTCCCGCGTGAGCATTAAAAGCAAGATACTAATCTTGCGTGTAGTCATCCAAGCATTTGCAGCCGAATGTGCCGATTGCGGAAGTGTTAAAACATATTCCGCTTTATGCCTTGTCAACTGTTTCACATGTGTTCTCTCACTCTTTTTCTCTCCCTCTTTTTTTTCAGCGACGAGCCCTTTTTTCTTCATGAAAGGAGGAAGTGAATGTTTCTAGCTTTGCATGCATAGTAAGTTAGTGTTTTCGTTGTGCAACTACGGGTTTCTGTGGTCTGCATATGCATATACAGGGTGTCCCACGTAACTTGAGCCAAGAATTTGAAATGAAAGGCACTTCAGAGGAGAACGAACTAAACGTATACTATTCGTACTGGTCTATAGATACTCAGGTTATTTTTTATTTCCCCCTAAAGTTAATTAGTTAATTAGTTTTAATTAGCTAACTCCTTAATTATGGGCTGAAACCCAAAATATGAACACTGAGCTGTAGAGCACCTTGCATAACAACCGACTGAATTGTTTCCTGTACGTATGTCTTCGGTGTTAATTTTTTCCGCATTCTAAAGAAAGCCCGCGAACTTTGAAAATAGCCATGTGACGGACCGCGAGCGCACTGCTATAGTGCTGGTCTCAAGCGTCAACCGGTGAACAAGGTCGCCGCGGCTGCCACGGGGGAAGCGACATGGTGCTTTGAAGGTGGTCGATGTTTGGGCGTCCGTCTTTGGTGCATGACCGGTGCACATTCACGCTGCTGGCCGAGCGCTGCCGAGATAAGCGTCCAAGACGGATAAAAAACAAGAAAATAGCTTTATTTTCTTGTTTTCTTGATCTTCTTGATCTTCTGTTTTCTTGATCTCGTGAATCAGAATCAAACTGCTCTTTGTTTTTTTTCCTCGCAGTATGAGCGCTTTACCAAAATTGGACCGACAGATATCCTTTGCTGACAAGTGTGTGTGCAAGTTTTCCCCATCGGCCGGAAAAATGTTCGTTTCCAAGGCTATAGACCTACCTTCGAAATGGGCATTTCGGGTAAGTAATCCTGATCGTCGCGTAATGGATCTAGTCAATGAATAGTGTCCGGATTGAGACAAGAGCCTCGCCGACGTATTTGTGCAAGTTTTTCCATCGGCCGGAAAAAGTGTTCGTTTCCCAAGGCTATAGACCTACCTTCGAAATGGGCATTTCGGGTAAGTATCCTGATCGTCGCGTAAATGGACCTAGTCAATGATAATAGTGGCAGGATTGAGACAAGAGCCTCGCCGACGTATTCGTACAAGTTTTCTGTCGGTCGGAAAAAGGTTCGTTTACCATGGGTATAGACTTACCTACAAACTGAGCGTTCGGGTAAGTATCCTGATCGTCGCGTAAATGGGGCTAGTATCAGCCGTCCAGCACTGTGTCACTGGCTAAGGATTTAGTTCTGTCTTAAAAGAGACACAAGCAGCAACACCATGAACGTTATATTTTTTTTTCCGTAGAAAGAACATTATGCATGCGGCCGCATCGCTGTTCACGAAAGTCAACAAATAGAATACTCTGGGAGCTGAATCCGTGATGCATTGTATCCTTCGACTGGTTAATATATACTCAGCGATATCCACTTAAAGCCCATAGAAGCGCCAGCAGTACAGAAGCCCTAGGAGAGTCTTTCAATTGAGCCACTTCCGAACGAGAACGAACCATCCTCCCGCGTGACCATTAAAAGCAAGATACTAATCTTGCGCGTAGTCATCCAAGCATTTGCAGCCGAATGTGCAGATTGCGGAAGTGTTAAAACATATTCCGCTTTATGCCTTGTCAACTGTTTCGCATGTGTTCTCTCACTCCTTTTCTCTCCCTCTTTTTTTCAGCGACGAGCCCTTTTTCTTCATGAAAGAGGAAGTGGATGTTTCTAGCTTTGCATGCATAGTAAGTTAGTGTTTTCGTTGTGCAACTACGGGTTTCTGTGGTCTGCATATGCATATATATATAAATTTATTTTTTAGTGTGCCTTTGCGATGTTTAAGACAGGTACTTGAAGCAAGTTCACTTTCCGTAGAGCGGTACACCGGGTGTAAACAGCGCATGCGCAAACATGGCCGACCACCCGGCGCATATGCCTTCCGCTTCGACTCTTAAGGCCCAACCGCATGCACGCGATTTTCGAGCGACAGCGACAAGCGACAGCGACAAATGAGCTCCGTCGCGCTGTCGCGTCGCGGCGGCTGCAACCACATGTTGGCGACAAAGTGCCATTGTTGCTAGATTGAAAACTATCGCGTGCACGCACGTAAATTGCAAAAAAGAATTTAAAACTAGATAAATGACCAGATGATAAACTTATTATTGCTTTTTTTGTGAGAAAAAAGACATAAAAGTGTTCGGCGACTCCCTTCTTTTCGCAATCTTTTGTTTAACCGCGACAGTAGTACCTGCAGTGACCTCGAGGGGGCCCCCGGATGCTACGCCGCTACGCTACGACGCACTTTGGAAACTGCGTCATAGATGTTTGACTGCGCATCCCATCGCTGTTGCGATACGACGCCACGCTACTTCTTTGAGTAGCTGGGACTTGTAGTGTGGGCTCGACATGTCCCATATAGCGTTTTCTTTTTTAACTTCGTCGATGAGACGCTCGTTGAAGTCGTGCTTCTCGAGGTTCGACATGGCTGCCTCGGACAGAGTAGGCCTACCTCGCACAACGACGTTGTTGACATAGCAGCAAGCTACCACCATTGCAGTAAGCTACCACCGAAGCATCAAGGTTGTCGCACGCTCTGTAGCCCTCGAGTTGCTAATTGACGGTAGTATTTGCTTTAGTTTTGTATCATGAAGCTTCCGTGAGTAAAGGCTTCCGTGAGTAAAGCATCCGTGACAATTAGGCACCGTTTCTGAGCGCGGCACTCAAATTGTCGAGGCCGTAGGCCTAGCGAGGGGCCGCCAGAATTTCGGAGGACAGAGATCACACTGTCTTGCTTCTTCTGCTTGTCACCCATAGGTGGCGCCACTTGACTTTAAAAAGAAAAAACCAACGTTATACGCTATGCGATATCCTGTATGTCTTCGCGTATGCGTTTTACGGGGCACGCTAAAACTCCCTAATAAGCTAATGAGAGTACCGTGACTATAACTGTCTCACTGATGATGCTTCACATTACCAGTTACGTGAAACGCTAAACTCGCACCAGTGTTAGCGTTGTGTGTCTCAGGTTGGGCTGTGCACCACGATGTTTCGCTCCCAGCGTTACACATCACGTATATACAGCTGCTGTAACCCGTAATCCGCAAGTGTTAAACAGAATCATACAAATCTATAATATTGCTGCGACCTACACGTTTCACTTACATAACTGCTGGCATGAGGAAATGACCGTGAGGTAATCAACAACTCCCAGTAATTTCATTATTTTCTTTCTACGTGGACATAGAGGCGAGCGAAAAAGGAAGTTCAAATGTATTTAAGTAATACGGCCGGTATTTAAGTAATGCCGGCGAAGGTACCGGTAAAACGGTATCTGTAAACGTAAAGAAGTTCACTGACAAACTAAAACTCCCCATTAACGTCGTAGACTGCCATGTTGCGGGCAACAAGTCCAGCGGGAAAGCCAACTTGGCACTCCGTTGATGGGGTCCAACCTCAACACTATGCATGAGATGAACCACACGCTAGACGGGTGCCTCTGTTGAGTCCTGGATGCTCGCTTGACGTAGAAGCTTTCTCCTACGAACTCGCTCGGCATGCTCCTCCTTGGCCTTCAGCTTTCGGACCATTTCCTCCAGCCGTTTCTCCCTGAAAAGTTAGAATAATGCAAGCTTCACGTACGCGAACGAGCATGGCTGGCTGTCGCCTAATTGAGAGTAAAGGTACAGGCTATCCAAATTATCGTGCACTAAGGTTCTAAAGCAAGCTAGGCGCTCTTGAAAGATTGTCTCAACTGCATACTTGTAGCAGCCGTGCGTACTGACCTTCGGTATATTTTCGTCACTAAGTAATATTCAATTAATTGATTTTAGTTAATCAACTGTTAAAATGTTACTTTAACCTCCAACATGTCAATTAGAAAGTTGCAGGTCGTCTCACATGCTTAAAACGTCCTTAGTCGAATGCATAAAAGAATGCATAAAAGAAAGAATGCATAAACGTCCTTAGTCGTTCATCGGTGTACCTGCATGTCCTATACACAAAGCAAATAGCTTAGCCTGCAGATGCGCACTCAAACGCCGACTATCGACGGAAATATGGCAGTGTCGCATAATATCCACCGATATACGCTATTATCTGAGCATGCGCAGAGACGGAAACACCGATTCCACCCCGCCGTTAAGCACAAGCTCATGCTTACCTGACAAATAACTATTTACCTAAACTTGAACGTTTATTTTTGTGCAAGATAAGGCTCCTCCTATATGCGCTGCTCTGCTAATATTCGTATGCTATTCCAAACATGCGTTCTTCTATTATTTCGCATCTAAACAAAAGTCTAAAGAGACGCAGCGACATCTGACGTATGAGCGAAACTGTTAATGGGATAGTGTAGAAAAATTGGGAAAACTAGCGAAAACATCGAAAACCTATTTGGAAGACTATTCCGATTAACAGAGTTCATGTGACGTATTTTCGAACAGTTGGCCGTATTTTTAGTGGATTGTGAGAGTGCGGCGGCTGCGCGCCAGTGCGCTTGTCGTGACGTCACATGCAGCCGGCGCCCTCTCTCCTCCAGACACTTCCCTCTCCACCTCTCCTCCCGAGAACCACTTGCGTCGCGAGTTGCTCGTCGCGAATTGGTCGGCGCGACAGTATCCGGTGGGTGTCACGCAACTTCCTCTAGTTCACGGCGCGGCCGCTAAACGCGCAAATTTGCGAAAAATGCATTAAATGCAGTATTTTCCGCTAGTCTCTCGCTGAAATGAAGCATGTGGAAACAAATTTCAGTACCCGATCTTTCAATTGGATCATTTATGTCGACGGCGAAAGTTTTGTTCAGTATCCCTTTAAAGTGGCCGTAGAGACGGAGAGCAGGCAATGCTTTGAAGAAAACACAGGTCAGATCAGCTTGTTAATAAGAGGCCCATGTCGAGTAAGGCGGCTGCAAAGCCGCTCAGAGTACAGTAGCACTCGCAACGCAAGCGTGAAAACTCAACCACGATATTCAGGAAGATTATGTCGACGCTTACCTGCTCTCTGTCTTGGAAGCCATTTTCACAGCGTGCGTAATGTTCGTCTCTTCTTCAGCTGTCTTCCTCGGGGGGCATGTTTCTTCCAAGAACGCCTTCGCCTTCCTCACCTTTTCTTCTACTTGTTTCTAAAAAAAAGTTTGAGAAAGATAAAGAAGGACGGTATAAATTTTAGTGTCAGTTTATCGGCTTTTCAAGTAGTTATGACTCAGGGAATAAGAGAGCGCAAGAAACAACGCAGGCACAAACAGCGTGTGTCGTTCTTGACGCGGTGTTATATGTTTAAGTATAATAAATAAAGTCGCCCATCGGCCTATACTCTCACTGTTGCTGAAAGCTTCCAAACTCTACTTTGCAAGTATACGTACAAACCATTTCCGCCCACTAGCGACCTAAAAGTCACTTCACATTAATAAAAATACCCGGAAAATGAATCCAGCAAAGAACTTTTTTTCTAGCGAAGTTTTGTATTGGCTCAATCGTGTCGCGTGGGTGTTGTGTGTCGTACGAGAAAACAATCATCATCATGCAGGCACCGCGCACGAACTTCTTTCTTCTCGCTCGAAAGTACTTCTCCTTGGGCCCCCACAAGTTGGTGCTTATACATCTATTTCTCTTTCTCTTCTTTCTGTGTTCGTTTCTTCTCTTTCGCTTGTAGTAATAATGCAGACGCAAAATAACAATTGCTCGTCGGGCTGCGGATTCGAACCGCCAACCTCCAGGCGTGGCGTACCAAACGTGGGTCTAATGCGTGTGTGATTGCATTAACTCGTCACTATAGCTCTAGACTCAATGCGTTACCGATGCGCCGCCCGGCTTTCGCTTTCAAGTGCTACAAGAGCGAAACACCTACCCAATTTTCTTACTAAGAGTACTTTTGCGTTAAACGCGCTGCCAGCTGGCACCTAATTGCCATAAGTAATTGCGATATTATTTTTTAGGGACACGATAAACGCAGACCGTTTAGTGGCACAGCACATCCCGTTAGCCTCTGTTACGATATGCGATGAGAAATTAAAACATAAGACATAAAAATACAAGAAAGAGAACCCGTTACAACTTGCATATATAATAGATATGTTAAGAGGGCGCAAGTCTGTTATACGAAATAGGCATATAACCATAACGATGGTTTATAAATACTAATTAACAAAGAGCGCGGGACATTCGAAAGTGCGGAGCGTTTGCGCGTCGTGCAGGTGTCAAGATTCAACATTCGCGTGCCGGTTCTCGCAATAGACTCACCTTCCGCCGGTCTTCAGCCTTTTCGAGCTTGTCGATAATGCTTTCTTTCGTCACACGTGTGCGTTCTTTGTTTTTCCTCTTCTTCTTTTGAAGCAAGGGGGGAAGCTGCCGTACCGCTCCTTTTGAAGGCTTCTCCTCAATTTCCGCAGATACGAGCTCGAACCTGTAAAAGGGAAATCGATATAAATTTTTAAGGCGAAAGCCTTAGATCTCTACGTTTCAAGGTCGCATTGTAAGGTACAACAAGGTCGCCTGGCCATATATAAACATACACATATGACGCGTGAGGCATACCTCCATCAAGCAGTGACCTTGAGATCGCGGGTTACGTCTATTCGCATCCCGCATCCCCGGGTATTCAGGTACGCGCCACACGAAGTTTCACGTGGCTCGAAAGAATGCTGCATTTGGTAACGTATAACACAACCTGTAACTTAACTCGAATAACTCAATGCATTACTAAGTTGAGCCTGCAAGTGCCACAAAGGTTGCAACGCCAAGCCGACTGTACAATTAAGATTTCGCATCCACATTTTTGTAAATCTTTAAACATCCCTCGTAAATTTTTTTGGCAATAAAAGGACAAGAATTTGTTCTGGAGATAGCTGACTGCGTGTGAGTACAACTCATATCACCAAATACTATTGAATCATGGGGCAATCTTGAAATAAACGAATATGACACCGTTTCAGATTAGCGTACGCAAGGCTGTTTGTGCGCATCAAGCGTACTGCGTATACTATGGTTCACGCTGTCGGTCACGCTGTCAACCGCGTGTAACTACCGAAAGTGTATTACAATACGCTTAGCCTCCTTTCCTGGATGGATAAGTAGTTAGGCATATCCCCTGTGAATCGAAGTGACGGTTGGCGCCACCAAACCTTTTATTAGTCCTCCCTATGTTCTGTAGTTTGTACAACAAGTTGTGAGTTTCGGCATTTTCCCCCTCACAAATGGCACTGCTACTGCTGATGCTTTTCGTTCAGTGTATTCTATAGTTTCCCGCAACTAATCTGCCAGCATTCTTTTGCTTGTGCTTACCGCAGTCTCATACAATGAACATGCATTCTAGCTCCCGTTAGCATACGTAAGCAACGCCAACGCGTATACTAAACTAAAACATTCTGTTGCTGCAATCTGTTTACCATCATTATACGATGTACCGTTTTTTCGGGAACTTGTGCACACTCCTTACTGTACGCCCAACCTGAGAAAATTCAGGTTTACAATCTTCCTGTTTTTCCTAGGGTTTCTTTTTCATATGTAGTTGAATTATAGTTATACGGTGTTAGATATGTGACGTGAATTCCGCTGTACCTTTAGGACGCTATGTTAAACGTTCATTATGACCGTTGCTGTAACCCAGTTCTTATAATAACAGCCACACACTCTCTCACTGCCACCTGAACCACAAATTTGTGCTGTGAGCGTTGTATTATGCAAGTGTAAAAGCGTACGTCAGGTTGTCCAGAACAGTTTTTAGCCCTGAAGACCGCACAGATATTCCTGGTTACTGGTGGTTTCCGGTCGGTCGATCGATCAATCGATTGACTGATTGGTCTGTCTGTCTGTCTGTCTGTCTGTCTGTCTGTCTGTCTGTCTGTCTGTCTGTCTGTTTTAGGCTAGAGTAGTCCACGTCGTCACTTACGCCACTCCACCAGAGGCCTTGCTCTCGGGTCGCAGGACGAGGCCTTCCGTCCTGAGCTTGTTCAGGATGGCCTCCTGCTCGTGGCGCTCCCTGTCCTTGCCGCTCATGCGCCGAGGACACTGCTTGCCTTCCACGACCAGCTCTGTTCGAATGAGAACGCAGCGATAAAATACCACTCAGGACAATATCTGTTGGCTCTCTCAAACCAGAAAAGAAACACGGTCCAAGGCAGTTCATTGCCGACCAAAAACTGCAGTGCCTGAACGGATACAATGTTGTCGTACTGAGAAAGAAATCATCCACGGTTAGCGTTATCTCTACAACTGCAGGGAAACATGCAGAAAAGGAAGATGCTCGGAACGCAGGACGCGGACGCGGTCACGGGAACCTCTCATACAATTAATTCCCGTGGCTGCGATGCGCATTACGGGAATCTCTCGTAAAATAAATTTTCGATGGAGGCGAAAACGTCAGAGGCCCGTGTACTGTACGATGTCAGTGCGTATTGAAAAAACCCCGGGTGGTCGAAATTTCCGGAGCCCTCCACTGCGGCGTCTGTCATAATCATATCGTGCTTTTGGGACGTAAAACCCCAGAAATCAATCATCAATCGAACCACTTACCGATGTCCTCCAGAGGTTTGAACTCCAGTTCCACGGCGCGCACTTTCTCGGGCGCCGAGAACTCCGTCACCACGTCGGCGTACTCGTCGTACAGCTCGTGAACTCCCGAATCAGGACTCTGCGTCTGACCCGTCGCCGGCCGTGGCGTAGGCGTGCGCTGCGCAGATAAGGTAAACAGAAAAGTTTGTTTTTGCGACAAACGACATTCTTGCTAGACAGTGTCAGGTCATAACCCTGGCTAATCCGGCATTATCTGGAAACGCTTTGCTTTCCTGTTTCCTATAGGGGAATACGGGAGGGGCTGCTCGATTTTTTTTTAACGTGTTTAGTCATCTTATCGCAATAATTAATACTAACAATCCAATCTAGGCGTCTGTGTGGACGTCAGTGTGGAGGTGCGAACGCACCTCGATCGCTAGGAACCTGTGCGAAAGCTTGAAAGAACGCGCTGACTTCTCTCAGCTTTGAAGGAGGGGCGCGAAAGAGCCCGGTAAGAAAAACGTGGGCGCCTTTGATTGTAAAAGACAAATATACTGTTCACCAGCCTGGCGATAGAACATGACTTTGCTACTGGCAACCAGTTCCTAGAAATCTGAGCAAGAGCACTAATAAACAGATCAATCAATGATCCGTGAGCCTACCTATGCCAGGGAAATTCGACGAGGAGTAAATTTGGACTGGAGGGCGCGTCGGACAGAAATTTTGAAACCATGACCAGCAACTTACCGCTGTCCCTAAACCGTAAGGAGTACAATCATCGAATTGTGCGCCAACAAACATACGGTGCTGAAACTTGTCAGAGGCATAACAAAGAAACTCGTCACGGAGTTAGCGCAATATATTCTGCGCGAGATGGAACCAGAAATGTAAGCGTACCGTCAAAAGCCAGGACTACCGCTGAGAGCGCTGGAAACCACAGAAGTGTAGCCGATGTTCTAGTGTCCTGTTAGTCGCTGCCGAACCGTAGACACTCGATAACAGTGCCTTCTAACCCACGAAAGCAGTGTGGGGTGAACCTTGCGCTGTCGGTAATTTCTAAGGCTCGTCTGTAGTGCGAAACAAGCTACCAACACGAACAAAGAGCACCGGATGCTGTATTCCAGCCATTGCTTGCTGCCACAGGTACATCATTTCTAGAGGTATGGCAGTGTACGTTCACAGACAAATGAAACGTTAAGACGAGAGTACAAAGCGGAAGACTTTGAAAATGTTTGCATTTCGCGCTCGCTGGTATTGATGCACCATGTAAAACAGCACACAAACGGGACGAACACAAGAAAATACGATAACGCGGGTGCTGACGCGGACATGATATGGGAAGATTAAGAATGAGGTGTTATTCCTGCAGGTAAGTAATTTCGTCCTCAAGTAAGTGGTTGGACGGTGAACTGATGCCAGAAGGGGCGCATTTAACAATGGTCAATGCCTCAATGATCTCGTGCGTGCATACCTCGAGGATGGCTGCTTGATTAAAATACGGGGTGCAACGGCATTATTTACAATGTGCGGCCAAGTTGCTGTCGTATCTCTCCTTTACGTCACTGGCGTGCTCCCGTGTCCCGTGTTTTCCTTTTATATGTCTGAAGCTCTCGCAATAAAATTTTAGTGTTAGACGTTCAGCGCCCGTGTCACCGTCTGTTCTTGTGTTCGTCCCGTTTGTGCGCTGTAATTTTTTTTTTACATGATGGAACACTTTCGCTAAGGCGAGAAACCGAGAGCACGAACTCGCATCAGTAATTATGCAGGTTGCTGAAGACCGTGCGGACCTCGTGCTGAGCGTGTGCGCCAACATTATGCTCATGTTACGCCTGCTTGTGAAAACAAGAAGAGAAGAAAGCGCTTTAGTTCGCCCTAACTTGTTCGCACCTAATTGTCCGAGAGTGCCCATATACTGCACCGCGAGACATAGAATTATATGAGCAGACAGTGCACCGCACTTCAAGCTGCATGTCACTGACGATTGCCTTTGTCACTAAACTAATCCACCACTGAGCTGCATGCGCTGCCTAATGAACTGCCAGGTAAGGCGTTCAAAGGCACGGGCACAAGAGAAGGCTCTGTAGTTCATCATTCACGTTGAGAACTTTTCTTTTTTTATATCCGTGCTTGCACTGGTTACCTTGTTCCATTGTGAATTCATACCAACTTGCTCAGCCTGTTATTCTACGACTGCGACGCCACTGATGGAACTCCGCACCATATCAGCGTTACGCAAGCCGTGCATCCTAGATTCCAAGGCGCCGTCTTCGCGGTGGAACGACGAAGCACGAACGTGGTGCATTCTGCGCTGATGCATAGCTCACGTTTGTCAAGGAAAAAGCTTTGTACTTCTCAAGCGAAGGTGACCTTCGAAACACGATGGCAGGAAAATATTTCACGAAAAAAATATTTTAGAAAACGCGTCTCGATCTCTTATATGTCAAAATTGGCATGGAAAGATACGGGTATATGACTACCGCGACTGACAGGTCGCTGCACCAATGACGTGGTATGACCTTCAGTTGCGTCACAATTGAAAGCAACAAAATCCCGTGGGCCTTGTGCCTGCGTGGCATATGCGGGCGTTAGCTGTGAATATGTGGGTATCAGCCACAAGTGATTGCACGTTTACCGTTACGGCTTACCCCAAACTACGTTCGCGTGAGTTCGGTAGCCAAAAGGCCCGGGTGCAAACACCTAGGTTCTAGCTTCGACTATCAAAGTATGTGGGCTTTCGTATTTGCGTATCTTCAGCGATACCTCGGGATTGCTATAAGAGTTTTTGTTACTCCTTCTGAGCAGCTCAGCTCAAAGTGATTCATATACGACCGCGATCAATGTGCGATCTGTTATTATACAAAACAGGGCCTGAACTAATTAGCAGATCTTTGAAGCGCTGAACCAGACACACTTGAGAGCAAATTTTACTTCTAAAGCTCTTAACTATAAAATTGCTTGAAAATGCGTTTTGTGCGCCGATGAATTTACATTTTTCGATAAATTTCATAGCACTTCGAAGCGGAATGTAAAATAGAAAGCGTATTGGGAGCACGCAACTTCTCGAAAGTCATTTAACAAAAATATCGTTGATAGTAAAAGTGAAAACGTAATATTGCACGTGCAGCAAAATAATGTGTTTAACACAACGAGGTATCGCCTAAGCGGGGCATTTTTCGGTAATATAACATGATAACTTTAATAAGGTTTCAAGGTAACCCAACTGTAGCGCAAGAAGTTATCTTAAAATCGCGACCGTTTTGTTAGTGTCACGTATTTCTTCCTTGTTCACATGATATAACCCAGCCTTGTATGTACAGACATAGTAGCTTGTATGCATCGTATCTATTCCTGACTTGTTCGCTTACAGTGTCAGGAAGCTGTCTCTTGAAATATTGTTACTATTTTCCCGCAGCCTTCGATATCTTTCCAGGGCCGTATGGTGAAAAGTGGGAGGACGCCTGAGCTTCGCCTTTAGGAGCATCACCTCGTAACAGAACTGTTTTCCTGCACATCCAAATTACCGTCCGCGCTATCGTGTATATAGGGGTTAATTAACGTTGTCGTGCTTGAAATGTACTATGTTGCGCAAATGTCATAATTCCTTCTCTGAAATGCGACAGTGCTCAAGAAAATAACCCGTACTGCTGCCCCGTGCCGCAACATCTGCCTTCAACGTGCGTTTCTTGAAAATGAAGTCAAGCCTGATAGGCCTAAGGAAAAGCACCGTCCCAAATAAATAGTTCCTCTCTTACCTGAAACACCGGCTGTGGTTCTTCTTGAGCATCCGGACCTGTCCCGTCGCTCGCGGAGACACTTTCTCCGCCCTCAACATCGCCGGCAGGATTCGTCAGCACCGGCGTGGTGGGTATCGAACCCGTGTCCTTGACAATGACACTCTCCGCTCGAGGCACACTCGACGAAACGCGCGTCGAGGGAACGCAGCCCATAGTTCCTGAAGGTCCAGTGCAGACACAACAGGAGTCGTCAGCTGTTGCAGCACTCCTCTTCGGCGCGGATTGCTTCACGCGAGATCACTGACAGTGGCTTCTTGAGGCGAAGCTGAGGGCTCATGCGTCGCCTTCAAATCACCCAAGCATAGTTCAAACGTCCTTTGACAGACCAGCAATCGCTTTAGGCATCAAACGGCCTCAGCAAATAAAGTCAGTTCAGGTGTCTTTCAAGAAACGGCAGTGCTTATATCGCAGTGTAAAAGCACGTTCGTTCACAAACAAGCACTTTGCCGATGCATCGGCATCACAGAGGTCGTTGGCAGGTTGTTCGATGGGTTTAATCTAATACGCAGATCCTAGCACCTGCAGCCGCAACTTGCCCTCAAGGACAGCAGCCGTTTACACGTTCCCTTAGTGTCTTCTAGCCTCGTCAGCACTAACTGAGCGAGGGCCTCGTTCAAATTATCTGCCGACTACGAGCACGCCTGTCATCGCATTGAGCTGTGAAGACCCGCGCCCGCACTGTCCCAAAGGAAGAACGAAAGTTCGCGGAAAATACCTGTTGCGGCAAGAGTCACCGAAGGCTGAGCTGTAAACCTGGAAAACATAGAAACGTCGGCAATTATCGCCTAGGTTACATCCTCCCTAGCTAAGCTAATTAACCCCTAATGAGGCAATCTCCCCGAGGTTTCACTTCATCGCAATGCACGCTTCGCGTGTGCTCATCGCTGCCTGCTAATCTAAGTGCCTTCTAAGACAACTCCAAAAGCGCCTGCCGCCTCTGAACAGCCCCTGAGTCGACTCCCAGTATTCCGCGGTCGCCTTTCAAGAGACAGCACTACGTCTTTAGTTTCGACATCACTTACATCTCGCAGACTGACATGGAAGCTCCAAACTGCCGGCACGTGTGTCAATGTCTGCCTACTCCCCCTAAACGGACGATGCCGGACAACTGCACGACCGAGCTTTCCAGAAACCGGCGTGGGGGAGGTAGGTGACCGGCCCAGCGCTCTGACCGTGCGTTGTTCGTTCAAAGCCAAAACCGCTTTCTGTGCGGCGAGTTCGGGAAGCCGCTGCGGCGTTCCGGGAAAGAAAAAAAGAAAAAGAAAGGAAAACAACAAACAAAGGTGCGCGACGACGTCCTACCGCAGCGGCGACATCGATTCCTTCCCCGGCGACCTTATGTGTGCGAACGGCTGCAAGGAGGAGGAGGTGGAGGGAGAGGTCCAGTCCGTCGATTGCAAAGTTTTGTTGTTCCCCACTACATCATCGTTTTCCATGGAAACTGTTATGCCTCGCGCTAAGAGGAACTGGCGGCCGCCTGCGGTGGTGGTGGTGGCGAAAGAGGAGGGGGAGCTGCACGAGCGGCACGAGCTGTGCGGGTCAATACGTTCTTTTCATTCTCTTATTCGGCGAAAGAGGAAAGGTAGGAGAAGGAGGGGGGTAGTGCGTCATGTGCCGTGGGCTGGCCCGCACGGGCGATTGATCGGAAACCTGTTCGGCGACGAGGGCACTGGCTTGGCCACCGGAGGGGCCGAACCACAGGTTCTTGCATCCCTGCGACCTCGACGTTTCTTTATTTTTCTACTTTTATTCATTTTTGTGTGTGTGGGAGTTCGGCTATTTTTATCTTCGTTTTTTATTTGTCTGGTTCCTGCTCCTCTGCGAGCCGCTTTTTTTTTTCTCCGTACAGCGGGCGAGATCAACTTCATTACTTGTTTGTTTGTATGCTTACTTAGAAACTTGTTTGAAAGAAGGTGGCGGGAGATGGGGATTGCTTTTTGATAACACGTAACGGCCTCCCTGGCACTGCGACAGTGAAAACAAAGACGTGTCGGCTGGAACAAAGGGCGTGATCACCCTACAGCAGCTCGCGCTGTGTCCGTCGCTTGTTTCAGATGACTGCCGACAGGTGACTGCCCTTTCATCTTATATGCACACGTCAAATCCGGAGATGAGATTGCAAGAAGAAACACTCCTGCAGGGACGCTCATACGTAGCTAAAGTTGAAGAATGGGAATGGTGAGCGCCACGAAAGAAATGAAAACGTTCTTTCTTCTTTTCTTTGAAGATATTCGTGAATTCTTGTGATATCGTGTACCCATTAACAGTTGAGCTGTCTAAGGGTCGAGCTTGATCTCTTTGCAACGTCTTTCGCATCTAGCAGCGGGTCTATCATGCGGAAGGGAAAAGCTCTTGCCCTTGACGTACTACCTACGCTGCTACATGATACTGATTATGCGAAGGACAATGTACAAAGAAAGAAAGAAAGAAAGAAAGAAAGAAAGAAAGAAAAGAAAGAAAGAAAGAAAGAAAGAAAGAAAGAATGGGAGCTAAAGGAATTTCGTGTTTGAAAACTAGCCGCAGATTACTCAAATTAGCACCGAATTTCATTAGGACAGCACCTGTACTACCGAGTATTCACCTTAGAAGAAAGTTGGGTCGGGAAGGGAACTGGAACGGGTTGGGATTGTCACACCTCTTCAGCCATATGCCCTGGAGTATATCGATAAACGTAACGAACAAGTTTCATGATCCTTCAGAAAGAATTGCAGACCAAAGTGCCTGCTCCCAGCAACATACAAACTATTTATAAAATTAATTTCTTCTAGGATAAGAGAAACACTCGACTTCAACCAACCAAGCTAGTTTCAGGAAAGGTTACTCAACAATGAACCAGACCTATGCTATTGCCTTAATTGAGAAGTTCGCTGAATATAGCAAACCTCTTTATATAGCCTTTATAGAGTACGAGAAAGCATTCGATTCCATAGAAATACAGGCACTTCTAGAAGCTTTACGTCGTCAAGGGGTACCTGATGTATACGTGCAAACCATGAGTAACATCTACCAAGATTTCACAGCCGCACTACTTACTTCATGATAGGAGCGAAAAAATTCCGCTCAAGAGAAGTGTCAGACAAGGAGATACGATCTCTCCACGTACAACCAACTTCAGTAAAAGCCGTTGGGTCAAGCATAATTATCTATTTTATTATCTATGTTATTCCAATTGCAGCGAATTCCTGAGCATCATGAACGACGACTCCGTGACTAGAGCAGGCATGGGGCTGCTGCCTCCCTTGTACTTGGCGCCGTTCTTCTCCTTGGTGGGCGCCGTGGTGACGAGGGTACGAATGCGGTCATTGTAGTCGAAACTACGATCGGGGTCCTGAGGTCCCCACATAGGGTCCGTGCCAAGGGCCTTGTTGAAGTCCTGCGCACGGACAAACGGACAAGGGAATGCCACCGTTTCGATCAAGAGCCGCATTCTGGGATGACGTCGCCAAAAGGGGCACTGCCTCCTTTTGGTGACGTAACGTCGCTGATTGGCTGGTTGAACAAAGCAGGAAACTCGGGCGGGATCTGGTACTTCAGGGGTCGTTAATGCGGCGGTACAGCATTTTTATAGTGCTCTTGACATACATGGAATAAACGAACGCACATAAGGTCATGCTAAGTTGGTGGTAAAGTCTAGCAATAGATTGCATGGAGGAAAGGAGAAAAAAAAACTGCGTTACTGTCGCATTCAAGTAAAGTCACTTAATAAGCGGTTCTCAGAGAATAAATTCCCGAATTACTTTCCGCTGCATAATTTTTTTTCGTCTCCCCTACAAAATGTGAGCGTAATAACAGCGAAAGGTCGCGCATTCCTCAAGAAAGAAAGAAAGAAAGAAAGAAAGAAAGAAAGAAAGAAAGAAAGAAAGAAAGAAAGAAAGAAAGAAAGAAAGAAAGGGAGAAAGAAAGAAAGAAAGAAAGAAAGAAAGACGTGGAGATAGCTTCCGTGGCATTCGCGTCCAATGCGTACACATACCATGTCGACTCGAACCCAGTGCATGACGGCCATCACCGGCACGGGCAGAAGGCTGAGCACGCTGGTCACCCACACGAACACGGCCACCCACGGCGGGTACGTGTAGTCGCCGATGATCAGCGATGCCGAGCCGGCGCCTTCCCTCACGTACAGCGCCGCTGACACCTGCGTGTGAGCGTGTACAGCTTCGAGTAGAATCCGCGGCTGCGTGGATGCGAGTGCATACGTAGACGCATACAGCAGCTTGGGCCCTACAACCCTCCTTCCAGAATAGTCAGAAAACATTGCCGAACGGTCGTGGACTGATCGATTTCTGGCGTTTTACATCCCAAAAGCAGCTGCGATTATGAGAGGCGCCGTAGTGGATAGCTCCGGAAATTTTGACCACCTGAGGTTCTTTAACGTGCACTGACACCGCACAGTACATAGGCCTCAGCATTTCGCCTCCATCTAAATGCAGCCGCCGCGGCCGGGATTCGATCCCGCGGCCGGGATTCGATCAGCAGCCGACTACCATAGCCACTAGACCACCGTGGCGTGGCAAAAACTGTCGTAGAGGCTTCTAGAAACATGTGAGCGAAACCTTATTGCACTACACGAATTCCTGAGGAAACTTGCAATTTGGTTTCAAATGCAGCTGAAGATAACCTGCTTTTCTCTTGACAAAAAAAAAAAAAAAAAACGTCGCAATTGAAGAGCACCGACCACGCCACTTGACTAATTTTCAGTGTTCTTAAAGACTGATACATGCATTTTCATTTGTTTTATTCCTAACGAACAAATGAAGCATTACTGAACATGCTTCTGCTATCACCAAAGCGGCCAATGCTATTTTTGCCTCATGCGATGCACTTGGTGCTCCCAGTGACGTAAATTTGTTAAAAGGACAGCAGGCGGTCTCCATCTGTCTATGAAACCAAATTGCAAACTCCCTGTTGCGTGCAGTGCAATGCTTGGCACACGTGTTAACAGGAGCACCCACAACCTATCGGTACCATTTCCTGACTATGTTCAAATAGCGTTGAAGGGCCTCTTTAACCTAGCCTCACTACCCCATCCCTCCGATTTCTACGTCAAGAGGTAGAAGACGACGTTTGACGGCATGTAAAATTCTTCCAGATTTTGACGTAGGAGGCTGAGAGACATTGTGGCCAAGAGAAGGCTTCTTCTAAGTTACTACTGCACAGACATTTATGAGCCTTAAATGATGCATTCACACAAAAACGCCAAGGCCTCCTGAACGTAAATGTATTATTTTTATATGTATATGACGCACTGTTTCTACAGATACTCCCAAAGATGGGGAAATAAAAACGGAAGGATCAAGTCGACAAACCCAACTTGGCAACAAGGAAGACATTAGGTGTCATTGCCCTTTATTTATCTGCAAGTGCAACTATGGTGGATATCTCTGCAAGGACAGCCAAGAGAATGTGCTAATAATTATTTTTTATGGCTTTACGTCCCAAAACCACGACCTGATTATGAGAGACGCCTCAGTGGAGGGCTCTACAAATTTCGACCACCTGGGGTTCTTTAACGTGCACTGACATCGTACAGTACACCGGTCTCTAAAATTTCGCCTCCATATAATTGCGGCGGACGTGGCTGAGGAGGAGATGCGCTATATCGTACGTTGTCCAATTTAAGAGCAGGAGTGCAAGGGTTGTTGGAATTTGGCCTTCAACTAGGAGGTTGTACCGTTAGATGCTCGAAACACCCTCGTCTTTGGGACCCTTGTCTGTGTGTTGTAGTCTAGAAATTTGCAAAAAAAGAAAAACTGAAATGAGTGAATGTGCACGAATGATATATCCACCACCGCGCAGCATTACGTGTTGCAGACTGATCCCGTTTCCCTTCCTTTAGGCGATGATTAAGGGCAATTTGTTAGAGACCGTAGCGTTGTTGTTCAATAAATATCTGGAGTGCGTTAGTTTCCAAACTGATATTGTCACGTCGTGAAGCGAGTGAAGGATGGGACTGACCATCAACACGATTGGAGCGGCGAAGGCCCAGCAGTAGAGCCAGTACACGCTGACCGGGTCCTTTAGCATATATTCCAAGTCAAAGCTTAGTCGCCGCACACCTGTAAAATATTGAAATAAACAAAAAAGGCCGTTTTTTTTTTCTTCTCAGAGGTGTGAGCGGCAGACAAAGAAGCCGTGGTCTTAGGGCTAAAAATGATCCTCCTTTTCGCAAATGCTGCGTGTGGCTACTGCTTATCCCCTCGCCCCAGTTCAACAAACCAGCTAATCAATCAAACAAGCCACAACTCACTAAATAGGTAATTATTGTTCCTGCAGTTACACGGTGTACATTTTTTTTTCAGCTGAACCGAATAAGGAACTCATACGATGTAACAAAGCTGCCTTTTGTTACACAAGATTGCCGACGAATATAACTGGAATACGAATGATAGTAATAACAATGAGTACGTTCGTTATGTAACTTTTGTTGAGCTTGGCGTACAAGAAACGAATATAAAGCGCGTGCGAAAATCTGTTTAATATGTCAATGCTCATGCAGTCACCGAACATGGCCAGGTTCAATCAAAACTACACTCGGATAATCTGTTAAGAAGCGCATGAATTGATAACTCGCATCGGTCAACCTTCCTATAGAGGACTCTCCTTCAAGTGATATATATAGTGGCACGCTTTAATTATTGTAACAGCAAAAGAAGTTGTAACCAAGTGTTTACTATTACGTTGAGCCAGGCATCGCATACCCACAGTAATACAGCAGGTGTATGAGCAGGTGTACTTACCGTAAAACCACACGAGGCTGACGACTTGCAGTAGGGAGACTACGAAGAACAGATTGCGTGTGAGACCCTGTTCGAAGACGTTCTGAATATAAAGGCCTCCCTGGGCGGAACAAATACAATAGCAGCACGGCATGGTGAACACACAAGTGACATGGGAACAGCGATTACTACTAAACTGTGGGGGACAGTAACGCTTGTATAGCGCCACAAGCTCACGCAGGACGTAACCATAATCGTGCAAAGTTGTTATTGCGCGGATGACGTAGACGCAGCTAGCTCAGGGCCGGGATTATTGGAAACCTATGGCAGAGGCCTTTGCCCTACAGTACCTACAGTGGGCATATACGGGATGATGATGGTGATGATTGTTGCGACGTATACACGCTTCACTTAGCTACTGGCTAGAAGCTTTGGCAAAGGGGAAACCGTTATCTCACAGTATTTCCACTAATTTTCAAAGAAGGGCACAGTCTTTTGCGGGGAATATAATATAAAAATATAGAAAGTCACAAGCCTTATGCAAACGTTACTGCACGTTGCGGCACCGAAGACGCGGTGATTAAAATTTCTGACCGATCTGACGAACAAAAGTAACGTGTTTTACTTATTATTTTTATTTTTACTTATTTAGGTACCGTAACGCGTTACTTTCTTCTCGGAGGTAACATATAGGGCAGTAACACGCTTTTACAGCGCAAATTGTCTTTGCTTAACACGCGCCTTCGGCGTAGTCGCAGTGTCCAGTGAAATACCGTTGGCTGAGCCGGCAGGTCACGGGATCTCGCTTTGTCCAATCAGCTGTAAGAGCGTGCGCCTTTCAAATCTAGCGGTGGATTCAACTCGCAGCCGCTACAGCTAATTAAGACAGCTTCGCTGTCCAACTATTGTGGCAGAATCGACCGGCCGGGTTTTTTTGTTTGTTTTTTTTTTTTTTAGATGGGAAGCAGCTTATGGTCGGGGCTATGTACCTCACTCCAACCGCCGTGTGGCGTCCACACCCGCACTGCGCATGCGCATCCTCCTCCCGTTCCTCTCCTTGTCTCATCTTCTCTCCTCTCGGCATTCCTCCTCTCCTCTCCGAACGGCGCGCGTTGACTATGGAAACGCTCTTTCTTCGATGAACGCTTTACCAGCTCGCAGGGAACGAGAACGCGCCCTCGCCCGCGAGAGACAACGCTGACGCAGGCAGCGTCTGCTACCTTCAAACCGATGCAAGTCAAACCGATGCAAACGCGGTGTGCACCCCCCGTGCTGCTTCGCATCGCCTCATGGTCCGCTTTAGCGTGAGATGGTGTAATTTTTTTCAGCCTACAACGCTCCGAGAAAGTCACCTTGGTGCAGAACGGTATGCAGCAGACGTAGGCTAGTGCGCACAATCCCAAATTGGTCCAGGAAGCGCTGGTTGTGTGCTTGAGCGCCGTGGTAACTTCCGTTACGCACGTCTTCACGAGCAAGACCTGCGAACAATTTCCGGTTACGTCATTCATTTTGTAACGCACCGGCGTCTTAGAGCAAATGCTCAACAATTCTGCAGCCTGTTGTCCTATTATAACCTCAGCGCGAAGCATTGCAGCCATCAACAGCGGGCGTTGTACAGACTAAGAAAAACTCCCGCGTGATGGGATTCTTTGGTGCGGTGCGTTAACTAGCTGCCGCGGAAGCGTATTTTATTTATTTTTGTTCCGCTAGGAAGATCAGTATGTATAGAAGGAAAGATCGTTCAGAGATCAAATCTGAGCCCGGAAGCGTGCGCTGCTCCGATGGGAACAGAAGCTGGACAGAATAAACGGCGGCAGTGAAGGGGGCCCTTGTAAATAAATAAATAAATAAATAAATAAATAAATAAATAAATAAATAAATAAATAAATACGTTCCGGAACGCGTATTTGAACCCCGAACCTCAAGCGCAGAAAGTCGACGCTGAAACCACTATTTCGCCAAATTGTTCAATCGCAAGGCGCAGTGAAACACACAGAAGCAGCAACATGATTAATGTCACAACCAGTATAGCTAGAAATATGGATTCTAATCTTGTATTTCGCTTCTCAGTCAGTGTGTCAAATGCGTTAGTAACCTTGTATGTGTCCACTGTTTCTTGCGCACTGCGTTACGTGCGAGCGTTTGAACTACCAAGTATGCCGGGTGTTTTCTTTTTCTTTCTTTTTTTTGTCACCGCTAGCAATAAACAGATTTAACTTGTCCACGTATTTGCGGATACTGGGTTACCGGTGCCGCTTACGGCTTTAGCTGCACTAGTAGCCACATCTCACGGCGTTCCGCTAGATTACAATAAATTTAAATCTTTTTTCAGTTGCGGCAGCGATCTCGTACGAAGAAAATAACGAGAGCACGGTGAATCGTAATGATTATCTCATTGTCAACATTCTACAACAGCAGTTAAGTCAAATGTGGAAGTCGCAGCAATATTAAATTTTCGCCCTTCTCCGTAATACGCTGACGCCACGAGCTTTGCTAACCACGCATTCTTCACCGGCAATTGGCAACCCGCAAACACAAAAGGATGTCTACAGGGAAACAAAATTGTTCTTATTAACTAATGTTAATTAATCAGCACCTTACAGGGCCTTGTTGGGCGTTGTGTAGAGGGGCAATGCAGCATGTACATAATAAATATACATAGGTGAAATATCGATTAGACACAGGAAGCTAACACAGGAATTAACACAGGAAGCTGTTCGGCAATAGAAAGACATCGTGCTCACGTTGGCGGTTAGGCCGGTCGCGACGAAGGAGATGAACACAAGCGCATTGCAGATGGTCGGGTACTTGCAGTGCACCACGAGCTGCGCTGTCGTCACCAGCTGTCGGACTGCGTCACGAGAGCGAACCACACGTGGGGTAGAAAAGTCATTACGTCAGAGGTACTTACGTCTCCTTACGAGCACCAGTGCGAAAGCCTCGGAGCGCGTAATCTACATCGACGTCACTGCGACATGGCGTTACCACATTACGTCATCACAAGTTCATGCGACCTTGCCTACTATGGTGTTTTTTTTTTCATAGTAGCGCGACTACGTCACTGGACGCCATCAAGTGGTCACGTGCTTGAATGATAAGTCCGTTTTGCAAGGTAAGCCTAGTCAGTTTTGGGGAGTGGGCCAGCTTGGCTTTGAAATTGAATTTCTGAAATAGACACCAAAAAATGCGTGACGTCATCGCTTGGTGACCTTAGCTTCCTTGCCATCGGATGTTACCACCAACGTTCGCAAGACCGTCGCCAGGTATCATTTCGCATCAATAATGCTAAGTATTTACCTGAGTAACGTTTCAAGTTATATGAGAATCCTTGTTTAATTAATACCTTGATATGCTCAGTAGTTAATATACCAGACTGTACTTCTCACCGACGCTGCTGGTCGCGGTCCACGAAAAACTACAATAGCATCCGCTGTGTCCATATTTAACGCTGCACATAAAATTAGTAAAACCTGCTAGCCTCACTCTAGAGCAAATGGCGAAGCGCACTCAGGGGTCTTGCTGTGGGCTTCCTTAAAATAATTATTCATTATTATATCCGAGCTTAAATAGAACGGCAATGAACCTCTTATGATGTACTGCGACATAGAAGTTATAATACCTGTATCAAACCGCGGCAGAAAAAAGAGGTCCTGATGTCACATTCGTGAAGCGTCTGCATCACCAACCGCTCTTGCGCCAACGTTTCTTAGCTCTAGAAACGTTAGCTTGCGCACCCCAGCGGAGACATATAGCTTAATAGATTTTTTACATGGCCTCTGATGTTTGGTTCGTCGCCACAATCACGTGCGAGTCTCGGAGGCTGTCTGCCATTTCCGTTGCGTCGCTTGAAGCTGAAGCGTAGTCTTTCCTGGCGCAAGAATGCAATGCTAGGCAATGCAGAGGACATAGCTAGTGCAATGTTTATTATGGGGATTGAAATCTGCGTAGCAAAAACGGTAGACCTCTGTAGCAGGGAATACGTACCCCAGGGCGTCTGCTGTTTTTTTTTTTTTGCCCCATAAATCATTGTTCGGCCCATAACTTTTGACGTCACTTCCACCATGCTTTTAGCAATGCATTGGGATACGTCAGAGTCTCTACTCAGCTTTCCTTCCTTTGTGTATTAAACTATAGTGAATGCCACATATGCACTACGAGATGAAAAGGGCATTGCAAGGGAAAATTCGAATCCATAAATTTGTAGCAGAAAGCTATTACACTGAAATTCACGTGGATTTCCGAGATGCAACTCATACGGACTTGCTCACAATACCCGTTTTGTTTTGCTTTTAGAAAGGAAAGCGTGAACCCTTTCATTTCTGAGAAATCTTTATGAAGAACAAGTGGATGCCAATTTTCGTTTTCGTATCTCTTTCCCCATCACGTGGCATTCAGCGGAACTGACTTGCCATAAAATGATACTGGTTCTTACAAATCCTGCCATGTCAGGTAAAGTGGAAGATACACGAAGCTGGTGCGGATTTCGCTTCACAGTTATTCTTGAGGAACGAGTCAAAGTACTGGAATGAGTGTAAAAGTAGCTCATCAATTGCTATTATGGAAGCGCTGATACTGCAAATCTATGTTATGCCGAACATAGTTTCTTTTCGTCTTCAATATATTCAGCATGCAAATTTTCTTCGATCGTCCGTACTTTGAAGAACCCCAGTGAAGCCCACCGCAACGGAAATACTACGCTTCGGGCCGCGCGACGGCAAACAATCGATGGTCGCTTTTCGCTGCTGCTTTAACGGCGACCACGCATGGCATTTTTTTTTCTTTCCTTTACTTTGCGCTAAACCTTGCAGCATGTCGATGAAGCACGCCAAGAAGCTGCGTGTTTTTCTTCGTCCCCCCAGGAAATTCCACAGCGTGAAGGCGACACGACAAGCATTGCGTTGACTACGCCTTGAAACTACAAGACGCTTGAATCCGCCGGGTGACAACTGTCCAAAATACGCAAAACATCACGAAGAGATAAGAAGCAACCCGTTTATTTGCAGGGACAGGCGATTCCTCTTATGGGTTGCTCGTTACTTAAGTAGCTGCCTTCAGTCGTCATCCAGGTGATTTTTAATTTAACCATTTCTACCTAGGAATCAATAGGACACCAGGAGTGAAGTAAGACGCAGATTTGCGGACACGGTTGAACTCATTACATTACGCCTGCATTTATACCACGAACACAACAAGGTCAGGGCTGCTTTTACTTATCCGTTCTTTCTCATAATCAGCACTGTATAAATTACCGCATACGTTCTTGTTCACTCAAAGCTGTGCGCATAATGGATCGCTGCTTCATGTTTCATTGTTTTTAGTTGTCTTTGTTATATTTCCTTGTGCTCCGTATGATGGCCTTGTGTAATGCCATTATGCGTACTCAGCGGGCACGAAGCTGTTCTCTAAGCTGTTAACAGAGTTGAAACTTAACACAGCCCAGTACTGGAACAAAGCCGATGCTTCTTTCAGCAAGTGCGGACGACAACGCCTGGGTAGGCAAGCGCCACTACGACTATAAAACTCTAAAGCACCTCTGACTTGTACAAAAGCTTACGCCGGTCAAACAGGCAGATGTATAGTAATAACATTCTGCGCGAGCACTGATACTCCCTAAAGCCTTCGGACGGGATTACTATTCCCGCCATTGTCGGGAATGCGGCTGCATCGCGCTATTACGTCACGTTTCTGGAAAGGGGCGTGAGCAACGTGTCGCACAAAATTCTTGAGGCCTGTCACGCCTACGCGCAGAGGGACAGTTCCATTTAACGCAACACAAATTTTATCCATAAAAAAAATACTAACTAAGGTTCCTATTACAATGGTGATAGCTCCTCGGTTATTTCTCAGCATCCTTTATTGTGTCGTTTGTTGACACACACAGCACATGGTCACAGAGGTTTCCTGGAAGATGGTGTTGGTAATACATATAGTGTTAATAAAGCACAGTTGTTAGTCTAGTCGTCGAGTGTGCGGCTTCTCTCTTCGGTGCTTCGTCCTTCGGCTGGTTACTATTTCTGAACATTGCGTACGAACTCACCCAGGTTTTGAACATCACTGATTTTGATTGATCTCTGGGGTTTTACGTCCCCAAACCACGATATAATTACGAGAGACGCCGTAGTGCAGGGCTCCGGAAAAATTTCGGCCACCTGGGTGTTGTTCAATATTCACTGACATCGCACAGCACACGGGCCTCAACATTTCGCCTCCCACGAAATGCAGCCGTCACGGCCGGGTTTCGATCCCGCGAGTTTCAACGTCGCTGCGAGGCAAGCAAAGTTGGTGACACTTACAGTTAAAGGGAACGGCTGGTGAGATCTCGTGTTCAGTGTTGCCGGGCTTGTATATCCAGAGGCAGGTGGTGAGCGCAATCAGGTCGCACGCGGTCACCTCGGCCACGACAGTCCACGCGGCGCACCTGCAAGTGCGACAGAAAGAGAGCGTCAGTTGTCACCACGTTATTCAGGGCATCTTCGACAAATCGTACAAGTGAGCACAGGGGCTCCGTTTCGTCCAATCATCGTCGTTCCTGGGCACACACCTTTGCACCAGACTGCACCGGGTTCACGCCTATGCAGGATTGATGCATTCTGCACCGGATAACACCGGATTCACACCATCGTAGCACTTTCACCTTTACACCGGAATACATCGATTTCGCTACTCGTAGGATTTACGCCATCTGCACCGGATTCTCCCCCTTACAACCCACAAACATTTGCGCCAGATTGCACCGGATCCACGGATTTGCGGGATTTGCACCTTCCTACCTAACGTACCAGCGGCGCGTTTGTGTTCTCTTAAAGCACAACTAAGCCTATCAAGGGTTCTAATTCGTGGTACAGTATGCACGACCTCGGGGCAGGCGATTTCCAGCTGCGCTTGAAACGAAACTGCAATTTCCCTAGTGCGTGCAGTGGAATAATATTTCGCTCACGTGTTCACAGGAGCCTGCGCGCCTGATCGGCACTGTTTTCTGAGATTGTTCGGAAACAGGTGTTCTGCTCTTGCTGGTGCGCACTAATATGCGCGAATGGTAAAACGGTACTGGTGGCTGTGCCTAATGCACAAGTTAGTCACGCACAAAAGCGGGATGATATTGGTGACTACGCAACTCGCGCAACAGTAGGTTGTTAGTTTGCTTGCTTTCTTCTTTCTTTCTTTTTTTTCATTCTCTCATTTGGTCTTGCTCTTCTTCCTTCTTTCCTTTTTCTTTTTCTTTCTTTCTCTTCCTTGCTTTTTTCAGATTTGTACAGTGAACAAGAGAATAGAACACGGCGTAGATGCTTTCCATCCTGCGCGTATAAGAGCATATTGGTGCGGATTCACAGCTTTTTGCAATCGCTTTTCAACCACAGCAATTCTATGCTGTGCTACCGCTCAGCCCATAAGGCGACTCAACATACGCAAAGAGTCCAAAACATTTCCTAATCTTCTGCTAACTGAGCATACATTCCAGAGCTTTCGCGAGCATCAGCGCTAACACGAGAATGTACTACCACGCATATATGTACCAAAAAAAAATGGCCGCATGCCTGCTTGCTTCGCTGCAAATGACGTCTCAAGAAGATAGTATTGTGCCGCCCCTGATACGTAACACTCTCTCTTCTCCGCCCTCCCATACTTAAAGCTCTTCCTCTCCCGTCTCACTCCTCCCATGATAGGTGGAATGGGGGTTTTCCTGAATTCTATTCAAATTTCCCGCGGATGAATGGATGCTATGAGCGTCCCCTTTGTAACGGAGCAGCGACATGTGCGTCACCAGGCTCGTAAGCAGATTTAGGAACATTTTTTTGTTTTTTTTTCTCTCTCTCCCTCTCTTTAAATTTTCCTGATGCCTTTTAAATCTACTTCAATCAAATCGATCATACTATAGCCAAAACCGGAAATTCATAGCCCAGTTCCTTGGCCCTTATGGGGCAAGGAAGTGGGCTTCGCCCTGCTCTCGCGCCATCTGTTGGGACCATTTATTACTGTTGGCTTAACACGCAGCGCCTCTTCGACAACTTTAGTAACGCGTTGATATTTCATTTACTAAAGCAAAAACCAGTTCAGTGTGCATTCTTAAATGAACGCTGGTGATCCCGGTTATTTACATATATCTTGCCTCACGTAGGTTTCCTTGTGCTGTTTAATGTTGACGTGTCACCAACGCTACTAGTTCGGTTGGCTCTCATCGCTTGGTTGAATCGGTTTTGGCCGCGCAGTTGAATCGAGTGACAAACAGAGAGACAGACAGGCAGGCAGGCAGGCAAGCAAGGCAAGCAGGCGGACCAAGTCTTTCGCGTTTAGGTGGCCCAAGAAAGACTATCGTCGTTAGTGACGCATTTCCCCGCTGATCATCTTTACCGACGACGAACGGCTGCGCTGGCCGCTGTGTATGAGTGTACTGCCAGAGTCGCTTTTCTGTGCTGGGCACAGGTTCTCCCAATAGAGAGTTCAATATTTCGCGGTTTGAATTCTGCGCTTTCGACTTCATGACCAGGCGACATCGTTTGTCATTAGCGTACCTCTCGAAACAGCTGCCGTACTTGCAGCGTGAGCCGAGGAAGAACACGAGGCCGCTCGACGTGCCCAGGGAGAACAGCGAGTGCTCGGCGGCGTCGAGCCACACCTGAAATTCGCCGCACATTACGCCAATCCGCACATTACTGCACAGAATTCCAGAGCTAACAAGGAAAGAGGAGGATTGGACATTACCCTAAAATAGGGCCTACAGCCTTCACAAGCGGACTTTTCCTGTGAACTCAAGTTAAGTGAAGTTGCGCACAAGTACAAGGATATTGGTAAGACGGAGTCGGGTTCACAGCACATTATCAACACATTACCCGCCTTATCAACACATTACCCGCCGTGGTGTTGGTTCGGGAAGCTCAAGTTTGCGGGCTCGAATCCCGGCCACGGCGGCAGCATTGCGATGAGAGCGAAAAAAAAAAAAAAAAAGACGCCCGCGCACTTTGGTTTCATAAGGTGCACATTAAAAATCTCGGGTTTGGTCGCAATTACTCCGGAGCCCTCCAGTGCCGGGTGGGAATCACAACCACAGCAGGTTTTTTGGCGGGTGAAAGCTCACCAAATATTATTATTACATTACGGCAGCTAAATTGGAAACTGGGACGCATCGGTGTGGGTGTTTGTTATATATTGCGTAGTACACGTTGCGCGGATTTGACGAATACACTTTTGTTGTAATACCGGTGTCATACGGGCAGCATTAAAAAACCACGATCAAAGCCGATATGAAGAATTAGGCTCGATTAGGATTACACGTTGCTGCACGGACATCTTTAATCGCGCAGGGGCCTCGTCAGGATCAAGACAATCGCGACCTGCGCATCACGATCAGGCTCCCAGAACATGATACGGCTGACGTCAGCATCAAATTCAATCCGGATTAAGTTTGACCCGTGTAGCAGTGACCATTGTCGATCGAGATCGAGAAATCCGAACCTAATCGACAATACTCGCGATTGAAAATGCCCGTGTGACACCGGTATCAGTCAGCGATGCTGTTCGCGCCCTCCTATTTCTGGTGCTCGCAGTCTCATCGCGCATTTTTGTTTTCTGTTACGATTACAGTGATTGCAACGAAGCGCACTTACCTTGCTGCTGGCCAGCACTGCCAGATTAGGGGTCAGGCTCATGACGAGGCCGCTCACGGTGAAGTTGTTGTAAGTGCTCTCCACCATGAACGGGATGAAGCACAGCATCGCCACCCAGAACAGCACCTGGTAACACTGCAGCACAGACGCCGCACACGACCTGACCTTACAAAATATGTCCTTCGCTCTACGAAATGTTTCAGCACAAGTACCAAATACGGCGCAGAAGCTCACTTCAGCTAAGCGCATGAGGGTATTCGGCTAATTGGTTTTCATGGTCTTTACACCGCGCTACAGTTGCAGGGTGTCCAATTTGCTTTACAATGCGCTGATGTCCTTCATCCTCGACGTCATCTTGCTGCACTACAGAGGGTTTATCAGGGGTCAGCCATATATAAAACACGTTCACGATAACATCCTAAAGCTCCCTGGCCGTGAGATGTGCTGTTCATTAGAGAGTTTTAGTTTGTCCGTAAACTTCACTTTTACGGATACCGGTTTAGCGGGAAAGTGTACGTGACCAGCAGCGCTGGTGGCGACACCTGATGATGCGGAACCTAACCAGGCACACAAAAAGCTATTACTTATTGTTGCTTGCCCGTTTTACTTGACTCCTAGTGTAAAGCATTGGACGTGAGAGAATAATTGACTCTGAGTACTTTCATTACCTCTTTCGTAGAAAACGCTCACGCTACTAAAAAGAAAATCGAATGGATTGTAGCTAAGCAAACCACGAATAGATGGCGCTAGCAGTTCTGCTTCCACCGTAAACACGCACGGTAAACCGGTATCCGCAAACGTAAATAAGTTTACCGACAAACTAAAACTCTCTATTAACGCACATCCGAAGCACGGTGCACAATAGAGCTCGCTGACGGTGTTGCACTCACAACGTTGACTATGTTCGGTGCCTGGCTGGAGACTCCGGCCACGATGACCCAGACCACCGTCATGAAGACGAGCAGCTCCATTTTCACGGTGCCAACCTCGTGGATCCCGCTGCTGCGTTGGAGCACGTAGTCCCTGTGCAGAGACAAGGCCTCGTCTTGCCTCGTGTGTTTGTCTTTTACATGGTGCAAGATATCTTGTCGACTCTAAGCGATTTTGGGAGCGGCCGATGATTGACGGCAAGCGCTGGCGTACAAACCCACCGTAGCTATACTGTCATACTTTTAGTACCTTTCTGCATCAACTCGCATGCTACTGGCGTCGAAAGTCAGTAAGTGGGCAGTACCGCAATACCGGGCTGTTGCGATGTTAGCGTTTTTTTTTTATTACTGCGTGCGTAGCGTCCGTAACGACGTTGCGTACGTATGAACGGTAAGTTACAAAAAAAAAAAAGCTTATGCGCAGTGCTTCTGCGCATGCGCTCTACGCGAAACGCCGGCGCCTTCAGCGCACGCAACGCCCTTATGGAAGCTAGGGACGAAGTAATAAAATTTCCTATCATGTTAAAGGTACTCTTCAGCATCTGGATTTCTGAATCGAGATACATTTGAAAGATTATTTGAATCTCAGTCGCGAAATAGCCTTACGATGTACAGATTGCATCGCGATACTCTACAGCAGGGGTTCTCAAGCAACTTTGTCCTAAAGAACCCTACCCAAGCTGCGAGGAGTTTTAAGGAACCCAGCCCCCTCCGCGGACGCCCGTGTCCAGTCATCCATGCCACGTTTATGTGGCGGCGAGTCCGAAGAAGCGATAGTATAAAAAAAATTACTTCAGTGGAATGGACATATTCACTAGATGCATGCAGCGAACGTCACTTTTTCTGCACCAAGAAATCGATACGTGACTCTGTCACACTGGAGGCCAGCCTAAAGATAGCTGGTCAGCTTCTACTATGCGCCGTGAACACTTTTACAGTCGGGCACGTAAAGTAGGGCGTTTGGATAATGCACTATTTGTCCACCGTCTTAGCCACTTAGAGGACACGGAACAGAGCAAGGTACATCAGTGGGTGGCGGAACCCCTACGAGGAACCCACGGAACCGTTGGGTTGCGCGGAACCCATTTTAAGAACCCATGCTCTACAGGACAGGGAGCATCCGTCACTTTGATTCGTTTCTGTGACTTTATGTCCCAAAACCACGACATGTTTGTGATAGACGCTGTAGTGATGGTCTCCGGAAATTTCGACCACCAGAGGTTCTTTAACGAGCACCGGCATCGCACAGTAGACGGGCCTAATGGCCCAAGTTTACGCAAGAAACAGTGCTACTGCGGAATACCACTTCCCAAGGCTTCCCAGAGGCTCGGAAATTATGGCGCAGAGTTTCGGTGGCATACAGGCCGAGCGAGTAGCCCCTTACGTGAAGTAGGCCTCCGGCGGTGTGCGCGACGCGTTGATGCACGGAGCAGTGGCGTAGGCGTCCTCATCGCTCTCGTTGAGAGCGAGCTGGCCGTGAAGCTGCAAGTGCTTGCAACGGATCTGCGTGTAAATATGTGCAGGAACTGTTAACAGCCGGGAATTATGTGGCCTGAATCATTACCTCCACTTCCATTTCCTTAAGGACCCCTCACTGGGGATGTTACACGACGGTTTTCGAATGCTGATTGTTTTATCTAGTGACCTGCATATACTATATGAACAATGTTACACTCAAAGGGTCCCTAAAGCAGCTTTTTAAAATTGTGTAGGACAACAGTCTGTACGCTTATCACATCTTTCGCACCTTAAATTACGCGAACCAACTTGCGTTAACGCAGCTGCAGGCAATCTGGCTTTTCCATCCTCCTCAAAAATGCTTATATTTCTCAACTCACAAAGAACAACAACGCAGAGACAACGGCACAGCAGAGCTGTGCCCTTGTCTCTGCCGCTCTTCTGTCGCATGCTACTTTACGCACCTGCACGCTTACTTAATAAGCCCACGTTCACTACAATTCATATTCCCCTAAAGCTGCTAGTCTTAATTCGTATATTTTATATCATGCAATGTTATCGCATTCATTGCTTCGCACTTATGGCGATACTAGTACACAGGTACACAGGCAACTACGCGTACAAACCGACATACCATGCGTAACAATGATTCACAATGCTATAACTGTTAGCGATGCTCTTCCGAAAGTTATCGGTCACCAACTCGCCCAGCTATCCCCTTTGCTGCCTACATAGCTTGTCAATAGTCTGCCTGTCAATATTACGTCAAGAGTAGACGAGGTAAAAAGGGGTACGTACGGATTCGTAGCCTGGCATGAAGCAGTCGTCCTCCCAGCCGTCCGTGCACCTCGACCAGGGTACACCCTGTGCGCTTCCGTAGACGAGGAAGAACACCGCGTACGTGACGCGTAGGGAGTGGCAGGAGGCCAGCAGGAAGCAATACCACACGGTGACGTAGCCGACGCCTGCTGCCGTACGGAAACGGGTACAGAGACCGCGAACACGAAGTTCGCACAATTTCTGCATGAGAATCGATCTGAGGGATAACCTATCATTGTAGACTACACGGAACCAAGCCCACCTGCTGCAGAATACTTTTAAGACGATAGCCTTTCTTGGGATACTTGAACGCCGAAATTTCGGTCTGTCTGTCTGCCTGCCTGTCACGCGATTCAGCCACCCGGCCAAAGTTTAAGCACTTGCCTAACGCCCAGCCATCTTAAACTGGTAGCTGCGTTCATACTAGTGAACATTGTCGATCAAAAAGCAAACATTACGCAGACCTGACGAGCAACATCAATACGCAAGTATTAAGCGGTGTGTTCCTTTACTAAAAAATACATAGATACGCAATTCTAAAGAAGCAAGTGTTTGTTAGGCTGCGCTAAAAATGCGACGCTATGCACGAAAAAGGCCTCTCCCAACGATTTGGCGCTGCCACCTGGCAGTTGCCCAGGGATTCTGCACAAGCTCATGTTTCCCGACGGCGCTGCCAGATGGCGTCCATACCTCACGTAGCGTAGTGCGGCCGATAGAAGACTATCGTCTTTCGACGACATTTGCAGACAAACACGCAGTGACGCTGGCCAATTTTTATAGCTGGGCTTCTTTGTACAGTCATCAGCACGCTTAACACGAACGCTCAGCAGCGTCGCTTCGGCTGACCTGGACCGACGTCAGCGCCGTGACGTTTTGGCTGCAGTTGCTGAGATAAGATCTTGGTATGTTTGCGGAGGCTGACGACAGCCGGGGAGCAGCTGAATGTCACTTAGGGTGCCTCCATGCCAGCGCCGTTGTACGGCGGCACTCGCATGGAGGCACCCTAATGTAGCTAGTCGAATTGTCTTTCACTTGTGTCTGTCCGGCGTGGAGAGTGCACTCATTTTGCCGGTACGTTTCGCAAAGCTCCTCCTCTTGTGACTTTCGGTTGTCACCAGAGTGAACTACAGCATCTGAGGGCGTTCGCGGCAAGAGCGCTGATGGCGACACTTTTAACCTTTGGTCTAACCATGCGCACCAGGAACAAGCGACCAAAACAAGCGTGGAAAATCAATGTACGATTTACAAAGACACATACTTGATGCGTATGCGCATTTCGTTATACCAGCAGGTTAGATTGATAGCACGGTCACCAAGGGTAGGCAAGCTCCTTATGCGACACATCCATGGACGCAGTACTGACGCAATATCTGCTATCTTCAGCGATTAAAGCAAATGGTAAACTTTTCTTAACTGCGTTTATTGTTTTGTCGTAACCAATAGTCTACTGTGCTTTGAAACTGCACCGCACGATTGTAAGCCTGTGTTGGAAGGAAGCGAACGCGCCAAATTACGCGGGAAACCTACGGTTTGCACGAAATACGATCTGTGGACGTGTACAACATAATAAGCGTTAATTTATCATGTACGACGGTTTCCCCTACGATGCTTTAGTGGGAATGGCTTCAGGATGACAGTATGTTAGGCAGCACGGAAACTAGCTGTTTAGGTGTATCAATTGGTATGGGCCTCTAGCTTGAACCAATGCAGATAAGCGTCCACTTATATCCTTATAAAATCGACAGCGCATGCGCTCTCGGCATGGTTATGAGCCCTCCTAACCACACTTGCCATTGAGCAGGGGGAAACAGTTGTTGAGCCTGGTGACGCCTGAGCCGGCGAACTGACCCATTGCCAGTTCGAGGTAGAACACGGGCTGGGCCATCACCACGTAGATCACCAAGCATGCCAACAGAAAGGATGCTGCGCAAACAAACGGTTATCCCGTTCAGTAAAGTGCTTCAGGAAGACAGAAACTACCAGCTATAGGTACGCAGCCCGAAACGACGATGATGATGATTGTGGTTTGGTTAGGGAAAGGACTAATCTCGGCAGCCCATGTAGGGAGCACGGCGAAGCGTCCGTGGAAGGGAGCGAAATAGATATAAAGGAGAGAAAATCCGTAGTGGAGGGCTCCGGAAATTTAGACCACCTGGGGTTCTTCAACATGCACTGGCAACGCACAGTACACGGGCCTCTGGCATTTTCGCCTCCATCGAAAATGCGACCATCTCGGCCGGGATCGAGCCCGCGTTTTTTGGGTGGCAGCCGAGTACCTTAACCACTAGACCACCGCGGCAAGCATACTTGCAGGGAACCTCTACGCGGACTATGACAAAACCTACTCTTCGCAGTAGCGGCAGGAGGAGAGAGGTCTGAATAACGGCGCGAAATTCGTACCGTCGCGATAATGTAACTCACCCCTTCTCTCCCTCGGCCAGGGCCGAGTCGTCACGTCCTGCCGTGCTCCACACTGCAGGACGTGTTACGTCCTACCGGCTGCGCCGAACGTCGCAACTCCGTTACGCCCCCATCACCTTGATCGAGGACACGGGGTTGGCCGGGCGGTTTTGACACCCCTTGCCAGGTAGCCTGTGCGTTGCTGCCTTTGCTCGATCTGACTTGATTTTGTATTCGTGCAGTGCCGATCTCTCCGACTCCTTTCTTCCATCCATAACCTTCCCCACCTATCCCGTATGAGTGTATCGGTTTAGATGTCCTCCGCAGAGAGACAGTTACCATAAGAGCTCCGCTTCCTGATCATTAAGGATCCCCTCTCTCCCTCAGAACGGTTGCTTACACTCTCACAGGCTAGCACTGCGACATTATTTAAGGGGACATTAAGGATAGCGAATGGCGGTGGTCTAGTGACTATAGTACTTGACTGCTGAACAAAAGGTCGCGGGATCGAATCCCAGCTGCGACGGCCACATTTGATGGAGTTTAAAATGCTAGGCGCCCGCGTACTGTGCGATATCAGTGCACGTTTAGGAACTCCAGGCGTTCGAAATTTCCGGAACCGTCCACTAGGGTGTCACTCATAAACATATCGTTGGTTTGTGATATAAAGCTACAGAAATTAATGATATCGGGTGATTTGTTTGTTTGTTGTTTTTTCAGTGATTGGCGTTCTCACCTCCGTGCTCGGCCATCAGTGCGGGAAAGCGCCAGAAGCCGGAGACGCCCAGGCAGAAGCCGAAGCTTACGAACAAGGTGTCGCGCCTGTTGTAATGGAAGCGGCTGTCCGTCGAGGTCTTGGGAGATGCCGCCGTCTGGCTGCGCGTGTCGTAGCAGGGCAAAACCCTGATGTCACACATTCTGAAGAGTACCTCATGTTTCTAGTGCTTTAAGGGGATAAGGCGTGCTTCTTCCTTATTTTGCGCTAAGTAATTAAAGTTTAATGGTTTTCCCCTGAGTAATCTGCGAAATCGCTCCCTCGTGCTTTGCGTAAATCCACCTCTGTGAGCGTCGCCAGGGCATGTTCAGTGCTCACGGAATGAAACACGATATGTAAACATTGCACTACATTGCTCAGAATAACCACATAATGTATAACTACGAATCTGACCACTGAAGGTGACCTTGGTTGTGGTACATGTTACAAGGTAATATCGAGTGTTAGAATAGGGCTCCCAAAGCTTTGCGTGTATCGTTTGGGTTCGCTGTCACTGCGCATGCGTCGTACCCAAAGCTGAGTTGTGGTTATCGTTCCGGTCCCCGTTTTTCGGAAATAGCGTATTGTTCCCAAAGACCCCAAAGCTGCTTTGCGTTGATGGTCTCGTTGAGAACCCGCGCGGCGCGAGAAATCATGAGAGCTTCCTTTGGATTAGCGTTTGCAGAGTGCGAACCCTATACCAAAGCTCGCCCTTACAATAACCCAACTAATGCAAAGAACGTTAACGCTACGTGCGCTATTCTAAAACCCCCTACTGTTAAGCTGACGGGAAACTAATAAAAGATGGCAGAAAAATTGTTGCGTTCCAGTCTGTCAGTATACTGTACCTGATCATGAGCGGCGGCTTCCAGGAGTCGCTGGAAGGGGCCTCCTGCTGGAAGACGGACGTGGGAGAGCCGGCCTCGTCGGTAGCTCCCGCTATCGCGGCCGAGGCGGCCGCCTCGTCGGCCCACACGTTGCGAACGTTGACCAGCATGCTCGGCTCGCGGCTGGCACTCCACCTTCCCTGCTGCCGCACTCCTCCGCGCTGTTGAGGAGAATAGGGGCCCGCTGGAGGTGGCGACGCGGCGTGGGCGGCTTCTGCGTTCGTCAAGTCATTGCCCGTGAGCGTAGAGAAAGGAAACATCTTAGGATCACCCATGTTAGGCCTATCTTAGGCCTTGGGCCTGCGTTAGGCCTATCTTAGGTCGTTACTGAAGCCGGACATCAGGGCTCTACCTCACCAGCTCACTTGGGCAAGCGGGACATGCCTGCGCAGACGAGCCGCACGAGATGAATCCCAGTGGGCATTTCGAAGGCGCGTGACTTTCCGGCACGCTTTTAGATGCGAGAGCATCTTATGCTCGGGGCAGTGTCCGTTCTGCGGCGTCCGCACCCATACTGCGCATGCGCAACTCTCCCTCATTTTTCTCTCCTACGCCTCATTAGACCTCATTCTCCTTTTTGCTCAATACATTCTCTCACTCTACCTTTCATTGGCTTGTGTTGCCAATTGAAACAAAACGGAAACTCGATGCGCCCCTCAGCGATGCTTTCGCATCCCGCCATGGTTGCCCGTAGGGGGAGATGATGTGTTTTTTTATTTTTTTTTTTTTGTTACGCAGCTCGGATAGCGAAGGCTTCTGCTTGACTTTACTTCCTCCGTATGCCTATGAGTGGGCCACCTATTCGCTGCCATTGCTACGAGTGACGCTAACACCCTTAGAGAAAGTATGAGCAATACGTAGCCAGGACTTCGGGCAGTTACACATGGAGTAGCAACCTTCTTGCAAAAAACAGGCGAAATGGCTTATGGCCGACAGCTCTTTGCAAAGGAGACACAGATGAATATCATCATGATCATAACGGTTTTCACGTACAGAAAGAGAAATGGAAGTGGATGGTTGTACGACCACAGCCGTATCCGGGTTGGTCGAGCAAAGCACGCGAAATGCGAAGATTGCGGGTTCGATCCCCAAGGACAACTTTCCTTACATTAATTCGTCCTCCGCTATATTCATTTTTCAATTTCGAAATCTCGCCCTTATTAATACTCATTAGGTCACAATTACTAAACTGCAGTAAAATAGCGCGAACAATGCTTACTGCGCTTTGCTTGGCAACGTTATCTACTGTCTTGATGTATGTACCTACGCCCGCAATGGGGCACTAAACAAGAACACGAGTAAGAAAAGGAAGGGTAATAACCCCTGCCTCTCGAGTCCGCAACTGTGCGAGTCTGCTTTGTCCAGCACCGAGCCGGACCTTCAATTTCGGCTGGTGACCTGGGCCGAGGACGTCGCGACTAGGCACAGTCTGGACGCCACAACCGGCAGTCTGAGGGGCGCCCACAACAGTGCTTTTTAATTGTTTATTTTATTGTCTCTTACGTTTGGCCGCCCCGCCACGGTGGTCTAGTGGCTAACGTACTCGGCTGCTGATCCGAGGGTCGCGGGATCGAATCCCCGCAGCGGCGGCTGCATTTCGATGGAGGCGAAATGTTGAGGCCCGTGTGCTGTGCGATGTCAGTGCACGTTAAAGAACCCCAGGCGGTCGAAATTTCCGGAGCCCTCCACTACGGCGTCTCTCATAATCAGAACTGGTTTTGGGACGTAAAACCCCACAAAACAACAACATTTTACGTTTGGCCTTCTCAATACATTTTTCACCGCCACCTATTGTCCTTTACGTTTGGCCTTCTCAATACGGTTTTCACCACCACCAGACAAAACACAGGCAATGTGCGGCAGCTTAGGTTCTTCAATGCAAGTGTGTATGTGTGTGTGTGTGTGTGTGTGTGTGTGTGTGTGTGTGTGTGTGTGTGTGTGTGTGTGTGTGTGTGTGTGTGTGTGTGTGTGCGTGGTGCGTGGTGTGTGTGTGTGTGTGTGTGTGTGTGTGTGTGTGTGTGTGTGTGTGTGTTCAGGTGTCTTATTTTCAAGTGAGCTGCTTCTTTATCTTCCGTATACACTATCATGCCTTACCAATTAACCCACCAGGCCATATTGGGTAGGTTGACTGACCACATTTAGCTTGATTCGATAATGAAAATGACGCTGTTTTCTGCAGCTCTTGTATGGGCGCGGCTAAGCGGCTAAGGGTGCGGTAAAACGTAGACGAATGCGGGAGAAGCAGAGGAACGCCGTAGCGCAGAGCTCCAAAAATTTCGACCACCTGGTCCTGCTTAACGTGCACTGAAATGGCAATGTACTCAGGCAAATGCGACGAATCCGGAAATAAAAGAAAGAAATTTGCGCTCTCTCACCTTTTGCGGTAGGCGGCGATTGGTTTCTGGGACTCCGACCTCGTTTGCGAGACTCCGGTGATGCGGGCGCGTTCTCCGGAAACAGCATAGCTCTGTCGTCAGCCTGTTGGTCACACTAGGTCGCTGGTCCCTGTGCCAAAATCAGAGCTGAGTATTACCAAAAGCAACCGCTTATACACTGAATGAACATGTTAGGGATGTAAAGATCAATCCTTCATGTTCGTCATACATTGGTACCCTACGATCCAAATTTTGGTGCATGCATGCATAGACGTAGGCGGTTAGATAGATAGATAGATAGATAGATAGATAGATAGATAGATAGATAGATAGATAGATAGATAGATAGATAGATAGATAGATAGATAGATAGATAGATAGATAGATAGATATGGTCAAAGTGACTCAATTTCGCCAAGAAATGCTTCGCATTTAAAAGAAAATGCACAGTGTAACCGCGGCTGTCTTGTTCGTAGCGTTCACCCTATGTCCTTATTTGCACGTATGCCTTTCAGTGCCGTGAGCACCTTGCGCACACGTTCAACCGTCAGTCGTCTGTTGAATCAATAGAAGGACGCTATGTGGGCCGCGCCAGTCACGTACCTTGCCTCTGGTTCTCACACCGCTCGTCAGGTCGTAGCACGATGAGTTCCGCAAACGGAAATGCTCGAGGTGAATCGCTGACGTTGCGGGTCGGAAAATTCGAGTATGGCGTCCGAGGTCGCTGCCTTCTTCTTCTTCTTCTGTCTCGCGCATGAAGCAGAACGAGCTCTGCGTTGACAGTAGTGATAACGATGCCGGCACATTGGTACATCTCTGCGTTCGCTTCGAGATCTCCGCCATCTTTTGGATTATTATCTTTTCCTTAATTTCCGCTTCTTATCCTGAGTTTATATATTTCCTGTTGCTTCGCTTATTCAACCTTCCGGTTCTATTCACGATACCTATCTTGTTTAAGTTACTAGATCATGTACCTCCTTATGCTGCTAGATTAGTGGAGAATTCCCGCTGGTAGGCAGGCGGCGTGAAAATTGGTCATGGTTGCAATAGTCACCATCACCGCCGCCACCACCACCAGTATCATCATGTTCACCATCATCACAATCGGGCACTCTCTACGGAAAAGCTGTTATATCACCAAGTAATGGCGACTTCTAGACGTCAATAAACCACGTCGCAATACCAGTAAAATCGTAGGCAAAACCTGTAATTGGACCACGATTAGGTGACAACTCTTGCCACGATTTGTTTTCTGCGTACATACAGCTGTCTAACGTCCAGAATTGGTGAAAAGTTATGTGCACCTCGCAAATGAAAGCTGGATTGGGCTCCCATTTCCTCAATGATGATTTTTTTACTAATTATTTTTTAGAAGTTCATTAACTAATGTGGGTCATACGTAAATAAAGTAAGCACAACGGACAGCCTCACTTGCTTTAATCGACAGCTAACAGCTTCAATTTCGTTTTGTCCGTGCGTCGTTGCAATCTCTTGCAGTCGCTTCTGCCTTCCCATATATCTGGAAAGCGCACTTTCTGCCATTGAGATGCACTCAAGCCCCGCTATCGTTCTAGTGACCTCTTATCTGTGTCCTCAATATCTCAACTTTTTGTGATTAACGATATATGGTTTTATTTGCGCAAGGGCCAAGTGTGGCCAAAGAGCGCCATTTCAGATTTGGTGTTAGCGGTGACTTGTGATTTACGATGACAAGATATAGTAGGACTCTAAAGTGGCCTAAAATGAAATCGCTGTAAATGGTATAAAAATTGTATGTTATTACTGGTTTTTAAACATTACATATGAATTTAGCCTGTTCTTCATTGCTTATGTGTTGTTTTTCTCATTCACTTATTTCTACCATATACTTTGAAGCTAGTTGTTTCCTCTTTTTGCTGCTTCGCGGGGCACCAGCAAGCAGACCTCCCGTGTTCATCCTCAATACAATTTATTTATTTATTATTTATTAGTTAGTTAGTTAGTTAGTTAGTTAGTTAGTTAGTTAGTTAGTTAGTTAGTTAGTTAGTTAGTTAGTTAGTTAGTTAGTTAGTTAGTTAGTTAGTTAGTTAGTTAGTTAGTTAGTTAGTTAGCCAGCCAGCGAGTCGTCCTTGAAGGATTCACATGGTATAGAAGGGTAGCAAGAACTTGTTTCTTAACAGTGAGTCGATGTAACATTAAAAATGGAAATTTCTCTCAGAAAATGTAATGAACAAAAATATAAAAACAAATTATTATGACCTAAATTGCCGTCAGAATGTACATTATAAGCTTCAGATAACTAAAATAGAGGGCGTAGAAAGGGCGCAGATTCGATGCATATGAGTGGATCGCTTATATAGTAGACTTCCTTTGATGCTTGCTGAAGATGCCCTGCTTTCCACTCCCATTGGTTGCTGTTATGCAGCTCGGCTGACTGTCCGTTCAACAGGATAGAGAGTTGGGCTATTTTGTACGTTTGCATAATCGAAGCAGCGCAACAGGGTCTAGACAAGAAAGCGTGTCCGGTGTGCTCCTGTCTTCCATGCCTACGTGCTGTTGTGCTGCTTCAACCAAGATACTCTCCGGTCTAAGTGATAAGCTATGTATCGTTCCTACCATGGATACGAGCTCAGTCTCAACAAATTCTGGACCCATCAACCGTTCCTCGCGCCAAGAGATAACGCGACGATATCGACACCTCGACGGAAAGCAGGCCACGGGCATACAATAGAATAATGCACGCATTGAATTACCCTTAAAGCAATGCCATATGAAATATCTATCCGCCTATAAAATGCTCACACTGCAAAGCATTGTTGCACGGCGTTTGGCCCGGCATCGCGTACAATGAGAGCCAAGGCCTTGTTTGCCTCGCTTGCCTTTTGGCCTGGCTCTTGTAAGTCTGAAGTCGCAACTAAAGCAAAACAGAAATCCCAAATATCTGGAATATTCATTTTATTTCTGTTTTTGGCATAATATGTGCGAACCAGGTCTTCTGAACACGCTGTTTACAAAGATGTGGCAGGTAATAACATAGAAAAGAAGACATTACTGTAAGGGACACATTTCGGCTGCACTCCGGATTATGTCGCAGAGTTCACGCTTTCCTTAACGTGTTGTCTTGCAGCGATCAATTTATTTATTTATTTATTTATTTATTTATTTATTTATTTATTTATTTATTCTATATCGCTCCCTTGAAATTTTTTTTCATTCATTTTCCTCGATGTTCAAGTACGGAGCGAAAAAAAAAAATTCGGACATATAGGTAATATAAGCCGCAGCAGTTGAGAGTCGAACCTGCGACCGCCCTCTCAGTACAAGAACGTCACAGTCTTGTTTCGTTGCCGTATTTATATACTAGTTAGCAACGAGCCAAAGCCAACCAGGCAGGTTTTGAACTCGCTAATAGATCATAAAAGTCAGTGGTATATTTCTACTTCCACATTGTGCAATGAAAACATTTGACCTAGTCCCTCATCGCTAGATACTTGTACGACATTTTATGAACTTTAAAAGGCTCCTCGCCAGGTCTGACCATTTTGAAGCGACAAGGACGATGCATACGTTGCGCGCTCAGAACCCTCCAGTATGGCTTCTCTCATAATCAGAGCTAGTTTTGGGACGTTAAACCCCACAAATCAATCAACGTTGCGCACTCACGACAGTTTCGTGGCGGTGCTGACAGTTACACCGACACGCAGCGAGGAAAGGTTTCAAATTTCGAACTAAACGCCGTACACCTTCTCCTCGCGGGCTCTGCTCTCCAATATGGCGGTGATGACGTGTTCATGGAAGAAAAAAAAAAAAAGAAACACTAGGAGGCGGCGTTGCGTAATTCCACTATAGCCTCGGTGATCCAGCCTCCTGTGATGTCCTGCGCGCGGTGCCTCTTGGCGGGATTACGTCAACAACGTTGCCGGATCGCTCGAGGTTGTCTAGACAGGACAAAAAATAGTGGCGTTTGAATATACGTGAATCTGTAACGCATGACCATGCTGTGTCGTGGGCCTATTTCGCACATTTCGCTCCCTTATATTTGTTTTTATGACTAGGCTTCAATATTGGCCCGTAGAGCCCCCTCTTAGCATTTCTGTTTCCTGCATGGACTTGGGTAACGCCGCTAATCGTGCACCTACGCGCGTGTAGTCATGGTGCAGTTGCTCATGGTCTAGTGTAGTCACGGTCTAGTGCTCAGACACGCCGACACGTTGATAGACAAACCGTCGGCTGCGACACGAGCATGGTCATGGCGGTAATCTCAGATGACGCTCTTAGTGACGTAGCGGTCACGTTGCGCTGAGAGGAGCATAGGTGTGGGAGACTGTCTTGTGTGAGAGCAGCGGAGGAAAGCGAGATACGAGCTGCAGCTGCTTTATCGGACATCAAAACGCCTCTAACGCTGCTCTCACGGCATCCGTTTTGTGAAGTTCTTGTAGCTTCGCGTTCATTTCAGAGTGGTGCACAACCGCCGCTACCCAACAAATTTTTGACCTCCCATTGGGTGTAGGGTCCTTTAACCTACAGGAAGCTACCTCACATCAAAAACTTTACCATTTTTCTTCGCCCGCTCTGCCTTCTTCAAGCAAGTTTTTCACATTAGTGTGACCATGGAACACCCGTTGTGTACCACTGAACTTATTCTGTCAAGCCTGTTTGTAAATAGCTCAATGTTTGCTTACTTGAATTTTTTTCTTCGTGACTCTTTACATCCATGCAATAAATTTAAGCCCGTAGCATGAACGGAAATCGAAGTGAAAATAAATGAGAGCGTAAATAAATAAATAAATAAATAAATAAATAAATAAATAAATAAATAATGCCATAGAGATTGTTTCATCTTGTGCTGCGAGGGCTTCGTTTCTTTCTTTTTTTTTCTGGAGGGAGGTGAAAAAATGATAAGAACAAGGGCTTCCCCGTGAGCGCGTCTGAAAGATAGCGCTTCGACAATGACGGCTGATAGTGTGCAAAGAAGTGCGTCACATCCCCCTCACCGCTACGCGAGAAACTGAACCTAAGTGGTATAACTTACCTTGGGAGAGTTGACTCCTACGTACGGAAACCACTGTGCCGCAAAAAAAGAAAAAGAAAAACGACACCAACAAAAAAATAACGGACAAGACCCAGCACGCACTGACAACTGGTTTAACGGGTTGCCCATTACAGCGAATCAATCCTGGAAGTGCTCTAACGAACGAGTACGGGATCGTGAAGTGCTATTCATTAACGGAGGCAATGCACATGTGCCTGAACAATGCCTCGACTACAGGTGTGAACTGGCGGTTTCACGTGCTTAGGGTTATGGGCAGTAGCAAAAAAGATGTAATAAAGATGATGCTGCTCGCGAAATTTGCGGAAACTTTTCATCCCCGTAAAAAGAAGGCACAGGATCAGTGAATACCTCGTGTGTCTGTTGATTAGTAGAGACACACGCCTTTTTTTTTTAAATTCCCTGTTGAGTGGCCGTTCGAATCTTGCAAGTCAGCGTTTATTTATTTATTTATTATTTATTTATTTATTTATTTATTTATTTATTCAATACACTCAGCGCCATTGCACGCATTATAGGGAGGCGGAAGGAGGCCAAGCCCATTTGTACACTAACACGTATAAATGTTAGGGAACAAACAGCACTCAATACTAGAATTATATACATTATCAGATTGTAGGAAGAGACATAACAGACCCTCCTGTTTCACCATCGCAGCAAAAGCATAAAACGCATCATTCAATACCTCATGAACCACGCTAAATGGCAATTCGCTACGACCCGCACTATCTTTGTTGGAAATAGAGGCATATCGAAGGAATCAGTATTACAAGACATGTGTGTTCCAATGTTACCATATTTTTCCCCCCTTTTTGTCTCCGGCAACTCATTAAAGGCGTTGAGATTTAGTGCCCGGGTGTGCCTTGTCCAATTTTCTTTGTCCGTGCTTTCCTGCGCTACAGTGGCTTCAATGAGACAGGATAAGAGATAGACGGTGTAGTACACTGCATGGAAATAGACGTTCAGGAACGGCAATTTCCGGCCACCTCTGACCTGGAGAAACCACGCCTATCATCGTCACCACCACCGTCCACCACTAACTCCTTGTTCTTTCTACGACGTCGTATATGTCTCTGCCCTTGCAATATGCTGTCAACGTTTCGGGAAGTATGTTACGTAACCTACGTGCACTTGCGTGAGAACCTTTGCCATAGATACGCGACAGGGTCGGCACGTGCTCGTATCGGTCTGATAGCGGTCCCCCCTCTCTAAGCCGCTATGCAATCAACGTCACTTCTAGGCCAACTAGCACGCTGTAGCTGATAAGAGAGCCCCTATCGGTCGACCCATAAACACGACCGGACGTGCGAAATGCCGTGCGGTGAGGTTGGCAGGTGAGGCACACGCGTCAAGACTTCCGAAGCGCCGGGCCGTCTCCTCTGCGCCGCCAGCCACTTCATGGTAGGTACCTGTTCGGTCAGTTAGTAACCCGCTCGTAACCGGCTTTGTAATCAGATATCACAGCTGATGTGATAACAAGATAACCTAAGGGAGGTCACTCATTGAGAGATAAACAAAATACTGTGCAGCTTTTATCTTTTTTGTAAGGAAGCTCGTGAAGTGATAAATGTATTCTTACCTAAAAGATGTGTCCAGCGTGTCAGAAACGCTGCGTTGCATACCTTAGAATTCATAGGCAAGTACAAGAAGATGCAGTTCCACTTTCATATTTTTTCTTTAATTTACGGAATTTTATTTACAGAAATTGGAGGAGGAATGGAGGGGGGGGGGGGGGGGCAGACAGTGCCATACAAAAGCAGGAAAATCACTACGATCTTCTAAGGAAAAAAAGAACAGGTATACATCAGGTTAAACAAGAGATTTAGAGAAACTTACGAACAGTTTTCTTTTTATTAGCGACCCTGTGGAGGGAGCGTAGAAAGAAACAACCTATTATCAGTTACATTTATGAGGTCATTCAGTAAATTGTTCCAGTGCCTTATCGTTTTGGAGGAAATGAGTAGTAAAAAGTGTTTGTTGTGAAATTAGAGGCAGACATTAGTGTTATTATTTCTTTGTCATCACAGCGAGTGAATATGTAAGCTGGGTCCAGGATATAGCCGTAATTACGGTTCATGCCTGCGCCACCATCATATATCGTGTGCATTATTTTGAGCCTTAGCTTCTGCCTACGTACGTGCAGCAGATCACATCCTGAAATGGTCTTCATTTGCAACGCACAGTTACGCAACCGTACATATGGAGGTGCCAGAGAACGTGGCTGACGGGATAGGTAGCCAGCGACAGCTATGGTAGACAGAAGGGGTGACGAACAGGCAGTATTAACTGTTTATAATACGTTGTAGACAATTTTCAGCGTTTGACGGTTGTTAAACTGCTCACCAATAACTTACATTTGTCGGGAATTACGCCTTGACCCGAATATGAGCTCGCTCGGAATACTCCATTCCATTCCATTCCTTTATTCAGCATTCATCTACAGAATATAAATGCTCGGACAGGAGCAAAAAAGCCGCTATTATAGCGGCTTTCACAAAGGCCCCTGCCCGTACATTATTTGGCAGCATACAGTCGACAGTTTACACATTAGAGAACACACAGAAAACATCAGTGCTTCGTTACACAAATTGAAAGACATTGCTAAGGGCACACTAACGTCCGTTCTTTTTTTTTTTCAAAATATACATCATAGCGAGCTTTTTTTTTTCTTTTTTTGCATATATGCAGCCAAATTACACTTGAAGTCTTACCGGCAATACGCAGTTTTTATAGGCACAATCACGAACCCATGTAACATGGTAAAACTGTACACGTTTCTAGGCACATAAGAAAATGTGAAAACCACTTTCAAATATCAGCAAACTTAAGTGTTTCACTTCTGCTAGGGTGCCCTTCATGTAGGGAGTAAAAGTTGAACAACTTCCCTTCTTTCGCTCTGTTTTTCTTTTTTCTTCAATGTGGGAGTAATCTTGTGTATGACATGGTTCAGCTGCGCTTTGGAAAATACCTGGCTGACATATGAATACCTGGCTGACGCCACAAAAAACAAAGTTTCGGTTTCCTCAGGGCCTTGTTCAAAATGAAGGTGAAAAGTCATGTCGTGTTATGCACAGTCACGCGCAAAAACTCGGATATCGTGGTACCAACAAAAATGGGAAATTCTATCTGTTCATGAGATTGGTCGTGTAGTACATGCGCACTTATGCAGAACAACTCGATATCAACCAACAGAGAGGGGCGGCGAAGAAAAAGGAGTAATTCCGACACCCACTGGTTTCCACGCTTTTGCTCGTGACTGCACGTTTCAACAGGTCAAACATCAGACCGTTGAAGCGTACATTACAGGATGTAACTTTTCATCTTCAACGCGAAAAAGGCTCCCGTGTGGGAGCCTAAACGCCTCGCTTAGCTTTCAAAGTGTTTTCATTGTGGTCGGCGTTCTCTAGCTATTCACTGCCTCGCCACGGTGGTCTAGTGGTTATGGCACTCGGCTGCTGATCCGAAGGTCGCGGGATCGAATCCCGGCCGCGGCGGTTGCATTTCGATGGAGGCAAAATGTTGAGGCCCGTGTGCTGTGCGATGTCAGCGCACGTTAAAGAACCACCGGTGGTCGAAATTCCCGGAGACCTCCATTACGACGTCTCTCAAAATCGCAGCTGGTTTTGGGTCGTTAAACCTAACAAATAAACCAATCTAGCTTTTCAATACGCCATTATTGTGCGCTGATTTATTTTCAGGCCAAATATTTCCAATTTCAGATGAAGCAGCTCACTGTCTGGCCTTGCCTTTCCGTCCTGCTCCTGCTCTCATTCTTGGACTACGGGCACTGCCAGCTACGCCGGCGTCTCCGCCTGGTGCCTCCGATGAACGCAACAGCCTTGTGCCCCAACGTAGCCAGTGCCGGCGCCGACGGCTACACCAGGACCTTCTGGTTCTTTCCCAACGGAAGCCGAGTCGTCAACGGAGCGAAGACGACCGTCGACGAATCTAGCGGTGTCCTCGACGTCATCGACCCGACCAACGATGACCTGGGGGTATACACGTGCGTCTCGCTCAAAGGGTCGAACACGTCTGACGCGAACGCCACGCTAGCGTTCATGGAGATCTACAGCGCGCAGCGGAGGACGCTTGCCGAGAGGCTGTGGATCGGAGGTCTGGCAGCGCTGTGCGTGATTGTCGTGGTCGTGTTCGTGAGCCTCGTGATGAAATTCCGGTACAGGAAGCCGATGCCGCCGGTCGTCAAGCTTGGAGCAGCCTCCGCGGGTGCGTCGACAGCAGGAGTCGTGAACAAGAGATTCGAGATCGAAGAGATGTCGACCGTATTCTGAATGCGTCTCGTTGGATACTCAGGCTAAATCTTAATTAGTAGGAGTCTTGCAAGTGTGACCTGCTTCTGCCGGTGGTCTTCGTGCATGACGTTTCCGCGACATTACTTTTGTGTAATTGTATAGATGGGTACGAAACGTAAGAACAATACTCGGTGTATCTCTTTTTTTAATTCCTGAAGTGTTTTTATGATTGTGTGAGTATTTTGTGACTTCTTGAGTTACTCAGCTCTTTTTCGTCTATTTTACTATGCGTTACTGTTTACCACGTAGTCCACCATGCGCAAATAGAAATATGTTGCGCTACATTGACAAAGGAATAGAAAATAACCTCAGAAGCGCAAGCTCTCCTTATTTGCTCCGATTTCCGAACAGTGCTAGTATACAGCACAGATGCAACACTCAGGAAATTAGAGTAATACAAGGAGCTTTATTAGTACTTCGTGAGTAGAAATGCTCGCTTATATATAGTTTTAAGCGTTGAAGCATACATCCAGTCTAAAATATTTCCTTCCCAATGCCCGCAGGGTAATTTAGATAGAGCCATATGCATCCCCATTTGCATGAACTTTCACAAGTCGCAATCTCCATTCTACGCATGTATCATGACTTGTAACCACCGAACATTATTCATTGAACATCTCACGGCGTGCTTTCACTTTGGCCTGTTGATGGCACAATAGGCGGCACAGCTGGCCCTGCAGCACATATTGCTGGCACAGTCGACGTCGCTGTTGCAGCTCGGCAGGATTTTCAACAGTGCACAGACGTGAGGCTTTTGCACGGACGGTGGCAGGCAAATCTTATCTGCGATACGAGACACAAAAGGCATTGTGCAGTCAAATCGTCGTGCATACGTCGTACCGCAACGTAGCGATAACGACACTTATCAATTATTGTCACATGCTGTATTGACTCAACAAATGTATCTTCTTTGATGTTGTCTCGCCCGTCGCTTCCCAAATTGTCATATTGCCATATCAGGCATTGGATATAACAGACTATATATAAGTGAATTGTGTCCGAAACGGTCATATTTAGTCAAATCGTGATAGAGCCATATATGGCAGTACAAGGCCTATATGATAATTGCCATATATGTCTCTCACGAATTGATTGAGTGATTGATTAATATTGACTAAGCTGGTAAGGGAGTGGCAACTGCCTACTAATGGCCTTTTAATTCAAGTTTCTATGTTGAACACGCAATGTTTTCAGTGTGGTTCTACGTACATGTGGGCCAAAAGCATGCACAAATTTTTTTTCTCATTTCTTTACTGCTGCCAAGGGGCGTGTATGCTCATTCTGTTCTGTTGCCTTCCGTTTCTACTGAAACGCAACGGAGAGCATAGATTAATTTCGTCTGTCACAATGTTCGCTTCTTTGGTGGAGTAAGTGTTTTAGTGAATGATGCAATGTTACTGCTTTATAGCTCAAGAAAATAAAGAAATCAAGGTGTTTTCATTGAAAAAGGTTAAGGCTAAGCGTGTTTTTTTTTTCAGATCCCATTCTTTCTCTGATTTATAGTAAGCAAACCTTTAACAGTATTCTTGCGGTTTGGTACAACCGTTCGAACATATAGTATACCTACGCGCTTCAAGATTCCCAACACGGCGCCTAAAGCTATTGCATGGCAATATCATGTGTCCAAGGGCGTGTGGTTGTCTCTAACTACATGCTGGTACTTGATCTGATAAGTAAGCTGTCCGAGAGCACGTTATTTTGACAATTCCACTTGATTTCAAACTCGATAACTGATACATTTTGCGGCCTTGCTTGCATCTAAGACCACTACCTCCGTTGATTGAATGGCCGTAGATGCTAGTAAAAAGCGGAAAAAGAAAGCGTAAAAGTGCTCAACGACATCTACGATAATTGAAAATACTGTAATGCTTCTACGTCGAGTTAAGCCGTTCAAAACCAAAACAACCAAAAGGAAGAAAGCCTGTGTGCTGTTTCGTTGACGTTGATTGCTTCAAACAATGCAGCAAGAGTAACTATCCTGATACCGAGAAAATAAATTATGTAGCAGAAAATTTCAAACTTCTCAGGAACAAATATCATGAAAGGGCAAAAAAAAGTATGTAAAAATTTCAAGGACACGTGGCTCAATACTATCAAACAGTGTACCTACTAATGTAACCTGTTCGATGCTTCTTGCGACTCCAGAGTATATGAGAACAACAGGGCGAATACCTCAAAGCAAACAGCTCTAACTTAGTAAACTAGCAAACTTTATCGCAAATGAAGCAAGTTACAGAAAGAGTTAGGCAACATCTTCGCGTATAAGTAAAATCACAAGGGAAACGTAAAACATCACAGCCTTCTTCCTTACCAAAAAAAAGACGACGAAATAAAACAAAACCAAGCACCTGTCCCTTTCTTTCTTTCTTTCTTTCTTTCTTTCTTTCTTTCTTTCTTTCTTTCTTTCTTTCTTTCTTTCTTTCTTTCCTTCTTTCTTTCTTTCTTTTTTTTTTTGATGCCGTACTCATCGTGAGCTAAAATTACCCAACGTCGCCCAAAAATTTCAACTATAACCAAACCCACCTGGAAAAGCGATGATAATTCGGCAGGCATAGACTGCGAAGAGCAGTAGAGAAAAACCAGTCGAATACATCGCGCAGAACGCAAACATCTGGATTATAGCGCGTTATTCGTGACCACGTGACGCGCCATATGTTTCAGTGAGTGTTGAAAGCGCTCGTGTATATAAAGCTCGCAACTCTGCGCGCCCTGTCAGTCAAACTTAGCACGAAAACTGAAGCCTTTGTTATCGGGCATTCGTGCCCCAGTGCATCCATTTCCCGTTTCATAAGCAAGCTCTTCACGGCAGAATCATTTCTTGTGTGGGAGCATTCGCGATAAAAAAAAATGTTAATCAGAGAACCGTCACAAACACAGCGCACGAGGAGGCGCAAATTGCTTACGTTGAAAATAATAACTAACGGTTACATCATACAGTCCAACCTCGCTATATCGAACGCAGATATATTAACGCGGACAGATTAATGCACGGTCAAGCGCTACTAAATGTTACCCCATCCAAACAACCTCGAGCAGTCCAGAAGCGGTGTGGGCCTAGTCCGAACCGAGAGTCATGGTAGAAGCAAAAAAAAAAAAAAAGGACATAGGAGATTGTATCACGTGACAATATTAAAGCCCAGTCATTAAAAAAATTTAAAGAAGAGACTTATGGGAAATAGGCCCTGGTCACGTGGTAGGCAAGCGGTAGATTCACGTATGGTGAAGTGCCACTAAAATTTACCGCGTCCAAACAACCTCAAGTGGTTCGGCAAATAAGTGGGCATAATTTATAGTGAACCAGAATATTCTACTTGACTATATAGCCTAATACTACAAAAGAGTCACCGCACGCAAGGCATGCGAACAGATTGGCTTGCCTAGGCTAGTGGAATCACGTGACACCGCGTCATTTCCTTTTCTTCTTTTTTTTTCTCCTTCCATAGTGCAGCACGCGAGGCTTCGAAACAGGTTTGAATAGCGATAGCTCCACTTGTAGAGCAGAGGCGACGTCTGTCGCAGCGCCGGTAAATGCCGTCGGCTGCCCTGTTGTTGCAGGGGAACCTAGATGGCGCTTGAGCACCGCGTGGATCCCGGGAGAGAAATCGACGAAAGTTCGATGGATTTCGTAGATTGCAGCGCTTCCAAGTTCGCAACGTTTTCGTTGCACTTCAGAGTTCGACGAAATATTGTTTGGCGAGGAGCGAACATTGTAGAACAAACCGCACACTACCCGCAGTCGGAAGCAAAATAAAACTTTTTAAGTCTGTAAATTGCAATAAATAGCCTTTATAATGATCCCGTGTTAACTGTCTTAGCAGTGGCGCACCGACGGGGGGGTTTCGGGGGTTGTAACCCCCCCCCCCCCCGAGGCCGAGCTAACCCCCCTCCCACCCCGTAACTGCGCCTATGTCCTAGAAGAATGTGGCGCTAATGTCTCTGCAAAGCGCCGAAAAAATAATAAAAATAATCACCATCATTGATGTTACTATTATTTGGCATTTTATTTACTTTTCTACACACGCAACAACTGTGTAATCGCATTCCCGGCCCTTCGCGAAAAATTTAACCCTCCCCCCCACCTGGCAGAGATCCTGGGTGCGCTACTGTTTCTTAGTTTATAGATGCTAAATTATTACGCTATATTTTAGTAAAGTGAAGTTGTTCTTCGCTCCTGATTGTTGCGAGTGTACGGTTTTCTCTACAATACAACGTTCTCTGTAATGCCCCACGTTACAAAGCGACGTATTAATCTCGGATAGAAGTTCTACTTCCAGTTACTCCTCAGTTAGCGAGTTTGTGTGTGCACTTTGATAGAACAGGCCGATCAATAAGCTTATATAGACCAACCGACCAGAAACTGTGACGTCAGGAACGTATTCCAGCCAGCCGTGCACATCTTTATCATAATAAAGGTTATCAGCTAGTTACCATAATCATTAACGTGAGCGAAAGCAAACAGCGATGACTCTGAGAAACCAAACAAGACTGTCACTGTGAACAGCGAGGTCCATGCTCTCAGAAAATAAAAGGGACCTATAAGGTGTCATGAAAAAAAATTGTTCGCCCTTATACTAATTAAGGAACATTTCTGCAGTATTACAGGAATGATAGATGAAGTTCTCCAGCTCCCCACAAGAATTTCACAGCAATAGAATCTACGGCACAACGCAGGCACCATATAAATACGCAGACGAAGTTACAGAGGCTATAAGTATTCTACCCGAAACTACAGGGATAATTGTGTGTGGTGCAGGACCACACCAACTGTGTTTCCCATTACGTGGAAGTTTACCCTACACAATGAATAACACCACAATATTAACAACACAGAGAAACAATGGCAGGCAGTGCTGCCCAGCTCGGGCATTGAAGATCACCTTTGGTTGTTCCAAAGTGCAGAGATGATGGTCAAGGGCCAGCGTAGCTTCCCAAGAGGAGCCCCGGCCATGTGCGATGCCCCGCGTCCTGGGACAACACAGTTTTAAAGACTGAGCTAATGTTTAAGGTGGAGGTTGATCCGCAAAGAGTGGAAGGACAATGTAGAAATAGATAAATAAACTAAGAAAGAATGAAAGGTCTTGGGTAGTGCAGAAGGTAAAAGAGGGCCCGCTTTTGCCCTTGACCACTACCCGAGACCTTTCTTTCTTTCTTACTCTCTTTAACTCATTCTATATTGTCCTTCCACTCTTTGCGGATCAACCTCAAACATTAGCTCAGTCGTTAAAACAGTTTTGTCCCACAAGGTAAAAGTGGGCCCGCTTTTGCCCTTGACCACTACTGACATTGCTCCGCGATAGCGATTATGCGAAGGACAACATCGAAAGAGATAAAGAAAGAAAGAAAGCAAGGAACAAAGCAAAGCAGAAAATTACACCATCTCCCGCTAAAGGGGACCACGAGGCGATGCGAAGCAGCACGGGGGGTGCACACCGCGTTTGCATCGATTTGACTAGGTGTTTCCGTTAATCAAGCACCTGCTTATGTGTTGCACTATCCAAGAGTTCTTGTAGATGTCCACGTTGAAGTCTCCCACCATGATGAACGGGTCGTTCTGGTACACGTTGTCGTATTCCACCATTGCTCTTTGTAGGTACAATTCTACGTTCCCTTTGCAGAAGTTGGGTTCCAAGTACACTGTCATGATCACGGAGCTCCGGGCTAGGGAAGCCCAGCGCAAATGGCAACGTCGGCGGGAAACTGCTACGGATGAAACGCGGGCTCGACATGCCGAAACGCAACGGCAGCGTCGGCAAGCAAACCCCGCCGTACGCAACGCCGACGTTACGTGGAGAGGGGTAGCGGAGATGAGGTGTGTGGAGAGGGTCAAGTGGAGAGGGGTAGTGAAGGAGAGGTGTGTGGAGAGGGTTCGCGCATGCGCAGTAAGGGTGGTCACGCCGCACACCACCACCACCGGATTGAGCTCCGCCATAAGCTGCTTCGCTCTCAGGTAGCGGAGAAGGGAAAAGTGAACTTGGGGTTGCTTTAAGCCTCTCCCCACACCCTTTCCCATGGCCTACTGTTTCAGTACTGTGATAGTGATAAATGATAGCGCTACATCGCAGTGACAGTCAACTTGACGTCGTCGCCCCTGCTCAGCTGCTTACTCAGATTTCACAGGTGTGGTGGCTTTATTATCTTATATGTGATAATAAAGCTTGTTCTACTCTATCTCTCTCTCTGACTGCGAAGTGAGCTCCAACTACCTAATCATTCACTCACTTAATCACCTCGCTCCAAACGGTTGCTCAGAAAATTGATGCCAATTTTAGGGGCGAAGCTACTTAGGGCACAGGCTAGTCCGGCGTCGTAGTAGCCACCTCTAGGTCTAGAATGATCACGAGATGGCGCTGCGGTGCTGCTTAGCTAGTACGTGCATTGATCAATAGATGGCGCTGCGGCGCTCACTGTTTCGTTGTCGCGTCGCAGCCACGCTCGCGCTCGCCCTCGGCGCGTGCCTCCCGGCGCGCGAGCTCTCTCACTCTTCCATCTGCTGTCTTGTGAGAGAGAGAGAGAGAGAGAATGAAAGGCGAGCGTTGACTAAGGAAACGCTCTTTCTTCGATAAACGCTCTACCAGCTCGCAAAGAAGGAGAACGCGCCCTCACCCGCGAGAGACAACGTTGACGCAAGCAGCGTCTTCTAGCGAGTTTCTTGATTGAAAAATATCGACTGCTCGCGCTGGAGAACCGTTCGCCGGCCACCCATATATATATATATATATATATATATATATATATATATATATATATATATATATATAGTGTGGGGATCGCCGCCAAAGAGACACTGCGAGAGGACGACGAAGATGTAGAGGACAAGGACGAAGTGACTGGGTAACGCGTGGTAGTGCTAGCCGGGGCCGGAGCTTGCCTGAACGCCGGCGGACGCTGCTGGGCGCGACGGCCTTGAACTGGCCAGCTGGCCGGGACTGGCTGCCGCGGGCCGAGACTGCCGCGCCTGGGCCCGCAATGGCGCCCAACGTGGGGCCACGGCTGCGTTCCAGGAAGGACCGTACGTTCGTGTGGGACGCCGCATCGCCCGTTCCGCCGCACATGAACGAACACCGCCCAATCTGCCTGGTGACCTCTGCGAGCAATGGAGTGGAGCAGACGAACAAAGGCGAGTGGCTGCGTCGGCCGTTCCGCAGTTCGTACAGAAAAAGCCACTAGTTCCGCAGACAAGCATGCTGACGTCGCGGCCCAGCATGCTGATAATATAATCTCCGCAAAAGAAAAGGGCGCTGGCGACGACAAGACGAAGTCGCCGCAGTAGTGGGCTTCAGCTGACGTGTCGGAAGATGACGACGTGAAGGAGGTCCATTAGACGGACAACAAAGACAAGAAATAAATCGGGGAGTCCGAGGACAAGTACGATGAGGGCGCCGGTGAAGGCGATGGCAGTGATGACGACGATGTTGATGCAGTTCCGGATGGTGAGGACTACGACAAGGAAGGGGACGACCCCGAGGGAGATGTCGTTCTTGAGACGATGATGAGGATGACGCGTAAAGTGGCTAGTAGCGGGGTGACTGCAATGCAGACGATGGTCCGGAGAGCCTGCCTGGGCCGACATCAACGGGTTTTTGATACTTGTGAGCGGCACTTTCAACGTCCTGGTGCGGCTTCTGACACTCTCCCATGTGTTGCTCATCTGTGATGGCTGCCCGGTGACCGCAATCGTCTCCACGGGTGAGCGACTACTCCCACCGGCTGCCTGCTGGGTGCACTACTGGGAGAGAGGCTGGCGATGACGATCGGTCGTGCTGCAGTGCCCAGGTTCGGTTTAAGTCCCGCGTGTTCCAGTAAGACCTTCAGAGGTTTAGGAGCGCGGGATCCTGCAAGACCTTATGCCCGGCGCTGCGCTACCTAGCCTCCTTCGCCAGCTCGCTCGGTGCCCCAGCTTTCGAGGCTCTACCGCTGGTGGGGGCATCGACCATTGTGCGGGCTGTTGTGGACCAGTGCCATCACAACCCCGGAGGGGGGGAGAGTGTGGGGATTGCCGCCAAGAAGACCCTGCGAGAGGACGACGAAGATGTAGAGGACAAGGACGAGGTGACTATATATATATATATATATATATATATATATATATATATATATATATATATATGTGTGTGTGTGTGTGTGTGCTCTGGATTTTCACTTGCAATGAAGTGCCGGTGAGAGATTTCACTTGAGCCACTTGAGCGTAGTTGAACCATAAGGATACGTAGCGTGCGCGTTAACTAAATTAATCCGGAAATCGGCACGATCCACGATGAACTTCCGGAGCTTCGCCCACTCATCATCATTCACTCCGTGGACGTGCGTGGATTTTTTAAATGCGGAGCATTTCTTAGTCGCACTATGTCGCGCTTCGGCTTCGGCGGCGGCGGCGCCGTCAACATTCCCACTGCGCATGCTCGGTTTGTCTCGTGCCGGCCCACCGGGCGTTCAGCAAGCCGAGCATGAGCAGTGGGGGTGCGGACCTTCTCCCCGTACTCCTCTCCCTCGAACACGGGCGGTGTGTATATAAGCGGCGGAGCGCGTGTTCGGAATTCAATCCATCACTCGGACAGCGCGACGCTTCTGCGAAACGGCAACGCCGAGCTGCGGATTCGGAAAACGTGAGCAGCGAGCTTTAAGACCCCAGGTACGTGAGCGAGAAGCGGCATGCAAACGTCGTCAACGAGACGCGGCTCCGGACGCTGCTCGTGGACGCAAGCACCCACCTTGGTGCCGTCCAATACAACGACGGCACCAAGCAATAAAAACACACTTTAACTTTACACTCCTTGCCTTCGCTTCTCTTTCATTCAATAAATAAGAATAATAAACACGAAATAACAATTAAGCATTCCCAAACCATACCCAATTACGCAACATTCACGCGATACCCCCACCACTCTGCGACGCATTTACTCGAGTTCCCCCCGTGGGAAGATGCGGGCGGCATTTTTAAAGACGATAGTCTTTCTTGGGATACTTCAACGCAGAAATTTTGGTCTGTCTGTCTGTCTGTGTGTGTGCGTGTGGGTTTGTGTGTCTGCCCTGCTGCGAAAGGTGAACCCCTTCCTCAACGACCACCCAGCTTGAACTGGTGGCTACCTTCATACTTCTGAACACAGTCGGCCAAAAAGCAAATATTACGCATATCTGAGGCGCAACATCAATACGTATGTATTGGACGGTGTGTTCTTCCTTTAGTAGAAAATACATAGATGCGTAATTCTAAAGACCCTAGTGCTTGTTAGGATGCGCAAAAGCGGACGTTTCCTGTACTAGGCAAGCTTCTTGCGTTTCCCGTAACCATGGCCAGATGGCGCCCTTATCTCGCGCTCGTTAGAGTTACTCTATATGCTACCGCTAGCATAAATATACAGTAACTCTAGCGCCCGTGCCGAACGGAAGGCAGGGAACGGCCGCCCGCCACTCCGGCCGGTCCCTTTCGCTCCTCGCGTCTCTTCGTTTTCCCTCTCGCTTGCGCAACTCCTCGGGGGGAATAGAAACACGCGAAACGGGACTCATGTAGTACAGCCGGTAGAAGGCTATCGCCTTTCGACGGCATTTGCAGCGAAGCACGGTGATACGCGGCCAATGTTTTAGGGGCGAAGCTCCTTAAAGCGGCACCCGTTCGTCCCTCGTCGTAGTCGTAGTGCGTAACCAGTCTTACGCTTTGACCTCCAAGGTGGTGCCGGTGGGAGATTTCTCCTGTGCGTTGTTGAACAATAAAAAATTCGCAGCGTGCGCGTTAACTAAAAGCCGAATTCTTCTGTCTCTCATTCCCATTAGCAGCCATTGGCAAGTTCCAGTAGGAAACGTTAGTAGAAGTAGAAGTGTAAGTGTTAGCTAAAAGCCGACTTCTTCTGTCTCTCATTCCCATTAGCAGCCATTGTTTACCTCCAAGGTAGTGCCTGGTGAGATTTCTCCTGTGCGTGATTAAACAATAAAAATTTTGTTCAAAACGCCGTTGATTGATGAAATAAACCAACGAAAGACGCCAGATGTTTTCTAAAAGCAAAACGAAAAGACGCCAGATGTTTCTAAAGCAAAACGAAAAGACGCCAGCTGCTTAACGAAAGACGCCAGGTGTTTTCTAAAGCAATGGTTTTATATTCAAAACCATATCGCGATACAGGTTTGTCAATCGTTTCACGTCAATTTTATCGGGCGAATTAACGGAAGAAATTTCACGGTTTAACCGATGATTACTTCCAGGAGCTTCGCCCAATCTCATCATCATTCACCTAGTGGATCTGCCGTCAATTTTTTTGTTGGTAGTACAATTTTGGATCCACCAAGAACGAAAAAGAGGAATCGGGAAGATTTCAATCGTCATTGCTGCTCATGATCAAAAAATTATCAAAACGGGGATTCTTCTAGTTTCGTGCTGGTGTTTAAATAAAGGATTGTTTTTTCTGTAATTCTTAATTAAGCAACCAGCCGGATCACCAAAACTGCAGACAGTGCATCAACATGCCGCTGTGCGCAGCTGGTCCGAAACCCGTGCGATATCGTCAACTCGGGTAGTACATTAGTGCCACTTCGCATCGATACCCATTGGCATAACATTGATGCGCTCCGTTCAGGAAACTATTGTTCTTTCTCAAACGAACGTTCGCACGTGGCTGCTATCCGCTTTGGATACGCGGCCACCAATCACGATCTCTCCCCAAGTTGACGAAATATTCACCGCATCCTACAGCCTAGCGTCATTCCGGACGCTTAATTAGAATAATAAGTGATCTGATGGTCCTTAATCGAAATGACTTTTAATTTGTTTTTTGTTGCATACTAAGAGAAAATCTATTGGCGCTACGTATACACTCTTAGCACAGTAACCTTTCGTTTATTTTATAGGTACACAAAAATGTGAAAATATGCTCCTTTACTAAAGGTTAAAGCACTTCAACCCTTAGCAGAGCAGAACATTTTCACACAAAAGTCTTTTATGCCGGGGTCCATAAAGAAATCAGTGACGTACTTCCTGTAACGGAAGTGCATCTTTGAAAAAAAATGAACTTGCATTCACTCTGAAAAAAGTTCTACCCAGGCGGACGTGAACCCACGTTCAATCGAGATTGGCGAAAGGAGCTGGATGCTCTACCGATACACCACCACAACAGCGCTCATGCAGGGAACAGATGGGCCTTATATCTTCACTATAGCCTTTAGAAGTTACACTTAATTGTCGCCTGGTTAAGGAAAAGGTGTTTAGTACAGTGATCTATGTGTGTTTAACAAGGAAAATTACTCTTAAATGAACATCACCTCCCTTATACTGCACTCTTCGTTCGCTTAGGTTCGCTGTGGTGATAGCGCCATCTAGGAACGACAACTAGAGCGAAGCAGATCGTTATGCTGATTCGCGCCGGCAGTCAGTGTTTCGGTAGTGTAGGCGTCTCGACTGCCGAGGTAGTTAGGGCCGTGGCGGCGTCGTGATGGCGCGTCCCAGGGACAAAGTGCGAACGTGGCCTCTACAAAATTTGCCTTGCGTGGCCAGGTGTGTTGAGTTTCGACGCGCACTGCTCCAGGATCGTAAATGACGGCCGCAGACAAGCAAATGATTGGCCTTTCGTTGCGGTGGGCTGCGTTTTCACAAAACGATCCGCTGACAACCCGTTCGGTTTCTCTTAGCGATTGCTTAGTGCATGCTCAACCCAGGCACGCACCAGAATCGCTTAGCTTTCTAGTAAAGGTGTGCGAATATCAAGCTTTTGCATACGATAGAATGCAAACGTCCAACTTGAAATATCGAATCTAATATCAATACACAAATGCCAGATGCCGGCATGGGATGTGGAGGGTCAAAGTCCCACGTTGGTCTCCTTTTTTGCTCACGTCACTCCTGACCACTGACTCCAGCTGCGTTACCTCGTACTGCTCGATATATAATGCTTCTGATGCCTTCTCCTTCCACCAATACCTTGACTGGGTGGTTCGAGACGCCCAGTTGTAGGTATTGGGAGGTAGATGGTTCCAGTTCCCCATAGGTGAGCGTGCAATCAAGACGCATGATCCTGGTTGTCGCTCTGAGGAATTGGTTCCATGAGCCGGTGGGACTTGTAAGCATCGGCCACGGGGGTGAAAATAAGTGTGGTAATACTGAGGCTAACCGTCGTGCTAAGCCGTAACCTGGTGGAACGCCGGTCTACGTCCGCTAGGGTGGCCGGTACTGCAAGTGGAGTACTGAAGTGCCACGTTGGTTTCCATTTTTGCACCGCATTATTATTGTTATTATTATTATTATTATTATTATTATTATTATTATTATTATTATTATTATTATTACTGAACTGTTTGCTTGGTGTTGGATTCCACCCACGGAAGCAAAGAAATTGCATACGGTGTAATGTTATTGGCCTCTCTCTCTCTCTCTTTCCCTTAGGAAAAAATCCTGATTCTTCTACTTCACGATCGAGCTAAATGTTTCTCCTTAATGTTCCGAGAGTGCAACTGCCAAAAAACATGTTCTGCTGAAAACGTGGCTGCCGCTTTCAACGATTTCTGCATTTCAGCTATTCACGTTGACGGCCGAAGCAACAGATGATTGCGTGGGATCACTTCCTCAAACATTTGGCACCAGAGACCGAGAAAGTCGCGAGAGGCACAAGAAAAGTACGTTGATGTTATTTGTGTTATTTTTTATCACTATTGCTAGCGTGCTCCAATGGTGCACCATCATGCACCACCAGCTCGTTGCATCATCATCATCATCATCATCATCAGCCTGTCTACGCCCACTGCAGGGCAAAGGCCTCTCCCATGGATCTCCAATTATCCCTGTCCTGTGCTAACTGGGCCCAATTTATCCCTGCAAACATCCTGATCTCATCTGCCCACCTAACTTTCTGCCGCCCCCTGCTACGCTTGCCTTCTCTAGGAATCCACTCTGTTACCCTTAATGATCAACGGTTGTCTTGTCTTCGCATTACATGGCCCGCCCAGGCCCATTTCTTCTTCTTAATTTCTATTAGTATGTCCCTACCACGCGTTTGTTCCCTAAGCCACAATGCTCTCTTCTTGTCCCTTAAAGGGATGCTGAACAAAAATTGGCAAAACTAGCGAAAACATCGAAAACATACTCGGAAGACACCACTGCTCCGATTAACAGAGTTCATTTTACGTATTTTCGAACAGTTGGCCGTATATTTAGTGGATTGTGAGAGCTCGGCGGCTGCATGCCAGTGCGCTTGTCGACGGCCGTGACGTCACATGCAACCGGCGCCCTCTCTTCTCCAGCCACTTCCCTCTCCGCCTCTCCTCCCAAGAACCACTTGTGCCGCGAGTTGCTCATCGGGAATTGGTCGGCGCGTCAGCATCCGGTGGATGTCACGCAATTTCCTCTAGTTCACCGCGCGGCCGCTAGGACGCGCGAATTTGCGAAAAATGCATTAAATTCAGCATTTTCCGCTAGTCTCTCGCTGAAATGAAGGTTGTGGAAACAAATTTCAGTACCCAATCTTTCAACTGGATCATTTATCTCGACGGTGAAAGTTTTGTTCAGTATCCCTTTAAGGTTACACCTACCATTTTCCGTTCCATAGCTCGCTGCGTCGTCCTCTATTTAAGCTGAACCCTCTTAGTTAGCCTCCAAGTTTCTGCCCCGTAGGTGAGTACCGGTAAGATGAAGCTGTTATACACTTTCCTTTTCAGAGACAGTGGTAAGCTACCATTCATTATGGTAGCATCATAACCATCATCAAATGTGGTACACCATCACTTTCATTTATTCTTACTTGCTTACATTCTTGTGGACAACGAGGAGTCCACGAGAAAACAAAATACGCAGACCGCCAAGGCGCGCGCAGCGGCGGCTCCGGTGCGCCGGCTTTGTGACATCTCTGCTCCTCGCGCATGCGCAGCACTGCTCTCGGACGCGCACGCGAAACTGCTCCAGTTGGGCCACTGTAGCTAACGCTACAAAAACATTTTTAATACTATTTGCTGGAGCTTTACGTGTTTTACACGTCAAAACCGTGTGATTTTCATATACGTCGCCGTAGGAGACGCTCTCCCACACGAACATTGTAAATACGCGGGGTTTTTTGCACGGCCGTCATTGGAGAGTACTGAACAGAGCCGCTATTAGGCTAGTAAATATGACTGCAACGCTGGAATGGTGCAGTAACGCAGATTACGAGATAGACTGGCGTGAGCTTCGTCGACGCCGCTTAGTTAATTATATGCAAGCAAAACTCGTTGTTGGGCTACTTCGTGCAATGAATTGACGAAAAAAAATGTAATCCAGCCTTCCTGTCCTCCTTACTCTTCTCCTGTGCTCGATTGCCTTCTTGGCAAAATTGCATTTTTTTTCGTTAATTATATGCTTTGTGCATACTTTGCATAGATTTTTATTAATTCTATTTGTATAGTTTTTAACACGAAAGTGCCTTGTGCCGGGGTCCACCAAGAAATCAGTGACGTACTTCCTGTAACGGAAGTGGATCGCGCAAGGCCAGAGCACAGACATGGTAGTCGATAGTTCACTGATATATAGCTATAACGTCATGGGCGTAGGCTGCATTAGTTGCTGCTTCGTATAGTTAGGTATTGCTAGTTAATGCTTCACCTTCATCATCAGCATCATCTTCTCCATTATCAACTTCACCATCATGATCATTGTCTTCTTCCGGTCACGTATCACTGTGACGTCCTATCACGTGATGCAGCATGATGTTGAGACCATACAGGGTAACGCTGGTAGATGTAGCGTCGCTTGGTTGCTAGGCGGTATCATTTCAAGGTCATGTTGAGACCATACAGGGTGATGCTGGTAGATGTAGCGTCACTTGGTTGCTAGGCAATATCATTTCAAGGTCATATTTCGTCACAGGATCAAGTTCGGTTAGCTTAAGCAGCTTCGCTGCTAAAAGAATTGATTGATTGATTGATTGATTTATGGAGTTATGGTTATGAGAGTGGAGGGCTCCGGAAATTTCGACCACCTGGGGTTCTTTAACGTGCACAGACTTCGCACAGCACACGGGCCTTAACATTTTGCCTCCATCGAAATGCAGCCGCCGCTGCCGGGATTCGATCCCGCGACCCTCGGATCAGCAGCCGAGTACCATAGCCACTAGACCACCGTGGCGGGGCTCGCTGCTCAGAAGTGTCGCAGGTCTTCTTTAACAGCGGTGAATTGGAGGTGATGGGAAGTGCACCGCGTTTCTGTGTGTGAAACCTAACCTTCTTCATGGTTGTAACCGACTACATCGACAATCTCTAAGTACTTAAACGTTAAATTAACCGGAATACGTTAGCACGCAGTTAGTTTAACTATATCCCTCGGCCGGGACCCCGCAGGCCTGGAGACGGTGTCCAGGATGCGACCGATCGGGGCGACCCGAAGTGCTTCCGCCCAAGGTTTCCCGGAAACACTCGCAGTTCAATTAGGGGAAGTCTTGTCTCGCGAACACGGGGACGGCGGGTAAATGAAACGGCGGCTTTTCCGACATGTCAAGGGCAGGCGTGGGATTTTTCTGGGCGCTAACTCGATATCGGGGGCGGAAGTACTTCCTATTTCGCGAATGGCACGGCGCAGGGATTACGTCCGGTGAAATGACACGTGTGTGCGCTTGCCTGCAGTAACAAATGTTACTGATCGGCAACAATATACTGCGAGTAAAACTTCATGAACTACGATTCCTTAATTAGCTATCTTTGAAGATTTCACTATGCGGTTTCGTGACTGTAGGTCCCGCCACGGTGGTCTAGTGGCAATGGTACTCGGCTGCTCATCCGAGGGTCGCGGGCTCGAATCCCAGCCGCAGCGGCTGCATTTCGATGGAGGCGAAACGTTGAGGCCCGTGTGCTGTGCGATGTCAGTGCACGTTAAAGAACCCCAGGCGCCGGAAATTTCCGGAGCCCTCCAGTAATCACAGGGCAGTTTTGGGGCATAAAACCACATCAAACAACCAACCATCGCCCTCACCCACCCCCGCAGCGGCGTGTCACATAAATTCATAATAATACGGTAATCCCGTCACGGCGCATAAGCCTAAGCGAAAATTTTGGTGCCAGTCGGCAGCGCCTGTCCTGTGCTTTGTTCTTTGCCCCCGTCCCGTGAGCGCTGCACCTAAGCAGCGATGAATAACTACGCATCTCGATATCCTGAGCACACACACACACAAAGAAAGGAAAAAATGGCTAGTGAAAAAAGCACGCGAACACGCTTTGGCCAACGTAATGGCGTAACCTCCTTTTCCATGGGTGATTTTTTTCTGGCTTAGCGTTACTGCGTACAATGGCAATGAATGCGTGCGAAGCCTAGCGTATTTGCTGTCGAATTATCTGTGCGGCCCGCTATTACTTGCTGCTGCAGAAAACTGCTGGTTAGTGGTGACTATCAAGGTAATTAAAGGTAATTAGAGTTAACCGAAAGCAATGTCCATGCATTCCTCTCAGGTTTGCTAGTAAATGGCCGCAGTCTCTTTTTTTCTGCGTGCGTTTCTAACGCTCGCCGCTCAGACCAGGGTGCGTCGTAGGGACGAGCGAAACAAAGAGATGCCAACTAGCTTAGAGCGTTGAAACCGAAGAGTGAGGGCGATAGAGTTAAAATGAGCGGAGGAGGGGGAGTGCATGTCTCGCTCGCGTTCTCCCTCTAACAGCGAGCTCCCCGAACTTCCTCGCCTTCCTTTTTTTTTCCCCTTCCAGAAACTCCCTTTGCTGCCGGTGGCCGGAAGGGGGAGTCGCCGCCGTTCACCGAAATTAGATTAGACCGGAGGCGCGCGCTCGGCGGCCGCTCTCTACGCCTTCCCCCTACGTCCCTATTTCACTCCCTTCTTTAGGGACGCTCTTCCGCAGTGGAAATCACTCTCTCATGACTCTCCTCTCGCGCGCCCAACCGCACGACGATGTTTCGGAGAAAAGAAGGGGGCTCCGGACGAGAGAACGCAAACACGACGACGCGTGGTGGCTCACTCAGAATCTTAAAGCAAGAAAAGGCAGAAAACTCCCTACAAGGGCGTAATGGACAGAAAGTCCCCACTGGCGAGTTTCTGCCAATTAGTGCGGAAGAGAGTAGCTGTGCATAATTTGTAGTTGCGTCACTTAATCGACTTACGGTAACAACAGTGAACATTAGCTTTCGTTTAGCGAACACTAATAGTGATTAGACGCTAGTAGCCACCGCAGTAGACATCTGGCGTCATAACTCCAAGTGAAGCCGACAGTAGCCAGCGCTAAGCGATGTAAGCCAACCAGAGGCAGCGCTCCATCATCGAGAGACAACGCTAACCGGGGTTAAACGCTAGCCGATACTAGCCGATATTATGCCCCACTAAGCCAACGATCCCGCGCGTGAACCAGTGGGAACCGGTGGGACTAGTGTGCGAGAATATGCGGTAGGCTAATACTCCCGTCAACGTTAGTTTCGCTTTCGAAATCGACGGGTGGGCGCTGAAGGGGAAAGGGTGCAAGCAGTGCACTTACAGCCAATGTAACAGGGAGCACGGCTAAGCGTGCATGGGGCATTTAGAACACCTGGGGTTCTTTAACGTGCACTGACATCGCACTGTACACGGGCCTCTGGCATTTTCGCCTCCATCGCAAATGCGACCGCCACGGCCGGGATCGAACCCGCAGTTTTGCCAATGTAGTAGTGAGCTGAGGGCGTGAGCGCAAGAGAAGAAAGAAGCGCGCCTGCGAACGCCTCACATTGGTCGCTGCCTAGAAGTAGTGCGCGCGCACCCTTGGGTACATGCGCTAATGATTATGATAATTTCCTGGTAACCAAGGACATACGGCCGTGAGCCTAAACAGCTTCGCTGTTCAGAAATTAGGCGTGGCTCTGCTATCGCAAACATCAATGACCAGAGGATCCACGAGGACTTGGCAAAACATTGCAGAGTTAAGCAACGGAGAATGCTTATCGTGTTAGCACATGTTGGCGACGACAAGTCGCGCGTACTGTCCCGCTCGTTGTTGGATCACGCCGGCGGGCGCTAGTGCGGTGCTTGCCGGCGTGTACGCACCGCGGGTCTCGGCACCTTGCGTAAGCGTGGAACCTTCGGTACGGTCGCTTTATGACATATTCGATATAAATAATCGAAAACTTAGAATACCTCATATTCGAATGGAATACAAGCACTGAAAACTTTGAAGTGGGCTGACGAGGCAGCGGAGGTCTACCACGACTGGTAGACTGACGTCTACGTAGACGTCCCTCTCTCCCCCGGCCCCTCCCTTTTATTAAAAAGGTAAATGAAGTTCATTCATTCATTCATTCATTCATTCATTCATTCATTCATTCATTCATAAAGAATTACACCATCTTCCGCTAAAGGGGACCGATGAGGACGATGCGAAGCAGCACGGGGTGTGCACACCGCGTTTGCATCTGTTTGACTGGGTGTCGCGTTTACATCGGCTTGACGCTAGCAGACGCTGCCTGCGTCAGCGTTGTCTCTCGCGGGCGAGAAGGCGCGCTCTCGTTCCTTGCGAGCTGGAAAAGCGTTCAAAGAAGAGCGTTTCCATAGCCAACGCGCGTCGTTCGGAGAGGAGGAATGCCGAGAGGAGAGGAGATGAGACAAGGAGAGGAGGGGGAGGAGGATGCGCATGCGCAGGGCGAGTGTGGATGCCACATGCCGGATGGATTGATGGAGGGAGGTAGTGACATAGCACCGACCATAAGCTTTCGCATCTAATATTGCACAAATATTCGATACATTCGAATATTCTCACGCCCGTGTAATTAAGGCGAACTGATTTGATTGATTGATTTGTGGGGTTTAACGTCCCAAAACCAGTTCTGATTATGAGAGACGCCGTAGTGGAGGGCTCCGGAAATTTCGACCACCTGGGGTTCTTTAGCGTGCACTGACATCGCACAGCACACGGGCCTCAACATTTCGCCTCCATCGAAATGCAGCCGCCGCGGCCGAAGGCGAACTGATGTAATCTAAGACAAATATAAAGTGACTCGAGGTAAATCAATGTCGACTTAGAGTGAATTAAAGTCAATAAAATATGAATTCACATGAATTGGTGTTAATTAAAGATGAAGAGATGACCTAACCGACTGAGAATGTCGAAATAGCTTCGACATATGTATCGTGCGAGCACTGGCTTTCGCCTGTGCTCTCACGGCGATCAAAAGCTCCCACAGGTATAGCTAAGGCGAGGATAGCTTCCATCTGTGCTCGCCTCGGCATAATTGAAACTGACTGTCAAGACGCTCAACGACTTTCAGGACTGCCAAGAGCGCAAGACGCAGCTAAATCATTCTCATTTCCTTCAAAAACTCGCCAAGCCCTAACAAGAAAAAGAGTGAGTATATTTGTTCCAGAGTTTGTAAACACGTAAGCTGCTAAACAATGACCCCGAATTGACCTCGCCGACAGAGCTAAGCGTGTTGACCAACCGTTTGCGCTGGCTGCAAGCCCATCATGCGAAAGGGGAGGCTTCGTTCCGCAAATTGTATTGCCAGCAGCCAGAGGCTAGGGACACGACGAAAGGGGTCATGGTGTGTGCGGAGCAATGGGTGGAGGGAAATGGGGAGGAGCGGGTGAACGCGATAAGAAGAGCGCGCTGCGACCCATCAATGTCAATTTCTGCGACAATATTTGCACGAAGCAGGCTCGCTGGTGGAAAGGCGGAGACGAGCGGTGCTCGGACATACCGTTCACCTCGACACGAGAGCTTACAGTCCCGACTGGTCTCGATGTGGGTTAGGGGTGATGAGAACATTCTTTTGGCCAAAACAAAAATTATGAAGTGAGGGGAGGGGGCGAATTTCCATTGCAGCGGCTCCTTCCCCTTCTCCCACTGAAGACATCTTGATCAAAATGCCGTGCACTGTGAATGTACGAGTCCATCTGGCGCATCCCTCATGTGATCAGGAAGGGGGGGGAGGGGGGTGGCAACCCCACTCCCTCCTACCCAGCCCCCTCTGCTCACGCCTATTCCGGTAGAGTACTATAGACTCTAAGCTGCTCCCTCTATGCGCTATGGCGAAAGCTACGGGTCGCTTAAGGCAGAGACAACGGAGACGTCCGACGATTTCGGCAGTGGTTACTAAAACTGACTAAACTAATGAAGTTAAGCGCCATCTGCCGCAGCGTAACCCTCATAGCATGAACTGGCGACATATAAGTGCATAAACTCCATCTGTGCTCGCCTCCCGGCGTTTCTTTACATCTGTAGCTGTAGCTACATCTGTAGCTGTAGCTTTACATCTGTAGATGTTTCTTTACATCTGTAGCTTGGGTTTATGTCACTGCCAATTAGTTAAATCTCCCCGTTTCCCGCAAAATTATTTTTTACCTTTTTTTTCGATTCTTTAGGCACGCTCTATAGTTATACTTTCTAAGGATCGATGCATCATTTTTTGCGCTGGTATCGCGCCTCATATATTTTCCTAAATCCAGCCGTACGACCCGACACATTACCTCTGTTTGATTCCCGTCCGGTTCAATCAGCCACCCTATACAAAACAAGTTTTCGCCTATAATACGCCCAAAAGTTATCCCTAATAACGTCCCTGACAACCTAGGAGTGGTGTTTAGAGCATTGCGTTTGGTTTGATACAAACGAGGCTTGGCAGCGAAATTAAGTTTCTCGTTGAAAGCAATGCCGTCTGTGCATGTGATTGATTTGGGGGGTTTAACGTCCCCAAACCAGTTCTGATTATGAGAGACACCGTAGTGGAGGTCTCCGGAAATTTCGATCACCTGGGGTTCTTTAACGTGCACTGACATCGCACAGCACACGGGCCTCAACATTTCGCCTCCATCGAAATGCAGCTGCCGCGGCCGGGATTCGATCCCGCGACCTTCGGATCAGCAGCCGAGTGCCATAACCACTAGACCACCGTGGCGGAGCATCTGTGCATGTCGACTGCCTGATTTCGTATCCTTGTTTACCTTCTCTCTCTCTCTCTCTCTCTCTCTGTGTGTGTGTGTGTGTGTGTGTGTGTGTGTGTGTGTGTGTGTGTGTGTGTGTGTGTGTGTGTTGTGTGTGTGTGTGTGTGTGTGTGTCCGCTGCTGATCGTCTGCATAAATGATGTCAACTGAATGGAACGATACGCGGATATTAGCGGCTAGCGCAGCGGAGGAAATCCTCTCGTCAATACCATTGCCAACGACACGCAGTTGGTCGTCCCTTTTTTTTTTCTGACCAGTTGACGTGATCTGTAGCTCGACGCCGCTCCTCGCAAAGCCGCGCAGCCCGGACAGACGGGGTTAGGGCTATTTTTATCCCCGACCGAAGATGCGCTCTGCACCGTCCCGCCGGCAGCGCTAGCTAAGGCAGCGCCACCGCCCGTTCACCGGCCATTTCCGGTCTCGAGATGCAACAGGCGGAGATGGCGCTGACCGCGCGGTCGAAACCCCGAGCGACCCGCGGAGCCCGATGAAACCCCACCTTTTCGCTTCCCTAAAACTCGCCTCTCTGCTCTCCGCTCGTCTTACCAGAGATGGGCGGCGCGAAGCCCTGTGCCGACTTCCCTTGAGAATGGGGATGAGAGGGAAGAGGTTGGCACGTTCTCTAAGCAAGATGGAGTTAAAAGGCCGCTACAAGGATATGATGAAGAGGCCATGAAGAAGATGGGTCCAGTGTGGTAGCGTAAGTCATGTTGAGGGGATTCATCCACAAGATGCTGCTTGGCATCTTTGTAAAGGCGAAAGCCTTATTATGTCTTGCATTGCGGCGGGTTTGAAAAAGTGACTGCGAAAATCGGAAATGTTGTGTGAAAGAAAAGTCCATAATTCACCAACGTATTAATAAAACCATAGCAGTACATATAAATCGTTATGGCACGATCATCAAGAATATAAATATCGAAAAGTTATGCTAACTTTTAAATTAGGCATGGCAATAGCCATACAAATACGAAAAGCCGGGTAGGAAGGCTAAGTGGGTGGATCATACACCCTTTAGATAGGTGGGTATCAGCCACATATGATTGCATAATAACATTTAAAGATTATTCCAAATTGAATTCACGCATTGTTCGACTGCCGACGGTTCTAGGTTCAATCCCCAAGGTCCCGGGTCCGACTACCAAAGGTCTTGAATTTTTGCCTTCACGTTTTTTAAGCAATACCTAAGGATATGTTCCCAGGAATTTTATAGTTTGACGCCGTGACTACTAGCCACCTCGTTGTTACTTCTAATGGAGAATGTTTTATTTGCATGGTTTCGACTAATTGCACTTGAACCCGAGAAAAAGATTGAGTTGGCATGTTTGATGGAAAAAGTAAGGAGTCCTAGCGCGGATAAAAGAGAAATGTTTCTGTCGTATGTTTGTACACTGCTTGGGCGTGTTTGTCTGTGTTTTCGTCGACAAAAAGTGCTATCTTCTGATTCAAAATATTCTGTCTTTGAGAGCTATTTCATTAAGCACAACGTCATGGAAAGGCCTTCACAACTCCTGAAAAGGTGTTAGTTGATGTAGCAGGATTTTAATTCCTGACCACTTGAGCTGCTGCCTTTTATTTATTCTGGCGATGTAGCCGGTTTCTCATTATCGGCATTTAACGAATCACCTTAACCAACCCGGTTCTCAATAAATCCTCCGAGCAATGTACAAGCCATTCGCAGATGAAATCAACAACAAAGATGATAGGCAAAACAGTGGAAATGGGACATGCGTTTTCAGACAGCAACCGCTGTACACTAGATGGCAACTTAAGCCGATTGCATTGTTGGCACGTGACCCCCGGGAGAGACACACCAGCAGAAAGCAACGTACAGAGGCGCACGAGGTGTACAGGAGCTTTACTTTTCTTGAGCTTCCGAATATGCAGCGGGGTCCGCCTCAATGGACCCATTTCATTAGTGCTTCGGAGCAATGTAAGATAATCTACAAGAAAAAAAAAACGCGCTATACTTTTGTGCCACTTGAAGGAGACAGCTTGCTGCGCATTTGGTAGTGTCCTGAGGCAGTGATTCCAAGACATGGATGTGCCAGGGACGTCTTGTGGACCGGTGGATGTAATGTCCAGGGAGCCCTTGCAGTAACAAAATTACCAATCGAGGTTATGCTGTGCGGGCTGGATAACAACGCACAGTAAAATTAATAAAAAAGGAAAGTTCCACTTTGAGCGACACTTTTGCTCGGCAATGCCACACCTGCAGTTATGGAGTACTGTGGGTTGCGACAGCTAGTGGACCCTACCCACATTTAGTACGCTTCACCGCATGACATTACTGTACTGCGGCAAGTTTTGCTTCGCCACGTCACAACGCTGACGTGCGGCGAAGTTAGCTTCACCATGGCGTTGCGCCGTGCGGTGAACCCAACTTAACAAAGATTTTTTGCGTGTGTGCGTGTGTGGTCGTGGACACCACAAGGTGTCTTCGCGGACCCCAGGTTTTCCGCCGATTCCATTTGAGCACCCTTGGTCTAATGCATTGAAGTTGTTCTTTTGAACGTACATAAAGGGGCAAAACGTTTTCAATGAACCTCAATGAGGAAGCACACGCGTTGCCACTTAGGATTGTTGTTGTTATGTGGGGTTTAACGTCCCAAAACCAGCTTTGATTATGAGAGACGCCGTAGTGGAGGGCTCCGGAAATTTCGACCACCTGGGGTTCTTTAACGTGCACTGACATCGCACAGCACACGGGCCTCAACATTTCGCCTCCATCGAAATGCAGCCGCCGCAGCCGGGATTCGATCCCGCGACCCTCGGATCAGCAGCCGAGTACCATAGCCACTAGACCACCGTGGCGGGGCTTGCCACTTAGGACGTGTTGGTCTTTTAGGTCTGCATTCTCAACGACATATGCTATAACTTCTTTCTTAGTGCATTAACAGATGTGCAGCAGATTATTTCACCCTAGAAAAATCACGCGTGATGCATACCCTCACGTCCCGGGCAAGGGTACGCGGGTAAGCGCCACATGTGCTGACGCACGAATTTTTGTTGCCTTGAGCTACAACTAAGACGGATGCTGATTCTCTCGGTCACGGTCGTTACTCCGCCTCGCGGAATTCCGCAGGACTCGTTTGCACAACACATTTCCATTTCCTCAAGGTCCCTGCTCCATTCGAGTGTGCGCCTATCGTGGTCGGGCGCATACCCATATTTTAAGCACTGAACTGTTAGGGGCGAAGCTCCTTAAGGTTTGGGTCTGTCCGTCCAGTTGTTCCTAGTAGCGCGTTACCTTCAAAGAAATGAATGATGCTACGTGTGGGAGGCGCGCCCTCGGCGCGCGAGCTCTCTCACTCTTCCATCTGCTGTCTTGAGAAAGAGAGAGAGAGCGAAAGGCGCGCGTTGACTATAGAAGGAAGGAAAGGAAGAAGGAAATGAAAACAGAGACGAAAATGAATAAAATAAGGAAATCAATAAAGAAAGAAGAAAGTCTCGGGTAGCGCAGAAGGGAAAAGCGGACCCACGCTTCCTCTCGAACAATATGCCCACGTCCTTGTCTTCAACCCACTGCTACATGATAGCGACAGTGAACTTGACACTCTTGTCCCAGCTCAGCTGTCACGCAACTTTCACAAGCTTTGAAGCAGCCTTACTTTTCGTTTTGCTTCACTTACGTGTTTCGGCCAAGGTCACCGCCTGATGAGACTAGGCCTTGGCCTTCAAAGGTGCTCTCTGTGACACGTAAGGAAGGACTACATTGATTAAAATATTCTTGGCGTGGACACAGTGCCGGAGCAGCGCAGTCAAAGGCCCTGGAATTGATACCGACTGTTTCGCACAAGCGTAGATCGTAGAGTGTACGCCTCTTCTTCACGTGTACAGTCTGTCGTTAAGTAGTCCTGGTGCCAAACTATTACTAATGGCAAGCAACGTCTAACTCAGAAGGCTAGCTCGCGTCCTAATGATACGACCTGAGAGGAACCTTTCGTGTTGGAAAAATGGCAGGTTATGATTCACGTAGCGTACCTAGCTGTTGCTTATGTCAGTTTATTTTTGCTGCCACCTTGATTTATAACACGCAAACAAAATATCGGCCTATGCTTCATGTAACATATCGTTCAGTCCTGCGCATTTCACCTTTCTTTTTGAGGCCACAAGGTGAACCGAAGAAGACAGGCACGTCAAGCGGAGTTTTGAAGGGCTTGTGGCGTACGTTTTCGCAACCTTTCCGCCGATGGGCCTATTCACACTCTTTATTATTATTATTATTATTATTATTATTATTATTATTATTATTATTATTATTATTATTATTATTATTATTTGAAGTTCGCATTAGGCATAGCATCGCATTGCTGGTCGATGCAAAACGCTGAAAAGCTTCCTTTAAAGGAAAGAAAGCCCCAACCCCAATAAAGGTGCGCTATGTTAATAAGCATGTAGATGACATTCTAAGCAATTTTGAAGTTTTCACTTTCGTAACATGACCTTTCACATCCCAGTCTGCAAACTGTGCAATATTCGCCCATTTATCCACCGATTCATTCGCCACACCGCTGAAACCATGTCTCCGATGTGGTATATCTGATGCGTGCGCATTTGGGATGAAATGGTGCGCGGATGCTGTGGCAATATGGCATTTCGTAACGGATCCGAAATGACCCGATGTTGCTTTTATGTGCCAATTTGTACTGGTACCGATTAGAGCAGAAACTCGGGCGCACGTTCGGTGAGCGCGATATTGCTACACGTGGAAGGACGACAAAAAAAAAAAAATCAGCATCCCTTCTTCTGTCTAGAAAACAGGGAATATTTGGGAAGCTTGATGGGTGCCTGTTTGACGTACTTATTTTATTTATTTATTTCTCTTTCTTTCTTTCTCTCTCTTTCTTTCTTTCTTTCTTTCTTTCTCGGTGTTGTTCCTTTATCGCCCTTCAAGTGTCCTAAGCGCCGCGGTAGAAAACTTCAAGGCATTCTTATAGTTCATATGTGTTCACATCTCGCAAGCGTATGTAGTGTAGTGGTTTCGGCGCTTGCCCTCGGAACGTGAGGGCCCGCTTTCAAACCCCGGCTCCAGGTAACGAATTTTTTCCGCTCCAGTGCATTAGCTTCTTCCGCCAATTCATAGAGAGCACCAGGGATTTTCCACTCCAATGTATGTTTCTTCCGCTCCTTCATAGGGGGCGCCAGGGGTTTTTCTGCTCTAATGCATTAGTTGCTTCCGCCACTTCATAGAGGGCACAGGTGTTTTTCCACTCCATTGCCTTAGTTTCTTCACCCACCTCATAGGAGCCGCCAGGATCTCCACCTTTATTTGAGCAACTGGTTTCGGCGTGAATACGGCTACACAGCCTAGTCAACGCGAGCTTCGCTTGAAAAAAGTTTGAGGACGCCAAGCTTCGTCTTTAGAAGTGTAACGTAATAGCGTTGCTGCGCTATACGTTCTCGCCGGACTATAGCTTCTGACCTCGCCCTAGAACCTGACTGAGAAGGCGGCCAACTAGAGGAAGTGCATGCATCCTCTAGCTATTGTTACGTGCGCAAGAGAAGAAACAACTTGGCACCTCATTGGTTTGTGGGGCTAATAGTCACGAAATCACGTTATGAATCACGGCCGTAGTGGAGGTGGAGGTCACGGCCGTAGTGGGGTTCTTTAATGTGCGCTGACATCGCACAGTACACGGGTGTTGACATTTGACCTCTATCGAAACGGAGCCGCCGCGGCCGGGACTCCATCCCACTACCTTCGGATCAGCAGCCGGGTGCCGTATCCACTAGACCACCACGCTAGGGCAAGCTGCCACCTGTAGTAGTCGGTAGAGGGAAAGAGCGGGCAAGCGCAAAAGATTAGAGAAGTACACGCGTACACTTCTTCTTCTTCCTGGTGTATCAGTAAGGTTCAACTGCTCAGCTGTTGTGGCGTTTTCTGCAGCGTGCTTCCCTCGCACCTTGATGGGTTGGAGTCCCGTCCCGAAGCAATTTACCGTCGATTTCTTCGGCCCTGTTTGCTTTGTTTCTATCACCTGTTACTTATTCCTTCCAATGAAACGGCACATTTGTCGACCACGGCCAACGCTCCCAACGGTTCTCCTCCGATAATGCGAGCCTCGTTTAATTGCACTCGGAGGCTATAAGACGCTCGTGTACGCTGCGATCTCAGTGCACGTTAGAGAACTGCAGCTGGGTGAAATTTCTAGAGGCTTCCAGCAGGACGTGCCACATAATCGTTCCACCAGGACGTGCCACCACCACCAGGACGCCAGGACGTGCCACAACCAGGACGTGCTTCCACCAGGACGTGCCACATAAGCGTCGTTCAGCGCGCAAAACACTGAACTTTCACTTGTGAGAGAAAACCACGATGAAGCTCAGAACACAGGGCAAGACTTCGAAAACGGAATAACGAGATGCTCCGAGGATTCATCTTTGAAGAAGAAGTGGGCTGAGCAGACTTCGGTGCAGCGCGCCCAGGTGCCTGGTGATACTTCCCAACTTACACCCAGAAAGTACCGCAAGTGAACACACCTGTAGACCGTGGCAAAAAGAAGAAAATGATTGTCGAGGACGCCTACAAGTTCCCATGGGAAAGACATTTTCGATTCGCTTCACTTTATAGTGCTGCACACACCTTAGGGAGAGCACTTACTGATAAGGAATGGGGATTCGGTTGTGAGCGACCACTGACGATTACCCCTTCCCAAGAGGTATTGCCACTTTACCGAGGCGTTCATTAGGTTTTACCTGTCAGAACAGCCCCTTAGGCGGTCCACGGCAGCCTCATTTGTGTCTATAAAAAATTCCGTTTTATTGATTGGCCCTCTTGTTCCGCTCCACGAAGCTAGAAATCCAAATAAAAAACAACAGTTCAGGCGAGGGCAGGGACTTGAAGTGTGTAAAAGAATTTTTCAACAGGGAATGTCGTTTCGACGAAAACATGTTCACCTGAATTGAAGATGACGACAGGTTTGCTTCTGGAAACGCTGTCTCTAGCAACATTTCTTGTGCAACGGCTCTTTTATCAACGCTGGTTGTCAGTCGTCAACAAATATGAGGCCATTACCAACAAGACAACAGCAAGAAGGAGATAGATCAAATACAAACCGGACAGCGGCCCTGTCTCCCCCCCGCAGATTAGTATCGTGTTCGAATCGATAGCGTAAGGTGATTCAGTTATTTAATGAAGACATTAGAAACTGTGACGTCCACGATACAGGCTAAAGTTCTAGCTTTTTCTATGCCTAGCCTCTGGCTCTTTGTTAAGTAATAACCCTGAAGAAAACATTGGCACTTTCATTTGGACTCCTTTGCAGTTCCTGCGGCTGCCATCAAGAAAGTCCCAGCGGTGCTTCCTGTCGACGGGCCCGTCCTACCGCGACGCCGTCGGCTAGGGAATCGGCGCAATATGGCCGGGACTAGCCGGGACGGAGGGGAGCGCGAACTTGGGACGCCGGCACCACTCCCTGCGGCGGCGTCGCCACCACCCGCTCGATGGAAGAAGGCCACCGCCCGCAGAGACTCCGCTTCGCCGCTACGGGGTCCCGCCGTGAGACTTGGACGCAGGGCTGAGAGGGAGTGAGAGCCCGGCGGCCCGCCACACAAACAGCAACGCCACTCCGCCGCGCCAAACCCAACAGCAACCGTCGTTCCCGAAATGAGGAGGAGAAGGAAGTAGGAGTCCTTTCCTCGGCCGGTCTGGAGGAGACGACGACGGAAGGAGAGAAGCGGATCGATAAAACGCGCACCCCCGTGCGCGATCACGTGACAGCGACAACCCTCTCTCTCCTTTCCTCCTCCTCCTCTTCTTCAGCAAGCGCGGCACTCCTTTGCCGGGGCCCCGGGCCGCGGAGCGCCCCTCTATCCCCAACGACCCGGCAACTCCTTTTTTCTCTTCCCTAACGCAACTCCCATCCAACTCGGGATGCGCGCTCCCCCTTTCAGCTGCTGCTGCCGCCCCGGGCCTCGCCGCCGCTACTACCAGTACTACTACTCCCGGACTATATGGCCCCTCTCTTCGGCCGGGCCTGCGCCGGGAGAAATGTGGCGCGCCCGCGCGTTCTGTAAATGTTGGGGCGGGGTGTCGGCGGTCACGCGCGCCATCTTGGCAGGAAACCGAAACGACCACGACGTTTCCTTTCCTCTTCCCCCTTCCTTCCTGGAGAGGTCAGATCCCCAGCGGAAGGATGCGCTAAGAGGGCAACCACAAGAGGCGTATTACGGACGTATGTGCGCTCCGGCGTCGCTCGACGACAGCGCATCTTCTGTTTCGCGCTCCACCGTGCTCGCGACGCCTATGTGCAGTGTGCGCCTATTATGCTTTCTCTTCTTGCATAAATAGTAGTGTGCGTGCGCGGGAGATGTATCCAAAATTGCATGAGTCCAGAGGCCTCCATAAACTTCATCGCGATGCATCAGTGCGATGAAAACTTGAGTCTTGTGATTTAATTTAAGGTGCGCTCTGATTCTCGGAACCTAAGATTTCGATTTCAGAGCGTACAAGAGAAATAAAGGTAGTCTGTATGAACTTAATGAATGAGGTTGCACTTTGGGATTGGGGTTGAGCAGTTTCACACGGCGAACGAAGCAATGTAAGTATCGTGTGCTAAAAATAATAATGAATAGGGGGACACAAGCATGCTACCTCAACAATGAACTTACACACTTTCGTTTGAGAGTGAAAAGCGACTTGGTGCACCTTTGTGGAAGATGGTAACAGGTGCCACGAACGACAGCGCTGTCAACCAGCGCAGTTCCAGTTAGACTGGCATCATTGGACATGCGGTATGGCTTTGTAGGCATCAAACGGCCTGTGGGTATGGAAAGAGCTGTGAAAACTTTTTCATTCCATACGGCGCAATGTGACACAAATACGGTGTAATACAGTGAAGTAATTTCCAGCTCATTTACTCACCATTTGCACTAGAGTGATTAAAATGACGTGGGCAACGAGACACTAGAGGGAATGTCCCTACAGTTGACGTCTCGACAACTGAACATGTCTTCTTCAGGGCAACCGTTGCCTTCTCTAGTGTCTTGTCTACATACGCTTTGCTCACCTTCCTTCAACCTCACATGGAGAGTAGGAGAAGGAGAAATGATTGATTGATTTATGGGGTTTAACGTCCCAAAACCAGCTCTGATTATGAGAGACGCCGTAGTGGAGGTCTCCGGAAATTTCGACCACCTGGGGTTCTTAACGTGCACTGACATCGCACAGCACACAGGCCTCAACATTTCGCCTCCATCGAAATGCAGCCGCCGCGGCCGGGATAGAGAAGGAGAAATAAGTGCCAACAGCTGACAGACGTTAACTTTCGTCAAGTTTTCGTACATGGCTCCCTTCCTCAAGGTTTTCCACTCCGACGCACTAATAATCTATCTATGGAAAATACCGTTACACAGAGGTTAACGAATACGCACAATCATTCGCAAGAGATAAAGACCTTCAGTTCACTGAGAAGCTTCGTCGTCTTAAATAAATCCAAACTGCGGCTGGGCGCGCATTCCACTGAACAAAGGCAACCTGGAAAGCGTTCTATTACACCGGCTTGAGGAAGCTAATGGATCAAATCTTCGTTTTAGCAGCAGAATGTGGTGAGGTAACAGTGCCCCGAGGTTATCTACAGAATCTACAAGATGAACTACAAGCGCGCATAATGAAAAAAACATTCTCAAGAGAAGGAGAACCCAACCTTCCCACACTCATATTTGCGTACTGAAAACATCACTGCATCACATTCCCTTATCTAGATTGATTGATTTCTGGGCTTTTACGTCCCGAAACCATATGATATGAGTATGAGTGACGCCGTAGTGTAGGCCGCCTGGAGGCCTCAGGAAATTTAAACCGCATGGGGTTTCCTAACGCGCACTGGCATCGCATAGTAGGCCTCAACATGACGCCTCCGTCGAACTGGGGCCGCCGCGGCCGGGATTCGATCTCGCGTCCTTCGTATCAGCAGCCTTGTACCAAGCCATGCGCTGGACCACCATGGAGCAGCGTGATATTCTAGTGGCCTTACTCCCCCTTCTATACTCAATTTTCCTACCAATGTAATATAGTAATTTCTGGGCTTTTACCTGCCATACCACGCTATGAGGCACGCCCCTAGTGATGGGCTCCGATGTATGTTCATCACTTGGGCTTTTCTTAACGTGCACTTAACTACACGCGTGTTTTCTGCATTTCGATCCCGTCGATATGCGGCCGTCGTGACGCGGATTTGATGCTGAGGCCTCACCTTAGCAAGCTAACGTCTCAGCCGCTAAGCTATCAGGGCAAATTCTTTTTATGCGAGGCTACCATACGCACATTTTACAGCCCTTTCTTTAGCTTTTTTTTTTCATTATCAATGTAGATTACTCAATGGAACATATTTACCCTTTCAATGGAGCACAACCCTTCTGTCCATATCGGGAAGCTGCGTATCATGCTTATAATTTAGTTTTGATTAGTCGAAGTGTTATCGCATTATCCTAAAAGCTGCTATTCTTAACGGTTTCTTCTCTCTCTTAACGGTCTCTCTCTCTCTAAGGACCCCAGAAAATATGTATGACAGTTCAAGTTGGTAATTTCATTTCAATGCAGCAAAGTTCAGAGTTCTTTTAGAGACTGTCACTAAACCATATCACTAAATCTGAGACAATCGTCCTTCGTCCGTGTCGTTCATGCTTTTGATCCATCCATCATTCCATTCTTCTTTGATATCATGAAGCAGTTCATCCATTCTCCAATCCCTATGCAAATTCGTTCACTCATTCGTCGTCATCGAACCAAGCAACCTGTAAACGCTCACAGTGTAATCTAAGACGGAAAGAAAGATCGTTCTCTGACTCTCCATACTTCAAAATTTATTTTGCTCGGCCCCAGTGACGCTAGCAATAGTGAGCATATGGTAGCTTCCGAAACTCGACGTAGGGTACGAGTCGGTCTGATCGGTGACCTGGGGACGTATATATAGGCAGTGCTGCCCCAACCCCTTGATCAAGCAACCCCGATTGCAGCGAATGGTCTCGGCAAACAGAGCACAGAGCCACGGTCGACGACGGGATGAGGAAAACGGAGAAAGTGGAAAAAGGAAACCGGGAAAAAATGGGGAAGCGAAAGGCGGGCGGCTCGGCTCCGTACCATCCGCTGGAGAGAGCTAGACGCGCCGGCAAGGGAGAACCAGGTGAGCTGTTCGATATAAGGGAAGCACAGAGAGTAAAAGGTAGACCAGAGTCAGAAAATACGGGAGGAAGAAGCGTGCCGCTTTTGGACGGGAGCCCAGGCGCGGTGCGCCTTTCCCCTCCCTTTTTCGGGAGGCGCGTGCGAGCGGCGCGCGGGGAGAATTCGGGAAGGAGGGAAAGGACGCGCGGGTATGGGGTGGGGGTGTCCAGCATGCGTCATGTGCGCTCCTTCCCGGCCCGGGCGCGTGACGGTGGCGCCACCGCGACGAGCGTCCACCGTAGAGAGCCTCGTCGGCCCAGGTAGGGAAGGCTTCGGCGCAGCGGGGCACTCGTGATGGCTCCCTGCACTCGGTGATTTGGGCCTCTGCGACAGAGTCGCCGTGCGTGGATCGAAGTACGCGAACAAAGTTGCGCTGCTTATACGAGATAGACGCATAATATTTTGTTAACACAACTCCTTGGTTTAAAGACATGCAGACACGCATAAGCGATGGAGCAGGCTGCTCAGGTGCTACCGAATGGGCAACAACGCCACTCTACTAATAAGAAAGCTGGGATACAACGCATACACATAAAATATGGGAAGAGGAATAGGAGGTCAAGTAAATACGGCCACATATGGACGCGTGCCATACATAGCCAGATACGCATACCTGGCTATATATATTTATTCATGTATGTTTTTTTCATTGCCACATACGCTTCTATCACGATTTGGGTAAATACGGCCGCACACGGAGACGAGTCATATACAGCCATATATGCCCAATTCTTGATATCGCCATATTTGACATTTTTGTAAGGGCGACCTTCGCTAGATGTACTTATGGTTGGCGCCGTAATAAAGCAGGAGGCTTTCACTTTACAAGGTATTTCCTGCATCTCCTTGGTGTTTGTTGCCTTGGGATGTTGTGCCCCGACAATCAATAAGCCAATTTAAATTTGCTTTCATCTGTATACGGCACTACCCGCATCAACTTCCTGGAGAATCTTTAGTACAAATGAATCTTGGTGGAAGTCGTCATTTTAGATCCTCTAGCTTACGCTTGTGACTCCGGAGAACTGCCAATATGGATATAAGTAATTATGCTACCGATCCGAGCGTTGAAACGAAACAACCTTTCCCATTAATGGCAGTCAATCGGCCATGTATTTTACCTGTTTGTGTTGTCATTGCGGTTTTTGCCGGTAGTTTTTAATGCCTGTTACAGTGACACATCGTCCCCTTTATTATTATTATTTATTATTATTATTATTATTATTATTATTATTATTTATTATTATTATTATTATTAGCCCGTTATCTCTATTCCGTAGGAGGTAGACCACTCCCAGAGATCTCCAATTTACGCTGTCTAGCACGGGTGGGTTGTATTTTGTGCCCGACGAACTCCATTTCATACGTTCATCTGGTTTTTTCCATCCCTTAGTATTCACTCCGTCGTTCTCACTCTCCACTTGATATCATTCCTGCGCCTTATGTGGCCTGCCCTGGTCCATCTTCTTTCCTAATGGTAGCGCGGATGTCGACTACTCCGTTTCTTTCTCTGATCCGTTATGTTCTGCGTCTATCTCTTAGTGTTTTCAATGGCGTACACGACGCGTGGTTAATTGCGATTTCGGTAAAGAAATGGCGTTATTTCTTGCGGCCCATATCGAGAGTACGGCTTAGCGTCCGCGTTGTTAAAACAAGGGAATGAAAGCACAGAAAGGGGGAGAAAAGCCGTAGTCCATGGAGTTTTCCGGAAAGTTTAACTACCTGAAGTTCTTTAAACGTGCATCGGCACGGCACAGTACACGGGTCTCTAGCACTTTCGCCACCATCTACTTGTGTAATGCCGTACGCGTCATCGTGTTATTTGCCATTTTCAGCCACCATTTCTTTCCCTCTTCTCTCTTTCCTCTTCGTAGTCCCCATTCCCTTACCCCCAAGGTAGGGTAGCCAACCGGACGCTCTCTGGTTAGCTTCCCTGCCATTCTGTTTCCTTCCTTCCTCCTCTTCCTCCGTCTCCATCGAAAATTCCACCGCCGTGACAGGGTTTGAACCCACATCCTCGGGTTCTGGCGATGGAAGTTCTTCATTTCTTCTGAGCAGCTTCTTTTGTCCTCAAAGTTTTTGAGCCATATGTTAGCATTAGCGGAATGCAATGCTAATAATACTTCCCTTCTAGGGTAGCGGTAAGCTATGGTCGTGGTTCGGGAATGCCTGGCGTATGCGCACCAGCCCATTTTTATCCCGTGAATTTTCTTTTCTTGGGTAGGCTCTCCAGTAGTAGTTATCTTAGATAAACACACTCTTGTACGCATTCTAAAGCCTGGTTGCTAATTTTGAACCCTTGTTTCGTTCGGTTAGGCTACTGACCATTGAACGAAAGAAATTCGACAACACACGACCACACCTGCCAAATGCATCCGCTTTTGCACACTGCTGCTGGAGGTCTCGAACGCCGCAGCAGTTGAGCTCTACCCCACAACAGAGCCGTAATTTACCAACCCACCCGGCCTAACCGGCTTTTTCGCCGTGAACAAACATGCCACTTTCTCCCAGCTGTTTGCGCGTCTATGTGCGTGCATCTCGAAAGCTCAATTTGCATGGTGGGCGCTCGAAAAGCTGCGGTGACTGCGGTGACGCATCGTCCGCAGCTCATAAGCCTCTAGAGATCCTCGCCTAAAAAGACGCCACGGTCATCGAGAGAGCGTGAAATGACGAGCTCGCTGTTGGGGCTGTCGCCTGGGCCGCGACAAGGGGTCGGAAGGCCAGGAGCCGAGGGAACGCGGAGTTTGTGTGCACAGAGAGAAAGGGGTTGTAACTGGATCAAAAATGGCGACCGGGAGCCAGTCGCAGCTTCATTTCAGCAGGCCGAGATCTGTGGTGTTCGTAGGCGGGCCATGAAACTTTACTGGTTATGCTTCATGGCCCTGCAAAGAGCCCTTCTTCCCTGACTTGCAGGCACTGCAGCTGAGTACGTAAATACTTGGATTTTAGGAATGCTGCGCTTTCAAAAGCATTTTCCTGTACGCCGGAGGCAAGTCCCTGACATCCGACTTTGTTAGAACAAGGATCAGTTTTAATTCCAGGAGATCCAGGTTCGCTTCGACATACGGCTCAGATAGCTGTCGTATATTGCTTCTGAAATAACCGGACTCGACTATTATCTATCAGCACTCATATACCCTACGTGACGTAATCACGTGGTGTGATCAGCTCTATTCGTTGCTTAACCTCCTGTCGTTCGGTCCCATTCGAAGAGATAAGTCAGTAACTTAAGGCAAGTGCAAGTTCGCTACACTGCATTTAGAAACTGCACGGTTTTTTTTTTTCGTTTTCTATTTAATTTCCAAAGCTGTCCACTGGTATAAGCCAATAGATGCACGAACTAATGCCGCGGTTGTTTGCAATACAATATAACTGAGTAGGGCCCTATGGTTGGGCCTATGTAGCCAAGAGTTGTTCTATGGTGCCTGGAAAGTTACAATACCCACTGTTAGATGGCAGCGCCATCCCATCTTGCTTCGGCCAAATATAGCCCCGCCACGGTGGTCTAGTGGCTATGGTACTCGGCTGCTGATCTGAGGGTCCCGGGATCGAATCCTGGCCGCGGCGGCTGCATTTCGATGGTGGTGAAATGTTGGTGCCCGTGTACTGTGCGATGTCAATGCACGTTAAAGAACCCCAGGTGGTCAAAATTTCCGAAGCCCTCCACTACGGCATCTCTCAAAATCAGAGCTGGTTTTGGGACGTTAAACCCTACAAATCAATCAGTCAATCAGCCAAATACTTTCACGTTTGAATGATGATCACCACCGGGCTAGAGGGAGACGCTCGCGTGAGCGCGCAGCATCTCGTTCTAGCCCGGCCGTGGCATGATACATGATGACAAGAGCAAAAACTAAGAAAGCGCGTACCTGAACGACTTCTCCTTCAAAATACATTATTTAACATATCTTTACACGTGAAACAGTACCTATTCCTATGTGGGAGCTAAAAGGGAAGCTTGGTTTGTAAGAGTGCCTTGAACATTGCTTTTATTAACGAGTTAAAAATAGATGAGAAAAGATGTCAATTCTTCGCTGGTAGTCTCACGTTTTACATTTATGCCCTTACGCCCAAGAAACCTTACGCTTTTCGCACAAAGGAAACTGAAATTCAGCACTACACCAGAATATTTAAGGGTACTGAACCAATAGGGTGTTGAGAAAAGCTGTGCAAATGGGACGCTAGTGGCTAAGGCTTTCTGACGTGGAAACCAGAGTGTCGAGCTTCACTCCTTGCCGCTACCTGATGAACGTGAAATTCAAAAAGAATTAAACCCAGTTCCAATCCAGAGTGAAATCTACAAAAAGGGGGGATGTGGGGTTTCCGCGTGTTTCCTTTGTAATTTTACGTGATTTCGTGTGTTTTTATGTGATTTTGTGCGGGTGTCTGTGATCACGTTATGTAAAGAGTAAAGATGCCCAGTGAACGGCATCGTGACACATTTACTGCGCCGTTGTCCCCCCAGCTCCGGTTCGGTCCCATTACTACCCCGAGGGCACAATCACACCAAGGTCTATGGTTTCAGTCCACCACCCGTCTCGGCTCTTTGGGCACCCCTGTAGAGTGTGTTCGCTGATGGAGTTATAGGTCGAACGTGGTTTATGGAACTGGAATCTTCTTTCCTTTTGAGAGTTTTCACGTCGACGAAACTGCCGTTGTAGTGGAGCGGCATCCATGTTGGCATCCATGAGTGGCATCCATGGCGTTCTAGTGGAGTGGCATCCATGTTGGGAATAGACGCACATCAGCCTCTCCCACATCCGCACCTGCTACAGTGACCTTAGGCCATATTCAATCTTTAGTCGGCTTTCTTCTTTTCACTGCGTGGCTACCGCTTCGTCCACAAATGAGGCAGTTGCACTATCTATGGCTGGATCTGGGAACAGACATAGCTACGTAGTGGGGTTTGGGGTTTTTGCGGGACAGAGGAACTTGCTCCGGAGCGTGTCATTCGATGTGAACATGCGTCTGTCGTCAAAAAAGCCACAGAACTGCTTCGCGCTTTTAAGGTATCCTGCATGCATTAGGATGAACTTAAATGAACTTGTTTTAAGAAGTGTGCCAAATGACATAGGCAATTAGTCGCAAAAGCGGTTTAGGCAATGTACGTCAGTAAGTTCGAAGGATGGACCCGCGGATCCAAGTGCCACATTAAAGCGGCCCGGTAGGATAAACGTCCACTGACGGCAGAAATCATCGCAGACAGTGGCAACGGCTCAAGGGATCGATGCCCACATCAGGATTATATAATAAGGCTGAAGTTGCAAAACTGTCACATACAACCATTTCATTGCATGAAAATCACAATGACGCGCACTAAACTGGGCACATAACCACGATGCTCCAGAGGCAGCGAATTCGGCGGAGAACGACGCCTAGACCATGCCTAACGTTAAAACACCAGATCGTCACCAGAACAAACCAACATTACCTTGCACATGCATTTGTTTCTGCTAGGCTCTGCGACCATTCACACCGTACGTTTGCACTGTACACGTAAAAAAAGTACGTAGGTCATTCACTTGGCTATGTCCGTATAGTGGGTGTAGGTTATCTCTATTGCAAAGAAAGATAAAGAAAGACAAACAAACAATAACATAAGTCCCGTAAACAGAAAATTAGGTTGTCGCAGTAAATCAACTACGAGCATAAAGAATCGCTAAACTCTGCAGTTTTTCTTTTTCATCTGTTGATTCCTTCTGCTGTTGAATAGCAAAACAGGCCAGTCGGCGTACTATCTCAATTCCTCCATAGCATCACACTTACAAAAAAAAAATACAGCGAGCTTGCACTAGCTGCCTTGTGGCAGGCCGTCCAATTTGATCAGTCGATCTTGCCCGCATTGCCCCCCTCCCCATTCTCTGTTTCGCGGAGAATAAATGTCCTCTTCACGAGGCGTTAATGAGCCGACGACGTCTTGTCGCACTCAGCGCCGTGCAGACGACGCTCCGCGAAACCAAGCTCCTGGGCGGGGCACCCCCCACTCGTGCGACCGCCGCTTACCCCGCGAGCAGGTGAGCCGGCTGCAGCAAAGGATGGCTTCATTGACCGCCCCGGCTAAAAACACCCCGAGCCGCCGACAAATTGGGAAAGTCCGGAGGCTGCCAGCCCGATTCTGTCGCCTCACTTTTCCCCTTCCCCGTTCAGCCGTCCGTTCTTCCCTTTCGCCTTAACCTCTTCCCCCAGGCTCCGCTTCTCGGCTCCCATTTTCCCGGAAGGAGCGGGAGCGACGAGGGAGAGAGAGGGTCACGTGACGAGTTCGGATAGGGTGGGTCACGGCAAGACGGGAGCAGCTCGGAGGGACGAAGGGGAAGGGGCGCAATACTGGTATTGGGCGCTAGGCCGTTTGATCGCGCCGAGTTTGCGCCGAGTTCATCGTCACATATATACTGAGGGATTGCCGAAGCAACTCCGTGAGTGGCAGAGTGCAGGGATGAGGTTCAGTGCTTGGCAGCTGGGGTGTTCGTCACTATTTAGCTAAACCTATATTAGCTTTCTTCTCTTGAAATTTTACCCCTTCCACTTACACCCAGCAGCATATTGACGTGCAACCTCAGCGGGTGCCAACACGCCCAATTTCCTACCCTCTATAAGAAACAAGACGATTACGGTATTGAACATGGGTAGTGTAGACCAGTACAGAACACCAGAGCTCACCTGCTTTACACATGATTATAGAACACTGGCAACGAGGACAAGCTTCGACAGTGAGAAGCTGGGGTCTGTTCATTAACAAATGAATAGTTCGAGCCTGGGACTAGAGTGATCTTTGTATGCTAAGATGCTCTTATCAAAAGACTGGCATACATATGTGAGGTTAACGATAAAGCATTGAGATATGCGCAAGATAAACGACGGAAAGAGAAAAGGTGGAGCTTCCTGCGGACACACAGATTGGTAGCACGCTGATGGATGTCGGTGTATTACCGCGATGCGTGTATTCCACTCCTGGGCTTCCTAAGCAGCGATCACTTTACGTCACTCGCTAAGCTAGAACCGCACAACAAGACGAAGCACACACGAAACCCTGAGGTATGGAAGGTACCTTGGTCCCGTAACAACTACAGCCTGCAATCACTAACTCATAATATTCCAACCACACTCTACCGGTACAAACACACAGCCGCATTCAAAAAAAAAAAACATCTGCGCGACTACTTTTTATCTTTATAATAACTCATTACCTTGCATTCTTGTACGAAGTGTCATTGTTACATTTTATGTATACGTGTGATGTATGCTGATCTGTATGTATAATGCTTTCGATGCGAATGCTATGTAAAAACACTTGGTGACATGTGTCATGCATGCGCTATCGCCATGTAAGGGACCCTGAGCCTTCGTCAAGCTGCTGCGACAGCTTTTTGCTCAGGTGTCCCTCCAGATTGTTTTTTCTGGTAAATAAAATTGAATTGAATTGAATTGATCACGGCCCAGTTAAGAACTCCGGTATTGCCTTGCATGCAGGTAGTGCACCGCTTCCCTAATTTTCCTGACGGCTCTTCTTCCTACTTAACGATTGAAGAGGTATTTTAATGATCGAAACAGAAGTTTTTTGTTTACTGAAGTGCCACAAAGAAAAAAAGGATATGGAAGGAAAAATCGCCGGCGCCCGCGTCCCGCCACGGACCTCCTGCTTGTGCCCTCGTTGTTCGCGCTAACCACTCAAAATTTTACAATCAGCACTAACTTAGCTGCCTTTGAAGAACGTCCTTCGCACTTGACCTCTTCGCAACTTACGCCAAATATCAAACTGTCATATGTGGTAAATAAAGGCAAAGCAGGCATGTCGATCGCCGTACGCAGCGGTTTCTTTGCATGCTTAAATATCAACCGGCCTTAGACTCCACTTACCGAGCAACTATCACAAGTACGATTAGCACGCCCTTTAATCTGCATCGTTTCATTTCAAGACACAAGCTCCCAGTGCGCTGCACGTGTACTACGGGCGATTTATCTGATAACGCGATGCCCAATATTGGATAACCAACACGAGCTAATTCAGGTAACCATAAAACCGGCTACTGATGAAGCTGCGAGCAGATGCAATGTTTTCGGTGATCGCAGGCCGATGCCAAGCAACCTTGCAGAGAACGACGCACAGACGACCGCATAACTCTGCTTTTGGATTAGCATGATTGGCCCCACCCAAACAGGTAGAGCCTCGCAAAAATTGTCCATAGGCTGATTGTATGGTCCCTCCCAACGGTAACCCTTAGTAAAAGGCGAAAGGTTAGTTCGCACAAGGTTGAGGAGAGACCTGAGCGTTGCGTGGATTGTTCAGAGGGCAGAGCGTGACCGCATCCTTGCTGACCCGCGCACTGTAACAAGCGTTAGCTTTATTTAGATGATTATCACTGGATAAGTGAGCCGAAACACAAACCGCTGTTTATGTCAATTGACTGAAGCAAACATTGCGCATACGTTCTTTAGTTAATTTATTACCTAAGTAAATATTATACACAGAGCGATTTATTTTGCGCGAGACAAACAGTAGTCTTGCCAACTCTAAATTGTGGTGCCCCTGCATTGGGTGAGATACACATATGCAGGCGATATAGATCTTTAGCATCCGATAAATGGCGACCTTCGCACCGACCGTGTTAGGCTATCTCGTCGCAGATAACAAGGGAGATAAAGAAATAAACTGGCCGCGTATCTGCGTGCTTCGCTGCGAATGTCGTCGAAAGACGATAGTCTTCTGCCGGCCGTACTATAGGAGTCCTGGTCGCATCCGCGGCCACCCGTGATACTGTTCTCGTACCATTTCCGCTTCTCCGCTGCAATATGGTCGTCGGTTTTTTTTTCCCTGCGTTGTCTGGGCATGTCTTGTAAAGTGGGTTGTATTTCATCGAGCGGCCATTCATGTTTTGCCTTGCCTCAGACAGCGCATCCTCTATGTTGAATCGGCTGCATCTGACTGGCATAGATAAAATAGAGGAGGCGTTGCGTGAGACATGGACGCAACCTGGCAATTCAATTAGCATATCTCGTGTATCCTCAACCATATACCTCACACAGGAAATTACAATTGGCTCTCAGGTTCACATGGGCTAACAAAATACTGCAGGTGCACAACTCTCTGTTTACTACGCAGACAGAAAAAGATACAAGCATTATATTTAAGGTACACTCGACAAACTAAAACAAAGGTACGTCTCGAGGTCAATGTCTCCAAGGAAGTTAAGAAGTGCCTTCGGTATACACTCGAGATGCACAGGTAGCGTTAGCACAAAGCGCCAGGAAAGAATCATCTTCAATATCGGCGCACATTTATGTCTAGAAAGAAGTTAGACAAAGTTCTGCGAACATCGAAGCACAATTTACACCAAAGTAATATAACGCCGACATGACAGCATATAAAAAGAAACGAGCACTAGCATACACAGAGTGCATTTTCACAGAAATTTCAAACTCCGCAGGATGTCACTAGCATATCTGCGCGTCGAGATCAAGGAGGATTTTAATCCTCCTTGGTCGAGATCAAGGAGGATTAAAAAAAAATGCTGGAGTGGAGATTTTTTCCTAAATGTGAAGCCGGCGGCCGCCATCTTACCAGAGGCATCGATTAACAGCATCCAGATAGCACAAAATAAAAAGCACTTTCCTCACGCTCCTTAGCACCTTTGAAGTGGTCATCTTTGCTAGACAGACAATGCTTGATGTGCCTGTTTGTGGTACTCGTTTTTGGGTGAAACCTGAACGTCGCAAAAATTTGTGTGCCACATCGTGGCATTGATGCTCAGTCAATGGTAATTTATTAATCCAAAACAACACGCCTTTATATTACAAGTGCTCTATACAATACATTAGCAGATCAAGAACGCTTGAACTGCTACTGGTTTCTGGACACTTTGGCAAGCTTTTAGGGCTGAACCAGAGGCAAATGCCGGCTTCACCCATTGCGGTAAGGTGCAGCAGGCGTTGCGACTCCAGCATTTTTTTTTATCCTCCTTGGTCGAGATGGGGATCACTTTGATACGCTATTATCTGTTCCCCTTTCTGCCTTTCTACACCTCGACATCCTCACTCATATAAATGAGACAAGCATGCCTAGTCGTCATTTTCTCTTATAATACAGGTAGGCCAGTGTTCGAGTGAATCGAGATAACCTTGAAACGTAACTGAGACTTTACTTAATACACCACTTCTATCGCTTTTCGCAAATTGTGGTGCAGTCGGAAAGAAACAAACGTAAAGGAAAAGTAGCCATCACTGAGCGCTAATAACAACAACAACCTTCCTGTCGCCCTCAGCATTGTTCGCGTTGCACCCACCACCATGAATACGGGCGAACCCTCCAACTAACCATCAACCCCCTTTGTTTGCACAGTATTGCAACGCGTCGTAGGAAAAACAGTGGTGCAGCAACAAAGGAAGCCGGAGAGACGGCGTTCCCAACTCATCCCGCTGTTACGTGACATGAAAACAAGTGGCGCACCTTTCGTAAGTGGGTTGCAACACCGATCTAACAACGCATATCTTTTGGTTAGTCAAGGCTGCGTCAAGCTGGGGCGTTCCTGGTTAGCCGATACAGCGAAAGAAAAATCCGGGTACCTGCCCACTCGAATGCATGGGACGTTACCAAGCTAACAAAGGGGAAGTTACGCTGAGAGAATACGAGGGAAACTTAGGGAGAGATTGCAGGAGAGAAGAGCCTATGGAAAGGAAACAAGATCAGGCACTAGATGGAGAGAAAAGCATATGTACTAGAGGCTGTCGAGGTACGAAAATAGAAGGATGAGAGGGCGCAGAGGGAAGTTAGGGACGGATTTCGGGAGTGAGAAGCTTCTGCAATGAAAGAAGATGGAACCGGGAGAAAAGGATACGCGCGGGACGTTGACTTTTGTGCAAGAAATGGGAAGCGACTCTGACAGAGCGCGAAGGGAAGTTTGGGAGACGTTGTAGGAGCGCGCCGCTTCTGAGAGGGCAGAAAAATCCTGCACAGGAATGGGGATAAAAAAAGGTATGTCGCTGCGAAGCGCTCCTCGGTAAACGGGAGAAGGAGACTACCGGCGCGCGGTAGCGTTTAGGACAAGGTGGAGGAGAGAGCACTGCCGGCGGGGAAGGAATCAAGAGGGGAAGGGCGAGAGAGAGAGGGGTGCGCGCCACTCCCGAGCCTCCCGAGAGGAGAGGAGCTGAGGGAAATGTGGGGGAGAAGGGAGCCGCAGAGGCTGCGCGGCCCGTCTCCCGGCGCGACCGGGGTTCCCTCCCGTCGGCAGCCGGCGGGCCGATCGATGCGGCCAGCGGCCGTTCCCCAGGAAAGAACCCGATAAGCGGCCAGGCCGCTTCGCCGGTGGTCTCGCACGGGACGCCGGGGCGATATATTGTTTCCAAGGGCGGCAGCGCGGGGCGGCGGCGTTTTCTGACTAAGCGCGCAGGTTGCGTTGGTTTGTGTGTGCGTGTGTGCGTGTGTGGAAGCGTTGCATAAGGCGGCGCGTGTCTTCTTGTGGAGGATGGGACCAATGCGAAGAGACAAGACATCGACAGTCAGAACTTTATGTCCCCGTATGGCCGTAACGGAGATTTACGACCACTCGCTCCGAATGTCTTCCGGGATTTAGTGTTGCCATGAGTGCATTAAGTTGTCATCAGCGCGGTAGTAGAAACGGTGGCACAGTTGTATCACAGCAAGGATAGCAGCAAGGACTTTTTTTTTTTTTGACGAACGATAGGCAATGTAACTTACAGTTTTCTAGGTGGGTAGTTCGCAAGTATATGGACGCAATTTGAGGCTCTAAAGTGTTGCCCTGGCACATGCTACAGTAAAGAGTACTAGATATTCTTTGATCCTCTTTTATCTGATCAAGCCATCATATATTCGTTTGACTAGAGTTCCTGTTGTTCCTTGCTTCTATTAACTTTCTTAACCAGTCCTGTTGACTTTAGATGCTCTTTCAGGTTTTCCACGCCCGGAGCTTTCATATCTTCAACTTGTATTAAACTTTCTTCTGGCGCAAGCACATAGAACCTTATGTATCTTTCTCAGAACCTCCGATTCACTTCCGAATGGACGTTGCTACTTAAAAAGAAATCTCGGCAGAAAAAAAGAACCCCAAGCATAAACATTAGAGTCGTATAGAGCAGACGCAACTTCACAGAATAAGTTTAGTATAAAAAAATAGTCAATTATCGTCAAGTGTATTTGACGAAAATTGTCTTCGTTAGGACGGTCGTCCTGACGAATACAAGTTCACTTGTACAAACGTTGGCTCCAGCGACATTGCCTCTTCTACACCGTTTTGACGACCTGTCTTTCGACTAAAGAATGCATTGTCCTTTAAAAAAAAAGAAAAGACGAAAGTTTGCTCCGTCCTCCCGATGTTCAGTAAGCCGCTGACAGTTGTCTTGTGTCTCCTGCAAGCCAGCCCCTATACGAATCCGGTGACCCAAAGCTGTTAATTCCCACAGCAACATGGGCGCTTAAATCAGTATTGTAGGGTACGGGCGGGTCTGAGATACATCCTGTGGGCTTGACCTCTAGCAACTCGGCAGAGCCGTGAAATAGTTACTGAGGAGCAGTGAGAGGCCGTATTGCTCAGTTCTTACCCGGAAGCAGGGTTGTGCGACGATACTTGGAAACTGTACCGCGATACGGTACAAGATACTCGGGCAACAAGTATCTGACATAGGGATACAAGACACTGCCGCAACTAATCTACCAGGCACGATACCTCCTATTTGTGTCTTAAAGGGACGCTAAAGTGAAATACAGCGAAACTTCATTGATACGTTCCCGCTTAATACGTTATTCAACAAAACAGACTTTTTTTTTCTTCCCGTTCCGCGTAATGTATTTTTATGTATTTACATGTGACAATAAAAGAACGGAACTGCTTGCAAGACTACGAAAGAAAACCAGCAACATTTCCTTCGTTGACATGATCTTAGGTCCATGACGCTGTGCATCTCACCTGCGCCAAGCAACGAAAGCGTTGCTGCATTTTCTGAATGCTACTGCTGGGCTAATTAACCGTTTCTGACAATGGACAAAAAAGTTGTGTAACGTCAGCTACACTGCAGCATCTTTTTAACGTTTTTGTTCTATCTCTCTATCTTCCAGAAGCTTTCCTCCCCTTCACCAGTGAAGGTTAGGCTACCGGGTTCAGCCCAGGTTAACCTCCCTGCCCTTCCTATTCCTTTCTCCTCCTTGTCTTCCACGTATTTTCACATGGTTGACCCGATTTATTTCGCGATTTATTTCCTCCATAAATTTTCACGCAATTAAACGAATTATTTCCTGGTCCCTGTGAAGATCGTTACTCAACACCAGGTCCCTGTACTAGCGTTCAGCAGCAACAGCGTTGTATAGGTACATTTTCGTGATGCCCCTTGATAACAGAACACACAAAGATGTGATGAATTTTCAGTCTACTCATCAGCTTGTGTAAGACCTTCTTTAGCGGCATATTCATTCGGGGACACTAAAGTGAACAAGTGCAGTGGTTGAGAATAATAGCTTATATTTCTGGAACTCGATTGTCTCTAATTTCGCAATTTCATGTTCGATATTAAAGGAGAAAATGAATGTCATAGTTTTCGTCTTGAAATTCGCGCCTGAACTTGCGCCTCATCACGTCAGAAGGCCATTTGTTTTTCGCATTCTCGACAAATTCGCTCGATCAAATGTTCCTACACTCACTGTGTTATGTAGGCGTGAGCAGGCGTCGTAAATGTTATGCAGAACAGCTTGAAAAGATGAGTTGACGGGGTTGTGGGCGTCGGAGGTGGGGAGGTGGTTCCTCTCAGATACTGTATTTGTCCGGAGTGACTTGAAGAAAAGCTTCGTCTGGCTACTTGGCACCTGGACTTTGATGTTATGGTCCATCAGCGTGGATACGTAAACAGGTGGTGCAAGGAAGTCACTTCTTAATCGCGGATCTATCTATCTATCTATCTATCTATCTATCTATCTATCTATCTATCTATCTATCTATCTATCTATCTATCTATCTATCTATCTATCTATCTATCTATCTATTCGTCCTTCAGAGCTGACATTCGCACGATGTGGTCATTAACGTGACGCGCCGCCGCCGCCGACTAGTGAGGAGCAGCAGTTCCGTGCGCGAAAGCGCGCGCACGGCCTATCAGCATAGTGTGACCCTCGAGGCTGATATTTCGTCGTCTACGCTGGCGGCTGTCGACTCTCCATTCTTTTCCTTTAAACTTCTCCTCCTCGATGCGTGCCCGCACTGGAACGCGGCGGCGCATAAAAACAAAAAAAAAAGAAGAATCACCTCCGCTAGCGCGGGGACATCGCGTCTGCAACAGCCGCGCCGTGGGCCGCGGGGGCAAGCGCAGCTTCTTTCTACATGCGCGATCCAGATTGCGGCGTGATCGATCTGCCCATTGTGATGACGGTACTCACGCCCCGTGCAAGAGTCTCCGCAGCCCCGAATGCCGAGGCATGTGCTCGAGCACATCCCGGGCCCGCGCAGCTGTTGTTCGCCATAAACAGGGGCCTCGCGCTCTCGACCTATCCCCGTCAACGTCCCACGTATTGCTCCGTTCGCAGCGCTTCGAGAGCTGCGCGGATTTTTTTTTCGCCGCGGAAGGAATCTTCGCAGTGCCGATTCGGGGTGCCGTGGCTGTTACGGATGTCTTAAAGAAGTATACAGACACGATTTTTGGGGAAGTGCAAAGGGGATATTTCTTTTTTATGGCGCCGGTACCTGGTGACATTTAGGTTCCTTGAAGAGCACCCTGGATTAAACGGAATGGGGTTGTACGCAAATTTGGAAATAAAATACCCTACGAGAATGAAGCTCGTATGAAAAGTGGGTGTAAAGGGTTCTGATGACATACGGGAAGTTTTGGCGAACAATTTCAAGAATTCTTAATAATCGGCGGTTCGTGAAGAAAAAGAAAACGGAAGCCTCTTCATAAGGAAACTGTTCGCTGAGGCGAACATCAGGAATTCTCAAGAAGGCTATAATTAATGATCTTCCTGAGATTTACTAATGAACTTTCTAATTATACACATGTAGCGGCAACTGTCGATGGCGACTGTTTATATAGCCACGGAGATGACGATGTCATGTATTCTTTAAACAAGGAAAAAAAATCATTTTCACGCCCTGCAGCGTGACAAAAAATTGGGCTTTTTACCCACACAACAGCAACGAAACTGGAGGCATGAAGGATGCCGGAAATCACGCGCAAGTGCAACCTCCGCTGGTGATGTGTTACAAGGATTGCGGCGGTCATTTCGAAATGTACGATGTGCTTGCTATTTGCGCTATATTTCCCTATGCTCAAAAACCTCGATGCTATGCAGAGGCAGAAGCCTGCATTAATTGCTTTTCGCTTATTTTGCAGAGGAACGCTGCGTTTCATGTGGCTTCTCTCGCTCCTTTTGCAGGGAGTCTCAATTTGTGGGGAGGGAGAAGAACGCCAAATTTTCGCGGGCCGCAGGACTTCGAAAGACGAGTTTTTTTTTTCTTTGCTTTAAGAACTGATGCGGCATCGTCGTCTCTGTGGCTATAAAAGAACCTCAAAATGGTGCTGTTTACAATGCTATTAGACCATCTTACGTAATTAACGAACAAAATTGCATGTTTCTCATGATTACTGTCGTCCACCCAAACTGATGGGTTGTTCCTTAAGAAAATTCGTTTCTTTTTTTTCTCGAATGCCCTGTCATCGGGATTTTTCGAAAGCGTCCGCTGAAACACCCGGTATATGATACCGGACGACAAGGTGAAAACAGGTAACATCTAATTAATTTTCAAGATATTTAATGAAAAGCACTTAAGTGGAGATTGATGGGAACCGCATCGGATACGCGGTCGTGCGCCAAGGATACGATAAAGAAAGAAAGAAAGAAAGAAAGAAAGAACGAAAGAAAGAAAGAAAGAAAGAAAGAAAGAAAGAAAGAAAGAAAGAAAGAAAGAAAGAAAGAAAGAAAGAAAGAAAGAAAGAAAGAAACCGAATAAAGATCACCTCAAGTCCACCCCAGTCAATCGAAATCCGCTAGAGCCAAGCAAAACTGCACCAAATGTCAGGGACTATAGCACCATTCAATCTCACCGAGTGAATATCGACGTAACCTAAGATATCTTTTCTTCGTTGTCATTCAGCGCCAACGCTGCTCACCTACAGGGGAGACACATATAAAAAAAATATTCCTATTGGACTTTAAAGTTTCCGTTGCCCAGCATCTGCAAGCCAGCCCCGCCGCAGGGGACAATGTCATGACGATTGAATGCACTTTACCGAAAACCGACTTTACAATTTCCTGTGTATTTTTTTTTTGTTCTTGCCACCGTTTGTTCAATGTTACTTTCGCACAGGACACCCGACGATATCGCCGGAATGTACTCAATGAGCTCTTGGGAGCCGCGATACACTGTTCAGTGGTTCCGGACACCGATGCTTGTATTTAGAGCAACAGTATGGAATTTTCTAAAATCTGTCAGCATATTTATAAGTATTCAGATTTGCGTGCAGTCGGTGACATAGGCATAGCCTTTCGGCGTTCTGGCGAAGAAATGGACGGAGAAGCGACGGGGAATCAAGTCATTGTGGCATTGTAGTAAGAAGTCGCAGAAGATAGCACGTTGTTGCCATTAAATTTGAATGTTTTTTTTTTCAGGAATGACCTTTTAAGTCAACGCAGCAGGAAGCCGGGAGAGTTCGCACGTAAGTAAACAATATAATAAGGACATCCGAAACGCCGCAGGCGTGGTGAAAGAAAGATGACACTGGAGTAACGACCGAATATTTGTTCCTGAAAACACAAACACACACACGCACACGCATACGTAAAAAGTAAGCAGCTTCCGCTAGGTCGCGCAAGGACAGATCACAGGTCACTTTGTAGCCATGTGGTATTTTGGCGCGAACATTTCGCATGACATTGCATTGAGTGGCTTTGGCGGAAACACGTCATGTTAGAAATCTAGCGTGATTTTGGCGCGAACATGTCACGTGATCAACCAAAATCACGTAGCGCAATGTCACGTGACATGTTCCCGCCACTATCACGTATAAATCGGCCACCTTTGCTGTGATCTGGCTTTGCGCAACCTAGCGGAAGCTGCGTATATTTGATTGTTTGCTTGTGTGTGTGTGTGTGTGTGTGTGTGTGTGTGTGTGTGTGTGTGTGTGTGTGTGTGTGTGTGTGTGTGTGTGTGTGTGTGTGTGTGTGTGTGTGTGTGTGTGTGTGTGTGTGTGTGTGTGTGTGCGCTTTCAGGAACAAATATTTGGTCCTTGATCGAGCTTTGTTACGTCATGTTTCCTTCGCCGCGCCTGTTGTGTTTCGGGTGTCTTTATTCTGGTGTTTGCATGTGACGTAATCACCCAAAATCACGTAACGAAGTGCCATGTGCCATGTTCTCCCGAAATCACGTAAAGAAGCGTCATGTGACATGTTTTCGCCAAGATCATGTAACGCAGTGTCACGTGAAATGTTTCCGCCAAAACCACGCACGCAATGTCACGTGGTATTGCCCGATCCCTGACAAATTACGGCTAGCTTAAACAGTCACGCTGCTAAAACTGGCGCGACTGAGTTTTTTCGGTTAGCTTAAAGAACATCGCTGCTACAAAAAGTTAAGGAGGCTTAAGCATTCCCTTTAACAGTGGAACGCTATAGTGCCACTGGTCCCCGTTCGCATGGCCTTCTCGTGGAGCATTCGTTAAACTTGGCGACTTTTAAGTTTGCGCCTAACAGAATTATGTCCTCTCGTTCATTCAAATAACAGTCCGAGCTGTCCTGTGTGCATGTATTAGTCTAGTATTAGTTAACAGTTTTTCTAACCGGCTTCACCTTGATAAATTGAAGTTCGTTCAGTAAAGTGCCTGCGCCACGCCCGAGGTCTTGCGTGGTCTCGTGATTCCGGAAACGGCGGTAGTTCGAAATGATTCGAAATGATCCTGATTTTCGCAGCAGTCGGTCACATTCCGTTGTTATTATTAGTACTACTTCAAATTTTGTTCCCAGTAATATCAGGAGTCCCTGGGGGTCAGTCCCAGGTCCCTTTCTGTTCCGAATATATATTAACGATCTACCGTTGCATGTTTCCTCTCAGATCCGAATGTTTGCTGACGATTGCGTTCTTTATCGATCCATCGATAACATAAACGATCGCACTTTCCTTCAGACTGACCTTGATGACGTTAAGAACTGGTGTGATCAGTGGTTAATGGCCTTAAATCCTAATAAATGTAAAGCGGCGTCAATTTCCCGCAGCCGTAATCATCATCGCTTCTCTTTCACAATTAACAACATTCCCATTGACAATGTCGAATCATTTAAGTATTTAGGCATCACAATCACGCACGACCTGAACTGGTGCTCACATGTGGCTAACATCACGTCATCCGCAAACCGAACTTTAGGATTCCTCAAACGTAACCTCCGCAGTGCACCTGAACATGTAAAATTACCTGCTTATAAAACATTGGTTAGGCCGAAACTTGAATACGCATCATCCATTGGAATCCCTACCAGATTTACCTTATCAAAGCTTTAGAATCCATACAGAATCGCGCCGTAAGATACATTCATTGTTCGTACTCACACGAGGTCAGTGTCTCGTCACTAAAGGCAGCATCTTCTCTGGACACACTAGAAAATCTTCGTCGTATCGCGAGTTTATCATTATTTCACAAATTCTATTACAGTTCACTTCACCACGCGCCTTACATCTTCCCACCTTCACGCATATCACTGCGCACAGGTCATCCTTTAAAAGCCGCTCGCCCAAGTGCACGCACTGTGGCCTTCTCGTCATCGTTCTTTCTTCGCAAGGACTGGAACGGCCTTCCAAACCACATCTCAGCTATCGCCGCCTCTCCTGCCTTCATTGAAGAACTAACAAGATTATTTTGTGGACAACTGTAGTTATTTGTATGACCTTTTATTGTTTGTATAACCACCCCTTATGTAATACCCCTCTGGTGTCTTTAAAGGAAATAAACGAAATGAAACGAAATTATCTGCGCTGTCGACTCTTACTCCGTCACGGACGCCGATGCATAAAACGTACTGGATTTGTACAAGCACGGTCTCTCCAGATCCAACTATTCTAGGGACACCCAGCACTCCCACAGTAGAGTACAACGTATGTACTCTGAATCGTTCACCACTTATTCTAAACACACACTTTCTACGGCACTAGCTCTTCAACGTTACCGTGTTAATACGTCCGAAAGAAGACGCATCTATCGCATGCAAGATAGACATTACGAGAAAGGATACTAAAGGGAAAAATGGCCGCAAACGTTCTTGTTTCGCTGCAAATGACGTCGAAAGATTATAGCCGTCTGCCACCCTTCATGCACAATGTCCTCTCCTCTCACCCCTCCCACACCTCACGCTGTCGTAAGCTTTCTTTCTTCTAGAGGGTGCTGGCTGTTCTCCCCTCTCACTCCTCCCACGATGGGGAATAAAATAGGCCCTTAGCAGATGCCATCAAGATCAACGGCGCCACAGCGACTTTGGTCTGGAACCTCAAGGACGCGTCGCCACCTGCATTTCTCTCTGAAAAGCATTCATGTTCACTGGCTATAGCTATGTCTACCCTTGGATGTCACGGAAGAGGAAAAAAAATATTCACAGCATATCCACGAGTGAATGATGATGAGTGGGCGAAGCTCGGGAGGTTCATCGTAGATCGTGCCGAGTTCCAGATTAATTTAGTTAACGCGCACGCTACGAATCCTTATGGTTCAACTATGCACAAGTGAAATCTCCCACCGGCACTTCATTGCAAGTCAAGATCCAGTGCCTATATATATGTATGGGTGGCCGGTGAACGGTTCTCCAACGCGAGTAGTCGGTATTTCTCAATAAAGAAACTCGCTAGGAGGCGTTGCCTGCGCCAACGTTGTCTCTCGCGGGCGAGGGCGCGTTCTCGTTCCTTGCGCGCTGGTAAAGCGTTCATCGAAGAAAGAGCGTTTCATAGTCAACGCGCGCCGTTCGGAGAGGAGTTGTGTGGAGAGGGTCACCTGGAGAGGGGGAGTGGAGAGGAGGTGTGTTGAGAAGGTCACGAGGAGAGGGTGTGCGCATGCGCATTAAGGGTGGTCACGCCGCACACCACCACCACCGGATTGAACTCCGCCGTAAGCTGCTTCGCATCTAAAAGCCCTGGACGCACTAACGACATCCTTGGCGTCAGTACACTGCTACGTAGTTCTGATTATGCGAAGGCCAATATAGAAAGAAACAAAGACTCGAAGAACAAAGAAAAAGATAAAACAAGAGGAAGAAATTTTCGAGTTACGCAGAAGGGGAAAACGGGACCTACTGTTGCCCTCTACCGACAAGCGCATTCCTTAGCCTCAGCCGGCCATTACATAATAATCACAGTGAAGTAGACACCTTTGCCAGCTGGTTTCCTATTAACTATAGAATATCAGCTACGCCGTTCCCATCCCAATATCATGGGACCCTCAGATTAACAATCTGATTGCTAATCTTTCGAAATGTGTGCGTGTAATTGCACGAATACGTCACTTCTTTACAGTTTCTGTGAAGTTAACACTTTACAACAGTTTGTTTTTCTCACATGTAAATTATTGTTTTTTCGTATACAAAACATAAAATATACAGAGTACAAAAGAGAGCGATTAGTTATATAACGAATGTCGACTACTATGCACACGCTTATTAACTGTTTAAGCACTTTAATATTGTCTGAATTTACGAACTCTACGACTACACACTAGCGATAAGATATAAGCAATTTCTTTTTCATACGACTGTGCCTTCTTGGACATCTTTGCACTATAATGATACGTTACTCCGTACCCTACTCGTCACCAGCAACACTGGAACACTCCATTCTTTAGAACAAACTTTGGGCAACAGATTGTGCATTTTAGTGTTCCTCTGTTGTTAAATAAATTACTTCAGAGAAAAACAACGATTGAAAAATGCAGTGCATACGATATCATGGAAGTGCTTCGTATATAATATGACACGTGTATGTGTAAAATATTCATGTATATAATATTTTGTATTCCGTTATATTTTGCACTGTGCTGCGAAATTTGTGCAATAACTGTTTATGTATGTTAGTTTTTGTGCATAGTAATGGTTTACATATATATTTCCACTTGTACTGCGCCGCACTTTTCATGGTCGGTGTTCATCATGCGTCACCCATGTACTCGTTGCTTCCATGTATCAGTGAGGCTCGGGTTCCCCTCTAGTGGCAAACGTCACTTTTCTCCCGAGCCTGCCCTCATCCTTGAGATGAAATAAAATTGAATTCAATTCAATTGTTTTTACATCGTGGACCTGGCTTGAATTTTCTTCTTCGTTTCTAGCTTACCGAGAACCTTCTTGCGGCCATGAGCAGTGCGCTCTGCATAGAAAAAGTGCCGTTTACTGGTAAGAGAGAAATCTCTGTCTCCCTTTCTCTCTCTCTCTCTCTTTTAATGGTTTGGTGACATTGAGATGCGTCTTATGAAAACACTCTCCTCTCGCTAGTTACAAATGAGCCTATAGCGTCGTTTCAAAATTGAAATGCCTTTACAAGAATGCCAAGCAAATAAAAAAAAAAGCATCATTTTCAGCGTGCTCATCCCTCTCATCAGGAAAGGCTATTCTTTCGATTATTGCGAGCGTGACGCCTCCTGTAGAACACGCTAAGTGTTCTTATCGTATCTATCGGCAAATTAACGTACTAGCAAGGAGCAGCAATATCTTGTAAAAAAAAAAGTATGACGAAGTAAAGTGATATCTGATAAGACGCCATTCCAAAATGTGTCGAATAGGGAACAATAAAACACCTCTCGAGTAAAAGAGGTCACAGAGGACACGACATTTTTCCCTATTCGGGACTGTTTCTTCGCAGCTGTCATTTATAATTAAAATTACATATATTTCTTTCCTTTCTGATTCTTGCTACGCGGATGCGCGGGGAAGTTTCGGCCGTGAATTGTCAAGCGCTTCAGTGGGCTTGTCACGCAAGGCTGATAAATATGACGTTAATGTCACGTACACAACAAAAATAAACAGAATCTTCACATTAAAGCCGAACTTTCGAACATTTTCTTCTTTTTTTTTTCTTGTGTTCCATAGTCCCCTTGGAGTAAGGTGCCGTCACTTTTCATTCTGCCGCTTTGCGTCGGAAAGTCCCGAACTTGCGAAAATCGTATCGGAAATAGAATTCACAGCTGTCAGTTGACAAAACGACCTGTCCTTTTTTCTAACGTGATCAGAGTTTACGAACGCCGTATGTTCATTTTGTTTCTCCAAAGCGTAAACTGTCTCTTGCACCAATGGTCTGCTATTTTGGCAACTGCGAGGTAAATTAACATAGCTGAATCGCTCTAATGGTCACGTGACAGACACTGCTCCAGTTTAGGCTGCTTTTGAACGTTGTTTAGAGCCTGAAGAGCTCTTGTTGTTCTTGTTATTTTTCTTTATTTCTGCTTGCAGTACATAGTCCTAGGCACACCCCCTTCTCTGTGACACCTTAGGGTTAGAAAGTATTCAACTTAATGCGCAAACAACTCATCAATTAGGGCCGTTCGAAAACATAAAACATTAGGGGGCAGCTTAACTCCGACGTGCGAAGACTGTGCAAACAGCAAAGCTGATGGTCCCACGTAGCTTTAATTCAATTCAATTCAGTTTATTTTCTTTTTCTTGAGATACACAGAAAAAAAATGGAGGAGGCCCGAACAAAAAGCGAAACTGTTCACTTGACGAGGATTCGGGCCTCCTTTGCAAGGCATATGGCGTGACACTGCATCAAAGAAGGGAGAAAAAAAAAGACACTCGTTATGCGCAAGTACAGCAATAAGACATCCTGTGCCTCATGTTACAATTATGGCATGTGCAGCATGTGGAGGCACCACATGTCACATTTATGAAACGAGAAAAATACATGAAATATTCTTGCTTACAGAACGCAGGAGAGAAAAAGAAAACATCGTAGAAACATATATAAACTGAAAGACAAGAAACGCACAGTTTTTCGCAGACGGGCACTACTGAACGGATACAAAAAAAATTCTTAGTGTTTTTCTTACTGGTGGATTCAATGAATATTTGATGTTCTATCAGGTAGTTTAAAAGTTTTGTCAGTCTGTAAGAAAGCATCTGCTCACTCATATTTAATCGATTATATGGAATAGTCCAGTTTTCAGGAATACGTAAAGGATAAGGGTGAGCTTTATGTCAGTAGGACCAAGTTTTGACGAGGTTCATTGCGCTGAATCACGAGCCACCGCAAAGAACACTCCGATGATAAAGTATGCACAAGAGTGTTCTTTATTTTTTCATTGCCAGTGATCCCCTTAGTAGTCGTCCGGTGGTGCGACTCGCAGACCCGGATTGTTCTGGCGACGCCTCGATATATACAAAAACTTTTTTTTTTGCTCTCTTTTTCTTTCACGGTGTCGTAACTACGGATACGCGCATCGCCGAGGTTTTGCAGCCGCGATACTCCAGACAGGTTTCAAGTCGTCTCACACGCCCTCGAGTAGTGATGCGGCGGCTTTCTCGCCACGCTTCCTTTTGTTCGGGAGTGACGCACTTCTTCGGTAGCCCCATCTTCACGACTATGTGCTCGGCGCGGAGAAGCGGGGCATTCTGTCGCTGCGCCGGCGACGCGGAGCTTTTATTATGAGGAAGGGCGCCGTGACGTCACTTCCGCGTCCGTAGCCATGGTGAGACCCCCTCGCGGCCGGCATCGGCGAGGCGGCTCGGCGAAGCTAGGCAAAACGGTGGCGCTGTTATTTTGCTATAGCGTTCCATGTAACGCTTGCGCCTTAATGTGTAGGGTATTGAGGTTATGAGCGCAAGAGAAAGAAGTCCCATGAAAGCGTCTGCCATTATAGTAGTAGTGGGCTGAAGTCATGCGCAAGGAAAGCAAGAATTGCGTGCGTAAATTCTGCGCATTGGGAATTTCCCACAAATCTGGGCCGCATGCTTCGTTGTGGTTCCATGATCATTAAGAATTAACCCTTCGTAATTGCTACGTTTCCTTCCTCCGAAGAGTTGACTATTCGTCAACTATTCGAAGAATATTCGGCATTTCTATAGATAGATAGATAGATAGATAGATAGATAGATAGATAGATAGATAGATAGATAGATAGATAGATAGATAGATAGATAGATAGATAGATAGATAGATAGATAGATAGATAGTCACACATAAACTGTGTGCGCAAATTTGTGGGTCGCGACACCAGTCTACGTGAGACTGCGTATTTTTCACGCATTCCTTTGTTGGTTTGCCCGAGTAAAAAGAGCCCGCATTGGTTGCTATCACGTTCGCGTAAGAAAAGTGTAACACGAGGCCTGATGTTATGTGAAATCACCGAAGTATATGGGCGAAACGCGAGCCCATCTTGACAGTGTGTAAACAGTTCTAATTTCCGTCAAGTTGACTGCGCTTCTTTGTCATTTTGTTTACTGATAAACACTGTTTCCGTCTGCCTTCAACAAGAATAAAGAAAAAGCTTTTCTTCTTCTAACTTCGCGAAAGAGAAGCTATATTATCAGCTTCTTGCAGCTATTTTGTCCAGCAAGCCTTGTTTCCCTGACCACTAGCCAAATAAATATGCGCGTCGCTCGACTTAAAAGCTTTCATTCTCTCAATTATAGAAAAGTAAGCAGCGAGAGGAATGAAAAGTGTCACCGTGAAACCATGCGTAGTTAGTGTATTTTTGTCTCGTGTTTTGAAGGCAAATATATATGCAAAACAGATAGATAGATAGATAGATAGATAGATAGATAGATAGATAGATAGATAGATAGATAGATAGATAGATAGATAGATAGATAGATAGATAGATTCAAGGATGTGCTAGGTGATTTTTCGACCATGCCCACATGACATTACATCGACAGAGTTGATCTAAATGCGCAAGTTGTCGTTATGCGCTACTGCCCTTTCCGGGGTAAAGAATAGGATGGTGGCAGGAAGCGGGGTTAAAGGAAGGTAGTTTGATGTGCCCGAAGGCGTCTTGCCTTTAGCATGAGCGTATATGGGATAATTTATGCGTGGATTTAGTTTGTGACTTCGTGCGTCCTAGGTCATCGGGAACTTACAGCGTCATCGCAGTGGACACACATAGGCTCCTATGTGTATCCACTGGCATCATCGTCAGTGCGCTGTTAGCATACATAATACCATTATTCGAAGTTTAAAGAAGCTTCGAAAGTTTAAAGAACTTCGCGCCAAATAGCCCAAGGCTCAACCTTGGTAATACCGAAAATTAATCTTAAAAAACAAGCACTGAAGTTGTGGTTCGCTTAAACATGCCACTTTCAGCCATCAGTGCTATTCTGATATGTTTATTTACTTTTATGTTTCCATGTTACGCTAGCTCTTAGTAAATACTACGGCATGGGGTTTAATAAGAGCTTCTGTCATATAGTTTAAGTTACAAATTCTTATTTTCATTATTATTATTATTATTATTATTATTATTATTCAAACACTGACGCCGACTGCCTGACCTGTACCTCATTGCGTGCCCGTGCAATAAGAGGAATTTATTTATTTATTTATTTATTTATTTATTTATTTAGTTTTGGCGTGCATAGGAAGAAATGAAACGTCTTGGAGCCGACTCATCCAACTGATTGATTGATTTTTGGGGTCTAACGTCCCAAAACCAGCTATGATTATGAAAGACGTCGTAGTGGAGGGCTCCGGAAATTTCGACCACCTGGGGTTCTTTAACGTGCACTGACATCGCACAGATACACGGGCCTCAACGTTTCGCCTCCGTCGAAATGCAGCCGCCGCGGCCGGGATTCCAACCCGCGACCTTCGGATCAGCAGCCGAGTGCCATAACCACCAGACCACCGTGGCGGGGCGCCGACTCATCCAAACGAGTGCTCTCACGCAGCCTACATTCCCATGTTCCCACATTTAAATAACAAAATAAATCACTGCAATTTAAACAAACAATAGAGGAAGTTGTAAACACGAGAAGTCAGGGCTAACGTGCCTGAACACAACACGAGAACCATTTACATAAATATGTGTTAACACAACAAGAGGAGAGGAAAGCCGTAGTGCATGGCTCCGGGAATTTCGACTATCCGCGCTTTGCTTTAACGCCCTCTGGATTGCAAACTACATGACCCTCTATCATTTTGGTCTCCATCGAAAATGAGAACGGCGTGGCCGCCTTTGAACCTGCGTCCTTTCGGGCGCGCATTCAGGAAGGATAACCGCTAGAACACAGCCGCGGACCGCACACATCGCCTTCAACAGGTCTTCTCACGAAAAAAAACTTTTTTTTTTTCGAAGAGGAGGAGAACTGAAAGACATAACCGAACTGAACTTCGAGTCCCGCCGGAGCAGCACCGACGAACAGATTTCTCGAACAGTTCTTCGACAGTCATACGTCGACGACCGCAAAAAAAGAAGCATAGAGAAAGCCTCGTACAGAGACAAAAGTAGTGAAAACGCAAAGGAATGGGGCTAGGGATGAGGCGCACTTGCTACCGCCGGTGCTTCGGCTGTTGAGAGAAAGAGCTGGGGGGAAGGGGTGCGCCCTAGCCCGAGCGCCGGCTGTGTAGCACACACGCACGCACCGAACAGCGCGAAGGGCGGTGCAAGCGCATCTGTCCCATTGGCTGGCGCGGGCCTCCCGAGCGCGTTTGCTCTCACGGCGTTCCGAGCGAGAGAGCGTTAGCGGCGGTAACGGGGCGGCGGAGGAGGACAGACCCTCTGCCGGGACGAGGGGTGGCCTGGCCGCTGGCTACGGGCGCGCACACACGCACGGCGAGCGAGGGAGACAGCGCTGAAACGCAGCCGGCCGCCGCGGCTCCGACGTTAGCTCGGCCGAGGAGGAAGCACCACGCCGACTGCGGCGGCGGAGGGCAGGGCAGTACTCCGCCGTCTTTGTACCGGTGACACCACGCCGGGTCCGAGACGCCGACGACGTCGCAGCCGTCTGCCGTGGGACGCCCGACCCAGGGCTAAGCCTAACCCGGGTCCCCCCCAACGACGGCACGAGCGGTGAGTTGAGCGCGTGTCGTCTGCTAGCGGTGGCCCCGTAAACATCTGCTGCCGGCGACTGTGACCCTGCCGACAGCCAATCGGCGCACTACCACTGTGGTTCCCTGTGTGCTTGTGTGTGTTTGTGTGTGTCGTGATATCCCGTGGATTGCCGCGTGCATTCTCCTTTAAAAAAAATGTCCCGTATCCAACGGTCGGCGTTGTCGGAAGGTGTTCTTACTGCCACTGACGCGTCCGGACGACCTCAGCGCCTGTGATCTACTCGCCGTGTGTTGTTCCTTGCGGATTTATTTGTTTTTTGTTTCTTCTCACAGCCGGTCTTGTGTCGTGGCATTTGCTCGTCATTGGCTTCCCCCTCCTTGTTTCGCGTATCGCCACGCGGACAGCATCTCTTCGCTGCCGCGTCTTCGAGAGGGCGCTTCGATTTCGTTCTTGTACTTTCTTTCTTCCGCGAGACTTCGCGGTCGCCATGATCGGCCCGTTTCCCGATGAGTTAGTCAGTGTTCAATCGCACCTGTCTTTTCAGGACACGTGTAGTTGGTCACCATTCGTTTTTGTATCAGGTGTTATTACTCGACGCACGGAAAACGCCAAAGATCGTCCGCTCATCTTCCGTTATTACTACAGTGGAGCACCTGATTCGTGCGTCCCGTGGCGCACAGCTGTTGCGCGCTGACATTTATCGAGCCCCTTACAGCGTTCCTGCATCACCCGCGCTACGCTGTCGGTTTGATCCCGCCTTATCTCTTGATAGCGACCTTACTTTTCGGGAGTAACGGCCGGGGTATCCCTGTCTGGGACGCGTGGAGATTCCACTACCGTTCGGTTCGTTCACGTGGACGCTACAACTCTTAATAACCATAATTTGAGGTCAAATTTCCTGCTTTTATCGATTCAGCGCTGGCCGAGTTGTATTGGTCTATGCTTCAGCCAAGTTTCAAGCGCTTATCCTCAACCATTGTGAAAGATGCTTATAACGAAGTTCCCGGGACCACCGGGACGTCTTTAACGACGGCGAATCCGCAGGAAGGCCGCTGATTGGTTGGCCTCACTCCGCTTTCGTACCACAGCCGTCGGCGCACAACTCTTCTGGAAGCTGCGATGCTTGCATGGAGAAATAACTCGGCGCCGAGTCGAGCGAGAGATCCCCGTGGCCAATTTCGGACTTTCGATCGGTCATTGGTCTCCGTGAAGCTCAGGAAAGAAAGCTCGGCGGTGGAGCGGCGTTCTGTTCGATTCGCACCTTCTCTCTCACCGCCTGCTTGCTCCCCATTTCTCCTTCCTTCTTCGCCTTCTGAATCTCGGTGCTCGCTCTGCGTCGTAGCTGACGGCCGCTTTCCCTTTACATGCGGTAAGCATATAGGTCGAGGTGACGTCACACCTTTCTTTCCTGCTCTTCGCGCCTGAAGGAGAGTTGAGTCTGCGCGCGATGCCTCTCCGCCCGCTTTGGTCCGGCTCCGGCCGCGGGACAGAGCGTCCCTCGCGTCTAAAGCGGGAAATCAGGGAGTCTTAAGGAACTGTCGTTATAGCAGCGATGGCGCTTTGTTCAGTGGAGCGCCCCGCTACGGTGGTCTAGTGGCTACGGTACTCGGCTGCTGATCCGAGGGTCGCGGGAACGAATCCTGGCCGCGGCGGCTGCATTTCGATAGAAGCGAAATGTTGAGGCCCGTGCGCTGTGCGATGTCAGTGCATGAACTCGCCCCTTTCCGTACATTCGCGTCGCAGTGCGCGAAATAAGGTATGGAGGTTTGGTGATATTTTGTCACATTATAGTGAATGTGTTCTTTTAGTGTGTGTTAACGGTGTTCAGCAATAATGACAGGGTTGTCTCAGGACTATGTGACGTTTGGCGGTATGCTAAAAGGGCGCGCGTTCTTCACTAATAAGTATCCGCAATCATTGCGTAACGAACTGAGAAGTTCCGCGGATCCTTGACGTGAGAGTGAATGTGTCCGCTTTCAGAATATCCATAATGAGGTAACGCAACCTTAACAGGGTTGTTTGTCGTTCGGACTGTACAATATTTCTGCCAGATGCTTCCGGAAAGCATTCGCCGTATGCAGTTAAGGCAGAACTTTGGGATAGCTGTAACGAGCATAAAAATACATCATTATTAGCGTAACATACAAAGACTTAAGATGTATTCTGTGTCCCTGTATGCCGCGATATAGCAGGCATGTGCTATACTATCGCAATATACGTAGCAAAATGATCTCCAAAGTGCGTGATTTTCAGGCGCGCAGCGATTAAAAGATTCAAATGCACTCCGCTTCCAAGGAGGCAGCGCCCCGCGAATGTTTTGGGAGTTTTAGGGAATCTGTACTTTTTGCACTGTATACCTCTTAACTTAGCGGGAACTTATAAGCTTGGGGAAGTAGTTCGCACTCATATACCTTTTATCGAGAATTGTCGTTTCCTGTCATAGCGCAAGCGACCAAGTCCTGCTGAGCACAGGATACAGTAACGGGCCTAGTGTGACGTCATTTGGCTTCTCTTTTGTTGCACTCTCATTTTTGTCTATCCGCCGCGGTAGGTTAGCGGCTGCTGTTTTGCCATAGTAACCTTGAAGACGCGGGTTCGATGCCCAGCCACGGCACCCGCATTTCGATGGCAGCCAACTGCAAAAACGCCCGTGTACGTGGATATAAGCACACTTTAATGCACCCCATAATGTCAAAATCCGTATTAAAAAAAAAGGGTGGGGGGGGGGGGGGGGGTGTACTACTATTTCTGGTGTTACACGTGGTCGCAGTGTGCACTTGAGTGCTGTGCAGAGGGCGCAGTCATATGTTACTATCTGTGAAGCGCGCGTTTGTTTTGCTCTTAACGTACTGACAACCGTGCAAAAAGCGTTTACGTAAAGCATGTTGTCCGACTAATAATACCTGAGCGGTTTGATGAATTTAGGGATGACTCGTCGGAGTTCGGCGAAAATTTTGTAAGCGTGACTGTCGCGAGGAAGCGCCGAGTTGGGCGAACGGGTTCAGATAGGTTTACTAACCTTTCTAAATTAAAATGCGGTTTATTCACCTGGTACAGACATCAATAACGGTCTTTACGATAACATACGACATCTCAACAGCTAGTTTTGTTTTCCTTAATGTTCCTGTAGGTAAGCTAAGGGCTCAGCACTGGTTAAGCTGAAAAAGTAATACTTTGTTTTTGAATACATTATTACATTGTAAAAAGCACACGTGCATGTCGCCTGTCATGGTCGCAGAGAGACCCGGCCATTCGAACTCGCCATAAACAGTGGAGGCCAAAAAGCGTCATTAGCTCGAAATGTTAGCCCGTCCTTGTTTACAACACTTAAAAATCGGCGGATAGGCTTATTTACGCCGGTTTCATCGCCCTAATTTATGTTTCCTTGCAGGACGCTAGCCTTTGCAAGCGCTCCCCCCCCCCCCCCCCCCCAAATCACCCGTCCTCCTGCATGACTTGACGTAACCTTTGCAAGTTTCCTGATTTAATAAAACTGCCGAAGTCATTCTGCGACTCGATTGGTTGTTGGCTTTTCGTCTGAAGTGACCTGCCCAAATGTATTGATTTATTTTGATGAAGTCGATGGTTTGACGAAGCATCGTCTGGTCGGGAATGAGCAAGAAGAAACAAAAACAATGAGCGCCGACCAAAATGAAAAAGTTTAAGAAGTTCAAACTTCTTAAACTTTTTCATTTTGGTCGGCGCTTATTGTTTTTGTTTCTTATTGATTTATTTTCAACTAAAATATCGGCTACCCATTTCAGGATATTGTGGACCTACCTGGCCATATGCAGCACGCATCCATATGGGACCATATAAAGCTATGTCAGAAATTGGGCCACATCTAGCCATGTATGGTATTTTTATGAATGTCCATATATGGCATTTTTGTAAGGGTGCACCGTTTGCTCTCTTATCTATTATGTTATCTCCATCCCCGTCTTTATCGTTGACGTTACGCTTAGCTTTACGCTTATAACATTTTCCTCCCGTCGTTCGTCGCGAGGACCACAAGTTCATTTTAACCGCTTCCTTTTAGCCCAATCTCAAACCTTGCTCCTCCTGAACTCCCGAGTTTCATCCTCACTTGTCAGAATGGATAAAATACAGTCCTTCTTTTTTTCATTATCTTTATTCTTTCAAGAATAGCGGTTAACTGCGGTTTATGAAATTGGAGAGTAATAACCGAGTGGCAGAATAATGTAGTCATTGTAACTCCTTTTCAATTTCAAGGGTAAAAGTAAGCTGTCGTCGTTCACTTGGTATTGGTATGAAAACAGATTATTCGCATTTAATACGTTTCCAGTAGTTACGCAATCACTGCCTCAACAATGGAAGCCTGCAAGCCAGCTATTTGCACGTGTAAAGGTGTCGCGACGTAACGCCTGGAACTCGCCTTTTAAACGCCATATATATTACGAACACAGATACTGCTGTGTGATTGGGGCAGTGCACAGCGTAATTACGCACGATATAGTTTACGTTAGCCTCCGGCGCGGTGGTGTAGTGGTTACGGTGTTCGGCTGGAGACCCGAAAGACGTGAATTCGATCCCGACCGCGGCGGTCGCATTTTCGGTGGAGGTGAAGTGCTAGATGCCCACATGCACTGTGCGATGTGAGTGCAGGTTAAAGAACCCCAGGTCGAGATTTGCGGAGCCTTCCCCTGCGTGGTGTACCTCATGATCATATAGGGGTTTTTGCGTGCAAGACCCCAGCAGTTCTTATAATGCTTTTCGTTACACTCCGTGTTACATTAGAGGGAAGTTATATTAGAGAGAATTTTAAAGACGATAGTTTTTCTTTGGCTACCTAAACGCAAACTCCACTGTCTGTCTGTCTGTCTGTCTGTCTGTCTGTCTGTCTGTCTGTTCTTTTTTATTATTATTATTGATATGGTATTAGGAGAGGTTGGCGCACGAAAATAAGGCGCTCGCTATACTGCTTGGATCCTGAGTGTGGTGAATGTTGAACATGCATGGTTGCGAAGCATGATCACAATAACAGTAGTTCCGCCAGAACAGAAAAGAAGAAACACACATACGGGGTACATGTATACAAGTTCGAGCACATGTCAGTAATCTCGGGGAAAGTCTCTAATAAATGAATAGGAACGTCAGCGCACAAAAACGTCCATAGTGAGTGGGTGGCACCTGGTCGTGTAAATGAATCACCAGATATTGCACGACGTAACAATACAGTACATTAACCTGATAGACAATCGCAGAAATCACAAAAAGGCGAAATAGATGAAAACACCAAATGCGCTAGTAACGTCCAGCAATGCCGCTTTCTTCAAAAAAAAGTTTTTTTACTGCTGTCAAAGCGCATTTTTGCAAGGCCGTCGTCGGCCATAGGCCCAGAAGTTTCCTTAAACTAAATGGCCGTCGGTCGAATGTCATCAGAGCTGCTTTTAGTCGATGTCTTGGTTCGTCCTGGTTTGGGCAATCTAGGAGGAGGTGGCTTATAGCTTCGCCTTGAAATCCACAATCACATTCGAGAATTTTAGCACTGCCAATTTTGTGTAGAAAATGCTTTGTCTAGGCAGTACCTAACCTTAACCGATGGGTGCCCCGCCGCGGTGGTCTAGTGGTTATGGCACTCGGCTGCTGATCCGAAGGTCGCAGGATCGAATCTCGGCCGCGGCGGCTGCATTTCGATAAAGGCGAAATGTTGAGGCCCGTGCGCTGTGCGATGTCAGTGTGCACGTTAAAGAACCCCAGGTGGTCGAAATTTCTGGAGACCTCCACTACGGCGTCTCTCATGATCAGAGCTGGTTTTGGGACGTTAAACGCCACAAATCAATCAACCTTAACCGATGAATGAGGGTTTACGTATACTTCTGTCTAAAGATAATGCCATCTTTAGTTCAATAAATGAATCGATATATCACAACCTTTAGAATTTTGATCAAAGCACTTACACCTGCTCATTTTGAAAGGTGCTGCCATTACGTCGCTCGGTTCAGCTTCCCGGCCAAAACCGATTCAACAGGGCGGTTTAAACCAACGGAGCTATTAGCACCGGTGGTGCCGGGTCGTACACGTCAACATATACGGTGCGAAGAAACCTATCAGGCCTATTTGAGGCAAGATATATGTACACAACCATAATCCGCAGCGTTCGTTTAATTAACAGTACACATCGGACTGGTTTTTACGTTAGTAAACGCAAAATCAACGCCTAGGAAATGGTGTCGAAGAGACGTCATGGTAATAAAATGTCCGAACACATGGCGCGAGAGCAGGGTGAACGCGGGAAATTTGAACTGAATTCAGCATTGCATCCATCACGGGAGGCGTGAGAAGGAAGGTGAACAGCATGTAGAGGGGGGGGGGGGGGGGTGAGGGGGCAGAAAAGAGGGTGTTACGTATCAGGGGAGGCAGAAGACTGTCGTTTTTCGGCGAGCGTCGTTTGCAGCGAAGCATGAAAATATGCCGCATTTTTTTTTTTTTAGGTACTTACTGAAACTTTTGCCGACCCGAACTGTTATAATCTTCGTGCCAAATTCAAAACGCTTTTCTGTCGTAAAGACTGTTGGCAATTTGAAGTATACTGCGCCTAAAATACCTGCTGTCAACATGTTGTCTTGGAATAGATAGCTTAATGCTGTCGACTGTAAGGAACTGTGCCTTGTAGCTAGGGTTTCAGTTTTGTTTTCACGGAAACTGCTGAAGTTCGCCTTCGGAACGAAAAGCTCCACAGGCTTGGAGTAATACTAAGCTAATGGGTTGAGTTCTCCTATTCGGTTTCTCGTAGTGAAGCTTCATGCTTTAAAAAGACAAGAAGGTGCCCTGAATGAAGAAGATATTTCATCTAGCGAAAAGATATAAGCTTTTATTGTCCAATATATATAACGCGTAATGAAGTACGCGATTGTGTACGCCAAGCAAAGCTTGTTCTTCCTTCCTATTTATGTAAGTAAAAACTCACGAGCTGCAACTTGCTTAGAAGCACACGTTTTTCCATGTCATTACAGGGGGAGGGGGGCAAGGGGGGCGATAGTACGTTGTTGCTGCAGCCGCTACATTTAAAAAGAAATACGAGAAGGTTCTTAATGTTTTAAACTCTCATACGATGGGAAAAAGAAGAATTGTGGGCAATATATTTCCCTAACAGCAACAATGGACGATATTTAGCTACTTTTGTTCGAGCTGTTTAGCAGTAATAGTTGCGACGTAAGTGAGCTGTCTTCAAATGTTTGATTCGAGATAATGCTGCAGCTGCTACTTCGCCAACCTGATCGCGAATTTATGAGACACTGCCGAGACAGCTGTCTGGGGCGGTAAATTATGTTCACTGTTATCGACATAACACGTACAGGGGCGGTTGGGGCATACACCCTTTCCTTCATTTCGAGCGTCTTTATTTCCTAATCATGTCGCTTCTAGTCTGTGAATGAATTTGCAAATTGTCCCATTCCTTTCCTTCGTTATTTTGTAAGGATTAGCGATTTATGAAATCGGTTGGGCAACTCCAACGCCGCTATGTCTGAATGTGTGCAAAACATGGCGGCCATGACGTTTTTTTTTTCTTGCTGCGCAAGCACTTCCGCCCCACACTGCATCCAAAAACACAGCCTTCGAGGTCCGTTGCTATAGCTCAGTTGCGACCGTCACATGGCCTTGTATGTGCGTTAGTGCGCGCCCCAGAGTTGATCAGTCTCAAGTCATCGAAAGCGATTTCGAAGGTCACGCTTTTGCTGGCTGGATGAACCGGAAGCGATGTTCCGGCTTTGCTCGTCAATTCCGTTACACAATCCTTCTTTTCTTTTTTTTTATTGTTGTAAAAATAAATTACGGAGGAGGAAGAGACAATCCTTCTTCCTCTTTTAGACAATGAAAACTACTTCCAGCGCCGCACCGTCGATAACGCGTTTTCTTCTGTATAGCCTATCGCTCACTCGCTCTCTCACCGAACTTCCCTATAAATAATTCACTCACTCACTCCCTCTCTCTCTCGTTCGCCCTCCCTCCCTCCTCCCCCCCCCCCCCCTCCCCCACACACACACTTACTCTCGACAAACCCCTGATTACGATTCTTACTGACTTCCCCTTCAAAATCGGGCAGCGTAAAATCCTAGTCGTCTTAAAGGGGGTCCTTAGACACTTTTCGAACGAGGCTATTAAACGGTGCCTATAAGTCGTGGAGCCTCCGGTGAACATGTAAGCCAAATAGCATGATACTGCCCGCACAAGGGAATTCGCAGTTCGGTTGGAAAGAGCCCGCTCTTCTTTCAACAAGTGCTAACGATGAAAACGCAAAAGCAAAAAATATAGAAAAGAAGAGCTGAGTCGCGTGGTCGACAGTAAGTATATAGAAAGCGAACGGTGTACCATACTTGCGCCTGAGCACGTAGCTAGCCGTCCAACGGCGATGTATATACTGTTTCTATACGGTGCACCTCTCCTGGTTGTTCTGACACGCACGACGACTAGATACGATCTTTTGCTTGTTTGTTTGATCGTTAATCTTTATTCGTGTTCCCGCTGGCTGTCTAACGTGTCCGTGCCATACGACACCGCACGCCCCGTTCGGAGGATCAACATACTTCAATACTGCGTACCACGAGGAGGTTGAAATGGGCCACCTGCGAGATGTCAGTTTCCGCAAAGATATTTGACACTGCGAGCCGGTGTGGCGAGCGATGTATCGTTATGCTTCAAAGGTTTGTTACTGGAGTCGAGAGATAGCCAACGAAAGGGCATGGTGGTCAGGCAATACGCTGCTGTTGGCTACCTTACACCGAGTTACAGAAGATAGAGCGAGGATAGATAAAGAGATTTAAACGGCGGAATTGTGAGATGCGAGAGGTTGCGTAGCAACAAGCAGAGGTATCGGGTGGCGCCTTCTGACTCCGGTAAGCGACAGCGGCGGGAGGAAGGACAAGCAGGCCAGTTAATTCCGTGAGGCCTTGCGATGATGGGAGCTCACAAAAAAAGAAAAAAAAAAGAAACAAAGAAAAACGATTACAGGTGAGAGGTGTACGGTGTTCTATAAGCAAGACATGCTTGAACATCTTTAGTTGCGGACACAGACGAGTGATACGCAAACACCAAAAAGAAAACAATGAGGCGGCGTTTCAGATAACTGATCCTACGCATGCAGTGCTGACGTCGAATATCACGGTTGTGGGGGGTATCTCCTCGGCACTGTGCTTCTACTACTACTACTACTACTACTACTACTACTACTACTACTACTACTACTACTAATAATAATAATAATAATAATAATAATAATAATAATAATAATAATAATAATAAATTGATTAGGTATCAGGTGTAAAAACCACGAAATGATTACGAGACATGTGCCGTAGTGGCAGGCTCGGGATTAATTTTGCCCACCTGGTGATCGTAAAAGTGCACCTCATTCTAAGCACTCGGGAGGTTTTTGCATTTGGCTCTTATCGAAACGTGGCCTCCGTGGCCGGGATACGAAGCCGGGACCTCGAACTCGGCAAACCAACACCAGTGAAAGCGGCGAAATATCGAACCGTATTATATATTAATTTGTACCTGATATCGGTTTCCGCGCTGACTGCAGCGCCGTACAACAGCAGTTTTTCCGAGCGGATATGACACCACCATGCTGGCTTTGCTGCAGGTTCTGATTGGCCGGGAACAGTATAGGAATAGAAATATGCATCACACCATGCTTACAATGCATAGAATATAAGAAATTTCAAATTTAGAACATGTTTTATGCTTGCTAAAGCTGCGGAAAGGTAGAAATTTGTGCATTACAATTTCATTTTGCTTGTAACTGACACAAGGAGCACTGGTGCGGCCCATGTGGTGGTTGTGGTAGGAAGGCCACAGACGGCAGCGCAGTTCCGATTCTGCAAGATGTAAGCCGCGTTTTGATTGGAAGCAGCGTGCACGTCTCGGGATGCCGATATCTGTCGTATGCTTTTATTTTGAATTTGTAAGTTGAATAACTTGCGTTTGCCTGCATCGACCTCAAAAATTATTTTTTTGGATTTAAATCAGAACAATAGAAAGGACCACTTTCGATGCAAAACTCGGCGAGTAAAATATGGTTTCGGGGCCCCTTTAGAGTCCCTAGAAAATGGGTTGTAAGGCTTCACAACAACGAAGTGGGTGTTACAACACAAAATTACATCAATAAAAAATATCAAACATGAAAATACAGGTATACTCATAATTTAAACAGTAGTTATGAAAATATGAACCACACATTACAAAGGCAAGTCAGTTCGTCAGTCAAAAGAAATAACAAATTAGTACTTGAACACCAAACACGAGTTGTTTACGATGCAGCTAATTCATGCTGCGTGACAAAAAAGAAGGGGAAAAAAGAAAAGAAAAAAAGAGAAAAAAATTTAGGGACATTACACCCGATACCCTCTGAAAGCGATCCGCGCGTATTAACCTCGTCGCTTGTTGCGTGCGATGTCCTTCCGTTGCTTTCTCCGACGCCGCTCGCTTCGCAGCACGCGTGTCCCGGGCCGCCACGGAGCGCGTCGGCGTTCCGAGGGCTAAAAACGCGGAGCGCGCAGCTGCGGTCTCTCCGCTTAGTGGAAACGCGCGCACTTGCCGTCGCCTATTGCGGACGGCAACCACCTTCTCCTTGCCCACGCGGGTCGGCCGAGGCGGCAGCTGTGCCGAGCAGGGATGCACAGTACGTGGCTTTTGCCCCGGACGCCGCGAGCGGGCCAGAGGGAGCTGAGCTCTATGTATGTGGAGGAGAACGGGTGTGCGCCGCGTGATAGGAAAAGAATAGAAATGGAAGGAGAGAGATGGGAGAGAAAGGAGGGAGGGAGGGAGGAGAGCGAAGCGGATTCAGCGACGACGTCAACAGCGCGCCGGCGAGCGAAATGCCGCGCCGCGTTGTCTGTCCGGGTTGCAACGCGGGCACGGGGAACGCGGGCTACAGCCTGAGCGCCGACCGACGCAAACCGGAACGCGGAATCCCACAGAGCGTCCTGAATCGCAGCCACCTTGCGGTCGATCTCTTAAGTCGTTTCCACGTGGCACGGCCGGTCTGGACGCGCGTTCGCTCTCCGTGCACGTGGTTTAAGAAAAGGACGCTGTTTTCCGCAGTCCGTGGAGGGAACGGTTTCAGCGTCCGTTTCATGGGTCAGGGTAGAGGGAAAGAAAGAGTGGAGAGGAACGTCGTAATGGACTGCTCTGGAAATGTCGACCACCCCCTGCAGAGGTCCGCCGCGGTGGTGTAGTGTAGAGTTACTCTATATGCTACCGCAGGTATCATATATATACAGTAACTCTAGTGTAGTGGTTATCATGCTCGGCTGCCACCCAAAAGACTCAGGTTCATTGCCGGCCGCGGCGGTCGCATTTTCGATTGAGGCGGAAATGCCAGAGGTTCGTGTATTGTGCCTTGTCAGTGAACGTTAAAGAATCCCAGGTAGTCAAAATTTCCGGAGCACTCTACTACGGCGTTCCTCTCCTATCTCTCTCACTCCCTTTCCCCCACCCCCACGGATGCTTAGCCGTGCTCCCGACATGGACTGCAGAAGTTAGCGTCCTTTCGTTAACCGAACCACAATCAATCACCACCTGCAGAGGGCGTATCGGCCGTATTCTTAGGTGTGCCGCTAAAGGCGATAGTATTGCTTTGGCGACCTATGTTTCTCCTTCGGCAGTGACTGGCCGGTTGAAGAAACCGGACACCAGCCCTCACTTTTCCAGTTTGTTGAACCGGCCGATTACCGCCAGACACATACGCCACCAAAGCGATACTGTGGGCTTTAGCGGTACATCTCTTAATACGGCCCTGGGATTCTTTAACGTGCACTGAGAACGCACAGCAAACGGGCCTCTAGAATTTTCGCCTCCATCGAAGAAAATTCGACAGCCACGGCCGGGATCGAACCCTCCTTCTTTCGGGTCTCAAGTCGAATTGCATGGCCATCGCTAAACGAAAGCTGATTGATTTCTGGGGTTTAACGCCCCAAAACCAGTTCTGATTATGAGAGACGCCGTAGTGGAGGTCTCCTGAAATTTGCTACCACCCGGGGTTCTTTAACGTGCACTGACATCGCACAGCACACGGGCCTCAACATTTCGCCTCCATCGAAATGCAGCCGCGGCGGCTGGGATTCGATCCCGCGACCTTCGGATCTGCAGCCGAGTGCCATAGCGACTAGACCACCGTGGCGGGGTTAGACGACAGTGGCGGTCTACTAGCCACCTTGTCGTAGATCTTTTCCGCCGTTTCGTTTCTCGTCTCCTTTGCCGGCTGTCGCTCTCCTCCTCTCCGCCGTGGTTAGCGCTCTCCGCGATCCATCTCTTAACACCTCCGCCTGCCCTTTTACATCTGTCTCGGAAGAAAGAAAGCAAGCAAATGAAAAAACACATAGCGATAGTTCGCCGCGCGCTTTTGCTTCGGTCTCGACCGCAGCATGAGGTGCCGAGAGTAGGTCACGACCCCAGGGAAGAAGGCAGGCTCGAGCTTCGCGGCTGTCGACTGCGCTTTCCGGACCTCGGCCTCACTTGAGCGCGACGCGTCGCTGAGCGATTATGCTCGAATACCGCTCCCGAGCGGCCACCGCGATTTCTGTGAGCTAGATTTTAGCGCGGTAGCATTGAGGAGCCCGATCCGGAGCCAGCCTAAGCTAAAGTCCCTAGATATGTTTTTTTTTCGTTTTTAAGTAGCAAGAACTACCTCCTCGCCAGCCTAAGAAAGTCCCTAGACATTTTTTTTTTCGTTTTTTAAGTAGGAGCAACTACCTCCACTCCAGGCCGTCAACATACGCGTTCCTATCAAATATGATGGTGGGCGTGCCATATGTAAAGAAACGCCCAATGAAACGCGCAACTTTATTTGCCGTTCTCTCGCTGCAGCATTCAAGTAACAGCTTTAGGAAGAACATGGCTGCCAAAAGCAACGCCGACTAATCAGATGCGCCAGCGGCACCCATCGAAGCTTTTCGCTACTTCAAAAAACCGAAAAAATATCTAGGGACTTTAGCCTAAGCGAGCACAAAGGAAATGATGATTGTGGTTCAATTCAAGAAAGGACAGGAGCACGGCTCAGCGTCCGTGGGGCAGGGGTAAGGAACGGAAAGAGATAAAGATGAGGGAGAGGCCGTCGTGGAAGGCACCATATATTTTAACCGTCTGGGGTTCTTTAACGTGCCCTCACAACGTACACTACACGGGCCTCCGGTACTTTCGCGAAGCCATTTTTGGTAACAATGTGCTGGGTTCAGTGTGTGTGTGTGTGTGTGTGTGTGTGTGTGTGTGTGTGTGTGTGTGTGTGTGTGCGCGCTCCTCTGTTTAGTGCGTCCGGATACATTTTTTTTGTAGTGCGATTGTTGGTTCGACGAATTATCGGTCTCTCTCTCTCTCTCTGTTTCTGTGTGTGTGTGTGTGTGTGTGTGTGTGTGTGTGTGTGTGTGTGTGTGTGTGTGTGTGTGTGTGTGTGTGCGTGCGTGCGTGCGTGCGTGCGTGCGTGCGTGCGGCTCCTCCATCACTTTCTCTCGCGTTACCGAACGCATCGTTCTTGGTTTATTTTGCAGAGCGATGGAAAAGCGACTCCACAACACTAGGCACGCTGCGAGACAAGCACGGAACAGTGGCAAAGCCAGCAGTAACGTCACCAGCACGACGACCAGCGGCGGCGCGTCGTCGGCAACGGTTGAGAAGATGACAGTCACCGCAACGACGGCGTCGACGACGTCGACTTCTAAGACAGCGACTTCGGCGCCTAGTCCGCCGCCGGCACCGTCAGCGAGCCACCAGCGGGAACAGAGCGGGGCGGCGTCTGCGTCGTCATCACGCTACCGGCAGCACCAGCAGTCCGCCAAACAGAGTGACTCTTCCGACGAAGACAACGAAGACGACGACGAGGAAATGGAAGACGACGCCGCATCTTCGTCACCTGCGGCGCTAGCGACACCGACATCACCACCATCGACGCCAGTGACGCCTACGGCGGCCGCCACCGGAAGCGCTATGTCGTCTGCTACTTCCGTGACGGCCGCGACGGTGACGTCGTCTGCTAGTCCGGAGCAGATGTACGAGGGCTTCCAAGCTTGGGCCTTACGCACGTACGGGGACAGTGCCAAAACGAAGACGGTGACCCGAAAAAAGTACCAGCGCATCCTCAAGATACTGAAGGGGGAGGAGCAGACGAGCGCCGAAAATTCCAAGTTTCGTTTCTGGGTCAAGGCCAAGGGCTTCAAGATGGGCCTCCCGCCAGGACATCCCCAGCAGAGCGTCCACAAAGCGGCGCTAGCCGCGGCTGCTGCTAAAACGCCACCCGAGCAACTGCTGTTCGTGCCATGTAGCAAGGTGAAGGTGAGTCGCGTTCGAAACGCCAAATATGCCTTGTGTTCTACAGACCATTCTATAGACGCGTTTGGAAGTTCTCCTTGTTCCACTTGCTCCCTGCAACTGACGCCTCTGTAGGCCGAATGCGCCACATGCTCACCGATAGTACAAAAAGTAACTAAAGCAAGAAGGACACGCACTGTACGGTGTGAAACAAGAACATAGGTCGCAGGTGGCTAAAATAGTTTAATAGACTACACCACAAGAACAGCTAAGATTACTTATTTGAACAATGTTAGGAGATACACTGTTCCAATATGATGCATATTTTTCATAAGGAAGGAATCGTGACCTGTTACAGTTCTGCATAACGAGATGCATCCCTTTCGTTTGCCAACGCCTGATGAGATGTCCAAAGCCTTTGAAGGTAGTACACTGGTTACGACATATATCTGCATGGAACAGAGGCGACACGTCTTCCGATGTGTAGTTATATGAGAGGAACGTTAATCCTTGAGCTCTCGCTCTCAGTGCTTTACTTCTGAGATAAACTTTGCGTATCAAATCACGTCCATAGGCGTCAGATATCAGTCCAGCGTTACCAGCGATAACCGCCTAGGAGGATATCTTTAACAAATGTAAAAGAAGAAACAATAAGCTTCGCCTTACGCGACAGCCTTATCGGGCCCGTTCGCATCGCAAAGCTATCGCGTTAAAATGTACAGAGAACATTAATTAAAATCAGCACCTTTCCTGTAATACTCTAGGTATCAATCCGCGCGGCGGCGCCGAGAAAGCGAGCGCCATCTCGGTTATGTTTACGCAAGCACCCTACCCGGCCCAACCCCTCTTCTGTATAATTGGTGCTGCTCTAGCGCGCCGCTGTTGGTATGGCAGAAATGCTGCAAAACGAGTTTGCAAGCCTTCTCGCAACATCATCGTCATGATGACGATGATGTGAGTAAGTGAGTCAAGTGCCGCAGTATAGTAGCCCTCCGCTTCAGTAATGGTACTTTAAAACACTGGCACGTGATAAAAAGTGTGTTCCTCGGACTACTCAGGAGTTCAACTATGATGTCTGATACTGTCGTACAGGTAGTGCGTGGCGTGTCGCTGGCTTTTGGGGTTAAAATTGTGCTCATCGGAAAGTTCATTGAAGGTCGCATGACCAATTCTCAACCGACGAAACAAAAGAAAGAAAATGAACTGGAGATTTAGTGTTCGTGTGCAAAGAACAACTATAGCTAATTGTCAACGAACTGTAGGCTACTGCTGCCGTGATTGCTACACACTCAAGAATGACTGAAGCAAAAGCAAACGACAGCACACAGCGAAGAGAGGCGGGCTGGAATACATTATCGTGCAAAGGGGGCTTATCGACGCGGCCCTTAATTACGTACGCGGAACTCTTAACAAAAGGCCAACATTGTAATTGCGCCGCCTCCGACGGTGCCCTTATGTGTCGACCATTAAGCATTGAAGCGCGTTGGTCGGTCTTCCCGAGCTCGTCAGACGTGATTGGATTTTGAAGAAGTGATACGAGAAGGGCAAAGCAAACTGTAATATACGTGGAATTCCTCGGGTATGTTGACGCTTCCGAGAGAGTATATGAAAACGGCTCTATTGTCTTTTACACAGCGTATACCATTGTATTTCCGTCTGACCCGCACCCGTATTGAAAAGGAGGAAGAACATTAGGTGTCCCTAGCGTTACCTCAAGTGATGTTTAGGCGCTTGCCTGCGAGACATTAAGCTACGTCTAAACGTGGTTGTTACTACAATCATAGTGGTATTTCCCTATCTCTGTTTACCGGTGCATTGAACCACGTGTGGGTCATTCCGTTATATCCAATGCGGGCATTAGTCATGTATGGTTTCTTTCTTTCTTTCTTTCTTTCTTTCTTTCTTTCTTTCTTTCTTTCTTTCTTCCTTCCTTCCTTTCTTTCTTTTTTTCTCTCGTGTGGCACATACACACATATCCAATACGGGCATGAGCCGTACGTGACTTTCATGAACCTTAATAATCGTGACGTAGCTGACGAACGAGTCGTGCTATTGATGTCTTCCAGACCAATTCTGGTGCATGCCAAGCGTATGAGCCGCTTGTTTTCATCTCGCCCCACGTTTTCGTTTCACATCTCCTTTGAAAACTTATCTCGGCGTTCTTCAAGATCGTGAAGGTCTTGGAAGGCCAAACGCTCCGCTATAGCCTCAATGTCGCTAGCAATTATAGCCACAATAAAGCGCTTACCGTTCGAAACAGCGAGAAGTTGTTCCTCCTTCAGTCGAGGTGGGTGGCTCTGTTACCTAGAAGGTTGTCTAACGCCTGCGGCTAGAGCCCAGTCGACCAACTTCTCATGTACTCCATGATACGTGTCGGCAGCGTTGTTCCTCACGTTTCTTCGATGGCCTGTATCGGCTCCGGAGTTGGCTTCTATCGGCTCCGGGCACACAAGCGTCATGCGTTGGAGTGTGTTGGCCGCAGCGGTCACCAAGCTTAACACGAGCGTTGTACAACGTGGCCTGGACAACTTGGACGTATGAGTGGTAGTTTCAGGCAACTGCCAAATGGCAAACAATAACTAAACAATAACTATAATAATTCCTGGGATTATTATTATTATTATTATTATTATTATTATTATTATTATTATTATTATTATTATTATTATTATTATTATTATTATACAACGCAAATGCGATTATGAGGAACTCCGAAGGGGAAGGCACCGGAAATTAGGACCACCTGGTGTTTTTTAACATTTGCACCCCTAACAACGCAGTATACGGAACCCCAGAATCCTAGCCTCCATCTAAAGAGCGCTGCGGCCAGGATCGAACCCGCGTTCTTCGGGTCAGCTGTCAAGGATCAGGAGACAGTCTTCCTTCAGCGTCCAACCACGTTCTTTATGGGAAAGGCTTGCTTGAGACAGCATCGTGTTGGTATCCACCGCTCATATGTTTGTTGAGCATTTGAAAGACGAACAGTTCATTGTAACAAGTCTAGTCACAAGTATTCCTCTTTTTTTTTTCTTCTCAACGGCCTCTTTGATTCCTGCGAATATTGCTGAGAACTGAGAAGGAGAGCAACTGGGATGTTATGCATATGTTACGACACGGCAATAAAGAAACTTTCTTGGTAACGCTGTATATAACGAGGGTCATCGCAACGAAAGTAGGCCGCCATAATATGAACTGCAGTAACTTAACATCCCGTGAATAAGACATCCCTTTTTCCATATATGTTGAACAATGTAACGGTCGCGCGTAACATGAAATCCGCTTTCACCTTTTCTCCAGACGCTCTATACACAATGCAGCTTGCACTTTCGCAACACCTGTTTTTCAGAGCCGAGCCGTCGCGCTTTATTTTCATCGAAGTCTAATCCCGTCCGCCACGGTGTGTCTAAACATCTCCTATGGAAATTATTTTAGGAAATTCCTGTCTACAATGCAACAATGTTTATTCCTGTTGGTTCGCTGGCTGTGCGGTAAGAAAAATAAAAAAAAAGAAAAGCTGCTGACCAAATTCCCTTGCGTACTTTGCAACCCACGTTTGTGAGCCGGTGCCTACGTTTTTGAGCCGTAAAAGTAGGGAAAAAATCTGTGGGGCTGTAAAGCACCACATAGAAACAGTTAAATTATCAATTAAATTGTACTCTGAAAACAATATACATTATAGTATATTACTGGAATTTAAGAACAAGTGTGTGCTTTCTGTAAAGCCTGCCGTATTTAATCGAATAACACTGGAACTCAGAAGTAATTAAGAGCTGCTCATCAGTGACTTACTGCCTTGTGTAAATATCTACATAACTTGTTGCGTAAAAAGAAGGAACTTGTTGTCAAGCATTATCTTTGGTGGAAATGCGCTTTGGACGCGGACAGAGAAGACGACGAAACACACACAAGCAATTGTGTTGTTTTTCGGTAAATTGCGATGAGTACAGATTTTCTTGTAACAATATATCAATGAGGCTCGTGTCTCCAGGGGCACTTTCTCTTTCGCCTTGCGGAAATTTTTATAGACGCGGTACACGTCTCCCCATTGGTTCGCAGATCTTTTTACCGCTTACTTTCAACCAATCAGCCCCAACGCCCACTTTGACAGTTATATCGGTACCGAATACGTCCTCCAAATCCTCGCTTTTTTGTTCTACCTATTGCTCACAAAGTGGGCACTGCTTTTACACATGTTGCCCGAACAACTGTTACCTCATAGCGGCAGCCACACATTCCAAAGGCAACACCTGTATGTGTACTATTTGTGACGGATTTAATTTACAGATCCGGCAAAACACGAGTGCCACGTCCATTGCGTAGTCACATTTATATTGCGTCATCCATTCCAGGAGCCATTCCGAGCCAAGCGGGAGCAGTTGGAGCGTAAAATGAAGCATCAGTGGTTGCGTAATAGTCGCGGAGTGCGCTATGTACCGTCGGGGAGTGTGAAAACGGTTTTGCACGCCGGTTTCTGACATCATCGGAACAAGCGGTGAACAAAAAACAAGCTACTAATGGTTCCGTCGCTTTGCCTTCCTCCCTCCGAGCGATGACGCCCCCTGCAGAGGAAATGACGAGTGGTCGGATGAGCGCTGCCTCACTATATGCGAAGAGAGCGAGTTGGCCTTTGTTAGTGCTCATTACACGACTGCGTCCTGGCTTCGGAAACTTCGGTAATGGATCTACAGTGACCACAAGGTTCCACGGGTGCACAGAAAAGAGTTAGCGAGTAAGTGAAAGTGAGTGAGTGAGTGAGTGAGTGAGTGAGTGAGTGAGTGAGTGAGTGAGTGAGTGAGTGAGTGAGTCAGTGAGTGAGTGAGTGAGTGAGTGAGTGAGTGAGCGAACGTGAATGAGTAAGCGAGTAAGTGAAAGTGAGTGAGTGAGACAAAGTGTGAGTGAGGCATTGAGTGAGAGAGTGAGCAATTAAGAGTGAGCGAGCGAACATGAATGAGTTAGCGAGTAAGTGCAAGTCAGTGAGATTGAGTGAGTGAGTGAGTGAGTGAGCGTGAATGAGTTAGCGAGTAAGTGAAAGTGAGTGAGTGAGTGAGCGAGCAAGCGAACGTGAATGAGTTAGTGAATGAGCGTGAGTGAGAGTGAGCGAGCGAACGTGAATGAGCTAGCGAGTAAGTGAAAGTGAGTGAGATTGAAAGTGTGAGTGAGTGATTGAGTGAAAGAGTGAGTGAGAGTGAGCGAGCGAACGGGAATGAGTTAGCGAGTAAGTGCAAGTGAGTGAGATTGAAAGTGTGAGTGAGTGAGTGAGTTGCTCGGTAAGTTGGCGATGAATGAATGTGTAAAGGAGATAATTTGCGGCTGAGTCAGCAAGTGATTAGTTATAACTAAGTGCATTTATAGTGAGCGAGAAAAACGAGAGGAGCGAATGGGTTCACGAGCAAGTCCGTAAGTGAGTAATTTGCTCTCTGAAACACTGGTTCACAAACTCAGAAAACAAGTCTTCTGTTCCTCCAGCTACATTCCCTGCTCAACGGTTGTTTACTACATCGTCATCGTGTTCCGCCGACCTGTCTTGTTCGGTATTCTGGGTCCATTCGAGACTACACTGACATTGGAGCTTGTCGGCTACAAGCACCAGTGTTCTGTTATAGGAGTGGTTGTCAGACTCCTCGCTGTGACAAGCAACAAAATATTTGCAGACACTTTTCAGAAGATCGTCTTGCTTTGAAATATCCGTGCGAGAGGGCAAGTGGGACCGAGCCGTAACTACCATTGCGTTCCTGGTAATGGTTCAATGTGTTGTTCTAATGCTGCAATACTGATTTACTGCGCAGATCAGTGCGTTGTTCTCGTGCTGGCTACTATGTGGTTTCGCCCGTCCATTGTGCTGGTTCAATCTACGTCAGATCTGGAGGCTCGGTCATCCGTCTGCCCTGTATTTCCATTTTCTTTTTAATGCGCAAGGTCTTCTTGTATCGCACCTATTAGCACTGGTCGAATTCATCACGACAGGCGCGTATATCTTGGTAACGGGATAAATGGCACAACACGTGGACGTCCAAGCGAAGTCTCTCGACACCTTCCAACGTTCATCGCGCCTGACTGCGTCTGACTGCGGGATGCATGCAAACGCGCCGCCCACGTTCAATCGATTCGCAGGCCGACGTAGCACGACGATTAGTGCGACAGGTAATCCGGTAACTGTTGGCGCACACACACACACACACACGCACACACACATACACACACACACACGCACGCACGCACGCCGCTCCCCGACAGTGGCATGCGCAGAGTGATGCAACTGTAGTGATTAACCCAGTGCGCCGTCCGCGACATTAAGCGTGTTTTGGTTATGTCCCCGTTCGCGCTCTCCCGAGCATTGCCGCAATGCCGGGACGTATTGCGGGAAAGAAGAGTTGCTGACCGATGACGACAACTTGTGGCGTTCTGCTGGGAGAAGATGTGTCGCAAACGCTCTTGCCGAGACGTTGTACCGCAGCGGTGGCGCAATAACACAGGTGTCCGCCTCGCACGCGGAAGGTACTGCGTTCGATTCCCATCGCTGATTCCCAACCATTCGAATTGGCGTTCGTGAATATGGTATTTCTCGGTACAGTTTACGTGTGAGACCCCGCAGTAAGGTTTTACGCAACGTCGGTAGGTAGCGCCAGGCAATGACGTTGCAATGACGTAGCTGTGTTGTCGTAATAATGCCAGTAATTCTGTTACGTTCGCGTAATGCTCGAACGTCCCCCAAATTGGGCGCTTTTGCGAGCGTTACGGTACCTGGCATCTCCGGATCCTGTCATCTACGGACGTCTCAAAGCTGACAGCTGCATTCTGTTGCCAAAAAGAAAAGAAGAAGAAGAAGTGGCTCAACTCACAGGTGCAAGTTGGTGCGGATGACAGACCACTGTCCATTGCGGAGGCACGTCCTCGACTGCGGCCCATCCGCGACGTGTACTAGGATGAAACTCGCAGTGCACCGTGTCGTAGAACCGGAAATCTTCCTCGACCGCCTAGCCTCGAGTGGTATCTCCGGCTGCCCGCACAATATCACTGCGTTCACGATAAGATCTAAAGACAAAACAATTAATATGACGGCATTAGAACGCGCAGGATTGGCAGAATCGGCATCAATGTTCATTGTGATTACAACAAAAGAGTACATAATGGTGATGTTTTCAGGAGATGTTTAGGTCAAAGAGTACAATGTGACTCGCAACAGTGACTTCGCTTTCAACATAAACGAGAAGAAAGTAGGTTACAGCATTACAGTGAATGAGCTCGCTACTTGCGGTTTTTATCAGACAGCAGCACGTGCATCTCAATTATATAGCAAACTACCTTCCTCTGTCGTTATACTACGTCATCCCAAGTTTCATGGATGTCACGGCTGTTAGGAGTGAAAATACCTCATCTAGTCCGCTTCCGGTAGTCTACCCGGGACACGTGAGCAGCCGGGCGTGGTTCCCACCGAAATGATGAATCGGCTAAGAGTCATTAGTGTTGCGACACAAAAGCCAGTGGGATAGGGAACTGTGTTCTATTAGAGCTCTAATACACTGCCCGTTCACTACAGGCTTGAGTAGTGCGCGCTACTCCACGCGCAGTTTAGTCGCTATAAACCGAAAATACGGCGCCACTTAATGTAGCCGAGTTGGCTCGCAGACATCCCAGAAAGAAGAGATAAGGATCGCGAGCGATTTTACGTCGTCTTTCCCGAGCCGGCTGTGCAAAGGTCAGGGGAGCCCTTATCTCCCCTGTTTGCGGGCTACTTCCCCGTTTCCTGCGGCGTTCCCTTTTCCCTTACGACGCTGACGAACGCTCGGGGATGATGCTTCCCTTCGTGTCTCGCACGTGCCGTGGCTTCTAGCGATGACACAGAACAGCAAGCGACATAGTTTGTCGAAGGTGGGCGTACAGTGCCATTGTAACTAAGTTTTGTTGTTGTTTTGTGTGGTTTAACGTCCCAAAACCAGCTCTGATTATGAGAGACGCCGTAGTGGAGGGCTCCGGAAATTTCGACCACCTGGGGTTTCCTTAACGTGCACTGACATCGTAGAGCACACGGGCCTCAACATTTCGCCTCCATCGAAATGCAGCAGCCGAAGCCGGAATTCGATCCCGCGACCCTCGGATCAGCAGCCGAGTACCATAGCCACTAGACCACCGTGGCGGGGCTTGTAACTAAGTGTCCAGGGGAGCGAGCTGTGTTGTGATGAACACAGACGTGAAATAAAACTTTTGGAATAAAGTTCAAGTGACCTTTCCATTGCGCTAATACATGATTACAAGGTTGCTACTATAAATCAAGCAACCGGGCCTTGAGTTCTGAGGTTTATTGTTGTCCGTGAGTGTAAAAGTAACGCTGGGGCCATGTGTCCTTGCTTTTGAGGGAACGTAACAGGTGCTAGTCAAATAGTAGCGCGATCCGAATGGGCAAAAACATAATAAAGCAAATGACTGGTAACGATGTACACTTGCTCAGTCCACACCTGTGTAGAGTTAGGCTAATGCCTGGTTAATGCCTGCTCAGTTACAGGGCTTGATACAAAAATGACAATGCATCCTGCACGAGGAAGCATGTGCGCGGCCATTTAATGCTAGTTGCCACGCCAGGAATCAGTGTTAGCAAGTGTCCGTCGCTGTCTTTCTCACTTCGAGATAATAAATAACCGCCGCTGCCGCTCCGTCCCCGTTTTCCTCTTCCTTTCCTTTTTGTGCCTTTCTTTTTCTTATGTCGTTATGCCTATAGGGGCCACTTACTTTTGTGTATAACATTGTCTCCGTCTTTCTGTTGAGCCCGTGTTCAGCGTCATAATCAATCACTGATACACGCTCCGCCTTCGAAGGCCGACACCTCCTTCTTGGACTGATGCCTCGCGAACACCCGTGCCTAGTGGGAAAGCTCGCTTGCGGGCTTTTCACGCTCGGGACCTAATGGTAGCACTGTCATCTTTCAAGCCCGGAAGTCTTCGGCTAGGCTGTTGGACGCAATCAACTTCGCTCAAATGCTTTCGCTTCCGTTTGTTATCCGACGATCTGTTATTAAGTGAATTTAGTGGGGCTGTTGGAAATCGGACTTTTCATCGCAGGAACACTTCAAAAGTGGAAAAAAAAAATCACATTGTCTACAAGAAACCAACGCTTCCCTTTCACAAAGGTCAAGCATAACCCACTTTGAGTATGGCAGGAGACGTCTTGCTTTGTTGCACATGCTGTGACCGAGTCGCGAACAAATTATGCACCAATGCACAGCCACGGTAGTTTCAGGGTTGATGCCTTGTTTAATAACGTAGTAATGAAGGTTTCCTCAGATCAGTAGATCATGCCAATTCTCTAGTGCTGAGGGCAATAAGTGTTCCTGCATATATATACGCTTAAGCAGTAAGACTGAGTACACAGCCATTCCTCAACCTAAACGAAATAATAAATAAAGAAAGCTGGCAACCAGGCACTTACAGAAACATCGAGGTTCAAGCGTTGATATTGCTGCGTAAGAAAGTGAATTATAGAAAACTTGTAGTCAGTCCATGTGACAGCTACGTTGTTTTTGCACTGGGCTGAGCGAACCTAAACTTCTACCACACACAACAAATGCAACGGATTGTCGGAAACATTCATAAGCACCAGTGTGTATACTGTCACGGCCGCTACATATAACGTACTTTCGTCCTCTGGTCGTTTTCATTCTTCGCAGTCAACGTCTAAAGACGTAGGATCAACCAACAAGCCCCCCATTTGCTCCCATGTTCATTACCTCTCCAATTTCACTCAGCATCAGTACGAAATAAGTGAAAACGAAGCAGCGCGGCATAGGGTTTTAGTTGCATTCCTTTATCGAAAACTAAGAAACAGTCGGCAGAAATAGCAAATGAGTTCTGCGGAAACCCGCACGGTGGAGTAACATTTCTGAGAAATCCGTATGGATTTCCTTGTAGCCTTGCGCTACAAAACGGGTGGATGCTAATTTTTCCCTTTCATCGTCGGCAGAAATACGCTGGCGCGATCTAGGAGCGAATGTAAACGACCAACAACGACGCGTTGCAGAACCATATCTTCCTCACTCGCACCGCGTTGGGCATGCCCCCCAATACCATCTCGTTCTTGCAAGCCACGCAAACCACGCGTAACGAGTGCTCGATGAGTTTTTCTCTCCCTGAGCCCCGCCGCGCAGCACCCACCAAGTAGAATTTTTGGCGTGCTTCTCCGAGGCCCTCTTATCTTTCACAACTCCGTTCCCTTCTTCCCTTTTTGCCGCGGGGCGCGGACTGCTGAGCGTCACCGCCGAGCGAAGCAAATGGGGTTGCCGAGGTGGGAGAAGCGTATGACAGAGGAAGAGGCGTACGCGGCCGATAATACGGTCGCCGAGCGGCCACCATCCTCTTCCGAAGAGACAGCGGCCCGTCCCCGGTCTTCCGGCGCTCCCCTCGTCCCCAGCGGGTTGGGGGGAAAACGGGAGCTCCCTTTCCCCTCGCATCCCTGAACGTGACGGTATCGGTGCGGCGCGTGCCTGAACGCACGTCGGCGGTTGCCGACCGCGTGCGCGCTCTAGGGAGAGGGGGGTACGCGGCACTGAAAAAGGGAGTACTCGTTCTCCCTCTCCATGTAACTCCCCTTTTTCTCCCCATTATTTTTTTGCTTGCTCCTTCCGCGGGTGTCTTTTCCTCGACGTCTCCCGTTTCGTGGCTTTCCCCTTTTTCCTCCCCCTTGAAAGGAGCTCTTTTACTCCCCCTCCCAATCTGCGCTGTGTGTTTTGAAAAGGGCCGAATATCAACCGACGACGGGTGTTCCCGCCGCCGCTGAGGTCTTGCCGACGCGCTGCACCGTCCGTAATGTTATACTACGTTCTAGTTTTTTCTTTGCCATGTCCTCGTGCCTCCTTTCTCTTCGCGATTCTTCGGCGACCCCATAAAGTCAAGATCGCAGGCATAAACGCGCGGTGGCGGATTTCTGGTCTCATCTGTGTACTGACGATACATAGGAAGTCCAGCTGGTAAGAGTAATTGTGTATACCGCGTCACTCCAGCACGAGTGACGTGCTTCGCGTAAAGATGTATTTTCATACATCTTTACGTGCTTCGTTGTTAACACTTTCCCTAATAAAACAACGACGTGCTGATCTTGCAGCATATGTAAACTTGAGAATGGAACACGCTACAAACATGCACAACTTGACATTAACACAAGTTTTTGCAGTCGTTCTGTGTGATAATCTTGGAGGATGGTATTTTAGTATACTAAGATAAATCTTTACCAAACACTCATCCACGTTGGCCCTTAACAGCACATTTTCCAAGGGGCAGCCTTCGTAGAGGCGCTTTTGTTTTCCTTTTTGAACCAATCTCTGCTTGTCATTCCTCAGTGCGTAACCTGCGCTGAGGGACCGTGATCTGCTGTCGATATTTAGTTAGATACTTGCACCGGCCTGTCGAATTCGCATTTCTTTTTAAATAATAAACCATGGGGTTTTACGTCTAAGTGCGTTCTTTAACCTGCACTCACATCGCGCAGCACACAGGCCCCAACATTTTGCATCCATGGAAATGCAGCCGCTGCGGCCGGGATTCGATTCCGGCCGCAGCACTGTCCCAACATCATTCCAGTGACATAGCCACTATACCACTGTGGCGGGGCTCGCATTTCTTTTTGTCCCACCACTGCATCACTAGAGTGTTTTGTAAAATTTTACCGTGCGAAGTGAAAGTGAAGATTGCACAGGCGTTGCAGCCTAATTGTTGGTGGACTAGTTGATTCTAACTCACGGTGTCTAACGCGGAAAAGAACAAATTTGCAAGGCAGAAGGACACGTGATTGTGGTAATATAATGTAGCCCAGCAGGCGACCCAGAAAACACTTCTTTTTTTCATTTTGGTGAATAAAGATAATTGAATTTGAAGGCGTTGACCAAGAGAGTCAGCGGTTGTCATGCCCTAATTCTATTATAAACGCTTTACAACCCCACTTCGCTCAAGCGCTGCGGCTCGAACGTGTGATCATTAATCGCCTCGCTAAATCACTCCGAGTTCAGTCTCTACAACACAGGAGTTTCAATAGCATAACCATTCAATCTAGGATCGTTGTGAACAGGGTGACATATCCGGGTTCGGAACGCTGTACCAGGTGTTGATAAACATTCATCAGCTACTCCTTTTGATTTCAGCCAATTAAAACTCCAACGAGAGCTTCATCGAGCTACACGCAGGACAGCATGAGCAAACATGTACGGTGCAGCGGTAATAGTTAACGCTCTATATGAACAAAAGAGTAATACCATTGCAAGCAGAAAAAGAAATCAGCGGGGCAAGTTTCTCCCGCGTCGCAGAAACGTTGCTGGCTGTGCTTTTTTATCTCGTCGGCATCGCCTCTGGCCATTACAGCCGCGCGCTCTGCTTCATTTCCCGCCGCCCGCTTCCACGGTGCAAAACGCGTGCCCGCATCGGCGTCGTTCATTGATCTGCACCGCACGCCAGGCGCACGCGGGCTGCTTCAGGGCGTCCCAGGTTACGTCAGCGTGCGGGTCGCGAAAACGCACCCCCCCCCCCCCCCCCCACGCTGCGCACACCGTCGCAGCAGCAGCAGCAGCAGCCGGGCGCCCACCGAAGAACCGGACCGGCCTGAGTGTGCGTCCCTGCGCTCTTTTTCTTTCTGATCAACACCGGCTGCTTGAGCGGGAGCAGCCGGTGCCGGTCGGGCCGCTGTTATTAGGGAACCCCCGACAGACCGAACCTGGCTCGTCCGTTCTCATCCCCGGTTCGCCCCCTCCTTGCCCGAGCACTTCCCGCTCTGAAAAGGGAGCGGTGCTTCTCCTGCGAGTAGTAAAGCATAGCGGCGAAGCCTACCTCACGAAGCCGGGCGAGCGAAAGGGGATGGGAAGGAGATAGCGAGAGGTGGGGTGGGCGGGGGGTAACTAGAAGGAAAATGAACCTCGTTCGCGTGTTCGCTCTTTTCCCCCCATCGCACCGCAGCCGACGCTGCTGCCGCCTGCGCTCTTCCCGGTAGTTCTGGTACCCCTTAGTTTTTCGGCACTTTTCTCCTGGCGCGACGGGGCGGCTCTGCGCGCGTTCTAATGGGAGAAACTAGCTGTTCCTTGCAGACTAGCGCGCCCGCGGTTGTCTCTGCGAGCTAAGGAACAGAAATTCGGGGAATGCGAGCGGACAGGGGAGAGGGGAAGGAGGCCTCCAGAGGGAGAAATGAGGGAACACGGGTGGGGATGATGTGCGGAGGAGCTGCAGCGAGCCAGTGATGCCAACGTCCCGGCGGTGAGCACGAGCGAGGGAACGATTCTTCCCTACAAACCCGGTTGTTTTCTCCCTTTCTCCCTCTCCGCGCCTTATCGCGCCGCAAGCAGATACGGGACGGATGACGAGGTGGTGTACGATGGGTACTGAGCGAAGCACGAACCACGTACGACACGCAGGCCTCGAGCCCGAATGAAGGGGTGGGGGAGAAAAATCCGGCGCTGTCCCCATAGTGCCTGTCCATGCCGCCCGCCTTTCCAGATGACGGGATGCCACGGCTGGGATTCCCCTACCTTCTAGCTCTGGCGTCGTTGCCCAGCGCTTTTCTTCATTGACCCCCCCTCCCCTTCCAATCTCACATGCTGCACCTCACAGCCCGGACCGCCGGCACGTGAGTCACACTAGCGGGAAAGCCGGGTTTTAGCGAAGGTGGGAGAGAGGGCCCAGGGAGCACCGCATCCAGCGGTCTAGAGCACGCCGCTACGCCTGGCCTGTGCGTGTGTGCGCGCACCTTAAACTGTAGTTATTTCGAACGAGTGGACGTCGGGGGGAGAGCGCTGCCGCTCGGAACGGTGCTGCAGGGCGCGTGCGCGGGAATTAGGGAAGCAAGACTGGGGGCGCGCGGTCCTGGCAGGAGAGTTGGGGAGGAAGGGAGACGGATTGCGGGGATCCCTGCCGCCGCTCTGCCGAGCGCCTGCGTCCCACTCCTGGAAGCGGGCTGCCGACCTGGCAGAGAAAAAAAGAAAGCAGCCTTCGCGGTTGCTTGGAAACAGCTCGGAGGACGAGGAGAAACCCCTGCCCGTCGCCATCACGTGCGCGAGCCCGTGGTAGTGTAGGGTGGCCAACGAAACAAGGTTGCTGTCCTCCTCCTAGAAGAGGGTTCACCGGGATTGTTTCTTCATTCCGGTATACCGTAGCAGCACTTTGAACGCGCAATGACTCATGCCGATGCGAAGCTTCTTATGCCAAGGAAATCTATGTTTTTAAGCAGTTTTCGGGCTTATTTGACAACCGCCGGTTAAGCCTAAACCTTGTGAAACAATCTAGTGAAGTAGAACCTAAAGACTATTACATACAAAATGTATACAGATGAAATAACGTGTGAAACAGCAGATTAATTAAGTTTGAAGGAAAATCTTGTTACGAATCCCTTAGAACCCGCTGAGCGATAGTCAGTGGACACTACGCGCCTAGCATTATGCACCGCCTAAGGTTGCCGATCATTGGTAGACTGTTGGCTAATGTTGGATAGGTTTGCCCGTGCATGACATCATAAGCTAGTGCTTCGCACACACGACATTTGTCCTTAGGGAAACTCGCCGCCATTTTCGTGTTTGACCGCAACTAGTATAGGTGACGTCATTTTACTACGAGTATCATACCTCGCGCTGCGCAGGAATCAGTTTAGCTTCAGTCATGTCGCGCTTTCATTTCGCTTGCGAGTGCGTACGGATTTACTTGGGAAATGTTTTGTGGCTGGTGTCAGTACAACCTGCAGTCAGTGTGTTTGTGTCCGGAGCCTTAGTTGTTCCATTGCGGTTTACCAGAACGCATCGAAACATTGCTCATCTTCGAAGCCACTTTATATATCCCAACGTAGGATAAAGAAAAGCTAAAGCGCGGGCCAACAAACATAACAGAATGTCTAGCAAGCCAGCGCAACATAAGAGAATGTCGTGGAAAACCCCAGGAGCATTAACAAGGAAAGGTTCGCAGTAAAATTAATATTCCTGGCAGCTTTCCGAAAAATTAGAGTGACCATGCTATGTAAGAGACAGGTTATTGAATGCTTGCTTCTGCCTACAGTTCTCACTCACTGCATGTGTTATCTACATAGCAAAAACCGTCAAGGAAATGGTTAATGAAAACAAGAAGTTCAAGGCGGGACAGAGGCATGGAGTATCGAAAAATAAATCGTCCAATCCGGAGTGTCAATAGAGCCAAGGTTTCGACAAGTGGACGTGTCTTATTCAGGGCCACAACTGCCGCCTTCCCTGTAAGTGTCCTTGCAAAAAAAGTAGCTGTTGCCCTGAAAAAGGCATGTCCACTTGTCTGAACGTTGGTTCTAATAACATTCCATGTTCAGCACGCATCCTTATTCTAGGGTGCAAGGCGTACATAAACGCGCCACTAAAGCAGCTGTTACCCTGACGAAGTGAATTCCACTTACCAAAGCATTGCCTATGGCGATATCCGCCATTAAACGCGCTTTATTTTTCCATCAGACTTTTTCCCCGATATGCATAGGTGAACTTACGACTGAGGTAATTTCTTGCTTCACTGACTTGAGCAGTTTTGTATGTCTATAGATATCGCTGTTGCCAATACGCATATATCACTGCGTTCGTGTGTTGGTGCGCAAGCCAATCGTTATCAAGTTTCACCATTATCTCTCTGTTGTAGTCTGAATGCGCACATACTAGTTGTTAGCTTGCTAATGTCGTTTATTCCTTCGCGAGCTCAAATCACGGCATATATTTTCTCGCTACCTTAAAACGAACGCCCCATCCCCTCAGGCTCACAGTACCGAGTGCAGTCTTTGTATCCCAATACGTGTTTGATGTAATGGTATTTGATATTTTCTCACGAAAATGGAGCCAGATAACCAGAGATTCCGTGCTTTTTGCCCTCGTACCCTCCTAGCAGGGATTATCTGTGAGTGCGAGCGGTCAACAGCCAAAAGAAAACCTTCCACTTTTCCTCTATATAGTCTCTCGTTCTGTCCAGGAGTTCCTTCGTAAGGCCTCTTGCAGCGCGGCGCATGTCTCTTCCAATTTGCGTCCTCTTTCCCCATTAGGGAGGCACGAGAACCGGTCCCAGTAGCTGGCATCCCCGAGTCAACCAAATAAAGAAACCGGGAGCCCCTCCCGCGCCTGTCCCCAAACCGACCGAACCGAGTGTCAGGGCCGTTCAGGTCGTCACATTTCTTTCTCCTCCCCGTCGCCTTCGGCGTCCCACCCTCATCCTGAAGGTTTAGGGAAGAGTAGGGGAAGAGGAAGGGCGTCACGTGGTCGGGTGCATTCTCGCGCATATCTCCTGCCACAGCGGCCCGTAAGCTCCCGCCGCTCCCTCGGGCCGCCTCCCTCGCCCACACGAACCCTCACTCACCAACTTCCCGTATCCCTTTCGGGAGCGCGGGGAGCGACGGGAGAACGTGAAACGTGTGCGCTCTCCCGGGCTCTTCCAGCAGGTCCCTTCCATTTCCTTTTCCCTCTAGTAAGGGGGAACAGGGAGGAGAACGTGGGAGAGCACCGTATCCTCAAGCACCGCGGACTATGTGCCGCTGCGTGCCTTTGCCCCTGTGTTTCCCCGTCTGTGTATGTACCTTTCGCTCCCGCGCGCAGCGACTCTGACGTTCTCGCTAGGGAAAAGGGGGTGGGGGGGACGGGGAATGACGCGGCGGGGTGGCAGTTATGGCGACACCTTACGTCTGACGCGCCCGCGTGCAACGCTTCGCCGATCGACGACTGCCCCGTATATATACGAGCCCGCGTTCCTTCCTTCTTTCCCCCCTTTTCTCCCCAATTCAGCGAACGGCGCGCGGCATGGCGAAAAACGACCGGGTTCGGTGCGGTGAGCATTGGAATTGTGCCGGGAGCAGCGAATACAACTGCCGGGACAAAAAAGGAGATCGCTGGAATAGCCACCGGCGGTCGCGAGATTGTATATTTCGGCTCTTGCTATATAGTACAGCTCGCTCGCAACGCTTGCTCCCCGCAGCATCTTTATTTCTTTCTTTCTTTCTTTCCTTCTTTCTTTCTTTCTTTCTTTCTTGCTTGCTTGCTTGTTTGTTTGCTTTGTCGCGCGACGTCAAGACAACGCTTACGCTTCACAAAGGCATTCGGGTTGAATCGGCGCAAAACTCTTGTCGTCAAGCGCTCGTTGAGCAACACCCAACGTTCTTAGTGAAGGATGTACCCGCCAAGCCACTCCTCCCACAGCGAGCAAACTTTGCTACTGTCTACAGAGACGCACAGATTCCGACGTCTTGTCTTCGAAGTTGCTCAATATATATATGAAATAAAATACCGAAGCCAGGCCGGGTGAATGCATTGTAGAACACCATAGTATGTTCATTCCAAATGCTCTGTCCTTTCGCAGCTTTCTCAATTTAAAAATATCTAGCGGACTCAAATATTGCCCGTGTTCGCTCTTTAACAAAGGGCGCAGTGAAGACCAGACGCAGTGCACAGCTCACTGTTTTTTGTCTTTAGCTCTTTGTGCTGTTATTTGCGCATATTGAATGCCAACGCGCCCACTGTTTGACAGTGCGGTCTTTGGCTATTCCACTCCTAATCTATTTTGTTACGCAGATTGTGCAAATAGTTCTTGTATGCGAACCATGGGAAGTGCTGCAGGACATTTTTTTTTTATTCGGTGACATAAACCTTAATAGGGGAGTTGTTGTTCGTATGTGCTTGTTACCTCTAGACAACTTTACTTGTATAATAGCGTAGTGTAAACAGGGGAGAAGTTCTTACATTATAAGGGGATACATCAGTACGACAGAAGAACGCGCCACCGTCTTGAGTTTGAATGAAATTTTTGAGTGAAAGTCTCCATGGGAAAAAGCTCCAGTTGCATCAAAACAGGCGAATGTTTAGAGAGCACATATTTCGATCCAGAATGAGGCACGCATGCACTAATCAGTAGAATCAATATTTTCGTTGCAGACTTCCCCATCGATTCGGCGACGCGTATAAATAAATTTATATTGTTCTGCGATGCCATATTTTTGACAGTCACGGGCCATGAACTTCAGAAAGTAAAAAAAAAATTGATGATAATCACTTAAAGGGTGTTGTGCATTGAACTCACTGGAACGTCCCGTCGGCAGCGTAACAAATCATGCAAACTGTTATGCGCAATCACCGTATGCCCATTCGTACGAAACACATGGGCGTTGTTCTCAGTGGATTTTGCCAAAAGAGTCATGGCTTCATGCGATGCCTAGGAACATATGCGAATAAACACTGCATTTGCCAAGCTCACGGGCTTCTTGTGAGAATTTTACAGCGCAGCTGTTAGAACCTCGCTAGGTTTCTCATGTACTCGTCCTCAGATAACGGTGGAGCCGTCACACAGAAGGGAAAAGAGGACCCGGGGGGTGCTATCTGGACATTGTCAAATTCCGCCATATTGTCAAGTTCCGTAATCATGGCTGCTCTGATCGGCTTAGAAGGCAGCTACAGACTCCCTGATTGGCTCAAAAATGCCGCCATTACAGAATTTGACAAGATGGCGGAATTTGAACCCACTACCCACACTGCTGCATGATAGTGATTATGCGAAAGACAGTATAGAGAGAAAAAAAGAAAGAAAATTTTTTTGATGGAGAAAGAAATAGCGAAGGAAATAACGAAAAGAGCCAGGCCTGCGCGGAATCGCAGGACAGTGACAGCGTAGGCTGGAGGAGCGACCTTCTAAAGGCCATTGTAAACGATTGATTGATTGATTGATTGATTGATTGATTGATTGATTGATTGATTGATTGATTTGTGCGGTTTAAGGTCTCGAAACCAGCTCTGATTATGAGAGATGTCGTAGTCGAGGTCTCCGGAAATTTCGACCGCCTGGGGTTCCTTAACGTGCACTGACATCGCATAGCACACGGGCCTCAACATTTCGCCTCCATCGAAATGCAGCCGCCGCGGCCCGGATTCGATCCCGCGAACTTCGGATCTGCAGCGCCGAGTGCCATAACCACTAGACCACCGTGGCGGGGCCGTTGTAAACGCTTGGGCAAACTAGTGCAAGTACAGGTGATAGGTATCCCCTGCGCCATAACTATACCGTTTGGACTCCTCTCTGCAGAGCTGTCTGTTGTGCCCGACGTTGCCTTCCTGGAACCGCGCGCGTAGCTCGGCGATTCACTTCTTCAGCAGCGGTCCGCACATTGCGAGGAGGCGCCATCAGGTATATCTAAGAGCCAAGTCAGGTTGCTCTCGGGACTGCGCACGTTGCCTGTCGCGTGACGCATGGCACGATACGAGAGAACTGCTTCACGAGGCGGCGCTTCGTAGTAATGATGAAGGGCCGCCGCCGCCGGTTACGGACACCACCGGCGGCGGCGGCGGCGGCGGACAACTACGGCGCCAAAAACGGCCGTTGTTGTGATCTCATAACAGCTTAAGCTGTAAAAAAGTCGCGGGTTGCGCAGAAGGGAAAAGCAGACTCGCGTTTTCGCTCGACCCAACACCAGTAACCTTAACCTAAGACCGCTGCTACATGCGAGTAATAGCGCTAGTGAGAGTGCTGTGGCGTTGATATTGAAGAAAGAAAAAGAAAAGAAGGAAAGAAAGTAAAGGAAATGAGAAGAAACGAGAGAGGATGACCAAGGAAAGGAGCAGGAGGTGATATAGAAAGAAAGGTAGAGAAGATAGTGGAATGAGTGAAGATGATGATTACCTTGGCGTAGACGAGATAAATATTTGATTTGCATGGAAAATGATTTTCTAATGATTTCTTTTGCGCCTGTGTGGATTATATACTGCAGGAAAAGTTAGATGTGGTCTTGCTAAAAAAATCGCTACTGCTTTACTTAGCTCTGTAATGCTTTGTAAAGCCCTCACAGCTACACTGTTAACTGGTGTTTTCCATAGTGGAGCCACGCATAGTTTTTTTTATATATATACTTAAGCGCTTTGTATGGTGTACGCGCAAATTCAAGGTGCAGTTGGATAGCTAATAATCTTGACGCTATATTTACAGGATCGTACAAACATGCCCAACTTAGAACAAACCCTCCACCTCAGTATCGTCTTCCTTCCTCTTTTTTTTTTTTCACCAAATGGAACTGTCAACACCCTTTCAAATATCCACCCGATCATCCCATCCCATCCACCCATTCCACAGTCATCGCGCAAGACAGGCTCGTCCAACGCGCCCAACCTCGGTCGTTCCGTGTCGTGGCCTCCAGGAGGAGACCCGCTCGCGCTCAGGGCGCATGCGCGGGGTGAGCGGCGCGCGGCGTGCCATCGCGGCCGCGCTGGGGCGTCTCCCCTTTCTTCCTTCCTTCCTTTCCCGCGGCGGCGGTCGTCCCGCCCCGCTCTCTCCCTATTCCGGCGACGCCAATGCGGCCAAGCCGGTGCCCGTCCCAAGCGTGAAATAGGGGACGATGCGGGATGGGTTGCTCCCGTCCTCTGCGCGGGACGGGGACTGATGCTGCCCCGCCGTTGCGGAATGAATTATCATCGCCTATACACCTCGCGTGATATGCCACCACCCCGATCACATTTAGCCCTACCCCCCCATATTCCCTCCCCCACACTTCCTTCATTGAAGAGCGTTTTGCCAGACATCTTAGCACGCTGCGCGACGACGTCCACTCTGTTACTGATAGTCTTTCCCGACTTTTGACGGAAGCGTGGGGATGTCGGGGGACGCGCCACCGCTTTTGCGGTTTCTCCCGTCGTGTCCCGTTATATGTCGGGTGGTGTAGAGTGACGGTGACGTTTCGGCATCCTGATGGGAGGGGTCGGGATGAACGGGTTATACAGCCGCAGACGACTTTGAGGTTCCTGAAAGTTTGCTTTAGAGGGTTATCTATGCTTAGCGCCAACGGGCGCTGCAAGTAACAGCCTTATTGAATTGAAGGTTTTTTTTTTCATCTTGAGGGCATTTCAAGTAAGTTACTAGAACTCCAGCCACGTAACCTTACGGTGTAAAGGTGCCTTATCAGGGCAAAAGCCTTAGATGCTTCATGTGCTGCAAAAATCCGGCAATGTTGTTGTTGGAACTCGGCATTTACACGAATGCTGCAAAGTATGCTACGTCGCAAATCGAGTGGCACAGGTTTCCCTATGGTGTCACGTGCATTACGCAAAGCAAATCATGCATATATCGAGGTTAATTGGGGATAACTCACTAATTGGGGATTGGGGAAAGCAGAACCTTTGTTGATTAAGGTGGGTGGAATAAAGTGGATTGCGACGGAAAAAGACGTCGTGTGCATATATAGAAATTATTTATGCTCTGCCACGGTGGTCTAGTGTCTATGACACTCGGCTGCTGATCCTAACGTCGCGGGATCGAATCCCTGCCGCTGCGGCTGCAGTTCGACGTGGAGACGAAATGTTGAGGCCCGTGTACTGTGCGATGTCTGTGCGCGTTAAAGAGCGTCAGGTAATTAAACTTTCCGGGGCCCTCTGCACTTATAATGCAATACGTTTGTCACCTTAATATAACGACCACACCTCGAAGTTTTCCTATTGAAGTTGCACTGTCTGTAAACTGCGCGCTTTGTTCTTCTTTCCTATTCCTCATTATCCACCATTTACCCAACTAAAACCTACCTGCCAGCACCTTCACCTCACTGTCGTCAACAATTTCACTGTCTCACAGGCAGTGAAATTGAACTTTTTCTTTACTGTAAGGAAGAACCTTCCTTCGGATTCGCGCCGCGGTTCAATAATAAGATCAATTCTTCCTTTCGCGCTACTTCGACGGATACGACAGCATCGGGGCCGAGCATTAGTAATTCATCTTAACGCCAGACGGAAGTTCGCGTCTTCAGTTCGCTTCTAATAAGGCTACGCAAAACACGGGACCCCCCGCCCCCTCCGAAGATTAGGCGGCACTCCAGCAGCGAGCGTTGCGAGCGCTTGCAGCATCTCGAGCATTCCGCACCGCTGGGCAATCGCCCGGGCTCGCTTCGTCAAACGCCGGCTAAGGTTTCCCTTCTCCCCTATTTCCCCCAGCTCGCCCCCGTCTCAGCTCGTTCGAGCAATCTTCTCTCCTTTCCTTTCCCTTTCTCTCACCCCCCCCCCCCCCGCCTCCCCCGTACTGCACGCAATGGCTTCGGTGAAGGTTGGCATTCCGCGTTGGGCGGTCGTCTCAGTATTCCGAGCCCGCAGTTCGAGTGCTGGAGCGCGCGTTTCGGCGATCGCATATCGCACCACGGTGACACTAATTGTAGAATAAGAACTGGATCGCCGCGCAGCCCCGGCATGGACACTGAAACAGTGCGAAGTACGCAACTCTTGTTTGCGCAGTCTGTGCGAAGGAATTTCGGTGGCGTGGAACACTTCGTGTTATCCCGCCGACGCTCCAACGCCGAAGGCAGGTCCCACGCCCGTAGCCAGGGCGGATGCCTTAGGGGCTCGGGCCCCTCCCGAAATTTTGGTTTGGGGCTAGTGTTAATAACATAGTGAATTGATAGTAACATAAAATTTAAGCCTATTAATAGCATTTCACTTAAATAGTCACTTAATGCACATGCTGCGGTTTTTATCAGAAATAAATAATGAAAATAGATGTTTTTCTCGAAGAGTCAGGACCTTCAGCAAGTGAACTATACGCACAAGTGAACTATACGCGAGTTCTCTGTTGCTTAACTTTTTTTTTCCTCGCGCGTCTGTTCGACCACGGACAACCAAATTCCGCGTCTAAGGTTCTTCATTCGTCTTTACAAAGACGACGGCAGCGACGGAAATTCACGGAATCAAACTAGAGGCGATAATGCGCAAGAACAGAGCTGGCGTGCCTCCAACAAAAAGCGGATCTTTCTCCACGACGGCGCCGAAGTTCCCTCCAACTCCGATCTGAGGACGCTTTGCTGACATCGCCACCTTAGCAAGTTTCACCGTGGCCCGGCGTCTCCGCGTTGAAGTCGCGACCATCCTCAAGGGAGGCGACCCTCTCGTAGGGCTGACACTATACGACGGCGACGAAGAGGGACTTTCAATCAGTGCTGTCCGCTGAGTCAACCTTTCAAGAGGGTTGTCGTAGTTCTCTCTTTTTCCGAATCCCTTCATCTATTGGGCCCTTTTTATTTCTTATTTTGTCGTTCCGTCGAAGTGATTTTTCAACTCCCGACTGGCTCCTCTTCAAAGCACGATTCTCTTGTCGCTGACCTCTTTTTTTTTTCTTTTCTTGGAGACACTGCCTTCTTGAGCCTCTTCCAATCATTCTCCTGTGGCAAGACATTCTACTTTTCTGACCGTATTCAACTACTGCAATAACTCGCGTTCTGTGTTGTTGTCGGAACTACTAGACACGACTCATTGCAGCTACTGCGACAACACGCAACTGTTGCAATTAAATGGCATTCATGTCGTGTAACGGTAGGCTAGTCTTGGCCACCGCTCGATAACCTTGATTAACCCTGGCTATAGTGGCTGATACAGCAGCGACCCTTGTCACGGAGAAAATCTCAACTCAAATGATGACGGCGCGCTTTCGCATTCCATATTGCAAGTATAACGAGGCTCAAAGGGAGCACGGTGCGGTTTTTGGGCGATTTTGCACGCAAGACAAAGTAATTGTGCCTCAATTTCGCGGCGGGGTTGTTTACGCGAAGGCAATCGCCATCGTGAAAGCAGTACGAGCGCACTTCTTTCACTGCTTATTCGAGTATTGTGAATATGATTATATCTTAGTCGAATGAAACTCTTAGATCTTCTACCAGATAAAAACATAAGGAAGACGGGACGAAAGAAACAAACAAAACAAAGAAGGGGGCAAGGACAGCAGGAAAGACAGAAAAGAAAGAAAGGAAAAAAGCAAGCACACGCCAAGCCTCGCTTGCCTCCATTTTCCCGATAGGAGAAGTGCTCGTTAATTTTTTAGATGCGAAGCAGCTCATGGTCGGGGTGGAGGGCGGGGGGGGGGGGGGGGGGGCGGTGGCTATGTTACTCCCTACTTCCATCCATCCATCCGCCGTGTGGCGTCCACAGCCGCACTGCGCATGCGCATCCTTCTCCCTCTCCTCTCCTTGTCTCATCTCCTCTCCTCTCAACATTCCTCCTCTCCTCTCCGAACGGCGCGCGTTGACTATGGAAACGCTCTTTCTTCGATGAACGCTTTGCCAGCTCGCAAGGAACGAGAACGTGCCTTCGCCCGCGAGAGACAACGCTGACGCAGGCAGCGTCTGCTAGCGTCAAACCGATGCAAACGTGACACCTAGTCAAACCGATGCAAACGCGGTGTCCCCCCGTGCTGCTTCGCATCGTCTCATGGTCCCCTTTAGCGGGAGATGGAGTAATCTTTTTGTTCAGAAAATTGGGAGCGCGGTAAAAGGGGCAATAGACGAGGGTGAACCACAGTTCGCCGTAGAAAACATATTTTGAACAACCGAGCGCCCACCAGTCCATCCTGGATTGAACGCGGAGTCAAAGGTTCCAACACTGGTCTCTCCGGGTCACACCCTGCGGTCGACGAAGCGCTCGAACCCGCCTACGCTTGTATACAAGCTGCTTATTGAAGAAAGCTTTTTGTACAAGGGTAGCCAAAACTCTTCAACGTCGACGCGCCATGCTTATAGGCAACTCTCTGACACATCTCTTTCACTTTCTTTGCTCTAGCAAGAATCTTATTGAGTCATTCATGTTCACCGCGCAATGTGTGCGAGGCTAAACAGATTTAAAGTGAAAAAAAAATGCATTTATCCCCATTTTGAGTGATATTCCAAACACAGCTACGCTAGACGTCTGCTAGACGTTTCTACAGTATTTTCTGGGTTTTACCTGAACCTTAAAAGCTATGCATTTGTCTTTCCTCTCAGCTACGCCTATGCTTGGCCGATATATCGTTCAGAGGCCTTTCACCATAAGAGATGCGGCCTTTCTTTCTAGCGGCAGGGCGTTGTCATGGCAACAGGCCGCCTACAGTTGAGGAGTCACGATGGACGGCACACGGCCTTCACAGCTGCTGCCGTCCTTTCAGGATTGTCCATAAACGGTTAGTTAAGCACGCATGGAAAAGTAGTGGGGTCAGGCCTTCGTAAACACATTGGTATCTTAAAGACATTGGTGTATCTTGTCATCCTGACTTCAAATCCCATATTTTCGGAAATGTCACGGTGACACGGCGAATTCGACACACACACACACACGCACGCACACACACAGAGAGAGAGAGAGCAGAGAGAAAATTATGCAGAAATACGTTTCTTCCATCGATCTCTTTGACAACATCTACCGCATCTGTCAAACAAGTCTGTTTGTCCACCTCACAATATGTTCGTTCTTTCCGTATCGCGTATCCTCTCTTTCGCGCTTCGCCCATGCTTATTTTTCATGGTTCTCGCATTACTCCGGCAGAACCCTGCGCTTAGATTTCGCCCAGCGCCTCGTTCTCCCCATTGCTGGCCACTTGACTGGGCAGCACCGCGGCCACCGGGCAAAGCCATTGTTTGCGTTCGCCGGGCGCGAACGGTCAGCGAGAGAAGGAGGACGAGAAGGAGTGAGGGGAATCTGAGGAAGAAGGGGATGGGAGAACATCGAGTGCCTAGAAAAGCAGCGGTCTTCTTTCTTTTACTACTTATTTTTATATCAACACCAAGGAGCTCTAACGAAGCGAAGTTTGTTGTTTCGCGCCCTCCTGCTAAAGGCGGCCACGCCTTCGTTTTTCTTCGCCCGGGCGTACATGTACATACACTGCAAACGCGCTGTATACGCACGCAGAGAGGAAGCCCGGGTTGTAGAAAATCGTTGCCGAAAATGCCGGGGGAAATATAAGCGTGGTGCAGTTAGTGCAGCTAAAGGACAGGGCGAAGAAGGCGTGTGATAGGATTCCCGTGTGTTCTTGGGCAACGTGTGGCCTCCGATTCAGGGGTGAACCCGGCGGAGCGGTGTAGGTTGCTGGACTCGGATAAGCGATTGAACGCAGCTCTGCTGCAGCGTTGAGATTGACACGTGGCTATCTATCTATCTATCTATCTATCTATCTATCTATCTATCTATCTATCTATCTATCTATCTATCTATCTATCTATCTATCTATCTATCTATCTATCTATCTATTTGCCTGTCTGTCCGTCTCCATGCTTTCTTGCCTGGTTGCAGCGACCTTAGGAACGAGGTCCGTACTCATCCTCAAACTAATCAGTGTTAACAAACATTGATGTACGAACTTTATGAGAATCATTTCTTGAGTATATCAAATGTTCCACGTATGTGTAGCCATGTAGATTGCGAGGTAGCCATCCTCACGGTAGGTGCATTTTACAGCGTTGCCAAGGAAGCTCTAGAGCAATGCCTATGAACGTAAACATTACAAGCCCGCAGCTTGTTAGCTATATGTGCGTGTATAAGGTTTTGAAGTGCCGTTTACTTGTATTACGCGATGTGTGAGTGGTGCAACGCAACAGCTGTAAGCTAGCTTAGTGTGTCCGCGTTACTTCCCGCCGGAAGAGAACAATGTGAGAGTACCAGTTGATATGCGCGCTGTTGTTCTGCTTTTTTTTCTTTATTCTTTCCTTATTTCACATATATGGCCCGCGACTTGTATATTGTGACGCGCTTCCTGGAAAACTGTAAGCGTTTTATATTAGAATGTCAGCGGCTTTGTTCACTAAGTTCATTTCAAGTACCTCTTCGCCGCACTGTTGTGTTCTCAATCGTACGGACGCTTATTACCAGATGTCCGTGCGTTTGTAACTAAAAACAATTAACAACACCGTGCTTTAGTTGATTGCGGCACTCTTGCATCGATACATAGTTTGTATATATATATATATATATATATATATATATATATATATATATATATATATATATATATATATATATCTTTGTATAAAGGAAAGACGGTACAGGACAGAGAGGTAGTTCGTGCGGCTTCGAAGGAGTTGCGTTTTAGATGCAATCTAGCGCGCATGAAACAAAGAACATGTAGCTAAACCTTGCCTTCATCATAGCGAAGACAATAAAGCCCTCATGTCAAAACATTCGCCCCGGAGTCACTCTTCTCTGATTCAATTCCAACGTCCCGTCTTCCTGGTTACATTTGTTTCCTTCCGGTGCCATTGTGCTGTCAGGTGCCTTGCAAACGGAGCGACTGCCCACAGCAATTGCAAGGCCGCATGCATTGAGCAACGTTCCTTCAATCGTAAGAAACGCGAATTTGCGTGGTCGCGGTAACCGTGCCGGGAGCCGAAAACCATGTAAAATGGTTCGCCATATAAACCCGGTTCGCCGAAAACCATATAAACCTGTTGCAGCATATAAACCTGCTTCGCCGAAACCCATATAAACCTGGTTCGCCATATAAACCTGCTTCATCGAAAACCATAAAAACCTGGTTCGGCATATAAACCTGGTTTGCCATATAAACCTGGTTCTCCGAAAACTATATAAACCTGGTTCGTTTTGTCGTCTATGCGACTATGGCGTCACCTCGTGCACCAGCTTTGGCTTACGTACATACACCTAAATCCCTACAGACCAGGATTTTCATCGCCTGTCTAGTAAGGGGCTGTTGACCAGGTGGAAGAACAACCGCGATAGTGTTCAACCAGTTCTTATCGCACGATTCCTGCCAATGGTCCTTCGACGTAAGCTGTGACGTCACCGCACCCGCAGCGCATCTGTGATGCTGGCTGCGCCGGAAGATTATAACTGGGATCACCATTATGGCTCCTCTAAATGCGATTTTGCTAGTAAAAAGATGATGTGACCTGTACCGAGGTGTAAAGAAATCGTACGCTTTGAACCATTACGTCGACGTTTACGCGAACATTTAGAGAGGTATCGAGGCTCTTTTTGTCAGATTTCGTGGTTTTCGACGGCTGGAAACTGCGGATGTGCTTCGAGCAACGCCGTAATGAAGGGTTTTGATCTTTATCAAAACCCTTCATTATCAAGTCTTTATCAAGTATCAATCCTGAACCTACGGCTAATAAGTTGTCGACTGCGCTGTCGGTAACATTGAATAAGTTTTGTATAACCGTAACCCTCAAACACTACAATCTTGCTTTTAATGTATGGCTGTGCGGTGTGCTTTCGCTTGTGCGTCCCCGCACGTTCGAGGGTTTTGGTTTAAAGCTGGTCATATCGCGATTAAGCATCTCGACCATGTTGTGAACGGCGACCGCATAAAAAAAAAAAACCATGTCGCGAATAGGTACTGCTAACGTTTGAGATCATGTCTCAGTTTCATATTACCTGGTATTTCATGTCGTTATCTGGGCCGCATTCGCGTCTATCTTTGTTATTGATCCCTATTAGATCACGTTTCATCAAACCAGAGCACAACCGTGTACATTTCGAGGTGCGTACGTGCTTTCATGCGTACACTATACGCGCTCGCTATGATAAATGGCGAAGCAGTTGGTATATGTTAGAATATTAAAACTGCATGCCATTGTGTCCCATGCAAGTGCTTCTCATTCGTTGATAAACATCGCTAGGCAGTCCAGCGTCAGCTGTGTACGCTTGGGTGTACGCCTTCTACAATAGGAAAGGTCGCGGAAGCCTGGACTCGCGTTTCACGAGCATAAAAAAGCCATTCAAGTTGTCGCGCGGTCACTTGACTGTGACGCACACTCTTCCACACTACTCTAGACACGTTGTACTATAGATAATCTTGATTAATCCAGTTTCGTTACTCCTCTATTGTGTTCAACAAGTGCAGGTTAGGATATTTGAATGAAGCCTAGTTAACCTTTCCGACATCATTTTTTATTCATTCTCTCTTTTCATGGTCCACAGCTTCTCAGAACTCACCCAACCACTCTATCGTGCTTCGGCCATCACGTTATCTCCACTCGCTCCAAACGCGCCACTGCGACACATTGTCGCAAGTAGACGACAATGGAAATCCTTCGCATTGCGCGACCTTCCTCTTTCCTGCCCTTTTTTCTTCCTGTCTCCCGCAAACCCGGCCGCTTCACCGTCCGTCCCGCTCGGCGACGACCTCGCGAAGCGTCCCGGCCGTGCCCGAGCCTGTTGCCATGGCAACAGACTCCGGCGATCGGACGTCGCGGCCCTCGTTCCAGCTTCCCCCCCTCCTTCTTTCCCTCTTCGGCCCCGGCGCAGTTCGTGCCTCTTTTCCAGGCCCAGCCCGGCCCCGGGTTTCGACTCCCCCGCTTCCTCCCTCTCATCCCTATTTCCCTCGCCTTTTCCCCCTTTAAGCAGCGCGCGCACGCTGTCCGACTGTCGGCGCGCTTTCGGTGTCCCGGCAGCAGCAGCAGCTTTTCCTCTCGCGCTGTCTCTCGTCACCATGGAAATGAGGGCACTCGGGAGTCGATGCTAGGGGGCGCGGCGACTAGGGGGCGCTGGGGAAGAAAAAAGTGGGAAAAGGGGGAGAAGAAAAAAAAGAGGAAAGTTTCGCGGAAGATCGAGAAGGGCATCGTGGCACGCAGCAGCGGCGCGCGGCGAAACAAACTGCTCGACACGACTGTGTACGGGCAGAATGGGAATGAGCGGCGGTCAAGTGGCCGTTTCCACGACGAGGACTGGTTTTGACTGACCCCAGCAGCCGCCGCTGCCTAATGTCAGCTGCGACGTTGTTGTGTTTTAATCGCTGTGCGTGTACGCGCGTGGGCGAGTGTTTAGGAATGGTGATGTCGCAAGGAGGGATGACACAGTCTTCTTGTTCTTTATATCGCTTCGACACACGCAGAAGCCAGTCGCGTTGACACTGACACAGCCGTGTTCGGCCGGAACTGTCGATGATGAACGGACCAAGGGTGGTCCTAGAAATGCGTAGTGCAGTTTCTTGCCATTGAATGCAGTATTTCCGGGTACTCCGCGTAACTATGATAACAATTTCGTTCCCTTTCACGGCTTTAACTACCGATAACGCGCAGTTGGTTCGATATGCTGTAATCGAGGGATCGAGGCATGGCTTCGTAATTTAAACATAGTGTTTTTCTCTTTATTATTATTATTATTATTATTATTATTATTATTATTATTGTTGTTGTTGTTGTTGTTGTTGTTGTTGTTGTTGTTGTTGTTGTTGTTGTTGTTGGCTTAGATGTATTCGTCTCCATGCTACTCTGCATGGCAAAAGGCAATGGGTAGAAAAAAACAATAAAGCGCTCAGGTCAGAAGAGAATGAGAAGAGGAAAAGAAAAAGCAAGCACCTCCTTGGCGATTACTTTTGATTTTCAGTCCTACTTATCCGAGTACATCTGTCATCTTTTATTCGCTGCTGGCTTCTTATACGACGTATAGAACATAGAACAGCTGGAGTATCAATAGACAGCCGGCAGATTCAATGTATGTAAACAAGAACACACGTGTTTGCCGTTGCACTAATGCGGAGCGCCAGGGGAGTAACAATGCGTTCCAATGAAAACTAGGAAAAGTACACACTTTCGTGTTCGAGTACATTGAGGTAACAGCACAACCTTGACACAACGAGCAGCCTTTGAGAGATTTAGAGCTCGAGTAAAATGAAAATAATGTCTTACATGGCCTCTAAACATGGACTTGAATTCGCAGAAGCGTTGCTATTAAATAATCTGTTTGCAATAGCATATTCCAGCCACTTGAATTGTAAAACACTAGTGCTTATGAAGGTAGCCGGCTCATTGCGAAGGGTGCTTACGAAAAAAAGAAAGTGTCACAGACTTTGCGCGCGGTTTATAATTACGTTCGCTTTGTCAATGGGCGGTATTTCACGTTCCCCCAAACTTCAGTTCTTGAACAGCCGAGGAGAGAACACGCGAACGGAGATGTGCGTAGCCTAGTTCTCGAATCCAACATATTAACGTGAGTTCTTTGGTTTTGTTTCGCATTAGATCTGGCATCTTATGTTATCGCTCGGCGTATGCAATGTCTCAACATACGAGCCCCGCCACAGTGGTCTGTTTTCTATGGTACTCGGTTGCTGATCCGAAAGTCGCAGGATCGAATCCCGGCCGTGGCGGCCGCATTTCTATGGAGGCAAAGTGATTCAGGCCCGTGTGCTGTGCGATGTCAGTGCACGTTAACGTACCCCAGGTGGTCGAAATTTCCGGAGACCTCCACTACGGCGTCTCTCATAATCAAATCACGGCTTGGGGACTACGGTGCTCGTTGTTGTTTGCGATAGCAGGAGCCACGCCTAATCTTTCGTTTTGTCTTAATTTCTTTAACGAATTTGATTGATTTGATTCGCGGGGTTTAACGTCCCAAAACCAGCTCTGATTATGAGAGACGCCGTAGTGGAGGGCTCCGGAAATTTAGACTACCTGGGGTTATCCTCTAACGTGCACTGACATCGCACAGTACACGGACCTCAAAAATTCGCCTCCATCGAAATACAGCCGCCGCGGCCGGGATTCGATCCCGCCACCTTCGGATCAGCAGCCGAGTGCCATAACCATTAGGCCAGCGTGGCGGCGCAACGCATTTCATACCCCGATCTTTATATAATATTACAGTTCTGCGCTCGAAACAAGAGCGTCACTAGGTGCTCGCATCACCGACATGCGTGGTCACGCAACTGGAACCCTCGCGTAAACATAAGTGATAAGTCCCATTTCTTTCTTTCTTTTTTTCAATGTCACGTTCCCGTTTGCTACGTCGGAGCCAGATATAGAGAACCCCGTGTTACAACGCCAACGGCTGTACAAGGCGAACTCTGGCTCAGGGATCTGCGCAAACGCTCGTATGTATGAGAGGCATCATGCGTCCGGTTTGGGAAACGTACGCGCGCTGGCTACGGCACGGCAACAGCGCAGCTTGCGCTGCCGACAAACGGCTGCGCGGAGCTCCGGTTGTCGGAACAAGTGGTCCACACATTCGTGCTAGGTGCGCGATTCAAAGGTGAATGGAAGAGGGGGGGGGGAGGGGAAATGGAATATGAGAAGGGGGTCGGTCGGAACCGCAGCAGTTTACAATTGTGTCCTACAAAACACGGCGCGTATTACGTGATATGAGTGGCGCCGGGTCAACAAATGTCATCACCAGATGGAAGTTTCTTGTTGCAGTGTTTGAAGTGTAGTGTTTCAAATCCGCAATAGTGGAGAGCTGTGTCGTAATGAGAGATGTATGAGAGGAAAATTCGCGTAGAACGATGGCTTTGGGCCCGTTTAAAAAACTATGTGAAGGGGTGGAAAATGCCCTGAGTGTGGGAGCTACTAGGGCAGTTTCGTATATATATATATATATATATATATATATATATATATATATATATATATATATATATATATATATATATATATATATATATATATATATATATATATATATATATATAGACGTAGCACTTCAACGGTATTCCATTTATTGGTCGACGTTGCGGTCTGGGTGTCACCATTATCGTCTTCATAAAGGTCAGGCCCTAACCGAAACTTCGAACCATAAATGGAATATCATTAAAGTGATCCGTCTCATATATATATATATATATATATATATATATATATATATATATATATATATATATATATATATCAAAAAAGTTCTTCCTGGCTATCGGGAAAAATATACGATCAGAAAGTCAGTGACAAACACATTAATTAGGATTTATTCTGACCTTTCGGCAGAATAAAGCCTAATATAATATGTTTGTCACTGTGGCTTTCTGATCGTATATATATATATATATATATATATATGAAAGGGGATACGCTCGCTGCCGCTGCGTGTTTCATTTTCAGGCATCACACATAACTACGCTGACTACACATAACTATTCCTCTCGTACCCATCCATGGTATAGCAATACGATCGCAGAGCCACATATTCCCTTAGCGCCGGGGGCATCTTTTTTTTGTACTATGCTCTCTCTATATGGGGCGGCACATCGAGGTTTGAACAGCAGGTGAGAGCGTGAAACAAAGAAGAAAAGTAATAAAAAATGGAAAAAAAAAAGGCAGCAACCCGGTCGAGGAGGCAAGGAGGTAGGGTGCTGCCGTGTTCGTGATCGAGCGAGCTGCTTGCTGTACGTATAGCGAACGGGGCGGGCGTTGTGGGCCCTCTACCTCCTCTCCCCGTGACCACCTGTGCGGAACCGTCGGCGCCGTGTGCGCGCAGCTGCGACGGCCGGTGCCGGACGAGGAACGAGTTCGGCCTCGTAAAAATACACACATAGCGATCCGCTTGTGCCGTGCCTTAGTGCTTGCGACCGGGGCGAAAACAGCGGGCGCTTACTGAACAACGAAAGGGAATATAGTTGTGAACGAAATATGGGAAAAAATTGAAGCACATTGCCAGTATAAATGCGCTCTTTTGAGAGAAGGGCAATGTGGCGCTGTATTTGAGACCAAATTGTGAATCCCCTGGTGCATGCAGCGCAGTGTTATTTCGCTCATGTGTTGAAATTGAATTCAATTGAAAAGGAAAAGAACGTTTATTGTAAATAAAAGGGTTGTGAATACTAGGTTGGTGGGACCCCTAAACCAGCTCTGCAATGCGTTAAGGACATGCCTTCCACGCAACCGCATACGCTGGCACTTTCCGTGATGTGGAAGACAGCAAACTCTCGGCCACTTTTTTACGCGAATGTGTGAGCTCAGGTCAGCTAATGGATTTCCACAGGATCTAAACTTCCTGGCAGCGCTGCAAGACTCAGGGGAGAAAAAAAGCTACAAACATAGGGGAAGTACACTAAACTGTTCGTTAAAACGGGAAACAAAACTGGGGGCTTCACCTCGTGGTCTGTGTTTGTAATTTTTTTTCCTCTTGTGTCTACTTTGCAGGGCCGCTTAGAAGTATAGATAATACTCAAGTCAGAATGTTTCTGCTGCGAGCCGCTCTCTTGTCTGAAGTAGTAAATACAATACCGTAGTCCAGGGGATCTCAAACGCACGTCTGCTAGCGGACGGCAAATGCCGTTGTCGACAGTGAAGACGACACAGTCACAGAGAAAGAGATGAGCCTCCACCCCACCCCTGCGGTAGCTGGCACTGCGACACTATACCAACGTGTCAGCTAACGTCAGCTATAACAATGTGTACCGTTAGCTGACACTATACCAATGTGTCAGCTAACGTTGTCATTTGAAAGAAAGTGTGTCCCATGGATGGGCCGTTTCTGAATGTGATTTGGCGCCAGGATTTGAGAACTATAGCGGTCTCCAGGGTCACTGTACTGGATGCTGATTTGTCATGGGACAAAGACAGTCACCTGCGTACCGGGCCACGTGCGACCAGCGCGTTTCGAGACACCCGCTATAGTCTGTCCATGACTGTAAGGCTGTGTCTCGCTTGATTCATCAATAAAATGTTCTCTCTCTCTCTCGCTTGATGAAATACAAAATGACGTGCCACACACTAAGTTGAGATAACTGGAACCGCGTACAACGCGGAAGTCCTCATCGGAGCTTGTGCGTTTGTTTGCTTTAACCAGGCGGAAGGAAAGCCTGCAAACTTTCAGAAGCCGGCCGCCGAATGTGCGTGCACCTGAAACCTTCCGCTCAAGTACTTTTGTGTTATTCCTTGTTTTCTTTTTGTTCCCATCCGTCCTCGTCACGTGCCCGTTGTCATGGAGCGCGCGCAATCGTTGAGGGGCTTTTTTTTGCAGCGCGTACGCGAACGCTGTGTGAGCATCGGCGGTCCACAGCTGAGCTTCCTGGGAAACGGGGTGAGAGGAAAAGGGCGCGAAAGGTGTTCCGGCGGCAGCTACGACCTCGCTGCTGCTGTTGCAGATGTGTTTGCACCTCTCGTGCGCGCGCGAAGAGCCGGAGAGACACTCCCCATCGCCACGAATGCCGCATCCACCCGCGATGAGGCATGCTGAGCGGGAGAGGAGTTGCGTGAGTGGGGTGAGCGTGCAAGTGAGGGAGTAAGAATGGGTGAGCAAGCGAGAAAGTAATAGTGAGTGAGTGAGTGAGTGAGTGAGTGAGTGAGTGAGTGAGTGAGTGAGTGAGTGAGTGAGAATGATTGGGGGAGAGAGAGAGAGATAGAGATTCTAGTTAAGGAAGTGAATGAAATGGGGCGGAGAGTGCACGGTAACTGTCTCTCAGTGAGTACACCTCAGCCGATACACTCAGACGGTGGGGAATTAAAGGGACAGAGAGAAGAAAGAGGGTGAGCAGTTTAATGAGTGAGCAAGCCTGTGGGTGAACGGGTGAGTAGGAAGTCGGCGTAAGTGAGTGGAGTGAAGGAGGAAGAGTGAATGGGTGAGCAGTTCAATGAGTGGAGTGAAGGAGTAAGAGTGAAAGGGTGAGCAGTTCAGTGAGTGGAGGGAGGGAGTAAGAGCGAAAGGGTGAGCACTTGAGTTGAGTGAGTGATCGACCGAGCGAGTACTGTATTGTACTGCATCGCATGCGTGCCGCACCGAATGCAAACCAATTTGGGACAGTAGACGCTTAGACAGAAAACACCGGCCTCGGTGGGTGCACTTCGATGGAAGCGAAATGTTCAGGCCCGTGTGCTGTGCGATGTCAGTGCGCGTTAAAGAACCCCAGGTGGTCGAAATATCCGGAGACCTCCACTACGGCGTCTCTCATAATCGTAGCTGGTTTTGGGACGTTGAAGCCCACAAATCAATCAATAAAGAAAAAGCACGCTCAACCGTTTCCGATCAGTCCTAAACAGGATTACCTTTTTTCTCTTTCGCGTCCCATCGTGCTCGGCGAAAGAAGTAGGCTGCGCCCACATTCATCTAAACGTGGCTCACGGTGCGCGCCGGTTTATGGCCGCACCGCTACGGTACGGGCTTGCTTCTTTCTTTCTTTTTTTTTTTTTTTTCCCACTCGGCTCGGTTTCCAGCGGCTGTCCCGCGCGCGCAGCTGTGCAGCTTGCGCGCCCGTTGCTGCTGTTCTGTGCGGCCGTGTCGTGACCCGCGCGCCGGCTGCGGGACGGCTCCGCGGCGTGTCGACGCCAGCAGGATATGGGACAAGCGCGGCGTTTCCTGTACGAGGAAAACCTGTGCCGTGCTGACGCCGACAGCCAGGGCCCGAACGTTGGCCAACAACGGCGCTTTCATATAAATGAGGGAAGTAAGGAACCAAGGAATGAATGAATCAGTCGAACAAATGAAAGAAGTAATGAAGGAATGAACGGATGAAGAAAATAATGCGTGAATGAATGAATGAATGAATGAATTTTCGCAGCTTTATGTTTAATGCTGCGGGAAAAGGTTCTATCATGGCACATGCAAAGTCGAATGTTAGACCATTGTAGTTTTTTAACCTTTGTTACTTGAGACTGGAGCGCCCACTCGGCTTAATTCCGTGCTTTCCTTCAATTTCTTCTTTTTTTTTTCCCTTCGGAAATGCAGGAAATACGCTTCCATGTGCCTACGAAGGTTTCACGTCACACTAAGGGGTTCAATAGTTTCCGTGCCTATATTTCGTTGATTGATTGATTGATTGATTGATTGATTGATTGATTGATTGATTGATTGATTTGCGGGGTTTTACGTGTACCAAAACCACGATGTGATTGTGAGAGACGTCATAGTGGAGGGCTCCGGAAATTTTGACCACGCGGAGTTCTTTTAACGTGCACTGACATCGCACAGCACACGGGCCTCAACATTTCGCCTCCATCGAAATGCAGCAGCCGCGGCCGCGGTTCGACCCCGCGATTTTCGTGTCCGAAGCCGAGTTCCACAGCCACTAGACCACCGTGGCAGGGCAGCGCGCCTAGATCGCCGATAGTGTTTGGCAGTCAGGCAAAGAATCGAGCGCTAGCTTTTAAGTGCTCTATTGCGTACGACATGAGCGAATGAACCGATCAAACTTTCCACAAGCCTCGGAGCAAAGTACGCGTTACTACGCGACAGGGGGCTAATAAAAAAAAAAAATCTTTCCCGGCTTGCTTGTGGTTAGCCGGCGCCATCTAGCGCTGTTTGCACACACTACTGATGCGCTGGCTCGTTTTTTTTTTTTCCTCCTCTCATATTGCTCCCTTCGTGGTGGACTCTTGCATAGAAACGATTTCTCTCTCTTGTTCTTTTTTTTTTTCTTATCTCGTGTTACATGTTTCTTTGTCGGTGAAGGGTACATTAAAGAAGCGACGATTAGAATTTTTGCTTTCTTCCGTGGAGAAGCAATTTGCGCAGCGATTAGCTCACAGCTATAGACCGCGAACCTCAGAACAACGTAAACGGCGCTTTACTCTTTGTGCTTCCGATGCTACTTTTCTAATTTCGTGTTCGTATTCTGAATTGTGCGCGTGGAGTTAGAACGTTTGTGTACGTGCGCCACTGTTTACTATTACATCTTCGGCTCTAAGCGCTTGGTAAGTTGCTTCGCTCATTGTTGACTAGAAAAAACAGGGAGACATAACGACAAAAAAAAAATGCGCTTTTCAGCCGTTGCGGTACATGACATCATGTGGGCTACAACAATTTGAGAAGTTTGTTGAAACTGAAATAAGTTGTGCTTTTGTCATTACTTGCAATCTATCGTTACACGTACAGCTTAATCACGGTGAAGCTGAACTGCGCTTAACGCCTGCCGTAATTCGCCGGAGCTACGCGGGCGTTAGTTGTTCACGGTTGATGTCATTACGATGTGCGATGTGATCGGTCGTGAACTCGTTTCGCTTTAAAACATTACCGTATAGCGAAGCTATGGTTGCCTCACATGTGCCGTCATCGTCGTCGTCGTAGTAGTAGTAGTAGTAGTAGTAGTAGTAGTAGTAGTAGTAGTAGTAGTAGTAGTAGTAGTAGTAGTAGTAGTAAGTAGTAGTAGTCGGCGCCCGCTGAAATGCCATTGGCTGAGCAGGCATGTGACGTGACCTAGCTTCGACCAATCAGGTGCAAGCGCAAATGTTTCAAATCTAGCGGTGGATTCACCTCGCATACGATATGAACACCTCACATTATCTGCCGAAGAAAGACAGAGGTTAAGATCTAAATAAATAAATAAATAAATAAATAAATAAATAAATAAATAAATAAATAAATAAAACGCTACCGATGCTCGCGTTTGAACTCCCGCCCTCCTAAAGCGTGTGTCTTGATCGCTAGACTGGACACCCACGCTTCCATGATCTGAACATATTTGAACTATATGAATGCGTGCAGCTTCGCAGTCCGACCATCTTCACGCTGTAGATGGGCCGGTGATTTTTTTTATATATTTCTTTGTGCTATAAAAATTGTTCCTTTGAGCAGTAAAATGGCAACATTTGAGAAATTGAGGGGCTCGTGCTGCACTCGTGTAAACACACTTGCCCGTTCGCGAAACGTTGCCCCAATCCAAGCGTAGACTGCTGAACCCGCTTACGAATAAACCACCGTTTGTACTGCCGTGTAATAGAGCAAACACTGTTGATCAGGAATTGCAGTTAAGGTTGTGCGTGTAAGTGAGAAGCGTGGCGAACCTTAATGGCGCCCGACGTTGGACATCAGTTCCCCTACTTCCTGCGAATCAAGCTTTGCCTTTATAAGGGTGTCTCGAAGGTGAGGCCGACTTTCAGGGATGAGCACGTCCGGCATCTCCATAGTTCGTCTCGCTGTTCCAAGCTTTTGGATAGAGAGACGAGGAAGAACGAAATGTGGAGTGCAAACCAGGCTGCGTATTCGGTCTGCTACCCTCTACTACAGCCCGCAGTGTGAAACGGTAAAGCATCCGCGTCCAGAGCGTAAAATACTGGCTTCAATCAATCAATCAACCAAAAAAGTTTTATTTTCGCTTCGATTCCCAAGGCCCCGAAATTGATCCCTGTAAAAAAATAGGTAGTTTTGATGGGCGCAGTAACCACGTCTGCGTTTTGTACTCCTCGACCGAGACGCACACTACGGAAGGGGATAAAAAGGGCATCCTGAAAAAAAGCGGAACAGTAAAACTCGCCTCAGAAGCTTTTGTTCTTGTGTGCCTTTCTCCGTTTGCTTAGCGCAAAGTTCAGGACGAATCAGTTCCATTGAAGCCGGCTAGCAGTGATGCATCAGCAGCACCTATGTCACCATGACGAGCGGTGCTGGAACCGCTGAGCCGGCGTCGTAGCGTCTCCGAGCACGCTCTGGCTTTTGTAATTAGCAGAGATGGATCTCCACCTGGAATTCGTCGCTGCGCATATTAAAATGTTCTCTTTTCTTCGAGCTTAGTCTTCCGCCCCGCCACGGTGGTCTAGTGGCTATGGTACTCGGCTGCTGATCCGAGGGTCGCGGAATCGAATCCCGGCTGCAGCGGCTGCATTTTGATGGAGGCGAAATGTTGAGGCCCGTGTGCTGTGCGATGTCAGTGCACGTTAAAGAACCCAAAGTGGTCGAAATTTCCGGAGACCTCCACTACGGCGTCTCTTATAATCAGAGCTGGTTTTGGGACGTTAAACCACACCTGACAACAATTCGTCTTACACCTTTACATGTCACCACGTGAAAAAAAAAAAATTCGCCCCCTTCCTAAATTCAAACCGCTGTCTACCTCTGCTCTGCGCAGAAAGGCTAACAACAGGTGATAACAAGGCAATAACACTGAGGGACCCACGTCATCTGTAGGTGCATATACAGACTACGAAAAGGGTCGTTAAATTTGCACGATCTTCGGTACTTCTGTATGAATGCGACCGTCGCTTTCAGGGGTTCTAACTAATGTGGACGACATCTAATAACCTGTGAAAATCACCTTAGTCCTTCTTGGCTGGCTGTAATGTAATGTGCTGCGTAGCTATAGATGCTCGCTGTCGCACATGCTAGGGTTTGGCGTTATCCGCACGTGTCCACGGATCGTAAAACTAAGTACTCACAAATGCCCGGTCAGCTCTCTCTATTTATTTTTTTTTGCGCGCACAGTTTCTCATATGTGGCGGGACAAGTAATTATTTCGTTGATATCTTAATCTGCGTGTTTCTTTTTGAACATAACGGTGCCGATCAGTCGTGGAAGCTCCCGTCAACATGTGAGACAAATATTATTGCACTGCATATGATAGGAAATTAACAGCTGGGTTTCGAGTACAGCCGCAAGTCACCTGCTTTTCTTTCAACGAATGACGTCATAGGGGGGTCACCGACAGCGTCGATTGATTCCCAGTTAGCATCGGCTGATTACACGATCGCAGACACATCCTCAGTAATGCCTCATTTGGTCATTTTGAGATGAAAAAAAAATAAAGATTATGTACGCGCCTTTATGAACATCAGAAAAGTCAAGCGACAGGAGCTCGTGTCCCTGGTGACGTAATTTGCTGAAATAAGAGAGGTGACTTTCAGCTGCGTTTGAAATAAAATTTCAAATTTCAAAGAGACAGCAGTAGCTGCTACTGTTAATTCAATTAAAGGGAAAAATCGGACCTGGGCAGGGCATATTATGTGGAGGACAGACAACAGGTGGACAGTAAGAGCGACGGAATGGATACCAGGAGAAGGAAAACGCAACAGAGGCAGGCAAGAGGTTGGATGGAGCGATCAAATTAATAAGTTCGCGGGCATAAAGTGGGACGAATTCGCTCGGGATAGGCAAGTTGAATATCGTTGTCTCCTGCAGTGGGCTTAAATATTATTATTATTATTATTATTATTATTATTATTATTATTATTATTATTATTATTATTATTATTATTATTATTATTATTTGTTTTGGTAAGGTTTGGTAAGGCTGCCAGAAAGGTGTATGTACCGGCAATTTTTAATGAACCCCCTGATGAGTTGTTCTCCGTAACCACGAAACATGCACTAAGAAGCTAAAGTCACTATAATTTCTGCAGTTCTCAGGTCGTTTTTCTTTGTTGGATGTTGGATGATTCGTGTATTACTGGGATCATTTGCTCTAATTGTGCCGCATATTTATGTTCCTTATTTTACTGCCCATAGAGAATTCATTTCCGATACACAATGGTTGTTACAATATTAAGTGTATATAAAGCTTTTGCTTTTCTGTGGGTAAGTACTATTTAGATGGGCTATTTATCTATATTTTCTTTTTTGTTATATCATTGATTGTATGTAGCTTTTTTTGTCTACTGTGTTTAAATATTGTGTAAATAGGCTATTTATTTGTATTATATTTTTGTATTAGATAGCATACAAACTTTCTCGATCTCTGCGTTGTCATCGATCGTCTGCTGATGTGCCGGGCCTAGCCCTCCAAGCCTCCTGATGGCTTTGACAGGCCTGTTGTCCTTTTGTACTTTCCCCCCAAGGTGACAATTATTATTATTATTATTATTATTATTATTATTATTATTATTAAAGTTTTCTGGCGCGTGCGGTGCGATAATAGTTCGCTCACATGTTCACAGAAACCTCCACAACTGATCGGAACCGTTATCTGAGTACGTTCCAGAAACGTTGCAGGACCCGTTTAATTCAGATAAAAAGTGTTTGCCGTAAGCACTTCCGAGATGGAGACAGTGCAAGAGGGTATAGCGCGTAGTAGGAGCCGACAATATAGTTGGCACTCGGAATAAAAATCACTATGCTGTGTAACATTTATACTAAGTACTTTCCTAAACCACTTCATGGGCCGTCGCGCACTCTAGTATATCGCTATCGATAAAGATAACGCTCAGTCTAGCCCGCATCGAGCACCAGTTATCTCTGTCGGTCCGGACGTCAGGTAAGGGCAGGATTGGACTACAGCCCGCAAAAGTGCACGAAGATATCGTTGCCTAGGTAACTCCGAGAACCTGGGAAGCTCCCGAGTAGCGGTTGTTGCTTGCGCAATTATGTACATATGGTCCCCCAACATTTTACCCGGTGGGTTCCGGGTAAGTGAATGACGCAACGACGGCTTGTGTATACTTGCGTTCTCTTCATGAAGTCTGGTGTCATTTCCCGTTAATTATCTTAAGGAATAACTGACGAGTATGCGCGACCGTCGCCATTGTTGAAACGAGACAGTTGCTTGACAAATGTGCTGCGCTGTTAGTTGGTTAAATACCCTCCTTCGCAATATCTCGGCGAGGTATTGCAAAGGTGCCGCATTATAGCCTGTACGAAGAAGTCGTTGCTTTGTGGAAGAAACCGGTTGCTGATAACATACATTGGGACTGGCTTGTTTGAACTTGTCGACAAGCCTTTCTTCGGAGCTGCAGAATTAGTGAAGTACTCTCTTTGATCTTCGTTGATGCAATAAGCATGTTCTAAGTGTCAGCAGAGCTAGTAAAACGCGGCCAATAAAATTATTTTAATTTGAGCAATATGGCTTGATTGTCATCTTAAGCGACCACCAGAGTGTCACGGCAATGGGGTGAAAGGAACCGTCGGGTATTCCATAACCACAACTGTGGAGCGTTCCTTCTTTCATTTCTCTGCCGATACGTTTTGCTGCGATACCAATGACAAATTAACAAGATGTAGCATAAGTGTGACTACCATTCTACCAGTGTGTTCGTTTGTTTTTCCGAGAATTTGCCTTCATAATGTGACTTTTATTTCTTGAAAGATGGGGTAGAGGGAAGGGGGGGGGGGGGGTCGTAAGGAAATTGAATGGCATCTTTGAGTGTATTTATCTGTTGCAAAACAACACACTCGTTCAACAGCCTCCTCTTCATGGTAAAAACAAAGAAACACCATTTCTCCATTGTTTCTAGGTTGCGTACGACTTCCTTGTTTAGTGAACATTCTTGTAAACTGCGTTGTGAACACTGAGCGACATCGCCATCATTATTTGTTCGGCACTCAGGGCGCTATTGTTCTTTTTTTCGCTTAATAGTTATTTATTTACTACTCCCCACTACTTGATATGGCATTCTTAATTTTCTTATAGTCTCTTTTACGACTGAAATGCACGAGCATATTAAACACCGCTGACAAAACATTCTTCATTGCGCTTCCACACTACGGCTTTATATTACTTTTATTTTCATTTTATTTTTGGGGAGGGGGGAGGAATACAGCGATTGTTTAGTGCATGCTCAACCCAGGCACGCACCGGAATCGCTTAGCTTTTTGGTAAAGGTGTGGGAATATCAAGTTCTTCGCATACGATAGAACGTAAACGTCAACTTCAAGATATCGAATCTAATATCGACCACCAGAGCTAGAGATAGATAGATAGATAGATAGATAGATAGATAGATAGATAGATAGATAGATAGATAGATAGATAGATAGATAGATAGATAGATAGATAGATAGATAGATAGATAGATAGATGCCGGATGCGGGATGCAGGCATGTGAAGTGGAGGATCGAAGTCCCACGGTGGTCTCCTTTTTTTGCTCAAGTCACTCCTGACCACTGACTTTAGCAGCGTTACCTCGTACTGCTCGATATATAATGCTTCTGATGCCTTCTCCTTCCACCAATACCTTGACTGGGTGGTTCGAGACGCCCCGTTGTGGGTATTGGGAGGTAGATGGTTCCAGTTTCGCATCGGTGAGCGTGCATTCTAGACGCATGATCCTGGTTGTCGCTCCGGGGAATTGGTTCCATAAACCGGTGGGACTTGTAAGCATCGGCCACGGCGGTGAAGATGTGTGGTCATACTGTGGCTATACCGCACCGTCGTGCGGCCGTAACCTGGTAGGTGTCCGGTCGACGCGTGCTAGTGTTGCTGGTACGGGAATCGGAGTATTGAAGTCCCATTCTGATATTCTCTTTTGTCCGGGACAGTCTAGTACGCTTCTCTCTTATTTGCGTTTTTTTTTCTTCATACGAGCCTCTGTTTCCGCAAATAACTGTCACGTAGTACGCCTCTCAAGACTCCGGATCTATCAATATTTTCCCTGCTGTTTTCCTTTTTCACCGAACTTCTAAAGGTATCTTTTTTTCGCCGAACCAATGACAGGTCAAGACAGTCATCCATCAGTCATCCGTGCGCCCTGAGCCCCGACCCATATGAGAGGTGTACGCATCTTGTACGGGCCTCGTCGGTAAACATACTGCAATTCTGTTACAAGTTGCGAAGTGTTTTATCATACAAATTTGCAGACTTTCGTTGGCAGCAGACTAATGCCCTGTCCTCTCACGAACACACCGTGAGAAAGAAAGAGAGCGTAAAACATTTATTGAAAATTTTAACGAGAACATTGGCGAGTAGAATCCTTAGTTCGGGATCCCACTGGTGCGGACCACTGGATCTCACCCGTTTTACGATGGCCTCTTGGGTCCTAGGGTCCGAGCAAGACAGAGCTACCTCCCGCCCTTCTCTGCTTGTTGTTGTTATGTGCGGTTTAACGTCCCAAAACAAGTTCTAATTATGAGAGACGCCGTAGTGGAGGGCTCCGGAAATTTTGACCACCTGGGGTCGTGCACTGACATCGCACAGCAGACGGGCCTCAACATTTCGCCTCCATCGAAATGCAGCCGCCGCGGCCGGGATTCGATCCCGCGACCCTCGGATCAGCAGCAGAGTACCATAGCCACTAGACCACCGCGACGGGGCGCCCTTCTCTGCTGGGTTGCGTCCTATGTGTTCCGGATAGTCTTGTGTGAACACTCATATGCGCGGAAAACTCGCTGCGCCATCTCCCGCGAAAGCAAGAAACGATGACGCAACAGGTGCGCCCGAGCGAAGCGGTCGATAACTGACTGTGGTCCCGGAAGATGGCGGCACCGCTCCAGTTTGTCCGAAGCAGGCTTGCTCCGCGTATTTCCCATATCAGTTTCATGTGCGTGTGTTTTCAGGCGCTAGGTCCTAGCGACCTTATGCTGCTTGCCCGGCATCCCATTAAGGGATTTGTACAACGCCCCCCCCCCCCCCCCCCCCCCTTGTCACAGGGGTATCTCCACACCCTTCAGACGTTTTCCAGCCAACCTGTAACTCTCAGAGCTGGTTTTGGGACGTTAAACCCCACAAATCAATCAATCAACTTATAACTCTGCATCCACTCCCTACCCCCCACCCCTACTTCTCATCCCGTGTTTTCGTGACACCGGGGGTACCGTCACATAAAATTGAAACTGGATGTACCGCTTACCCCAATCAGCTCGGGATGGCGGTTGTCACGTAAAATTTCAAGAAACGTACTCGCAAAAAATAAAAGCCAAATGAAGAACGCTGCGCTTAGTACTGTATGATTCATGAAATGGAATTTACATTCCCTGGATAGCAATTTTCCTATATATGCATAATATTGTACATGCTGTCAGGGCTGATTGCTATAACGTTAAATCTCATGTTGTTTTTCCAGGCTACTGAGTAGTGTTTTTCTCTTTAGCATAGCCAATTTGCGGCCTACTTAATAAGTCTTCATATTGTTTTAAAAAATACAACATGGCATATCTTGTGTTTCCATCTGAAGGTAGTTCTGGCGGCGTGGATTTTTTTTTTAAAGTGAATTTAGAATGGTACCGAAGTGAGTGTATCGCGAGCTCTGCATGTAACCCTAACCTTCCATCTTTCAACCCGCCGTGAACCCCTGTTAACCAATATCATTCTAGATCTTACCATTTCAAGTACTATATTAAGTTTCGTTCAATGACTCGCATTGCGTTTCATCTCTTTCTTTCTTTCTCACGTTCTATATAGTCGCTCTCATCAGATAATTAGCATTATATAACATCATAATTATTATTTCTTCCATCTTCCAACATTTGCTTCACTGTTTCTCTTCGTTTTCCCTTCTCGATTTCGTCTCCACATGTTCACGCTTTTCCCGAGTCTTGATGAGCCTACCTGTACCAGATGCTTGCATCATCGATTCTTTCGCAAGCCTATAATTTGATTGACCGTACCACAGCCGCTTCGCGGTTTAACAAGAACGTTACTCGCTTGCTCGCTCGATTTCGCTTCCGTTGTGCCCACTGCTCTCGTTTTATTTTATTTCCTTTTTTTCTTTTCTGGTAACCTGTGCATTTAATAGGACGTTTTTGCGAAGCGAAGTGTTCGAGGCCTTGCTTTGAACTAACCTTTTCTCTTCTCTCTCTCTCTCTCTCTCTCTTTTTCTTTTTTTTTTCTTTTTGTAGCTAACCAGTCTGTAGAATTTTGTACTAGCGAAAAAGGGGATCTCTGGAAACTCCAAATTACAGCGGCACAAATGAGGCACCTCCTTTGTTTTATGTATTGATCTTTACCAGAGAATGCTGCGCAGGGCAGTGTTTGTTTCACTTAATGTGGCTTTCCTCTATCTGCGCTCTATATGTTCCTCATATTTTTATGTTTCATCGTAGTCACTCTTGTTCGTACGCGGGAGTTCGCATGGCGAGATTAGTCAGCCACATTGTGTGCCGCAGCCTCTTCCGACGGTCAAGAGAAAGAGGTAGAGCAATGCGAATAAGTAGAAGCGGAAGAAGTCAGGAGGACGACAAATGAGGAGAGCGACGAAGGAAAAGATGACGCAAACGACGAAGAAGGAGATGAGGAAGCAGAAGAAGACAGCCAAAGAGGAATAAGAGGAGCAGGAGAATGAAGAACGGAAGAAGACCAGAAGAGGAGAACGACAGGGCGCAACGAAATCTAGCTTACGTTGTCACTGTGTTTCGTCCACTGCGCAAGCCTATCTCCCCATAGACAACCTAGAGCCTATGATTTTTTTTTCTCCGCACACTCTCAAGGTGCTTTCGCGTGAGCAAAGCACGTTTAGAGTTGCATACATATATATGGAACATATACAGTAACTTTAAGTACATCGTTTTCATTGCGCCACCTAACCTATTTTCATACTCGGCAATGTCAAACAGCCGCCGCATTGTCGCTGCTGCGCTCTCTCGGCGAGCGCGAGCACTCGTACTCTGTTCGAGTCATTAGCAGATGGCGCGACAACCGCCCAGCAGAGGAGCTATCGATCGTAGTAGCGGCAAATTCAAACGACGTGCGCAACTGCACAGTGCTGGAAACAAGCATCTCTCTGGGCTAGTAAAGTACATACATACATACATACATACATACATACATACATACATACATACATACATACATACATACATACATACATACATACATACGAAGATAGATAGATAGATAGATAGATAGATAGATAGATAGATAGATAGATAGATAGATAGATAGATAGATAGATAGATAGATAGATAGATAGATAAATCACGTCTTCAGATAAAAGGGTGTTTGAAACAAGCCCAACTATTGTGTACATCTGTTTATAAACGCATTCACGTAGTGCCGTATGAAGAAATCTCAAAGCGCCGGGCTAACTGCGCCTTGTGCTTCCTATTTGTGGTCCCGGTGATGACTTGTTTAATAACGCGGTGGTTTTCGAAGTTCATGTGTCGCGCAAGCTGATCAGTGGTAAGGTGCGCATACATCAAATATATGGGTCCAGGCAACAAATTTCTTAATGTGTTTTCTGCAAGCATCCATCAGTCGATAATTGACGGTCAAGACAGCACGTTGTAATCGGCAACCCGTTAAAGATGTACAAGTGGTGGTAAACAGCGCGAGCGCTTCCACGTGGAAGCATAAGTCCATCTTCACTGGCGACGTATGCAGCAAGCATGTACACCAACAATTTTATTCCGAATGGTCCAGCTGGGCCTCTGAATTCAGTGTTTTACAGGACCCGTAGCTTTCGCCTTAATCAGCCAAGTAGAGCGTTCTCCTCGAAATAGTTTGGGTAGTACAACCGACAAACACGTCATTGTGTAACGTCGGCCTTCCTTTGTTTGCTTCTAACACGCCACACCCTTCCTTTGTCCCTAAAGTTCGCCGTTTACTGAAACGTTAGCTATTCTTGGAGCCTAACCACTTGCTGTTGCTTAGTGCATGATCCCCACTTTCTCCCTGTCCTCTCCCTTGTTCCCTCGCCTTGATTCACTCCGCCGACTTCTTGCTTCTTGCGCGCGCACGCACGGGCTTCTGTAGGCGTGCTAGAAGACAACGCAGCACGAGTCTGGCGGTTCACATAGTCACCCTCTTCCATAGCAATGACTTGGCCAACTTGTCTGCTTTTTCCTGTTGCTTCCCCGGAGTCTCGCGAACGACCACCCCCTTTGTGCCCCCCCTTTTCTTTCCCTGTACCGCAGGCGCTTCCCTCTTTACTCCGGCGTTCTGTGTTATCCCCTGCTTGTCTCCCCACGCAGTTGTCCCACTATAGCTGCTTCGTTGCTTCGCAAATTGACGTCCGCTCACACTCTTACCGTTGTTTCTTCCGCGCTCACCATCTCCCCGCTTGATCGTCGCAATCCCCGTGTCCCTTCCCTTTCGGTCTCCCTTGTTACCCCACTCTTGGTTTTCGCCTCGCCTGTCTTTGACGTGTGCATCCCGCATCTTCCTTCTTTTGTGTTAGTTCGTCATTCCGTCACCTTTAATTCCCTTCACTTCCCTACACCGGCACTGGGTAGGCATCCCTTCTGTGCACTGCCTTACATCCCTATCTCTCCCACTGTACCGCCTCTCATTCTTCCCACAGCTTCCTTTTATCCCTCTCTCAGCACCTCATGGCCTTTCTTAAAGTGTTCATGTAGCCCTGTGCGCACAACGCTTTCGGTCTCTCCCTTCTCTCGCCTTTTCCTGGGTCTCCCTTGGATTCCATAGCATCCCTCGTCCTCCCTATACGTTGCCATATACTTGCGCACGTAGTACAGTATATAGCGAGGAGCAAGTCAGAGGAGAAGAGCGCGTGAAAGAGCATGCAGTGTTCTCTTTGTTTTCTTTCCCCATTACTCTTTCTCATCTGACACCCACGGTTCCACGCCGTTCCTGGCGATTGCCTGTTGCGCCGCGCTGCCGGTCTCCCCCGCACGTCGTTCGACGTCGTCCCATCAACTATATATACAGCGCCGCGCCCTGACGCTGCGGCTTATACTTCCGCTGCTCTCCGGTCCCCCCTTTCCCTAGTTCCCCTTTCTGTGCTCCCCATTCCCCCCACCGACACCGTGCGCTCGCTCTCTTTCTTCCCGCCAACTCGGCGCTCGCCTAGCCCCTGCCCCGACGCCTTCATCCCAGCGCCTTCTTTCATCGTACCTGAGATTACGTACGGCGCAGTGTTTGCTTTTCCCACTTGCGAAGCGTCGCTCCTCTCTCTTTCGGCTGACGTATAGCGTCCGGGTCCCTTGTTATCCCAGTTTCTATGCTTGCTCTTTCGTGGCCTTCTTTCGTTGTCTTTCTTTCTTTCTTTCTTTCTTTCTTTCTTTCTTTCTTTCTTTCTTTCTTTCTTTCTTTCTTCGCTTCTAAATGTCAAAAGTCTGTCCAGGCTCTTCGTGTTATTCCTTTACTGATAGCGTCTGCATCTTACGAGACGCACTTTCTTCCAAGCGTCTGACTCGTCTACCTTTCTCTCTCTCTCTTCGTTGTGTGTGAATTAATGCCTACGTATTTAGGCAGGCATGCAAAAGCGCGCGCGTGCTTTTGGGTTGGACCTCCTTGCTTGCACAGCATACGTTTCTTGTTATTATTTCTTTTCGTTAGTAGTAGTATTTCCTTTCCTAGACGCGTACACGGCTTCGTTGCAGCCTCTCCGGACGAAACAGCCCGACGTCAGAGAAAAAGCAAAAAAATAAATAAATAAAAGGACCCTGCTCGTAGAGTTATTATATGGGGACTTGGCGAAATTGGTGCTCATTAGCGGCTCGAACAATTTCCTTGCAACCTCCCCGCCTCCCTTTTTCTTTATGCTCGCGGTCACAAACTTTGTTGTTGCACGTACCGAAGAGTGTGAACGGCTTGTTTGGCGTTAATCTCGCCTCACATTCTCACGTTCAAGCTCCAGGTCTAGGTACGCCTAATGAGAAGAAAGCTTTTTTTTAAAGATTGTCGCGCTCGTGTATCCTTCATCCCAATTTTGATGCTTTTCAAACTTAACACCGCTGCCCATCACTCGTGCGTTGATCTTCGTCCATTGAGGACAACGTAGGATCGCCTTTTGGCATGCTGCTATCACGCGAAGATTGACTCATTGAGATACTCTTCCCCCTGCATCTGCACAATGGCAGATGGCAAGAAAGAAAGCCAATGGACACGCACGCATACACATGCTGAAATGAACCGCTCCATCTGCACGTCCAAAGGAGCCACGCAGATGGAAATGGTCTTCAGCAAATCCTCGCATGAACAAGGATGTTGTGAACTGTTGAGTCTGCACCGCCCATCTTCCTGCCCCGCTCGTACTGTACAGCTGCAATGCAGACACGACGGTCCGTATCAAACTATCCACCATTTTCCCTAAAGCGGACGGTACGAATGCAACGAAACCACTTTCAAGCAGTCACACCGTGCATCTGGCTTCATATCGAGGACGAATAAGGCGCAATCACGTCGGGGTTGTCATTGGAAAGAATTGAAGAGCCTCGTGGTCTAGTCCACTCCGATCAGACCCACAGTTTTCCCGATCCCTACTGCGAACCTTCGTGCCAATAGGTTGAAGAGCGTAAGCGTAGCCGCTGAAAGCTAAAGACAACGTAGTCTAATCTAGCGACGAGTACGCTACTTGACATTTTCGTTCCTGCACACGCTGCAAAGGCATGGCACCTCATGAAGAGAAGAGGGAGGTGGAGGTACGAATCAAGAGTGGTCCTCCTCACTCATCGCTTGACTCTCTTCTCCCCACTTCCTTTGCTTCCCAAGTTGAACCAACGTTCTTCCCGCGCGCCCTCCGGAGCGCCGCTTCCTTTTCCCGCGAAAGAATAAAGGGAAAAAAATCAAGGAAGCCGGCGAATCAGGGGAGTCACGAGGCTTGTAGGGAAAAAGAGGGAACAAAGAGAAGTGGAATATCGGGAAGCCGAGGGCTGAAGAGTTGAACGTCGCGTGCGCCAACAACCTGTACGGCCGAGCAGCAACGAGGCTCACGAGAACCAGCGCTTCACAGGGAGCCGAGCAAACACACCACACATACGCACACACGCACACGCTAGCGCTGCTAGAAGTACACTACAGCGAGACCCGGGAACGACGAGCCGGTGGCTCAGAGGGCTGCGGCCAAAGTTTGGAAGTCGATGAAGAGCCTTGAAGCAGCCGGAGGGAGGGGGTGCATCGGAGAGAGAGGGGGGAGTAAAACGCAGCCCCGAAAAGCCAACGCTCGGCCCAGACGCCCGGGCTTTCCCTGAACTCCCTTTTTTTCACTCCTCTCTCTCAGTACTCATCGAGCTTTCGCCGCGCTGTGGAAGAGAGAGGGAAGAGGGACCTCGCGTGATTCGGGAGGAAGTGGCTTTCGCGTCGGGAAGTTTTGGGCGTCGCATAGGGAGGGCGAGCACTGCGGTGGGGAGCGAAAAAGGGGGAGTCGGCGTGGAGTTGAGTTGGGTGTAGAATAAAGAAAAAAAGTATCCAGGACGCCAGGGAAGTTTTGCGAGTAGGAGGAAGGGCTTGACAACGGCAGCGCGTGGCAGAGAAGCCGCCCTATGTACAGGGAAGTGTGTGCCGCTCGCTCACCCACTTTCCCTACGGTGATAGGGAAGAAAGGGGGAGGACGAACCTCGTCGCTTCTCCATGGCTTTGCCGCGTCTCCCTTCGTTGAAGTGATGTCAAGGAGGAAAAGCTAGTGCTGCGCCCCCCTCCTCGGAGCATCGATTAAGAGGAAAACTACCCTCTCTTGCCCAGCAGCGCAACCTTTTTCTTTCCCTCTTGGCGGGCCGTCGCGTGCCCCAGCCGGCGGCGCACTCTTGTGCGTTCGTGCAGGCGCGAGCTTTGTGTTCGAAGAACAATCAGTGGAGGAAGCTCGGCTGCGACGGTTGACGCGTGGGGTTCCGCGCCGCGCACGCCGAAACAAGCAAAGCGTGGAGGTGAAAGTTTTGGGGAAAAAAGGGCAAAATGCAGAGAAAGTTACCGCCCTCGCGTCGCGCGGAGCCTATTGTTGCGCGGTGTCGCTGGGAGAACAGAGGGGAATGAAGCGTCAGGAGTATGCCGCGCGACTTTATTCACGAGCAGGTAAAATTAGAAGCAACTGAAGAAAGCTTGTCACGAGGTCCTCTGTATAGCCTCGAGGATCTGTATAGATTGCCTGTAGTACCAGCTTTTCTGCCACCATGGTGTAGTTGACGCAGTTTCCAAGGAAGGATGACAGCTTACATTTCTTTGAGAATGCTGCAAACCGCAGCATTCTCAGTCACCCGTGTCTGTTGAAATGTTATGCACGTAAGCAAGGAACACTTGTAGCATTACATGTAGTTATGGCCCCTAACCATTTAGCGGTTGAGTTCAAAGCGCACAACAGTCGAAACAACAGTTTAATCATCCATGCTCCTTTTTACACAGGGGTGGGACATATGTTGTTTTATCTTCAAAGAGCTGCGATCGCAAATCTGATTGACCTGTCACTTTAATTTCGGTGCTAACTCTATGTACATTCAGTGTCTTTGACTCTGTACACTGTTTAACATTGTGACATCCGCCATTGATGGTATTTTTCCACAGTGGTATGCGCTGCAATATTCATGAAACCTCAAAGTAATGGTGCGTACTCTTGAAAAGGTAACGCTTTTAACAACACCCCAAACACGCGAGAAAGGAAAGAGCATACAAACAAGATACTCCATATTGCATGCATCTCAGCGATGTGGCCTAAGCTAAAAAGCACGTCTAATGCCCTGCCACGGTGGTCTAGTCACTATGGCACTCCGCTGCTGATCCTAAGGTCACGAGATCGAATCCCGGTCGCAGCGGCTGCATTTAGATGGAGGCGAAATGTTGAGGCTCGTTTACTGTGGGATGTAAGGGCACATGAAAGAACCCCAGGTGGTAGAAATTTCCACAGCCCTCCACTACGGCGTCTCTCATAATCGTATCGTGATTTGGGGACGTAAAACCCCACGAATCAATCAATCAATCAATCAATCAATCAACCTACAGCCTCATGTCCATTGGCTAAACGCTAGAGTGTGGCTTGATTTCAAGATTGCGGCCGAAGAGGTGGAGTCTCTTTGGTGGGGAGGAATGAAGAAAGCTAGGAGAGGCCGTCAAGTGACAACCTTATATCATAGCCACAAAAAGAAATTTAAAGGAGAGAATCATAGGACATGGGCCATGGGCCCCTGTCACGTGACAGCAAGTGGTAGAATATTACAGGGTTAGGCGCCACTAATGATACCGCTTTCACACAGCCTCGAGTTACTGGGCAACTACGAAGGGCCTGATCCTACCCGAGAGGCACCGCGCAGTGCTAATGGCGTCACAGAAAGTTGGCTTGCCATGGTTAGCGGGATCACGTGACGACGCCTCCTAGTTTCCTTCTTTATTTTTTCCTTGGCGCTCTTCTGCCTCAAAGACGTTCCCAACTTTCCACGTTTAAACAAAAGACACTTGTTTGCAAATACCTTTAATGGACACGTTAGAGCTGCCTTAGATAGTGTTAGCTCGTCCCTAAAGCTTTAACGTCTGTTTACCGGAGCCGTTTGCAGCAGTGGGTGGATGGATGGATGCTATGAGCGTCCCCTTTTTTAACGGGGCGGTGACATATGCGCCACCAGGCTCGTAAATAAATTTAAGTACTTTCTTTTTCGTCCAGCTTTTAAGTTGTCCTCGTGCCTTTTAAATCTACTTCAATTAAATCGATCATACTATAGCAAAAACGGAAATTCATAGCCCAGTTCTCTGCCCCTTATGGCAGAAAGTCCTTATTTTTCCCTATAATTATTTTTGTCCGTTCTCTCTGTATCCACATTATCAGAACAGGTGGCGTCTTTCCCAACTACATTCTTTTTCTGTCGCGTCAGTGTTCTCGTCGAAAGAACACAATTAAAGGTGTATGAATAATGATTATCTCACCGCCAAAGCTTTACGCTATCAGTTTAGTAAGACATATTAGTCGCAGCACTACTAGCTGATCGAAAGGTGTCGCTACGAGCGGTGCATCCGTGTGGTGCACCCGACAGACTAAAATAATCAGTTGTTAACTTCCAATAACACGCTTATTTCTCGCCGTTCTATAAACTATTAACCCTCTTGGGCTCTCCATCATGGGAAAGTACTATTTTATGCGCCTACACGCATGCCACACAAAATCTATGGATTTCAATGAAAATCTACTTCGCCTCTCTCTATTTCACTGCTGTTTTGCAGAAAGGTGGCGATGGAGAGACCACGGTGTACAAGCGAGTCGCGGTGGTGGAGAACTTCTTCGAGATTATCTACGGTGTTCACGTCGAGATGGATGGCCGAGGAGGAAAGCACGCAGGACAGAAGAGGACCTACAAGGCTGTGAGTCAAAGGCACTTGCCGCTCTTTCATACGGCTTCCCACTACGGAAGTGTTCCGTGTCCGTGCGTAGCCTCTGTGCGTCGACACACAAAAATAAATGACCCCTTCCAAGAGCAATACAAGGAATTGCAAAAAGAAAGAAGGTCCCAGAACCTCAATATTGTGACATAAGACGGGTCATATTGCCCGTGGGGAAGTGCCTTCCCAGCTGTGCACTCGGTTATAAAAGAGAAGCCGACTTTAGGCGATCGGTGTCAGCTTGAAGGTTCTAAACTGGCTTTCCCGCATTGTCTGCTGCACAGCGAAGCTTACTCGTAAAGAAAAATGCCATGCGAAGGCTGTCCCATAACAGCGGCGCGTGTAGTCATCCGCAGAGGTCATCAGCTATAATAATAATAATAATAATAATAATAATAATAATAATAATAATAATAATAATAATAATAATAATAATAATAATAATAGACGCGTCCACTGAGGTAAAGCAAACTGCCCTTCTCCACAGAGTGCAAAGGCTCATTTTTTTTTCTCGCCTTTTTCGCGCTGCCTTTGGAGCGTTTACTCTACACGTACTGACGGCTTATTATTGAGTTACTGTTGTTACATAGGAAAACACTGACGAATTACAATCATGATGATTTGGCCATGTTTAGTCGAAATTTGTCGGCTGTTATTAAAGATACTCACCGCTACTGCAGTTTACGCCTGTGTTAGGCGCACACTGAATGAAACGCGATGATGCTAGATTATTGCCCCGGGGTTCGGATCAGTATTTTATATTCTGGGCTCCACACGTACCATGACACTATCCAAGAAATCCAGTAGTCAGAAAATGGCAGGGCATGCTCTTTTTAACTAAGATAAATGTGATCGCGGTATGTACTGACCTGTAGGGTACGACACGCCGCTCTACAGCACTCAGGAAATACACGGAAATCACGGAAACTATACCAGGCATTCGTCGCAAACACGTTTTAACCGTCAGCAAGACGGCTACTTGTTATGCTTTACTGGCAAGACAAAGCGGGCGCCTTTGCGTATAATTAAGGAACGCGCGATGTATATGTGACAATGGCGCTCTTCCGAATCTTGGTATGCTTCACTGCGTAGCAGCCTTGTGTAGAGGCGAAACAAACTTGTGAAAACCCTTTTGGGTACAAACGGATGGCACGGGAGGGCAGGGGCTCGAGGGTGCAAAGAAATTACCATACACTTATTGCAGCTTCCTAATAAGGGAGTTTCGAGACCACAGTCAGAGGAGAAAGGGCGCAAAGTTTGATGCTGAAGAGTTTCGGTACAGTAGTCGCTATAGTTTCGGCTTCCTAAACTGAGTATCTATCTATCTATCTATCTATCTATCTATCTATCTATCTATCTATCTATCTATCTATCTATCTATCTATCTATCTATCTATCTATCTGTCTGTCTGTCTGTCTCATTTCTGAAATGTTCACTTATATGACGTCTAGGGACCACCCTGATATATCGGCTTCCTGCGCTCTGCAGATCGCGGAGCTGTACGCCTTCCTGCCCCGCGAGGCGGTCACGCACTTCCTCATGTCCTGCTCGGACTGCCAGAAGAGAATGCACCTCACCAACGGCGCGCTCAGCGCCATCGTCACGGCCGCAGCCGGCGGCAGCTCCGACAACTCTCCCGCCCACATCAGCGTCGCGGCAACGACGACGCCGTCGGCGGGGGCGGCAGCGCCGCCTCCGCCACCGGCGACGACAGCTGAGACAGCGTCCCCCGGTTACCAGAGCAACGGCGCCAACGCCAGCGGCGGCAACAGCAACAACAACAGCAGCAGCTGTAGACCCGGAAGCGGGGGACCCGGAAGCAGCCCGTGCGCTGACGTCGCCGGTGGCGCCGCCGCGACGTCGCCGCCGCGCACGAGTTCGGCGGCATCGTCGCCAGGCGGCGTCGCCTGCAGCGAAGCGAGCGCCCCCGCGGGGCGCGCGGCGGGCGCGCGAATCGCGGCGGTGTCGGCGGCTGATCTCGACTTCAGCGTCCCCATCACGACGGCCTACTTGAAACACATGAGGAGCCTCGGCCTCTCCGACGAGGATGCCTTCAACCCGCGCGAGGTGAGTGAGACGACGCTGTTCTCTCTCCCGAATAGGAACGCGACGGCATTTCTCGAGACGACCGGTACCGGAATGTCGTCGACAGAGAGACGGGTTTCATGTTATACATTACGCTACTTGTTGCGTCTCTCTATTCGACGACAGTAAGTCGATCAGGTAGGGTTGTGTTGCTGCCGGCACGGTCGTCTGCTGTGCGCCTGCCGCGCCGCTTAGGAGCGCGCGCTTGGCGTGCCTTTTTGCGACTAACGGAGGGGGGGCCACTCTCGAAATGTCACTTTGTTGTTCTCTTTCTTTACTTATTGTCCGCGCGCGCCTTTTGCTGCGGCGCTTGTTTTGCAGACTCGGCGCCGAGTGGCAAAAAGCTGATCCCTCTTGCTGTTTTCTTTTTCTTTCAAGCTTTCTGTTATCGATGTTCCAAGTCGAAAGAGCATTCGTGAGTCAGTTGAAGCCAGGTTGATCTTTCTTTCTTTCTTTCTTTCTTTCTTTCTTTCTTTCTTTCTTTCTTTCTTTCTTTCTTTCGTCGTGAATGCCCTTCGACGAGGGAGTTGAAAGTTTCGTTTAACCTTCAGCGAACAGCGTCTCACAAGCGTTCCGATCTGCGACATTTAAGCGCTCTCCTCTCGCATGGAGCACCTGCCAGCCGAGAAAAAAAGAATACATTTCTTGCAATGTTTTGATGAGTCGACATATACGTGCGGGTACTTGGCTGATGCCGAATTCAAGAAACTGCCCTTTCGTAAGTGATTTTTGCCACTGGCTGGCGGGCTTTGCTAGTTTTAAGTTTAGCGCCTTGACTAGCTGAAACATTCTCTTATGAACACTTGTAACTTTTTTTGTAAATTAGGGCTCTGATGTTTCTCGGCAAGGAATATTAAAGACTACTTGGTGCTCCTGGAGTGCTATCCTTTAATGGTACTTTCCAGTGATTTATGAACGAAGTGAACAGGGGTGTTTGTTCCTCACTCACTGCATAATAGACGTCGCAGGCCGCCACAGGTAGGACAGTCATCTGTTCTTAAACGGAGGTACCAATATAGCGTTATGTCAGGCACAGTAAGGCACACATACTCTTGGCTGCTTACTAGAAGTGAGCGTTTGGAACACATCTGGAACACATTATGCTGTTGTTCAACGCAAGAAAGTGTTCTAAAATTGTACGTTCTGGCATAGTACGGTGCTAAGTGCTTGCTAGACCTTGTTAAGTCCTTGTTTACTATTCCTATATGCAAAATGGACGCCTACCAACTAGTCTTGTTAGTCAGGTTAGTTGTGTTAGGGGGTGTTGACGTTGCGTGCCCTCTTGGTCTACAGCTGCTAGCCTGACAGGTACTTGTTGCGATCGACATCGAGTTATGACCTCCAGCGGGAAAGTGAACTAGTACAGTCGGGAAGCAAAAGACAGTTTTCTTCTCTCTCTCTCTCTCTGCTTTATTTTTTGCATAACTCTTGTGAGGAAGGCTTCCCTGAGAAGGGCTTATTCAGTGCCTGTGATATGTAATAACTCTTGCGCTATTCCGATGCTAGGTGGATCTATACAAGTCACTGCGCGTTAAGTAGCGATTTCCGTCGTTCTTTATTGATGCTCATAAACGATCATTTACTACTGCTAAATACAGTTACAATCATCTGTACTCATCAAGAGCCCACGTGCCAGCATTGGGGAAAGCAGAAAACAATAGCTGGAAATGCGGACTCATAAATGGTAAATAATCAGTGCTACGTCGCATCAGACGAATGGCACCGTACGTTAACTTTGAAGCAAGAAACTGAATAATGATATCAGGGGTTACAATTATTTGAGCGATAATAATAATAATAATATAAAAGAGAAGAAGAACCACACATAGTGCAGTTGAACGCGAACGAACCACGAACCACGGACTGTGACAGACACCCCTTGGCATCAACTCCGTTTCCCTCAATGGCCGTCGGTTTTGCTTTCTGCCCGGCCATGTTGGTGTAGTGGATATGGTACTCGGCTGCTGATCCGAGGGTTGAGGGATCGAACCCCTGCCGCGGCGGCTGCATTTCGAAGGCGGCGAAATGTTGAGGCCCGTGTACGTTGCGATGTCAGTGCGCGTTAAAGAACCTTAAGTGATCAAAAATTTCCGGAGCCCTCCACTAGGGCTTCTCTGATAATCATAACTGATTTTGGGACGTAAAACAGCAGGAATCAATCAATTACTTTGCTTTCTCATTAAATGCACTACCCACGCCCATTACTTCTTCATTTTCACTATGAAGTATAAATGGACTTGTGGAGCAGGGCATGTAATGCAATAGCACCATAACCGAAGGTCATTTGAGAGGAACGAAGTTGATGCCAAGGGGAGGCAAGCGTGGCAAGGGGGGCGGCCAGGAAGTTCTGGGGACGTATAGGATCACCGAATTTGCGGGAGTCATGTGACCGCGGTTAGCGCAGGACTGGCTTAATTGGCTAATTATTGGGAGAGGCCCTTGCCCCTGCAGTGGACGTAGACCATTGAGGAAAGCGACAATCTCGAAGCCTCGTAACAAAAAAAAGTAAAAGAAAAAGAGAGAGACTCGTGGACAATAGGCCACGGTCATGTGATAAGCAAGCGCTAGATTACTGCACGGTTTAGCGATCAAAAGTCACCGCATACAAAACAACCTGGCGCGGTCCGCCAACCATGTCACCTTAATCCTACCGACACGAAATGGGCCGCGACCAAGGCGTCAGAGGAGTCTGGCTTGCCGACGCTAGTGCAATCACGTGACGCCGCCTCCGCGATATTTTTTTTCTCGCCTCCGCGGCGTCGACATGATGACGGGGATACCGATGATGATGACAGTGAGCGAGATTTAGCGCTATGGCCGGACCCCTCGGGATGATGTTCCAGCTGTATGCTGGGGCGACATATTTCGTGGAATGCAGCGGGTGAGGCTCTTTGACGTCAATAAGGAAACAACATCCTGGAAGCTTTGAGACTTGGTTTTTGTTTCTTCGCAAGAGTTTCTCAATCGTTTCACCGCCTAAAGAAATTTTTTAAATACTAAAGCCACTTCGACGCTTGTGAAATCTAAGTAAACAACGCAGCTGCGGTTTTGTGTCTTCATCATGTTTATCTTCTGTTTATCTATTTTTTCTTGTGATTATCTGGCTTTATCTGTGGTATCATGACGTATATGCATTTATTTAGATCATCTTGAGTCGCCTTTCTTCATCGGTTTGCCGACGTTTGGGCACGCTTGCGCACACACACAAAAGCACCGCACAATATCACAGCTTCCGCGCCTTTGGGCAGGATTCGAAGTTCACTATCACGTAATACTGTCACTACCATGCGCTCTAAAATTTTAACACATTTAAGGGTGTAAAGAACTCTTCCCATAGACAACACTATTTTTTCTGTGTATAGCTACACCGCAAAGCAGGGGGTGCAGCTATACACCCCCTTGCTTGGGATGTAAGCAGAAATGGAGGCTGCGCTTTGCGGTAACACTGTGAGCCGAATACAATGTGATTTCGACACTTACCACACTACAGACTGTCATCGTACATGCACGCGCAAACATACACTCAAGCATATCAAGCCAGTCCACAACACAGAACGCCCGTCTTTCACAACAGTACACCGACTATCCCGAATATAGTACATAGTGCGTATGTTGACCTGCCATGCATTACTAGTGGGGGAAATTATTGTCCTGCGCAAGTACAGTATGAAAATTCGCAGAACACTTGCCAGTTCGCGGTGATCTGTTAACCTGAACCCCCCTAATAGTCAACGCCAAACTGCCACAAAGTTACCATACATCTGTAGCTTTCTCACTTACACCCTTAAGATAAGGATATAATTTAGCCAGAAGTGGAGTGTTGCAGGGTTGTTTTAATTCCGCACGACCAATCTTTAAAAATAAGGGTGTGGTAAAGATGTCGACAAGGGTGCTGGTAAGGGGAATACCCTTTTGCACCCATCAGGGTGTAAATTTTTGCACTGTGCATGTAGCAGTATACTGAGCGGGTCCGCCTTTTCCATTCTGTGCAACCCGCGACCTTTCCTTCCTTATTTATTTATTTATTTATTTATTTATTTATTTATTTATTTATTTATTTATTTATTTCTATTGCCCTTCGCACACTGATGTGAAAAGGATGACGTAGCAGTCGACTGAGGGCACGACTGTATCTCTGCGTGATCCCGGACGGGGAATGACACGGCGAGCCCATACACAGGCCCACTGTTAGTAAGGCACACATATGTCCAGTCTCCCTGTCGGCGTTCGTTCAAACGTTCTCTTAAATGAGTAATACGAAGGAACGCATCACTCATTAGGTGCGAAACACCTTAGGAGCCCGCGCTGTCGGCGTCTAACGTCGTTGTCGTGGTCACGCCCTCAAACGTGTGCTCAAAACAGGAGGCAGAACAAGTGCATAATTTATCATAACTGGTTCCAGTCAAGCTAACATGATTCAGAGTAATCTAACAGACAGGAATCATGTTGATTTAATCCCCTTAATTAACAGAAATCGGTTAAAATCGCATCCGACACGACGACCCTACACATACACAGTATGAATTCACTTCCCCCCGGGATCGCCCCACGTTTTCTGTCGACAGGGCAAAACAAGTGCATAGTTGATCGAAACCGGTTCAGGCACAGTGAATGATGTGTTCCTGTGGGAAACGCCGACGCATCACTGCTTCGCACGTCCCCATGTTTCACGTCACTGGAGCTGCGTTGTTATTTAGCTGATTCGTAGAAGCAGAGAGCGCATACCGCTGACTGTAAATGCGTAGGCATGCGACACTTCTCCAGACCAAGAAGGAAAGAAAAAGAACGAAAGCTGAGAAGTGAATTCAAGGTGATGCTATAAGAAGGAGCTGAGTCATTTGTTCATACAAGTGTTATGTGGAAGTAGGACATTTCCTTCCCCCTCCTCGCACGGTGTTGTTTTCTGGGCTCAAAGATTTTACTTTCTCTCTCTCTGTGGATTATTACTGCAGAATAGTCATTGCAGCATCGTTTCCTCGCACATCCTTTCTTCGTCGCATCATGAAAACAAAAAGAAAAAAATTTCACAGACTTCGCACTTTCACTCTGAAGTGCGAAGTCTGTGCAAACAGAGAAGCTGACGGCTCCACCTAGCTTTATCCCGGTTAGCCTAAGTTCTCGCGAGATTTTGGCGCGGCATCGCAAGCACCCGCAAGGAACACTCAAACATTGCAGTGCGTACAGTGTCGCTTATTTTTCCATTGCCGGCATCGCATGCCGGCAATGGAAAAATTCGTAGGCCGGCATCGTTTTGGCGACGCCTCTGCATATACAAACGGTTTCGCTCGTTTTTTACGGGCTCGTAAATCTGCGCATCACCGACGTTTTGCCTCCGCTTCACCGGCGCGATACTCAGGGTCGGTCCGAAGTCTCAGACTCTCTCGAGTAGGGGCGCAGCGGCTGTCATGCCGCACTTCCTGTTAGGGAGTGACGCGCTTCACTCATCTTCACGACGATGTGCTCGGCACGGAGAAGCGGGGCATTCTGTCGCCGCGCCGGCGACGCGGAGCCTTTATTACGAAAATCATCGCGGTGACGTCACTTCCGTAGCCGCGGCGAGACTCCTCGCGACAGAGATAGGCGCCGCGGCTCGGCCAAGCTAGGCATAAATGTGGCTCTGATATATTTCGATATAGCGACAGATGAAAGGCTTCCGCCTGTATGCAGTAGTGGGTTGAGGGCATGAGCGAAAGAGAAGAAGAAGTGCGCGTGTAAATGCTACACATTGGGCATTTAGTAGAAGTGTCTACTTGAGCTTATTTCATGATTTTGGGATGATGATCATTTCTTCAGAACGATCCGGCGTCTTCTGGCGGCTTAAACAGCTGCCCTGTTAAAACTAAGTCAACCTCAAAGTAGAGTGGCGATGATTTGCATTACATGACACCCAAACTGCTCCTCCTGGAACCTTTAAAAAGAAAGACAATCTTCTGCGCTTACCACCCATCTTCACGATCCGTTTAAGAGGGGAACGGTAACAAGAAAGGACACACACCTCAAGCCAAATGGGTGTTCAGAACTTGTAGATTCACCATAGTAATCTCAATAATATAATTATTTCTCGGGTTTTACGTCCCAAAACGACGATATAATGAGAAGAGCTGCAGTAGAGGAGGGTTCCGGAAATTCCGACCATGCAGTGGGGTTCGTTAACGTGCACTGACATCACGGATCACACGGGCTCTCAAACAGTTTGCTTATGAAAATAACGGTCACCCGCTGCTAATCGCGGACTTACAATTAAATGACTGGCGCACGTCACAGATAAGATTATCGGTGTTCGTGGCCGAACCGCGTTGTGCATTTTTGTTTTTGTTCTTTTGTTTTTTTTTCGATGCCTTGAAATGTGCTTCTGCTATGTTGTGTCCGCATGACAAAGCTCTTCATAACATCTTCTTTGTTACCGGCATAACATATCGCTCGATATGGACGTATGTACCAGATGTCCATTGAGATCGCGACCCCCTGCGGAAATCGTTACAGGAATTCTCTATGCGTTTCTCTGCTGCTTCTGTTGTCCTGAGACTAAGATACATGTCGCATGTCAAGTGTTCTTGTTAGTTTTTCTCTGTTTCTTTGCTTGTTTGTTTGTTTTGTAGGGAGCAAGGCTCCTTCCCGGAAGTGCGCGTTCAAACCCGTCTTTCAGATGTCGGGACGCCACTAAGCAAACTTCCACCATACCTATGTTTTCTAAAGACAGTGCTCTTTTTTTTCACATTCGTATTGTTGCGTACGTTCTCTCTCTTTCTCTCTCTCTCGCACATACACACACATATATATATGCACACAAACAAACGGAAGCTCAGATCCCTACAGCACCAGATGTACAGTGCGCAGGCGAGCAACGCAGTTGACATGGACAAAAGGGCCCGGGCCAGTGGATAAAAACATTACCTGCCTCTCTGACCTCCTTTTCCATACAGCACATTGTCCACAGACGTGGAGGAGGGTGCGGTTTGACGTGGTGGAGGAGGTGATGCCAAGTTGCGACGACGAGGCTGTATCTCTTGGGTTTCGAAATACGGAGCTCGCGAAGTCGACCGTGCAAACACTTTCTCCTCGCAGTAACCCCGGGATCCACATGTGACCTTCCGTTGGTCCTTCCCTTGTAACTCTTTCCACCGTCAGATTGTTCCTTTCGAACCTCCTCTCCCACATTGCTCAGAGATATGAAGGAGGGTGGCAGTGGTGGAAAGGGTGATCAGTAACAGGTGCGAGGAAGAACGGCAGTAGGTGACCGCTTCTGCGATTTCGAAAACAACGTTCGCGAATTGAAGTGCGCCAACACTGCTGGCGCATAGCAAGAGATATTTTTCGGGGTGTGTCATACGGTGCTCAAATGTCATGTGCAGGCAGGCACGCAGGCAACGAACTTTATTTCATATGAGGGGAAAGAAAGGCTGACGTTTTCTAGCGCTTAGTAAATATTGGGGGGTGTTTTGACACCGAAATATCACCCTTGGCTACACCCTGGTCAACACTGTGCCGTCTGAGCAACTCCAAAACGAAATGGGACGCTGTGTCTGTTGTTTCTTGCAGCTGTTTCCGCAGTCTGGTCGCCTTTGCAACCTCCTTATCAGCTGTTGATATGAGCGAGGGAATAGTCTTAGCGTGTAATTAGTAAGAGATATCTGAAAACGGTGTCATCGCCGTTTTGAAAGCATAGTTCGCGAATTGGAGCGCGTAACCGTTTTGTGCTCAGAATAACCACCAATTCACAGCCGGCTAGCAGTAGAGTGCGAAACTAATGGCTTCTTGGTACACGACGCTTTTGAAACAAAAGGACAGCTCAGTAGGCCGGACAAGGGAGGGACCGGCTATGCGTTTGTTCTCGGCCCTGTCCAATGTCTCGGTCTGTGACGCTTGTGAAACCACACCCGCGATGTTCTATTTGCCGTTTTCTCGTAGCCCTTTCCGCGCTGGAATTGTCCTTTCAACCTTCTGCACCCCCTCTCTCATCTCCATATAGACATAAAGGGAGGGTGTCTCAAGTGGTAGAGTGGTGGAAAGGGCTATCTGCAACAGGTGCGACGAAAAAGAAAAAAAAAAGGTATCTCCGCAGTTTCTCCGAAAGCGTAGCCCATGAATTTCGATGTGTAAATAGTTTGCCCTCGCGGTAACCTTCGGCCCGCACTTTCGATGTTGAGTTTCTCGTTTTTCGTGTGAATACTTCCTTCTTTTTTTTTTCTGCACTTCGTTTTTCCAGGGGGGAGGATTTTCAGATCGCACATGCTTTTAGCCTTCTCGGCTATTTCGCCTGTGGACATAATGGATGGTGCACCGGTGGTTGTGCGTTAGGTGACCGTAATAAGTGCGGGGGGAATAAGCCAGTATTTCCACAGTAGTTTAATTTGATCTAGATGGTCACTCATAGACTAAACACTGTGTCAGTATAAGATAAGAGTGAAACAAAATCGCACCATTATCAGTTCTCACTCCCCTCCGTAGCGTTGTCAAGTTAACGCTATATGTAGGTGCGCCTTCGAAAGCACGGTTCGCGAATTTGTGTCTGCACGCAGTTCACTTTCAGAATATCCCCCAACCCATACCCAACTTTGCATTCGTTGTTCGTTGTCTAACGTTTAATTTTTTGGCCGTTCGACTTTGCTGCAGAATGGCCTACGGCTACAGTCTTTACTAAGTGTCCTCGATCATTTTGTCTGAGGACATGAGATAGTGCAGCGGTGCCAACTGTCGTTTTGTGGCCCTTCTACGCTGCTGCTCAACTGACCACTGCTGCTCATCTTCAACGTGTACTCGACCATTTCGCCCGTAGACATGAGACAGTCCAGTAGTGCTAGTGGGGGAGAAGGGCAATCGCTAACAGGCGCCGAAGGTTAAGATAGTCTCCGCACTATATGGAAAGCCGAAAGTATATCACTGAATGCTGCTTTACGTGCTGCCAAAACTCACAATATGATCGTTAGTTGTGCCGTAGTGGACGTTTCGACCGCGGGGCATAAGGACAGTACAACGGCCTTTACGCAACCGCAGAGGCCCGTATCGAACCCGCGAAAACCAGTGTTGACCGACTTTGGTCACTTGTAAACAGTTCGACCTCTCATGAACCCCAGCATTTACACTCCGGCATTTCTTTTGAAGACGATAGTCTTTCTTGGGATACTTGAACGCAGAAATTTTGGTCTGTCTTTCTGTATGTCTGTCACACAATTCAGCCACCCGGCCAAAGCTTAAGCACTTGCCTAACGCCCAGCCATCTTGAACTGGTAGTTACGCTTATACTTGTGAACAATGTCGATCAAAAAGCAAATATTACGCATATCTGAGGCGCAACATCAATAAGTAATATTAGGTAGTGTGTTCATTTGCTAGAAAATACATAGATACGTAATTCTAAAGACCCTAGTGTTCGTTAGGCTGCGCTAAAAATGCGACGCTATGCACGAAAAGGCCTCTGCCGACGATTTGGTGCTGCCACCTGGCAGTTGCCCAGGGATTCTGCACAAGCTCATGTTTCTCGACGGCGCTGCCAGATGGCGTCCATATCTCACGCAGCGTAGTACGGCCGGCAGAAGACTATCGTCTTTCGACGATATTTGCAGCGAAGCACGCAGATACGCGGCCAATTTTTCCTTTCTTTTTCTTTCATTCCTTGTAACTGATTCTCCGATGTCCCTTTCGAGGTACCCGTGGGCCGTGCATCTGGCCGCGGCGAAATTCTCGAGGCGAGCAGCAGCGCCTGCATTGCGATACCAAGCTCTGCGCGAACAATAGGCAGATCGCCGCGTATGCACGAGGAGCGATTGTCTCGCAGAGGGCATCGCGTTGCATCCGTTGGCCATAGTCCGCGTGGCGCTGAGAAGCAACAGGCAGTCTGCAGCGGCGCGCCTCTCCGCCTCTTCCTTCCTGTCTGCACTCTCTCTCTCTCCCGACGCTCAATATTACATTTATTCTTTCTTTTGTTAGAGACAAATAACACTCGGTGCTCCATTACCCCGGTGCAGAATTGTGTACCTTTCATGCCCTTCTGTTTTTCTCTTTGTCACGTTCTTTCTCTCTGCAGCGGCATCGATGGCTCGTCCTTGCACGGCTACGGCACGAAATTCACAGTGACCCCAAGTAAATAGGCTTGTTTTTTTGTGTGAAGACGAGTTTGAAAGCACCTACTGGGAGCTGCTGTAGGACACGCCTAGACAATGTTCGCCGCCCCCCATGCTTCTCTTTCTACTATTTTTCTTTCTTTCTTTTTTTCTTTAAATGTGGAATCTCGAGCTTTTTTCACTTCTAGGCACTCGCAGTCGGGTTCATTTGCAATTCGAAGCGCTCTCCGGACACCTCTGTGCGCAAGGCATCGCCATTTCTTGCAACGTGTCGCGAGGGGGCCTTGGAAAGGACTCGCCTGTTTTCCGGTCTGTTTTTTTTTTTTTTTTTGAAACCTATTATTCGTCAAACTGTAAGGGCCAGTGTTCAGAATCCCTCTTTACCGTTCGTGGACCTTTAACGGGACTCGTAAACAGGTCGGTGTAATATCTACTAACAGGCCTTATAACTGCCGTTTGGCCTTTTGCCCTTCGTACTATTTTGGTGACCTTGACGCGCCTCAAAAGCGCACGGATGACGTGGAAAACAAGAGGTAATAATAGGACAGGTTTCCGAATGGGGACCTTAGTACGTAACCTTGTGCTAGACCGTTCAACATATAATATAGGCCATAAATGTAGAAGGGGATTTATTATATTACTACGTGACCACGGTTGTATTACCACGTGTATGGTTTTAAAAATGCACTACCACGTGTCCAGTAATTACTAAGTTATGGTAAAAGCTCGAAGAAGCCTCATAACTAGCCCTATCCGAACTACCTCCACAAGTCTACTGATCCCTCACCATGTCATATGAAAAGCGATGCAGTGTGGCGACAGGCTATGCCTGATTTCCCATGCAACAAATGCATGTGATAAGGAACGCAGTTTATATACTGAAGCTGACGTATGTGTGAATGTTGTGCCACTTATCGTGATTTCGTTACTCTAGTTGATCGGTTTGCCTCTTAACATGAAAAGTTCACGTCATTACTGAGGTATCTCTAGAATACGGCAGCCTTCATAAGCCGTCCTTCAGTCGCATTTCCGCCACTCGATAAAAGTTTATTGACATGTACAGACAGCTGTCGCCTTGAGGTTCAAAGATGTAACACAGTAACTTTTGCTCCGTCTGAGCACCGAACGACTTCACGGGCCCTGCCTGCTCTATGCGCACTGGTACAATATGCCTGAACAATTTGCACCGCACCTCACTCCACGACAATTCCCTAAAATTTGGCATTCATTATTGTGAAATTAAGCAAATCGCTCGGTGCGAGGAGCCGAATTCGCAATGCTGCCGTTTTGTTGCGAAATACAGTTGATCAGCCGGTTTCTCTGATTATGATTGATTGCTGGGGTTTTAAGCCCCAAGATAGGATTATATGAGATACACCGTAGTGGATGGTTCCGGAAATTTCGACCACCTGGGATTCTTTAACGTGCACTGACGATATCGCACAGTACAACGGGCCTCAACATTCCGCCTCCATCGAAATATAGCCGCCGCGGCCGAGATTCGATCCCGCGACCTTCGGATCAGTAGCCCAGTGCCATGACCACCGTGGCGGGGCGGCTTCTCTAATTGTGTGCGTCCGGCATTGTGACTGGTTGGAAAATTATTGTACGCACACTTTTACAGCAAGAAACTTCTTTTGAGAATTTGGGCCGAGAAGAACAAATCTATGGCGAAATCTCTTTCAACGCATCTCTCATCTCATGCATGCTGCAACGTAAGCAGAGTCACGCCAGCTATCGTTTTCACGCTTTGAGAGTGTCACCACTATATGACATCGCGTCGGCAATAGCTGCGAATTTCTCTTCTTCATCTTTTTGTTTTCCTTTCTCTTTTGTTTTTTTGAAGCCAGGTTTTCCCTGCGTCTATAGAAAGGTCATTGAATGTTTGCGTAAGTACTCTATTAAAGTAAAAACGCATTGTGATAACGCGGAATTAAGATGCTCGTAATATATCTCAAAGAAGTGTTTCTCTTACGAATGAACTGTTTCGTTTCTTTTTCCTTTTTCTTAGTCTCGTAGCTCGCTTATCTTTCCCATCGCGTCGGGTTTCCCCGAAGAAAACGGTTGGGACCGGAACAATTACGGCGGAGAAAGAAAAAAAGGAAAAGAAATTTAATTGTCGAACGACGATTGCGATGAGGCCGATTTCGCCGGAGCGCGGAGACCGCGAAAGGACGTCTCGGGAATCTGTTTTTCGTCGCCGACGACGACGACGACGATTTAAAAGAAAAAAAAAATAAGAATTTACAAGAAAAGAAAAGATATAAGAAGGGAAAAGGCCGGAACTGGAGAAAACGAAAGCGGAGTGTTCTTTTTTTCTTTATCTCTCACTCTCTCACTCTTTTTTTTCTTTTTTTGCTCGCAGAACGGAAGCGGCGAAAGGAACGGCGCCGTATCGACGATGTAGCAAAATGCGCATTTTGCACGCAGCGAGCGGTGGCATAAAAAAAAAGAAACCGTTGAAAACACTCGCATGTACACGTCGTCATATTCGCTAGTTTCGACTGCTACACTTTCGATGGTATGCTTTATTCGATTTTCGCGTATGTTCCGGGTTGTGTTAGGAAGTCTGGGAACTGTGCCCATATTTAGATTTCGTTTTCGGATTGAGATGTTTCGCAACCGTCGTATATTGAGCTCGGGGCCATGTTTTCGGCATCCTCAAATCGCATTTCCGCCACACGATAGAAGTTTATCCGCATGTGCAGTCAGGTGTCGCCTTGAGGTTCAAAGATATAACAGTAACTTTTCCAACGTCTGAGCACCAAACTAACTTCGCGGGCCCCGGCTGCTCTACGCGCATTGGTGTAATATGCCTCGACAATTTGCACCGCACCTCGCTCCACGACAATTCCCTGAAATCTCGCGAACAAAAGTGTGCGCGCATACATACATACATACATACATACATACATACATACATACATACATACATACATACATACATACATACATACATACATACATACATACATACATACATACATACATACATACATACATACATACATACCCCGCCACAGTGTCCTAGTGGCTGTGGTACTCGGCTCGTGAGATTCGATCCCGCGAGCCGGGATCGAATCCGACCCTTAGCGGGATCGAATCCCGGCCGCGACGGCTGCATTTCGATGGAGGCGAAATGCTTGTACTGTGCGATGTCAGTGCACGTTACAGAAAGCCAGGTGGCCCAAATTTCCGGAGTCCCCAACTGCGGTGTCTCTCATTAAACATAGCCTGGTTTTGGGTCGTAGAACAGCCAAATCATACGTACATATGAGGCACACCTTGGCGAGGTATCGCGGAATAATTTTGACCGCGTTGGTTGTGTACGTACACCTGATCCTACGTACAGGGGTGTTCTCGTGTTTCACCCCAATATAAACGAGACCGCTGTGGCCGTCTGTAGCATCTGTCCTCGAGCAGGGCACTGAGACGCGTTAGAGGGACAGTAAAGGCAAACGGGGAAGTGGTTTACACTGTTAAATTATATTTGAGGAACTCTATTGCCGTTAATTATGCGTTTTTATGTTCAATAATAATAGTGAAAATGTCTGTCAAGGTGTGCCCCGCCACGGTGGTCTAGTAGCTATGGCACTCGGCTGCAGATCCGAAGGTCGCGGGATCGAATCCCGGCCGTGGCGGCTGCATTTCGATGGAGGCGAAATGTTGAGGACCCGTGTACTGTGCGATGTCAGTGCACGTTAAAGAACCCCAGGGTGTCGAAATTTCCGGAGACCTCCACTACGGCGTCCCTCATAATCAGAGCTGATTTTGGAACGTTAAACCCCACACAACAACAACGACTGTCAACAACGGCTCTATGACGCTAGAAAGGTGCATTTCTGCCTCTTCGTATTCTGGCAAAATTCGCTAAATGGGACTTTTTGAAAAACGTTAAACCGATGGCTGCGTTGGAACACAATGTAAATATAATTACGTAGGCCTCAGCAGACACCGTCAAATATCGATGACGTCGCACATGTTTGTGTGCGGAAACCTCAGAGCGGCGCCGCTTTCACCCGTATTTTCCTGTTGCGCGCGTTGTAGCTTATACCCTCACGAGATGGGTGCTTTGGTTACTGTTAAAGGGCGCACTACTAACACGAGAAAAAATTGTTTTTTTTTCTTCATCGGTGTCGTGCTTTTTTCACCGCTATGATACCGTGGAATGCAAAAACATCTCTCAAATTTCTCAAGCAGAATCTTCAACACACCACGTTTACCTCTTTGAAAGATTTTGACCTTGGTCGATCGATCTTGCTACATTACTATTTTGATACAAAGCACGTTTAGTTCTGATGAAGTAGTCCGAAAAAAGACGCTAGGGTTTCGCCCTTGAGTTTTGTTGTTTCTGGGGTTTTCTTCCTGTTCGAAGAACCGTGGCAGCATTTTATTTATTTATTTATTTATTTATTTATTTATTTATTTATTTATTTATTTATTTATTTATTTATTTATTTATTTTCTACACACCCCGCTTCTCTGCGCTTCTCCGCTGCCTTCATGTGCGGCGTGCATCCGGCGAAAAGGGCACGCACCCTCTGACCTCCAGCGATCGTTGGCACCTACTCCGCAGCTCTGAGAAGAATGTGTACTTGCTTTCTTTATCGAAGGAGTCTTCAAAAAAAAGAAAACACAAAATCAAATAACGTGCCGCTTAGAACAGTGCAGCGCCGCACCGTCGCAGCTTCCATTGAGAAAGTGTTCATATAACCAGGCTGTGATAGCTAAACGCTTTCCGCAGCGTTGCGCACTCGACTCTGTCTCGTCTCTCGTTTGTCCTCGCCATTTATTATTATTATTATTATTATTATTATTATTATTATTATTATTATTATTATTATTATTATTTAAATCTGCAAACCGTGGCAATTTACACCATATGTATGCATGCCTAAACCTCTTCAAGGCGAAACTAGAGACAAAGCACTGCATTACATTGTTGCGTACTGTGTGGTCCTGCACCTCTACGGGTGTGTACTAAAGATGCCTATGTGCGCTCTATTTTCTGTCTCCCATTCTACTTATGACAGTATGCCCTTGCACTATGAACAATTGGGTTTTTTTTTATGTCTCCTGTTCTACTTATCACGGTATGTTCTTCCACCATTAACAGTTACCTGGGTTTTACGTCCCAAAGCCGCGATATGATCGTGAGACACGCGGTAGTTGGGCTAGGGGGGCGAATGAGAGGGGAAGGGGGGCGGAAAGGGGTGGGGGCGCTTCAGATATTTCGACCGCCTGGTGTTCTTTAATGTGCACCGACAGCGCACGGAAAGCGGGCCTCTGGCATTTTCGTCTCTGCAGAAATGCGACCGCCACGTCTGTACTTTCCATAACACAGGCTAAAAGTCAGAGTGGTTTGAGTCCTCTCAGTAAATCTCTTCAGTGTAGGACGTATTGACGCGTCAACGGATGCCTGTTGTCAGAATGGCTTGTTAAGCGAGTTGGTACATATTGTTGGTGCAAAAAGTCAGCAGCGGTGCCTTTGTCTTTTTCTTTTCCTACCTCATCTCCTTTTTTTTTTTTTTTTTGACCCCGCTCTATTCCTGTGCTGGCTTTTTGCACCGATAACTGACGCTACTTGCGTCTTAAGTGGTGGTCCTGAATGAAGCCCAAGAGAGTGGATAGACAAGGTAAGTACCTTCGACGCCGGCCGTCGCGTTCGCATTTCGTTGGATGCGAAAATGTTCGTGCGCTGTTATCAGTGCAGGTGAGAGATCTCCAGGCCGTCGAGGTTTCCCGAGCCCTGCACCAACAGCCAGCAGTTTCTATTACGTACTTCCAATCTTGAGCACCGAGGCCATGAAATACACATACCAAAAGACATGTGTTTCGCCTTTTTTTTTTACCATTATAAGAAGAACAAGGGGAAGGGGTGTTGCATGTTTATTTATTTATTATCTATTATTTATTATCATAACATCAGGGCCCAATGGCCATTACAGAGGGGGTGGGTACATGGGTTACAAATAAAAAAAAAACATTCGAGCCTATAAGGACAAGGATAATATAAACATACAGTAAGAGCAGCAAAATACAACACAAATTAAAAACAAAACAAATGAAGACAGCAAGATTCGAGTCATTTTAAAAGATGATCTGTTACAGCGGTCTTGAATGATGACGCATCTGTCAAGGTGGCGATAGAAGAGGGAAGGTGGTTCCACTCCGAATGTAATGCGTCAAATGGCGCTGATGTAATGCGTCAAATAGCGCTGATGTATCGAGGACACACGAGAGCGCTGCCGAACTGCGTTAACGGGATGGAGGAGATGCGAACAACCGCCGATTGCACGTTTGAAAAATTTGTCGCCTACACACACACAAAAATGAAAGAAAATGACCCAGCGATGACTGTACTGGCTGAACAGGTTAGCAAACCGTTGCGTTTCTGGGTAACTTGACGGGTAGGCGCATAAATTACTATCAGTAATCCATTAGTAAGGCAACAGTAGCGTGACGCATTGCAGAAATGCGTTCTGTTGTCGAGATGCGGGCAGCTTTTACAGATCGTGCGTCGTAGGCCCGCACAACCGGAACGTACACGTCGTGGGCGTGTCTTGTCTTCTGTAGAGCTCCCATTGGCGCAGGTAGCATTGTCCGACGGCCGGCGAGCCAATGTCATGGTTATGCTGCGCTTGTATGATGTGTGTGTGTGTGTATGTCTGTGTGAGAAAGAGCGAGAGAGAGCCATGACGTAATTTGCTGAAACACTGCGAGGGATCCATACCTAGGCGAAAAAATAAAACTTTCCGAAGGTTGTCAGCTATGATAGATGACGTGTGAACGGGAAAAAATATGGGTTCACTATTGTAAATCTTTCTTTTTTTAACAAGCGGACGAGATAAAAAATATGTTCCAATATGACAGCACCTGCAATGTCCAAGAACTTGTTTTGCTTGGGTTACTTGATATTTATATTTTTGAGAGCCAAGCGGTCGCTAAAACAGTGCAGGACTATATTTCGTAAGCGGGCCAGATTCGCGGGTGGGCAACGCGCAGTTATTGTTTCGTCGGCAGCAGATATTTTGTCCACGTTCTCGAATATTCTCGAGGACCTCGCGGGAATACGTGTACGGGTGCCAAGTGACGCCATGTTGGTGACACAGCGACAAGGACCACACGCCGTGATCTTACGGAGATATCTCTAAGGAAGTGGCGCTGTTGGTGAGTCCGCAGCAACGGTTTACGGATGAGAACGTCGGCTGTGGAATAGTAAGCTCCGGATTTTGCATGCCGTAGAAGTTGCCAGCTCCGCGCGAAATGCGCTACAGTCACAGTGCGTGTCGGAAGGAAGCAACTTGTTAGTATCACTTCAAGAACAGTTGCAGGGCGTTTACTGGAATGTATTGAGCAATTGCTGTAGCGTATTAAAGCGCGTACATTTATCTGAACATAGCTGCACGCTCTGATGCGGAAATTACGCTGCAAGGGCTAGGTAGTGCGGCGCCATATGTTAACGAAGTAAAGCGTAGCTGTTTTTGATGGGCGGGCGCAGCGGTGTTCTCGGGGTCTTGTTTTCGGCAGTTAGAGCTTGAGGGTTTGTGGGGCGTTATTGCGTGGCTGTGTTTTAGGCAGTAGGTTTTGGAGGGTTCTTCGCGGCTAAGCCTTGTGTGTTGCTGCGTCTACTCCTCCCCTCCCACCCCCCCCCCCCCCCCCCGCCTTCTTTTCTTTTTTGGTATTGTCATCGTCGTTGCAATCACGGAAGGCTATACTTACAATGTAGACCGTCTTGAAACGCCGCTGCTGCAACCAGACCCGTGATTGACAGCCAAAGATGCCCAACAATCTAGAGGCAGTGATAGCGTTCCTATCGAGCGTGGTTGAATTCCGCCGTCGACGCCGCGCCGAGAGTTCGGTTCGTTCTTTGGAAAACGACGCCGAGAGACTCTCTAAGATGTGCAGCTATAGAGATTTGCACGTTACAGTACCGCCGTAATTATTGCGTAGTGGGTACTTCCTTACTTCGCGAAATGATAATAGTTATGACGCAGGGGATACCTATCGCCTCTGCTTGCACTAGTTTCCCCAAGCGTTAATTAAAATGACCTCTAAGAAGGTCGCTCCTCCAGCTTACACTGTCACTGTCCTGCGGTTCCGCGCAGGCCTGGCTCTTTTTTTTTCCCTCTCTCTCTCTTTTCCTCATCGATCGCGGTTACGGACACTATTGTCACCAAAACACGTTGTTCTAAGTGAACCCGTAATTGCTTAAGCTGTAAAAGACTTGATAATGAGGACTAGTTTAAGATCCTCTAGGACTAGTTTAAGATTATATTTTTATTCCTTATTTTTTTTATTACGATGATGTCACATCATTTAAGCGAAAAGGAGTAGCCGTCACCAAAAATGGCGACAGCAACTCCTTAATTTTTTTTCATCAATTAAAAAGTGATAATGAGGCACTTCGCAGTGAAGGACATCGGTGAATTTTGACCACCTGTTGACGTGCACGTAAACCTGAGTGTACGTGTGGGCTTGCATTTCGAGCCTCATTGAAACGTGCCACCCTGTGCGGCCTGTAATTGCACCCGAGCCCTTCAGCTTAGCAGCGCAGCACGTAAGGCCTTACCATACCAGGTGTGTCCGTTGTTGCGAGCTGTGCGTTGGTACTCAACTGAATACTATGATATCGTATGTAGCCACACCGAATTACTTTGTTGTATATATCCAAACTATAGCAGAAGTTGAGGGTAAGGTGGATGGATGCTTGAAGGGTTGAAAAAAAAATACGCTGACGACAATGAAAAACCGGAGAATGTCGCTATACAGAGCGAACGTTTCGGCAGGTGGACTTGTCTTCGTCAGGGTTAAATAACTAGGAAACACGTGACTGCCCTGACGAAGACAAGTGGACTTATGGAGACGATGTTTATAGCGACTTTTTCGTACTTTTCATCGTTGTCAAAGATACATACATACATACATACATACATACATACATACATACATACATACATACATACATACATACATACATACATACATACATACATACATACATACATACATACATACATACAAAAAGCTTTATTGTAAGACCAGAGGGACTAGTTTAAGGAGGTCCTAAGACCCCCTCAACCAGTCGCCGGCTCCACCCAGGTCGGCACCGGAAGATGAGGATCCTCCGCGATGGCCCAGGCCCTCCAGACAGCTAGTAGTTGCAGACCCAGGTCCGGGCTGTGTAACGTTGTCAAAGATGTTTTTTTTTTCCCACCACTTCGAGCATCCACGTTCCCGTGAACTTCTGCTCTACTGTCTGAAGATGACGGGCAAAGCTGTCACCGCCATCATAATCAGCAGCAGCGACCTGTCTACGCCCACTGCAGAGCAAAGGCCTCTCCCATAGTTCTCCAATTAACCCGGTCCTACGTGAACTGCGGCCACGTTACCACCGCAAAATTCTCTATCTCATCTGCCCGCTCCCTCCCCGCCGTGCTTGCCTTGTCTGGCGACCCACTCTGTTACCCTGTCCACGCCCATTTCTTCTTCTTGATTATTCCGTCCTTATTGGGGATAATCCTTTAAAAACCACGTTGTTATATATTTTGCGTAAAAAGATATGACCAATGTCCACTCTCCTTCCGCACTACCATCTCACGCACTTTTATTGCCCCGCCACGGTGGTCTAGTGGTTATGGCACTCGGCTGCAGATCCGAAGGTCGCGGGATCGAATCCCGGCCGCGGCGGCTGCATTTCGATGGAGGCGAAAGGTTGAGGCTCGTGTGCTGTGCGATGTCAGTGCACGTTAAAGAACCCCAGGTGGTCGAAATTTCCGGAGACCTCCACTACGGCGTCTCTCATAATCACAGCTGGTTTTGGGACGTTCAATCCCACAAATCAATCATCAATCGATCATGCACTTTTATTCGCGCGCTTTCGCTACGGCTTCCGTTGCCTTGACCGTTCGTCCAGTCAGTGTTTCGGAAGTGCTGTAGTGAGGTGATTTCTTCCGATGCAGAGGGTGCGGGTGTTTGCTTCGGTTGCCACCTTATGTATCCTCGCGCGGTTGCTTCACCTCTGTCATTGGAAGGTTTGAGTTTTTCCGTGTGCTTCTTTGCGCTTACGGAAACCGGGTTAACAGAAAGGTACACGTGTAGGGTAACGCTTTAGCTCCACCTGTTCATGAGGATACTAACAAGAATCACAAGAAAGCAAATATATTGCAGCGACCTTCGCGTTTTTCTGAGATGCTTGTGTAAAACATCGGAAGTGAGGTAATAACGCATTAACTTACAGTGCTCGCATTATTTTCTTTCAACAAGAGTAGTGAAGCGACCAAGACAAAATTTCAGTGGTAACCGTTTTGCATAAGCAACGCTACCAGCTCAACCACTGCAGTCATCGGCTTCGGTAATTCGGTACTTGTAAACGCAAGGAAATCTACGCACAAACTGAAGTTCTGTGTTGCTTCTCATAACAGACAGTTCCCGTGAGCTTAGCAGAATGACATGACCAAAGTGCACATGGACAGAACGCTCCACGGGCCACAGCACTTAGCGTACGCACGCTATTTCGCAGATTTTAACGTTAGCATATTTCCGTGGTTTACGTAGTTCACGAAAAAGTTGGCGCTAGTTTCGTACAACCGCTTCGCAATGAATTTTGGCATTGCTGGTGAATGATTGGTTTCCAGCAAATGACGGTGTGGAACCACCGAGTTTGCCATAAGGCAGCTTAGACGGCCGAGTGTTATGGACAACTCTAGCTAGCTGGAGTTTTGAGACTGCTTCCGGTATCAAGCGTTGCTAGGCCTAATAAGAGAGCAGTTGTAAAGGATTCTGCAATGCATATATTCTTGTTTTCAGACCATAGTTGATATGTATCTGTTTCTCTTTCTAAAAAATTCCGGGATACATTTTTAGGTGTGCTTTGTAAGTCCTTTTTCTTATTTATTTTGAACGCATTTATCCTCCGATAGGCTACGCCACTGTCATAACTACCGAGATGTAAGCGCTATCCCACTAAATTAAATCTTGATTCCGACTACGAACGTTTGCGGTACTGTACGGCGTACCCTTCAATTCCACTGTCACACTCAAGCTAAATAAAAACTCCCTTATGTTTTGCACTTAGCATGTTCCTAAGCGTCTGGGTGAATGCTTTTTGCCTTCGCTGGGCATATCGTAGCCGTTTTGCTAGTGCTAACGTTATCGTTATCTGTCGGGGGACGAGACGGGGTTTCGCGCATTGAGAGCAGAGATTGTAAACGTACAAAACTCACCCACGAAGTACAAGCCGAACGAATGTTTTGGCTTCATTATGCTTGCGATGGGGGCGAAGATGCATTGTGTCCCGTAGACTTCAATTTCCAATGCACGTGAACTGCGTGGCATCCCCCATTTAATGTTATCCTAAATCCAGACTACGAGGTTTGTGTCTGTTGAATGTTTGCAGAGGCATGCTTTAGAGTTCGTAGATTACACGGTGGATATAGTCTTGGGGACACGACTTCTGGGAAAACAGGAAATTAAGTCGAGAGAATAAGCATAAGGGGAAAGTAGCTTCCCGGAATTCTGTCTGCTGTAGCGAGTAGGGAAGCGGCTCGCTCTGTTGGTTGCAATGATGTCGAATGTGAAAGTGATACCAGACCGAAAAGGAAGACAACATCGCCGACGCCGCCAGCCCGCCGCTAGACGGAAAGATTACAAGGAAAAACCGAAAGGGAATGTGGCAGGAAACTTACGCTATCGGTAGATATATTGAGAGAGCAGGAAAGAGGGGCGGTAAAACAATAGGGTGGAACGGGAAGGAATGACAAAGGGCGCGACGAAGGGGTTTGGGGAATGGAAAGGCGTACGCGAACGATTCGCGTTCGGGTTTTTGCTGCCGAAGGCTCAACTTTTGTCGGGCCGGACTCCACCATCGCAGCACAAAAGGCAGTCGAGCGATTCGCTCTGTTTTGGGAGAGAGGGCACATGGAGGGATTGTTCGAGGGACGAAGAGGGAACGCGGCTATAATAAGGAAAGAGCACAGAAGGAAAAGGGGACAGCGAAGTTCTTCGGACGAGCCCCGGATCCCTGACGTGAGCGGGAGAAGCGGTGGAGGGGAAGGCGTTGAGGGAAAAAATGGGGATAGGAATGGCAGAACCATAAGAGAAAAAGGACAGTACCGAGCGGCGCTGTCTGTACATAAAGTGCCTGTCTGTCCTGAAGGAAGACAAAAAGCGAGGACGGGGAAAAGAAAGAAGGGATGATTCGAACAAAACGAAGGGTGAGGGAGCGGTGAAAGAGAAGCAGATTTAGCGACATAAGCGAGGGAGAAAGGGCCATGAACGAACGGGCGCCCGAAAAAAAAGTGAGAAAGAACAGAAGGCTACAATAACGAGGAAGAGCTTACAACTATATATATGTGTCTGGCGTCTGCTGCGGGTCCTCGGCGTTCCTGCGCGCCGTCGCTGGGAAGTTTAGGGAGCGAGCGAAGACGGGAGCGCGCCGGAATGAAAGATGGGGAAAGCGGGTCATCGCGGAAAGGAGGGTGAAAAGGCAGTGCCTCGTTCCCCGACTTGCCCAGTGCCGGCCGTAGACTCCTGGAAAGGGAAAGCCATAGAGGACGAAGAAAAAGAAAGGAAGAAAGGCGAGACTGTATGAATTGTTGTGAGAGAAATGAAGAGAAAAACACGGATAACGTAGCGGTGAGGATTTGAGGGAACGTTAGAGAGGAAAGAAAAAAATAACTGAGGTAAGAAAGGGGAGGATAAGAGATGGGAGCTGTAGCGAAAATAAAAACCACTGGTTGCGCCTGTCGAAGCCAGCGGCTTTCGGGAAGAGTGCGTTGATGCCGAGGGAGAGGGGATTATGGATCGAGAAGGAGAAAAGGTTTGTTGCGTGGGGGGAAAAAGGGGGAAAGAGGAACCTCTCCTGCAGATCGAAAGAAGCGCTCTACCAACGCTCAAACCGGGTCGAGAACGTGCGGAAGAGCAAGAAGTTTTCTTCCCCGCAGTGGCAGGGAGGGCGAGCTCTCGGGCGGGGTGCGGCATGTGTTGGGGGGAAAAAAAGGCAGGGAGGGCTGGAATGGGTGACCGTCGGGAGAAGGAGCGAGAGGATAAAAAGTTTCCCGGACATTGAGGGAGGTGGGTCGCCGGGTGGTGCCTCTCTCTAGGAGCAGGCTGCCTTGCTTGGTGTTTTCGTTTCTCTGTGTCCTTTGTTTTTTGTTCTTTCGAATGTGTACCTTGTTGTTCCATGGCTGCCGTTAGCGCTCTCCCTATATTTTTTTTCCCTCTCTTCCGCGGTGCTACGTCTCCCGTTACACGTGGGTCTTCCCTGCAGCAGTAGCAGCAAGCGGCAGGCTCGATACTGTTTTCTTTTTTCCCTTCCTGTTCCCTTCCCTCCCTAGTCGGTTCGGTCGCTGGGGCGACCGGCTCGGCCACTCTGTCGAGCAGTGACTCCTCCTTATTCGCGTGGGGGAAACAAAGTTCCCCATACCAGGGCGTTGTCGGAGGGTATTGGCGAGTTTGCGTGGGTGAGCTGAAAGAGTGGAGGGAAAGTCGAGCACTCCGTTAGGAAAGAGAGGGGAGAATGCTGCTGGGAAGCCGTACACTTTCTCGCGCGGTTCGGCAGCTAATGCACGCCCGTTCGTTTGCTGCTTCATGTTCACTTGCCGTTGGGAGCGCATACGCGGCGTGCCGGTGTGAGACGGGAGAAGCCAGGACGAAAAGGGGAAAGGCTGGACCCAAAATGCTTCGCGAACTTTCGCTGTTGTCCAACTACTTCCTTATATGGGTTCTTTGTGGTAGCTTGTCCCAAAGGAAAGCAAACAAATCCCTTCGTTCCTCTTCGTCGCTCCTTGTGAGTTGGAACAAAGCGCTCGAGCAGAACTCGGCGTGGACGGTAATCGGTTCTGGCGCCTGAGCTTTCATTTCTTCGCAAGAGTGTCTGTGTGTTCTCTATCGAGTTACCACGGCGGTGGTTGTGCTTTCTGGGTTATATAGGGGAGGTCTGCTTTGCTGCAAGCTTAGGTACTGAGTTGTGTCTGTTTGTGTCTGCTTGTAACTTCTCTATCGTAAAGCTTTTGATGTCCTCGCTGTGCTAGCGGTACGGCGTTGTACGGTGTGGCGCAAGGAAGTTGTACTTCTTGATGGCTCATCCCTCGGGTCGTCATACTCTTAACCAGGATGACGTTGCGCAGTTTCCCCTATGTAGTCAAGCTACGGTGCTTGTGAGCACACGGTGATACCTGTACCACGGCAAACCGTGCTGATTATTCTATTACTCCAGCCAGTCAGTATCCACGGGATCGCTAGGAGAGAAATCGATTTCAACTATGTGCTGGCTGCGCACTTCATGCATACATGCATTGCAAGAGTTGACCGGTCTGTTTGATATCAAAGCTTGCTGTCTAATTTCTGTGTTTGAAACGCTTCCCGTCGTATAGGCAGCGGCGTTAGTAGGCCAGCTTGTGTGCACGAAACCGCAATGCTCGTCAAACACTTTGTGCAGCCCTTCAGATTTTTTTCGTGCCTTAGATCTGTGCGATAAGTAACGTTTCGAAGTACGCATCTTTGATGCCGAGACATGCTCATCATCCTGTTGCGTCTTTTCAAAATAGCGATCGCCATCATGAATGCGTATGGAACTGCAAGCTACAGTAACACCGCAATCCTTTTCTCGAAATATTCGGATTCAGTTCCCTTGCGCGTTATCCTACTGCAGCCAGCGGGTACATGAAAAAGCAATGAGGGCGAAACGCAAACCCCGGAGCCTAGCTCTAGCCACTTCCTTACCCTTTTTCTAGCTTCTCCATTCCATAGATCTCAGCGCAGAAGAAGGGAAGTATTTGAAATAAGCCTGCCTACGTTTCGTACGCTACAACAAGAATGCATAACAAATAGAGTTTAAGCATGGTAAACAAGACAGGGTGAAAGGAATGAAAACCAAAACTAAAGCACGAGGAACGTACCACAGGGGTGCAAAAAAAAAAAGCTAAATGCTTCAAAACGAAACCTCGTCAACTCGGGGAACTCCTAGTGCTGCTTTCGTGGAATGCGCGGGGTTCGAGGGCGGAGATGGGGGGGGGGGGGGGTGGCCAATAAGGTGAACACAGCAAAGTAAGGGAAAGAAAAAGGCTTATAACTGAGGCACGGAAAGTTCCCAAGCGCTCGTTTCACCATATCCACCTTTCTTTTTCCCGGATACCTCTTTTCCCCCAAACCGCTCCCCCTAAAACCCGGGAAAACTTTAAAACTGAAGTATAAACCGCCCAGAATTCGAGGGAGCGGGACGCATTGCGGCTGGCGCCAGGAAAGGGAATTCATACGGAAGGTTACAGATAAGCGAAACATTTCTCTTCGTCGAGACGCGCCTCCCCATTCCCCACGTTTTTCTTCCCCCACCAGGGCGCTCTCCAAAAGCGTTGCCTCCTAGTTCGCCGCCACAGTGGCTCCTCTTCCATCGTAGCGACGTCTTACTCTTTTTTTTTTTTTGAAGGTAGTAAAACTCCGATGGGCGTACGAGGAGGTGCGCGAAGAGTGGAAAAAAAATATAAAGGAATGGAAGGGATGGTGGTGCCGGAGCAACGAAGATTTAATAACCGGGAGCACCCCCGCCCTCCCCCACACATCCCCAAACTCTATGAAGTGTGGGGAAAAAAAAAGGGGGGGGGGAATGTTAGAACGAGCAACGCAGTCACATGGAGGCAGGTTTCATACGGTGGTGAGACAGCAATAAAGGAAGCTTCAAAAGTGTCAACGACACGGACAAAAAGAAAGAAAGCGACAACGCCAGAATATTAGGGAGGGAAAAAAACAGGGAAAGGAAATTCGCGAAAGAAAGGAAACAGCAAGAGAGAGAGCTTCGAAGCCAGCGAAGGAACAGTTGCTGGCTGCTGCGGCGCTCGGATTTAAAATCACGAAAAGGAAGAAAAGGGACGTTAAAATGGAAAGAAGAGAGGCGAATGAGAATCAAGAAGGAAGAGGAACCTAGGACAAACAAACTGGGAAAAGAAGAAAACGTTATGGGAGGAAGGGACAGCAAAGGGAGCCAGCGAGGGAAGCGATGAGGATGTTGAGGGAGGCAGCAGGATTTGAAAATCGAGTGAGCTACGCGAGGAAAAGAAAATAGGGAGGGAAAACCTAAACTATAGGTTTCTTGTTCGGCGAGTTATATTTGCCTCATCGTCCGCCGCCTGCCTGCTGGGACACCCGTCTCTTGCGGGAGTCGGTCGACGTCTCGCAGTCGGCGTTGCGCAGGGGACGCTGCCGCCGCATTTTTTCCGCTTCCTTTGAATTACACGTGTTTCGCCTCATTCATTTTTGTTTTGTTGTTGGGGTTCTTTTCCCTCATTGCGTTTCAATTTCTCCCCTTTCATCGTCCCTCTTTGATGCGGCATTTCCTTTTTCGCTTCCGCCCCTCCCTCTTTCCCTTGCGCTGATTCTGCGCTTCTTTTTCTTTCTGGGTATAATGCAGGCTTTTCTTTCGTGCCTATTCGAAGAAAAGTGCTCACAGGCAATGCAAAAGCGGCCTGCAATGTCTAGCTTCCCCCCTCGCTTTTTGCCATCGTGTTTCTTCCGCAATCCTTCTTTCGGAGTATGAAAATTGCGTGCGCCAGCCTAAGTACGGAGAAAGCAAAAATGGGGAAGTTGGGGAGAAAGGGTGGGGGAGGAAAACGTAAGCAGCTCAGGAATTCTCGAAACGAGTAGCACAGCCAAATAAAAGTAGCTTTTCGCTAGAATTACGATGGTAAAGCTCTCGCTCGCGCTGCCGGGTTTGGAAAGGAAAGAGTGGGAAGCTCTACAGGAAAAGCGGCAGTGTGACTGCAGCGTTTGGGGAATACGATTGGAGGGTAAAGTAGGGAAAAGGAGAGGCGCTGGCGCGGCAGGTGAAAAGTACAAATGATTTTGGAGAGCGAGTAGCTTGTCAGCCGTTCTCTTCAAAAAGTTGTAGATATAAAGAAGAATACGACGTTGTAAGAGGAATGACAGAGAAGAGAAGCAAATTCCGGGGAACACGCATAAGTCCCTCGCATAAAGATGGAAACAGAAGTGCGAGTGAATGTGAAAATGGAGAGGGAAAGCGGTACTCCCGCTGCTGCTGCTGCTTCCTGATGGAAAATACCGCTGCAGAAATGCGACGTAGCAATGGTGGAAAGGGTGTGTAGGGAAGAGTTAGGGAGATGAGGGCGTTGGGTGGTGGAGGGGGAAGGGGTGGGGGGGGAGATCGTCAACATCTCTCCGCGAGCCGAAACAAAACCACTTCGAATTGAGACAAGAAACGAAAAAAAATTGCGATGTAGCTGGTTGTTTGTGCGTGTTGGGTGATGAAAGTGGGGAAAAAAGGAACCAAAAGGGAATAATGACGATGTTGAGAAAGGGCACCTAGAGCTCTCGACTGCGGGGAAAGAGCGCCCATAACGAGAAAAATAACTGGGGGAAGCTTGTACATCGTACTTTCCTTCTTGGTTCCTTATCCATTTTCCCTTATTTTTTTTTCTTGAGGGGGAGGGGGCTCTGAGGGAGTGGGGTGGATAGCGATGCCAATGGCTTCTTAGGGAAAGCGAAAAGGGTGGGAGTCAGGGTGACGTGTGGAGGAAGGAGGGAAAAGAGAGATAGCCGTGCACAAAAAGGATCTGCTTACAAGAAGAAACACAGATAAACAGGCAAATGACGCGGCGTTTCTTCTTTTAGAAAGTGAGCACCATGTAGTGTGTTGGGGCGGTACAGGCACGCGAAAGGACGTCAGGGGGAAACTGGCAAGTTTCTTTGTTTATTTTTCAAAAGACTGGAGAGATCACAGGAGGTAGAGGAGGTAGCAGTTGTTAAGGATGCGTATGGTGGGCCAGAAAGAAGGCAGTTATGGGGAGAGGGGAGCGGGGAGGGCGCTGCATTTTCGCAAGGAAAAATGAAACCGACTCGTTTGCAATTTTTATTTCAGGAAGGGTGAAAGGAGCCGGCTTTGGATCCGCCAGTGTCTGGGTGGAATGCAGCATGGTGTACTGTGCTCAGACAGAGGGGAGGGAGGTGGAAGGCGTGGTTGGGAAGGGGGGAGAGGGATGGTGCGGGCGGGGGGGAAGGGGCGACGAGCTAGTGGGGACATCAAACTTTATTCTTAGAGAGGGTAGAGAGGAAGCCCGAATGGTGAGGGGACACTTCGAAAAGGCTTCGAAACAGAAGCTGCCATAAAAATAAAACCGAGGAGGCCTGACAGCGGCGTCAGTGACGCGAACAAGGAAAAAAGGGGAGTTTGCGTCGTGTGACGATATATAGTTTTTCTTTTTACCTCCGTTCCTCATTTCCCGAGAAGGGAAAACCAGCGTATATATTTTTTCTTCCTCACTCGCTGTATTTGTGTTGCCCGCCTGCAACGTAGTCTCTTGTTTTGCTTTTCATTCTCACTTTTTAGAAAATTCCAAAGTGGGCCTTTGTGTTCTATCGGTAGAAAAAGTCCTTCTGCGAACGCTGCGATGGCTACATTTTAAATCCCGAGGATTTCCGTAGTTGATCCTGGGTGGAAAGACAAGCTTTGTGAAAATGTGGTTGCGACTCCACTGGCTTGGTAACGAGTGATCCGTGGCAGGTTCGACAAAGCAACAAGGGGCTCGGTACAGAAAGTGAAAGAAATGAATACGGTCGATGTAAGCAAGGTACTTCGATGTCTTCCATATATGTAAAAGTCGCGTAGCTTTGCACAGTATGCTGTGCAGTTTAGCTGGAACACTGCATAGTGTCCTGCTGTCGTACCTTATCTCGTCCGTCAACATTTTCCTATGAGCCGCGTATTTTCTACGTCAACTCAAATGGCTGAAGAAGTTAAAGCTTACGCCATCCTAAATCACAAAGCTTCTCTTACGCGAATGCGTCTGGCGATTGAGTGAATGTCTTCGCTAATGATACGTCCAGCATCGGGATTAGCCGAAATGTTCTGCGAACTTCTTTTTGTGGCAATATGCTGTTGCAAACACGGCTCCACTAGCCGAATCCACAAAGCAGCTCTTTGGCATGTGTGTCTTGTGATTAGTCGGATGGCTTCGCTAGTGATGTGCCCAGCTTCAGGATCGGCTGAAATATTCTTTTACGAACCTTTTTGTCGTAAGGCGTTTTTGTGAATACGGGCCCTGGGATGGTATTCAGTAACGCAGCTTACGATCAAAAATGTCCGTAAGACAACATTTCAGCCAGCCCTGATATTGGATATAACATTAGCGAAAGCACGCGACCAATGGCAAAAAGCACTTATGAAAGAGAGGCTTCGTGAGGAAGCTGTGCAGTCGCGTCCGCCGAAGACTAGTCCACTTGTAGAAACGTTGACTCCTGCTACATTCTCTGTTCTCATTCGTTTTTAGCAATCTGTTCATCGATTATGATATTGAGGCACACTATAGCGGAAGACTTCGGATTAATTTTTACCGTTAGAGATTCTGTAACGTGCAGACTTTAATCAGTATTTCGGCGTCCCTGCGTTTCAGTCGTACTGCAATGCGACCGCCGTGGTCGGTAATCTAATCAGCGACCTCGAGTATATCAACGCGACATATCAACCACCAAGTAACTACAGCTGCTCTTGGTTAGGTTAGATTATCTTAGGTAGAAAAAGGCTGGTTTGGGTTGGAGAAAAGCGGGTGATGGTTTGTGGTTCAGTTGATGGGGCACGTCGCTTGAGTTTGGCAAGGTGGACCCGCGGCATGGATGTAGATTTAATGTGCAATGTTGCGTTTGATGTTTGGTACACGAGCTTCAAGTAGTAGTCTTGCCTGATCAGGCACGACTACTAGTTGAGGCTCGTGTATCGTAACAGTTATGGTCGTGTTTTCTCAAGAGGTACATATTCTTTTATAGTCACTTTCGTCTTACAATACTGAAACCTGGCAAAACTAGTTTGGTCCATAACCTGGCCGGCTAGTAACGAGACCAGTCGTTAAACATAACTACGTAATTCGACGAATGGTTGCAGCATTGACGAAAGGAAGCAAACCAATACGGATATGACAGTACACTCAATTCAGCTGTACAGAGGAATAACAGCAGTCAAATTTATCTTTTATCAAACTGACGCTTATAGATATTGAACATAAAACGTTTCTTGGAAGAAGGAAAATTAGGCGTTCCTTTCACATTAGTCGGTACAGCACTTCAAATGAGAGGACCATGAAATTCTAATGGCTTTCTACCGTAAGCATGTCTGGTAGCTAGTGAATTTGGGCAGCTCTTCGCTTCAGTTCTTGTGCAGAGCGCTGGCAACGTTGACATGCTTACTGGGAGAGGGTCATGGTTTTTTATTATTCCGTGTACTATGTCAGCAGCGCTTAATACATGAGCTGAATCTAGCGGAAGTGCACGGATGAGTTGGCACTGCCGTTTTGTGCTACCTGTCCTGTTTGCAAGTGCAACAATTCTCACTGCCCTCTTTTGTAAATGGCTAATATATTTCATAATACGTTTCATATGTGCTGCCCCACGATGTCATGCAGTAGTTGAGGTAGCCCTGTTTAATTTCAGCCGCCAGCGCATCATTTTCGCGCGACATTATCCACGCTTACCGATGATGCAGCACGGAATACTCGCGCACAGGTACACACACGTATACATTAGTGCCTCGTGCCACATGGTACGTTCTTTCGGGGAAGTGAAACCGTGAACGTGATGGAAGAAGGTACGCCTGTAAAGCGTGCTCTGCCACATCAGTATCAGTAGTGCCAAAAACACTGCGCTCCAGGGGCAACAGCGTTGCGGGGAAGTACGCAGTATTGTGCGGTCGATGTAGGAAATTGATCCGAGTGAGGAGGACAAGGCGAACGCATATCGAGCGACGCTCTTTTAGCCTTTAACTAACCTCTTAGCCTTTCTTTGGTTAACCGGCGTCAAGTTAGCGATGTCGTGACGTATCGGTCATGTTACCACCCTTCATTATTAGGTACTGACCGTACATGGTCCTTCACCATGCACTCGTTCTTCTTTCTTTCTTTCTTTCTTTCTTTCTTTCTTTCTTTCTTTCTTTCTTTCTTTCTTTCTTTCTTACTTATTTATTTATTTATTTGCATATCCAGCTACTGAAATGCAGTCGCGAATGCGAGGATCAAACCTGCAACTTAGAGTTCAACCATTTCTATACTTTATCGCACATTAGCCTTCGCACAATCCTTATCATGCAGCAGCGGGCTGAGGTTCTAGAAGAGTGGGTGAGCGCGGCAGCAGCGGGCAAGAGGTGGTCCGCTTGTGTGCTCTTGCATGATGATGACAAGAGCGCACAATTTACGGCACAGCGCGGACTTTGATCAGCTGCTCTCTTAGTTGTCTTAATTTTCAAATTCCGCGTCAGTTAAGCACAGGGAGCAGAGCCTGCCTCTGCCAACAATCATCCTTCCACACAATACACTCTTTATAATGCCTATTTCTTTCTTTTTACTTCGGTGTGTTTCACAGCTCCAAGTCACGGTTTCCCTCTGATGTTTGCAGTGCTTTAACGTAGTGCTGCGCATAGTAAAAATTCTTCCATTTTTTGCCTCTGAGCTTGCCTTGCGCGAAGTTGTGTGTTTGCTATTCCCCTTGTCATTGTTCTTCGATATTTCTCGTGTTACGTTATTTTTCTTGTCCTGTTATGTTCATATTTTCATTATACATTTGTGCTTCCACTAACAGTGAAGCTCTTTAAGCTCGGCTAAATTCCGTGGGCGACCACCGAAAAGTGGGGAGGCTTCCCTGGTATGCTCCACAGACAGTGGGTATATACCAAGCAGCGTTTACATAGCATAGCCATGCATAATATAGTATAGCAAAGGGGGAAAGGGGGATTGGAGGGAAATGAGGAAGAGCAAGATTGATGTGAGGGTGATGCAGAGCGAAAAGGAAGATAAAATACAATATAGAAATATATAAATAAACAAAGAAGAGGAAGATGAATAAAGTTGAAAGAACTCAATCCGCGTTCGCCAGGCGGTAGCGCTTGCTAACCAGGTCCGCTATTTATTTATTTATTTATTTATTTACTTATTTATTTATTTATTTACAAAATACCTCCGTTGCCTCGAAGGCATTATCGCAGGGAAAACAGTTTCAGAACAATGTGTTCCATTTTTCACAGAAATAAAAATAAAACACGTAAGGTAAACATGATTTCATAGGCATGGAAATGGCTTTAATTTCTTTTTGTGCCTTCTTTTGAAAACCGCCTTTATTTATTTTTACATTTTCTTTCTTTCATTTGTGCTTACTTCTTATGATTCTGCTATCACGAACACCTTATGGTTGTTCCGGGGTTGGTCAAAAATGGTTTCACCTATTATTATTATTATTATTATTATTATTATTATTATTATTATTATTATTATTATTATTATTATTATTAATGCTGTTGTTTTCTGGATGAAAAGCAAGAACGCGCGCTCTAAAATTCATGCCTGCCCTATCCGGGGACGAATTATTTCTCGGCGTACGCTGGAAACTGAGGGAAAAACAACGGGCCACGCCGCCGCTTCGTAGATAATGCTCCACGTGCACGCCATATACATACATCTTGTATGAAGATGAAGCCGCTTTCCTCGCGCTCGCTTCACTCGATTCCTCCATCCACGAAAAGTATGCACGCCGTAATATTCAGCCGCGACTATGAGGAAAAAAGAAAAGAGATGCGGCAATAAAAAGTTAATAAAACGAGCTGCGCTCTCTCCGTCCTTGCGCATCAAGATTTAATATAAAAGCGATTTCGTTCTCTCGGGTAAATTCTAAATTGTGCGCGGGTGCTCGCTGCGCAGAATCTCATCATCGCGAATAGGGATTATTACTCCGTGTGTTTTGATTCTGATGGTTGCCTATTATGATCGCAACCATATATTTAAGATAAACGTTAGGCACCAGGTTAATTACATCATCAAAGGATCACGTTGAAAAACACAACATTAATTTGGACGTTCCGGCCGCGAGGTCAGGCTTTTTCAAGCCTAGAATGCATTTCTTTTTGCATTCCGCACTCCACTATTACAGTACTAGAGTTAAGAACTTCAATAAATTCCCATGTGCTTCCCTAGGTTTCATTGTTTGTTGGTTCACTGTTTCTAACAAATAAACGAGCCCTTGGCGCCTTCTCATTATAATATATATATATATATATATATATATATATATATATATATATATATATATATATATATATATATATATATATATATATATATATATATATATGCGCGTTGATGCTTAGTGTGGCGTGTTGCATTTCGCTCGTCCGAAACCATATTTCTGCTACACTTTTCTGTCAACATACTACTTTTTTTTTCCCACCTGCCTCTATTTCGTCTCACAGGGTCATTGGATGAGTGTTGGGGGTTGAGTCATTGGGTTGAGCGGATCATTTTGCGAGGGTAGCCTGCCCTTGCATGAGGGGCCAATAAGTGGCCGACCGAGGTAGTGACATTTAACTGGGGGCACTCACTCCAGTCTACTGTGTCATATAAGCCTAATCGACAAGAGCGGAGTGATACCCAGCAGCGAACGCAGTCATCTAAGTCATCCGACGTGCCGTCCTCAGGCGAAGTCGTCAAGATCTCCCAGGGACGCCGCGACAGTTCCCTGAAAACCCAAGGTACAAGACATACGGTAGCCTCGAAATAAACGCTGCTCGGGAGATGTAAGGGTGGGAATAAAAGGAAAACGTGAAAAGAACAAATTATTGCTGTTACTGAGATACTAGAGCACTCGTTACCTGAGCCACGTGTAGATTAACCCAGCTAAGCTTAATAAGCTACCGAGCGGCGCTGAGAACTCTTCGTTTCTTTCCAATTAATTAGTGTTAATTAATTAGTGTTACTGCGCACTAGTCGAGTGTTCCTTGCGCCTTTAGAGAGTTTATAAGGCTATTGTTCGGCTAATCCACACGTGGGACGGATACGAGTGCTACAGTATTTTTGTGAAATCAGCTTATTTGTGTTTGCTTTTTCGTAACATTTTTATTTGCGGTCTTAACACTTCGCATAGTGTAAGCCTTCAGGCTCTTGTAGGCATTGTTCTTATTTTTCACACACTTCATCCATTCTCCTTTGTGTAGTTATTGTTAACTGTCATTTGCCTTATTCTTAATTAAATGTTTGCTCTTTCATGTATAAGCAAATATCCATATTCGCCCTCCTATTTACTATTTCTAAAGCATTATACGTGCTCCATCTAGTGAGAAAAAAATGGCGTCATCGATGGTGGCTGTTACCGAACGCCACGTGGCCAATTGATGACGTCACCACTCACCGCCACGCTATGACGTCACAGAGGTCACGTCATCCGGTAATGCTCCGTAATTGGATATCATTGCGACGAAGGTCGACGTACCGCCACACACAGACGCTCTTTACCTTGGTATTCGCTGCACGTAAGCGCACCTGTCACCTTTAGTGTTCGTCGACATCGCCACACGCGCATATGCTGTACATGCTGAGCGTACATCGTATATGCTGAGCGCCGCTGGCTAAACAACTCCGAAATATACGTACCACTTCGAGGGTCTTAAGGCGTTCCGAGCTAAGGAGCCGAGTGAATCAGCTTGCGAGTCTACCGAGACGCCCTTTGTTAGACTAAGAGCCTTCCGAAGCGTGTGACGTAAAAGTGGCGTCCGCGACAGCATCTCGCCTGGCGTGCACGATAGATTTTACGTAGACGCCTCCTCTCCTTAGGTAGTCATCTACCACATTCACTTGTATACTACCAGACATGAGCCAATATCAATAATCATTGAGTAATGTTGCCTAAGTCTGCATGAATCTGGCCCACTTTATGCCTTATTGCCTGCTAATGCTGACTCACTGTAGCCTGATCGCTATTGTCGCCTAACATTGGCGATCCACTCTTGAAGCAATTCTTCTTCACTACATATCTATCCGGCGACTGGGTTGTCACGAATATGTCGTGTAGTCTTTGTTGCTGCTCCGCGTTTCGTACTTCCTTTCCTTCCTTCCTTTACTTCCCAGTTCTGACTTAAAATCGTAGCTTCCAGCTTTCTGCGCGCGCCATTTGGCCGCGTTCCCTTTCTCCTAAATCGAAATATACGTTAAATAGGGGCAATGTCGACCATCAAGAATGGCAGGAACTCCAAATACACCTTCGTTATTTTGTTACATTTAGGGCATTAGTTTTATTATCCTTATTTTCTTCTTTCTCTCTCACTTTTCTACTACAACAGCTTCTCTCGTTGCGTGGAGATTTTTATGTCTTTGCAGTTGACACCTCCCGTATGCACTAAAGCCTATAAAAGTCAAGCTACACCAAAGTGAAGAGAAAAAGAAAAGACGATACAGGTCCGAAATGACGACGGAGCTAGACAGGTCGACTGCCGGGGGAGCCGTATGGAGTTAGGCTTCGTGCTTTTGCTTTTTGTGAAAGATCTATTTTACCTGGGCGCGCCTGCTTCTACAACGATTTCCCCTTCTTCGATCGCTACGCTTTGCCGGGTGGCGCTGTCTACGTAGTTTTAATGCCGACTTCTTTTATTCTCTGGATATTTTTTTTTCGTTTCCTTTAGTATTACTCACCCTCTTAGACATGCTGTCTACTGTAGTTTTAAGAGTCGTAACTCACCTGTCAAGTGGAAAGCTCGTAGTACACATTTACCGCTCGCACAGATGTCTATTTATATGCCTTTCCCCGCTTTCGAGCTCTCTTCAAGAGCGCTGAAGTTGCCTGCCATTTCTTGCACAAATTTCTCTCCACCCCACGCCCTCCCCCCCCCCCCCCTCGATTTCACTGCGCGTCTTAGCGCTTACACATGCTGCACTGTATTAGCGCTCCATCTAACGTTCTGGTTCATTCATACATGCATTTTTTTTCGTGTCCATTTCCTTTCTCTGTTCTGGTTTTTTTTTTTTTCGAATAAAGCGGCGCACTTTGTCAAGCTTCCTTCTGGTCTTTTCACTTCGCTGAAGTTTTAGTCTGTGTGTTCTTTTCTTTCGTGGGTTAATAAAGGTACCGTCCTAGGTACTAGCTTTTTCTACTTGTGTTGCTCTTTGTTCATTCGCTCCTTCGCCCTCCCGCCCCCTTTTTCCCCTGTCTCGTCTCTCTCGACTCCCTAAAAAACATCTTCCTCAATTTCGTGCGGCCATTTTTTTTCGTCACGCCCGCTTGTTCCGTTGTGCCTTGCGTCACTTCCCGAGCCTTTCTAACTCAATTTTCTTCAGCCCGATGTTTATCTTCCGTTCGCCACTTTCTCTCCCCTCTTCCTGCTTCCCATTTTTTTCCCGAACTTACTCTCCCTTTTTTTACCGCGAACAACTTTTGTTCCTATAGCTCTACGACGTTTCGTACCACCCTTTTTCTTCGCACCTTTCTTCCTCTTCCCGAATTGACGTCCGTTATTTTTCGAGAGAAAAGAAACTACTTCACCATTCTTTCATCCCTAAATGGGGAAAAGTACGAACTCCAATTTCTGTCTTTGTTGGGACTCATCCCTCTGAAAGTTTCGTCTTTATCCAACTGCTCGTCCATTTCCTTCTTTTTCCTGTGTAGAAGCTTTACATCTTTCCTTAGATTCCTTTTTTTTACAGTGTGTCACTAGAACTTAGTCCTTTAATCTCCTTTCTTCCCTCTGCAGCAACGCCCGTTGTTCTCGTCTGGCGGGGCCGCCCTGGTAGTTTGGATGGCGGCCCACTGCTTTCCGCTCGTGTTCCGGCCTGTGTAGCAACAAGTGGACGAATGCCTTTCTCGCTAGCTCTTCCATATTTTTTTCTGTCGTCCCTCCTTTTTTTCTTGCCCTCCTGCTGTGTCCCATCCCGAAAGAGAGGCCGCGGGGAAATGAGGACAAAACTTTTTTTCCTTTTCTCCCTCGACAAGCACACACTGGTAGGGATGAGATGGGTGTATAGGGAAGAGAGAGTGAAGGGGACGTGGGTGGGGGGATGAGCACTAGGGAATCCGCTCGCCAGACTCAGGGTGCTGGCAAAGCCGAATAGAGGAATAGCAACAGCAACGGCGGGAAGTGGGGGAGGGGGGAAGGGGGCAGTACATGATCGCTGTGCAGGACACAGTGTAGACCTCCTTGCGTATGTGGCCGTTCTGCATTCCCTTTTTTTCTGTTATTTCTCCCTCACCGTATTTCCTAGTTACCTTTCTTGTTGGCGCGATCTTCACGTAGGAGGGAAGCGTTTTTCGGGCGGTGCCGGGGAATGAGGGATAGAGGGAAGACGTGGGTGGCAGTAAGCAGAACAAAAGGCGGAAGTTAAAAACAAAGAAGAAACGCAGAAGAAAGGGGCTCATCTAGGGATGGGAAAGGAGACAGAGTCGTGGAGGAAGCGGGAAAGGCAGGGGAAAATATCACGTGATTCGTCGCTCTACGCCCGTTGTCATGGGCAACAAGGAAAGTGGCGGGAGGAGGAGAGCGGTGGGGTGGGGGGAGTTGAACGGCTTGCCTCGTTTTCTCTTAGTTATTGCTTGCTTTTGTTTCCCCTTCTCTTGTTCCTTTTAGCATTTCTAGCTTCTTTTTTTTCTTTCTCGTCATCCCTCGCTCTCCCGCACTCAGCCTATTTCGGTGCTCGGTCGCGCCTGTAGCAGAATCCACGCGTTGCTTCGCTATCCTCCTTCCGTGTCCTCGGCCGCTTGCTCGCTGACAGGCCTGCGCTAACGGTCGAGGGAGAGAACCGTGCCTAAAGGGAAAAGAGGAGAACGCACTCCAGTTCCAGTGCGGGGAGAGGGGAAGGAATAGGAAGGAAAAGGGGAACTTAGGGAGTGAGGGGGAAAACAAGCTGTGCCCATTTTCCGGGCGCCCTTATGGACGGTCGTTCCATAGGGTCCCTCGTCCCCCCTCCCCTCCCTCTACTGTTTTTGCGATCTGCTTTTTGTTTATCCTTTCCCCCTTGTTATTTAGTTTCCTCGATTCCTTTATCGCGGTGATCTATTGTTGTTTGTTTACATAGCTGCATCCCCACTTCTCCCCCCCCCCGCCCCCCTTTCTTCCCTAGCCTCAAGCCGGTACAGCGCGGCGAAGCGAGAAACATGGTGGTGGTGGCAGTGCTGAGGCCTTCTCGCGCGAACAAGCCATGAATCTGGACGTGAAAAGGGGGCGAATTTCAGAAGGGAATATTTCGTTCCGTCGAGCTTGTTTCTCGGTGGGTCGTTGTCCTTTGCGTGCCGTCTTAGAAATCCCTCTTTATTTCGGCATCGAAAAAGAACGCCATTCGTTGAGCCCTATCTTCTTACAATGTTCTCTGGCGAGCGAGCGTCTTGCGGAGCGCCTTGCAAGACGTTGTTGCTAGGATGACGCCTCAAAATCGTCCCCGGCGATGATACGCGGCGTTGCTTCCCATTGGCTTTACTAGTTTTGGGTAAGTCGTTCCGGGACACTGGGTTTACTGGTTACCGTTTGCTAGCAGCCGGTTGGCGAGATGTTTTTTTCTGCCGCCCTTTTTTTTTCCAAAATCATTAGTCTTGTTGTTTTAAGGTAGTAATGTTAACAACAATAATATCAACGCTACGAGCACGGGCCGCTGTGTCATTGTGTGGATGCTTAGCGTTATAAGTGTTGAAACGTTGTCTTTCATTGGAGTGAACGTGCATTCACTGTTATTACCTTTTACTTTGCTGCCGCGTTTGCAAACCTGTTCTTTACGTCGTAATGGATGGATGGATATTAAGAGCGTCCCCTTTATAACGGGGCGGTAGCCCGCGGGCCACCAAGCTCTAGCTTTATTCTTTTTTTCCCTCTACAAACATTTCCCGACTCACACATATTTTCACAACTAATTTTTCTGCTCGCCCACCTATTTTATCTATTATCGTTCCGCTGTGATGTAACGATCTTACCCGAACTACCTTGCGCTTCTGTTTGCTCCATACCTTTGCGCCACCAATACTCTAAGCGCGTTTTACTTATCTCTATCGCCGACATGTTCAGCTTTCCCGTGCTACCTCTGAAACCCATGGCCTCCTGCAGGGTAGTGTCCACAGCTACACCTGAGTGGACGTCGGTACATTCAATCAAAATGTGCTCTGCTAATCGAACGTCACCTTTCGGCCAAGCGACATGTCAGAACGATGACTTCGCATCAAGCTCCTCCTGATACGCTGGGTTCTATGAGCGCGTCACCCCTAGAACATTTTATTATACGGGTGGCGGGAGAAAACTGCTACGTGTTCTTAGCTATCGCTTAAGACACGCAAAAGTGTGAATGCCACGATCAATTGTAACCGAACCCGCGACCTAGGTGTTGGAACCGCAACCTATAGCGGTCGAACATCACGTGAATCCCATTTGGCGTAGGCTGTGAAGGTTAAGGTTCAATCACACGTGATACCCGCATTGTGCATTTTGTATGCGCTGGTTAGGGTTGAAGCTTGGGAGAGTGGGTAATAGTCATCCCTGCCGCTAGGTTTACTGGTTACGGTTTCAAGATGGGCGGGAGTGAGTCACACGTGATTTCATTATCGTTACACCGCGGGGGGCTAGCGGTAATGGTGTTTTACTGCTGATCTGAAAGACGCGGAATCGATCCCGGTCGTGGCGATCGCATTTTCGATGCAGGCGAAAATGGCAGAGGCCCGTGTACTGTGCGTCGTCAATGCATGTTAAAGCACTGCCTCAGTTGTTCAAAATTTCAGGAGGCCGCCACTACGGCTTGCCTCGCAATCATGGCGACGTATTTGGCACGTAAAACATAACAAATAATTATGTACAACCTAAAAATAATAAGTTAGTGTTGTTTTATCATGGTTAATAGTAATATATTTGGTGATGATATCATAAGCTATCAGCCGTGTGGGTCATACATTCGTAATTTTGGTACAACCAACATTGGGATCGAAGGACACGAATGTATGACTGACGTGTATGTATGACGTGAATGTATGACGTGGATCAGACTCGAGTTCAGGGTGAGTGGCGCGTCTCCTCTGACTTTCACACCTTCACAACTTGTTGGGGACATTGCACTCGCAGCCATGGCTGTGGCGGTAATAATGGTAGTTGAAGACATTGTATGACAGTTGTCCATATTTCGTCCGTCATTCTCGCACCTTATTTTATACCATATGTTCTTTACCCTATAGTTAGTGCCATATATTTCTGCCACCGTTTCTTCAGTGTCACCTTCACGAGAGACATATAAGGCATTTGCCTTATATGCCTTACGCCTTATATAACCAAATGTAACCATTATGCAAATTTTTGCATTAATGCGCGCCCTGTTTACCTTCTAATTTTTGTTCGTTTGGAATTTAAGAGACAGGAATCGGAATCTTATTTCCAGCAAGCCGTTACAGTTCTTCGAGGTCATTCAAGCGAAAAGTTGTTGCAAACAGCGTGAAAGTGCCTGAACGCCCTTTATGACAGCACAGCAGTAGGCATTCAAGATAATAAAGCGGTTATAAGCTTATCCTGCGCGTTAAATATCTTGAGTTTAACATTGGGAATTGCACTTTAATAGAACAGTTAGAAAAGGTGGGTGGCGCAGCGGAATGCCACGTTCAAAACAAATATGAACACATTAAATGCATTAAAAAAAATTGAATAACGGATTAGTTACACCAAATTCGAATATCCATTGCCTTTTTTTTTTTTTTTTTGCGTGCAGGCGTCGTGTAACGGTTGGCAGAGCAATAGTGACGTCGCATTTATGTACGGGTAAAAGGCACGACCATCAGTGTCTTTTGATTTTGGCAGTGAGTAAAGGCGATGACGATGACGATGCAGGACTCAACGCTGGGCAGCGACGAGCTGAGCGACGATGAGGCGACGCCCAACTACGAGGACGACGAAGAGGCGAGTCCCGACGCCGGCGTTCTAGACTCCAAGGAGACGTCGGACGCGCACATGGCGGACGCCGCCTCGACCACGTCACCACCGCCGCCGGCGCGACCGGAGGACGCGAGCTCGTCGGCGAAATGCGGCTCGTCGCCGACTAGCCGGAGGATCTGCTCCGACGAGCCCATGGACACCCAGCAGCCGCTCAACATGACGGCCAAGCCGACGGCGACGACGTCCCCGCCGGGCGGCTCTGCATTCGCCGTCAGCGGAGGGTCGACGGCGCCCGAGCACGGCTTCGCTGACCGCGGTCAGGTACGCACTGATTCGGTTATTGTTTGTTTAGCATGTAACATAGCTGCCAAGCGTCAGGTCTTATCGAGTGTAGCCCTATGAACATTTCAAAATTTTGATTGATTATTTTTTTTGGAGGGGGGGGGGGGGGTGTTACGTCCCAAAACCACCATTGATTGCGAGAGACGCCGTAGTGGAGGGCGCCGGAAATTGCGACCACTCGGGGTTCTTTCACGTGCGCTGACATCGCACAGTACACGGGCCTCAACATTTCGCCTCCATCCATCGAAATGAAGCCGCCGCGGTCAGGATTCAATCCCGCGACCCTCAGATCAGCAGCCAGGTACCATAGCCACTAGACTACCGTGGCAGGGCCATTTCAAAATTTTAGAACGGCGCTTATATGATGAGTCTGATTGATTGATTGGTTCATTCATTCATTCATTGATCTTGTGAGTTTTTAAACTCAAGCGTTGTAATATTGTTGACGGTTACCTTTTTTTACATATACATGAAACAGTGCTGAAGCCACATGGGAGGTATTTGATTGATTGATTGATTGATTGATTGATTGATTGATTGATTGATTGATTGATTGATTGATTGATTGATTGATTCGTCGTTGGGTCAGTGGAGTCGAGCGTTTCGATAATCTCATTGGCAGAGTGCATGTATGCAGAAACACAGTGCAAAGACCATAATGAGGTATTTGTTTCGTTCGTTGATCGATCGATCGATTGGTGCTATAAATATAGGTAAAAGCCACATAACGATACTATTGTATACACCTGACGTCACCTAGCCTTGCCCATTTTGTTGGTGTTGCGTTACGCTGTCTTCATGGTCGACCCACTTTTCTGTGACGATTGATAGAGGTAACCAGTAGGTCTCTACGCCGCACATCTCGGCACTGCCAATATACCCATCCAATCTTGGCAATCATCTTCTAACGTTTTACTGTCGTCTTGTGCAACCCACTTAACGAGTTCGTCAACAATAACTGCTACGTCAGTCCGACACTTCTTCGATTTAGTGTTCCTCCCGTGTAGTCGCGTTGTGATGGTGAACCGCTGTCTTCTGCAGAGCCCTCCGACCGCCGAGCCGGACGACCTGTCGGCCGGCACCAAGGACGAGGATGAGGAAGACGATGATGATGAACAGGACAAGCTCGACATCAGCTCCTACGATCCCGAGCGCCTCAAGGCATTCAACGTAAGTGGCAGGACAAGATTCCTGAACTAGTTCCAGGCTGGTTGGTTCATAGCTGTACGACGTTTTAAACTGCACAAACAAGAGATTGATTGATTGATTTGTGGTGTTTAACGTCCCAAAACCAGCTCTGATTATGAGAGACGCCGTAGTGGAGGTCTCCGGAAATTTCGACCGCCTGGGTTCTTTAACGTGCACTGACATCGCACAGCACACGGGCCTCAACATTTCACCTCCATCTAAATGCAGCCGCCGCGGCCGGGATTCGATCCCGCGACCTTCGGATCAGTAGCCGAGTGCCATAACCACTAGACCACCGCGGCGGGGCCACAAACAAGAGAGGTATAGGCGTAAGGAACACACAGCACACCACGAGCGCTCGCGTTGTGCTGCGTGTTCCTTACGTCTATACTTCTCCTTTTGCGCGGTTTAAGACGTTGTAAAGAACAACCTGTCATGGTAGCTTAACGGCTGGGGTGCTGCATTGCTAAACTGAAGGATGCGGGTTCAAATTCCGGCCTCATTTCTACGAGGTCTGTGGAAGGAAATTAAAAAATACCTGTACACTTGGTGCCACTGGTATCATCACTGGTGAGGGCAGCAATCGCTGATGCCTCATCAATAGAAGCTTTCCCTTCAAGTGGGCGATCAGTCACAATGCTTGCAGTTCTTGCTCGCCTAATGTAAACTCTGGACGAATTGTGCTGTTTAGAGCTCAAATGATGGGCAGTGTTTACTATCGTTGACTAATGTTGGCAATCCGCTCTCATCTACACAGCCACCACCATTATCATTATCATCATCATATCAACACTGCCACCGCTGCAAAGCGCAGGCGCCTTCCATATTTCTGCACATTACATGGGTCTACGCAAACTGCGTCCACGCAATGCCTGCAGACTTCCTCATCGTAAGGATGGCTCGGTTAACTGGTTGGTTTTGAAAGAAAATTAGCCGCTAAACCTTCGAAAACAGTATAACATCAGGATTACCAATAAAGGACAATAGGAACACGAGCCACCCTACTGTTCCTGTCGTCTTTTCTTGTATCTCCTGGTTTCCTCCAGCTTTTGAAGCTTTAGTGGCTCTGTTTCTTTCAAAATTGTGTACGAACTGGCCCAGCTAGCAGCTCTCATGTAGTAGTTGGTAAAGCATCTTACGAGGGTTACAGAGCACAAACACAAACCTGAGTTCATTATCGCTGTATACTGTTTTCTTCAATATGTACCCGTCTGTTTTCTCCGTAACCCTTGAAATATACCCGGTTGCACCTGCCCATCGAACTTCCTGCCGCCTCCTGCTACTATAACACTGTTCAAATAGAAGCCACCGTTGTTTTAACTAGCTCTTCATCCGATATGTTAGGCTGTCGCATGATCCGTACGCAAACGAACCTAAGCCGACTTGGTTGTAACAGACAGACAGACAGACAGACAATGAAATTTACTGAATCCTGAGGAGCTACTGTAAGGACTCCCTAGCGGGAGGCCGTTGTAACCACTAGCCGCACCCACGTGGAGGGCAGAACGCCATGACGCTCCGCCCTTTCGTGAGCTTTCTGGATAGCCTGGGCTTTGCTTTCGGAGCACCGTGCTTCTGATGTCCTCCTCCCATTCAGCTTCGCTGGAGAGAACCTCGTTAGGCAACGCGGGACATCCGCCAGAGCATGTGAGCCATAGAACAAAAAGTTTCACTGCAGTCGGGACAGCCAGGGTACGCGTCCGAGTATAACCTACTGAGGAAGCCCCGGGACGCGAAAGAGCCCGTCTGCAACATTCGAAGAGTAACCGACTGACCTCTGCTGAGGATGAGGGTAGACTCTCCTGCCAAGTTGTTAATGTTTAGTAATTTCATTGAATGTGAGAAGTTGGTTGTACCTGAATTTCCTTTTTTTTTTATTCAGATGTTCGTGCGGTTGTTCGTGGACGAGAACCTGGACCGCATGGTGCCCATCTCTCGGCAGCCCAAGGAGAAGATCCAGGCCATCATCGACTCGTGCAGCCGACAGTTTCCGGAGTTTGCCGAGCGCGCCCGGAAGCGGATCCGCACCTACCTCAAGTCCTGTCGCCGGACCAAGCGCACCCGCGACCTCAACGGCTGGGACGTGAGTGTACGAACTTTATCTTCCATATATTTTTAATGCGTTAGTGTTAGCAATGTCTGAGTTGGAGACGCTGTGTGCGTGTCGTGTGATTTCCGTGGAGTCAGGCCGAGGTATACATACATAAGACATACATGAGCAGGTGAACTTAAGAGACGCGACTTTCCATAATGCAAGTATTATAACCAGAAGTGCGAACCGGAAGCTAGGTATGGACCGGACACAGAAAATATAAACCTACGGAAGCACCCCGAGGTGATTAAAACCAAAAAGGGTAAACCTAAGTGGTCATGATACTGCATGCTAGAAACGGAAGTAAAGACAAGATGTCGGAAATGAAACTGTACTGGAATTGGGTGCTAGAAAGTCCCATGACGGATGCAAAATGTTACAAAGGCAGTGAGGTACGGCCTGGAAGTCACGTGAAGCGGGAAGTGAAGTCAAAGGCGAGAGAGGAATACCGTGCGTGACCTGTTTTTATTACTGAGCGTGCTATGGTAAGTCTTCCAGTGACCGCTGGCTGCAGCGTTGCCCAGCGCATTATTTTGTTAGCTTGCACTGCTGTATTCTCTCTGTTGTTTGTTGCTTCGTTATCTCGTTGCCATCATTAGCTCCTTTGCTCGTTTAAGCGTTGCGCATAAATAGGTATTTTCTTAACTTTCTTTGTCGATGCAAGCATGAAAGGTGTCTAGGTCGCAGTTCAAATCGCTTAATTAGGTGCCCCCGCATCCTTACAGCTTCCGCTGTCGCTTTCACGGCCCACTCTGCACTGAGAAGCCTACAGGTGCGCCGCTTAATGACCTTGTAAGAGTAATGAATACCATCAGGTCGGAGGTAGTTGGGTAACGATGACGTCATTGAACAGTCGAAACAGTTTAGTTCACGCTTTAGACGAAGGAGAGGTAACCTTGTGCCCTGCTGCTGTAGTTACTCTATTTTTTCCCGTCGTGCACAGGGTCGCACGGCCGTCCCACATCTGACGTCACCGCTTGCCGAGCAGATCCTGGCGTCAGCGTGCGAAAACGAAACCAACAACGCCAAGAGGATGAGGCTCGGGTTACAGCCGTTGCCGGTAGGCCTCCGCTTTCCCTGAAAGCCAGTGATGTTACATGCCAGTTAGCACGAGCGCCATTTCTGGCTACGAAAATTCCCGTTTTAGCACCATTTTTCCCCCGAAAACACCTTTAAAAAGTTTCTGTATGTTTACCTGCAAGAAAACGTACATAGAAGCGTGCTTATTTATTTTTTAGACAAATATCTGCAAGAAGGTATTGTAAATAGTGATATTCTTAGAGTAAAACTCCATAAACGGCATGTACGCCTTTTTGTCACTGTTTTTGTCGTGCCTTCACTGCATCGCTCTGCATTAGTGACCTTTCCGCCCAGGCGTCAGGAAACAGTGTTCTTAGAATAAAAATCAGATCTTAGAGGTTGTTCCCACCTGACATTGCTTCCCGCATGCGGCCGAATCGATTTTGAGAGTCGTAGGCACCGACCTTTGGACACGACACTCCCGGGGTTATTACCTGACAGTCATGTGTTGCGTATTGCTGGAAGTGCATGGCTCACCGACATAACTTGCAGCATCGGCTCCTCACGCGTTAAATTCCCTGAATGTCGTAAGGATTCTTTTTTTTTCTATTCCCACTAAAATCACAGTAAAACGTTCCCCCACACAAGGAAGATTCCATGCACGGAACATTATATTGCTGAAAGTCAGTCCTTTGTGGGCTGGGATGGTTGTGCCCTGTACAGTCTGGTTAAATCATACGCGAGCAAAGACGAAATTACTAAGTAAAGTACGATTTGCGAGTGATGACACGAGATCACTAGCCCAGACAGCTGATCACGTGATCTTGAAACGTGGTTCAGGCCTCAGTTTGAGTGTGCCGAACGAAATCATGCCAGCAATATCCACATCGGCGGTGACAAAAACAAAGTAAGTTTTAGCTAACACTAATTGTTCGTACAGTCAAAATTCGTACAGTCAAAGGGAATTTAACGCGTGAGCATCCGATGCTGCAAGTCGCATAAAGCAAATATTTTCTATATCGTACCACCATCGAACACAACCCTCTGACGTCAATATAAGGGAAGATCTGCGGCTACATAGAATAAAAGTAATATAAACTCTTTATATATCGAGCATTGGGCAGTGCAAAGAACCCTAAAATGTGCGCTTCTCCTCGCCGAAAGGGGCTTCCCCGTGCACTATCGCTAGATTTTGCTGCGTGCTTTCTCTTTTTCAATTCCTGCTTCTCCTCTCCTCTTCTTCCTCTTCTATTTTCTTCTTTTTATGCTTCCTCTTCTTCCTTGTCGTCGTCGCCTTACTTCTCTTTTTCTTCGTTGTCGTCACCTCATTCCTATTTTATCATCTTTTTCTTCCACTTTCCCCCCTGTCGTCTCATTTCTCTTCATCGTTGTCTTCCTCTTCTTTTTATTTTTTTCATCGGTGTCCCCAAGCATCCCACCCAACCGATCTCCCGTGCGGTCGTCCTCCCAAGTATATAACTGTCGCCGAAAGACAAGCCGCGTAGCGAGAACGTGTTGGAGAGCACCAAGCGCAGGCTCGCAAGCTCAGTGTCTCTTCTTTCCTTACCCTCACAGCAAACAATGTAGGTCCCGTGTGTCTTCATTTAACCGCAGTGTAAGTACAGGATTAACCCAGGGCTGCCTTCGTAAGGTGTCTTTAATGGATGTAATGTCTACCTAAAGTAACCTAGCGTACACCCAAGTCATCCAAAGGCTAACCTATAATTATCTCCCCCAGCCGACTGATTCTTCACGAAACGCTAAGGGGTGGCGCAATTAAAAAAATACTTAAATGGGACATTAAGACCACTTAAGGTCTTTTCCCCTTAGCCCTGTGGTCGCTTCGTCCAATATTCTGCTTCGCGGGCAGTTCGCAAGCGGACGAAAGGGACAAAGACGACAAAGAAACTAGCGCTCGCGCACGTCGTCTTCGTCGCTGTCGTACTCTTCCCTGCTGTTCGTGGAACGTGGGCAAACAACCAGCCCTAATAAAAAGCAGCTCGAACGATCTACTGTTCCATACATTCGTTCTTTCCTGTTCCCAGATGGAGCTGGACATACCGGGCCGTTCTACGACCCCCGGCTACGTGACAGTCGGCGTTGGCGGTTCCAACGGTGCCAGCACCGTGCTGGGTGTGCCGGCATCTTTGTCGGTGAACAGCAGCGCCGCGTCGATGACCAACAACGTGAGCAGTCAGCTCATCAGCCGACTGACGGCGCCCATCGTCACCAGCAACGCTTCGATGACCAACGGCCTGCTGGCAACGAGCTTGTCATCAGTCAACGCCGTCGGGTCGACCCCGTTGACCGCGGCGGCGAGCAGTGCCGTGACCACGTCGGGCGTAGACGTGAGCTCCGTCTGCCCTTTCCACATGCATCACCATCATCAGCAGCAGCAGCAGTTCCATCAGCACTTCGCTGCGGCCACTTCGTCAAACCTTTCGGTGACGTCCAACGGCATCCTCACGTCTCCAGGCACGATGACGTCCTCTTCCGCGTCGTCGTCGCCCGTGAACAGCTTCATGAACGGGGTCGTCGCGCGAGCGGCGAGCCCGCACGCGCCCCACACCCACCACCACCACAAGTGCTTCAACAGCAGCAGCGGCAACGTCCCGGCCACCAACGGCGTCGGGCTGACGGCGACCGTGACGTCAGCGGCCAACGGCCACCACTACCACGTGCACCACAGGCATCCTGGCAGCCTGGGAGGGACCAGTGTGTCGGCTTCGTCCTGTAGCAGCAACAACAACAACAGCCCGACAGACCTGAGCGTCAAGAAGTGCGTCGGCAACGGGGTGGACAGGCCGGCCATGGCGTTGAAGTACTCGCTCAACCCGGCCGAGGTGAACGCCGTGAAGCAGCTCATAGCGGGATACCGGGAGTCGGCCGCCTTCCTGCTGCGGTCCGCCGACGAACTGGAGCAGCTGCTTCTCCAGCAGAACTAGGAACGGTGGCCGGGGAACAAGCGGACGCGCAAGCAGTCACCGCGGATATGGAAGCCTGGCATCCAGGATGACCATCTCATGTACAAATGACCCGAGGGAAGCGTTTCTTTCTGTTCCGTTTCCTCTGCAAGCCCGTTTTCGGGGACGTTCACTTGCCCGCACTAACTCAACAGATCGTGAACGGCTGCCTTTGGTCGGCGGTGGGTGCGCTGTTGGTGACGGTTCCGCAATCGACGAGGAGGCGCTACCGGTGTGGCTTCTTTAGGCTAGCGGGCGCACCAGCTGTTTAATGTTTCTTTGGGACGATGGTTACTGCGGTGCTTAGGTACGGTGACAGTGTTTACTTGCTGCCAGCGCGTCGCTGACTCACCCAGTTTTGTTTTATTTGCTATATTTTACCGTTCAGGGCGCAACGACCAGTTAGTCGTTTTAATGTTGTTGTCATTGTTTGCTTTACATTCCACCGTGTTGTATTTCCTTTATATCGCTGTTTAGATGTTCCGATGTTTCCTTTTCTTTCTTTTTTTTTACTTCAGGTGTGGTCCAACCCTGTAGCCCGCATTTTCGTATATGTTGCCTCTGGTCACGAATGGTTGAAATGTGCGAGGCGCACTTTATATGTTGAGTTAGTTGTTAGGCTTCGATTTGTATGACATTAGGGCATGCATGCGATGTGGTGGTGTCGACCAAACACTGCAGGAAACTGGCACTGACACTGCACATCTGAGTTGAGTACAATCCAAGCCAAGGTCGCCCGGCAAGATCATTCCGTCGGCCATCGGGACCGTAGCAACGTAGCGCACCGTTTAAGAAAAAATGGAAGTCAATGTGATGTCATATCAGCTCGTCTGACGACAACCTGTACAGATAACTAGCGACCTGGCTTCGTAAGGAAAAAATGTGAGCACTGCCTTCATTGTCCATATCCAGGAATTAACGCGCCTTGGCACCAAGCCACCCTGACGACTAGACAGACGGCGCCGGTATCGCAGCTTTTTACTCGTAGCGGTCTTGTAGAACGCATCAGGGTGGTAACACAGGATTGGATGAGTTGATAGAAGCAAGTCATATCTCACTCTGCATATCTCGAGGCATCTAGTCAGAACGATCCTCTCTTGTATACTCTGTACATACAGTTCGAGGTGTCTTTGTCAACCTCCTATTTTATTAGCATATCTAGCAGCGAGCCAAAGGTTATTTACAAGCTTGACGGGAAGTTGGCTGGCAGGCTTCTGTGCTGTACTGGTAACCGTGGTTCCCACATTTGTTCATCTAGTCTGTTGACGATAGTGACGCTAACCTTCATTTTTTGAACGCGCGCACGTTGCTGATACAAATGCGGATTGGCTACCGCAGCGTTAACCCTTTGTTAACGTAGCGATTATCTTATTCCGATAGGCTTTTACGGTAGCCTAGAACCTACTTGTATGTTAGCAGTCAGGAGAATGCGTCAGCAATGAGTTATAGTGCTTTGATCCGTTATCTTTTTTTTTCTTTACTGGGTTACCCCTAGTGCCCTGAAAGGATTGTTTAAAACGAAAAATCTTGAAATTTTTCGTCGTGCCAAAGTAAATATACGTAATGTTTGTAAGCGACCGATACCTAAAATGGTGATATACAAAAGTGTAGCTGTCTCGCTTGCCTCGAAAAATCTTAACTCCTTTTTTTTATTTTAACTCGAAATCACTTTATGTCGGGGTCCACCAAGAAATCGGTGACGTACTTCCGTAACGGAAGCGAATCTCTGAAAAAAAAAAACGAACATACATTCACAATGAAAAAGTTCCACCCAGTAGGACTCGAGCTCACATTCACCCGGGATCCGACGAGAGGAGCAGCTCTACCGATACGCCACCACGACATTGCTCATATAGGGAACAGATGGGTTTTATATCTTCACTACAGCGTGTTACAAGTTGCATCTAATGACGTCCGCTTATATAGTAAAGGTGTTTAGTACAGTGAATTATAGTCTTTCACAAGCAAAATTACTCTTAATTTAACATCGCCTCCCTTATACTGCACCCTTGGTTCGCTTAGGTTTGCTGCTGTCGTACCGGCACCTAGGAACGATAGAGTGAAGGAGACTGCCATGATAATTCCCGCCGGTAGTCAGCGGCTCGGTAGTCTTCGCGCCTCGACAACCGCGGTAGTTGGGGGCATGGCGGCGTCGTGACGGTGCGTTCCTCGAGTGAAGTACGAGCGTGGCCAGGTGTGTTGTGTTGCGACGCGTACCGCTCCACGAACGCGAGGACGGCCGTCGACAAGCAAATGATTGGCATTTTGTTGCAGTAGGCCGTGTTTTCACAAAGCGATCCGCTCACAACCCTTTCGGTGGCGCTTTCAAGGTGTCGCCGTTTGCGGACGCTCCTTGTTTATGGCAGCTTTGAGCAGGGCTCTGGCGCGTGCACTTCAGTGTCTCCGGAGCAATGTGAGTCGTTCGATAACTTTCCCTCGTGTACAACTGTCGAAGATCCCTGTGCCGTGTCGAGGTGCCGCTGATGTCTACGTGTAACGTATTCACATGTTCACAGTACCCAAGCCATCTCCCGCCCTTCGATTCGCCAGATTGCCGCTTATGCAATCCACAACTTTCGTGTTATACCAATTCCTATAACAGAGGGATCAATCGCATTTCTTTAAGCTGCTCACTTGAGCGTTGATTCGGTACGTGCACAAAAAGCGAGGCGCAACACGGCGCAGGATAGTCTGCTCACCGTGATTTTGTTTAAGTGCATGAGGTACTTTAAGCACAGACAAGCGTGTGTTAGCACGGCCGTTGCGTCGTGGCTCTCGAAGCCTTGCCTGCCAGCCTTCCTCCGGTTCAGCTTATTTACTCTCATGGGAGATTTTGCAGTGTCACGTTTAAAAGGAAACTTCCAGCTTTATGGTGGAGCGTATACGTTAAGCGGAGAGGGAAGCCTTATTATGGACAGCACTGTCTGGAATGTCACATATGCGCGTGCCGGTGGTGTGTTAGATGTGAAACTCTGTACAGGTGTGAGTATCGCGTTTCGCGCTACAGTGTTGCATTTCCGCGGGCAGTGTGCACTTCGCCTCCTCGCGTTTCAAGCGTCTGAAGCAACGAGATGTACCGGTTGAAATGTGCGTGTGATGTTCCAATTCGGAAAGGCACTGTACCAGACTTCGTGCGTTATCATATTTGTTCTTCGAGATAATGCCACGATGGATAGATGTGGGTGTACTGTGAACTGCAGGTATCTTTGATCTTTGCGGTGTGATCTCTGATTGACATCTATGCTCGCCTATGTCCAGTGTTAATGTACCCTCAAGCGAGTGGAGATTTTTTTTCTCCATTCGATGATAGTCACGTCATATCACAGCGGAGCAGATGCTGAAGATGTATCGTTATACCGTCGAAAACATTCCGTTTTAACCTGTCTCGCAAGGAGACGCTTATTTACTGGTATTTTAAGAGTTATATCATATCACATACACGTTTTTAGAGAAGTTCTTGTGCTTCTTTTATCGTTTTATCGCGGTTATGTTTTATTGCCAGGCCAGTTCTGCTGCACGGGTGGTCTATTATCACCTCCATATCAAGATTACTTCGATGTGTTGACTGGCGGAGACAACTGAAGCTAGTCACATCGCTTGGACCTTCGTTTACTACTCACGGACATTCCTTGGGCAGCGCATTAGTTGCTGATTGAAAGTACAAAGCCAAATTATCTCTGAGAGTTTTTCATAAAAGCTGTGGAAAGAAATTTTCCCGAAAATTCTGTTTTGTTACAGCGTATGCATTGCGTACGTTTGCAAGTGTACCTACAGCTTCTTTTGCAGTAAAATGTTCTGTTCCGAAATAGGGAAAAAAAAGACTTCAGAAAAAAATACAGACGTTTCTGTCTTGCGGAAGCGATCTGCAAACTTTCAAGAAAAGGAATTTCTTATCATTCATTTGAAACCGACTTCTATGATGGCCCCTCAGTCCTTCGTTGATGAAATAATCTGTAAACGTCACGCATGTAACTAATGACAGCTGAATTTTAACGTAAAAGCAATTGAGAAATACCCTTTTATCAGAAGAACTCTTGACCTGCTGAGTAGCCGGTAACTGATGACGCGCAACTATTTCCAAGATTTGTCTTTTTTTTTTTCTCAGAGCCTTCCGTTATAAAGGAAGCACGGTTGACATATCGAAGTCTTCGATTCACTTTTGTAGACGTCAACGTTTGGGTGCATCTACAGATGTGAAGATTACGTTGATAAAACACGGAAAACGGGCGTAATTCGCTTGTTCTTTCTGAAGCATATCTAATACATTATCAACGGACTTATCAGTGGTTGATAAGCAAAACACCTGCTTTACAAGTGCCAAGCAGATCTTATTATCTATAGGCTCATGTAAGGCTTATCGATTAGCACGGTCAAAAGCTTGAATGACTTGTCGTTCCTCGGGGCTCAGTCAATATATTTACACCTCCAAGTCATATCAAACAGATGTAGTGCTAGATTGGTTTACTGTACCTTATCATATCAACTTGGCAAGCAGGCCCTTGTTAGGGGAGCCTTGCTATGTTTCCTTCATTCACATATCACACTCCAAGTTTGGTCAGCGTCGAAACAACTTTCTGTTCGTAAGCCTCAAGTATTTGGGTGAGATCGCCTAGTCAAGGACGCGAGCTAAGTCAAAACTATCAAGTAAGATGAGGGAAAAAGGGTACCAAACCGTCGCGCTCGCATTCATATCGTGGTTTTAGCTCGTGAATGCCTTCAATTTTATTCTCTTTAATCAAATAAAGTATCTGAATATTCATAAAGACACAGAACCTTCTGGAAACTTGAGTTGCTCTCCTCATTTCATCACTCCAAGCATCCATATTATCCTGAACTTTGATCTCGCTTGGAGTTTCCACGTAGTCATCTTTTGCAGAAAGCTTTGTACGCATCGAAGGATTCTCTTGACTTTGCAATGCGTCGAGATTGTATGATCCGGGAGCCAAACCCCGGAGTTCCGGTTATTTTTCAACACTTGAGAAACGAGGCAATGTGATGTGCGTATATGTGTGTATGTGTGTCTGCGTGCAAGTACACAGTGTGCTAACAAGCGGCGGAGGCCGGCAGAGTGCAATTGTGTCGCCAGCAGGACCAATTACGATTGAAATGCGCCCAAGCGCGCTTACGTACACGAGCTTCCTGCTCCCCCGCGCTGTCTGTGACGCCAAAAAGCATTTATCAATTCATCGTAGCTTTCTACTGCAAGCTGGTAGATAGATACCAATCTTTGATTTGTCGATTCCCTATCTTGGCACGTGGTCACGCCGTCATTTTTTTCTTCATTTTAGAGCACTTCGTTTGTGTACGATGCCTCGGCTGCAAGTGCTGCATTTTTTTATATATATAGCTGTCTCAAGATGAGGTACGCCCAATAGGCAAAATTTTAAAAGTGTTGAGCGATTCTTTCTAGCTAACTAGGTCTCGCGTTTTAGTTGTACCGACCTGTAAACGCAGTGTTAAGCCCGTTAAACTTATGGCACAAGCCAGTATGAGTAAATTTTATGTCTGCATTTACTCATTGTGAAAGTAGTGAGCGTAGGGTCCAACGTTGCGTTTCTTTTGAAATTGTTAAGCTCGAAGTAAACAAATCCATGCTCCAAAAGTAAAGAATCTGGTTCCATCACCGTGCACTGTCTCGAAATGAATTATAGGGGCGCTGACGCGTTAACAAAGGACGTACCCGTTTCCGTTTTATTTTTTACGAAAGAATTTCCGATTTCCTCTTAGTATATTGCACACACTCTCTATTGAAAAGAATAGCGAGGTTGGCTTCCAGTACAGCGCTTGGAACACGGAGTCCCTAGGAAGACTCTACACATTCAGCAAAGGCTGTATTTTATAATGAAGCCAAACACTTATCTAAACGTGGTGTCTTGTTGACTCATACTCGTCTTCAAAATTTAAATCTCAGTGAATCCTGAAGATTGGTAGATAATCTGTAGCTTTTGCATCGTCCTAGAAGGAAACTGACCCGCCTTAGCCTGCGAGTGCAAGAATAGCGTCCTTTTAACAACACACATTGCCAAGGGGAATTTGTATCGTTGTAAGGCTAACACACAATATCGGGGCTTGAATACTGCATGCATCTTATGCTATATGTCGTGCAGTTTTCAGAACTACAGAACATCGCTTTTTTTTTCTTACTCACGGCCGTTTTGCATTCAGTGCAATGACCTTGCTATTTTTTAGAGCTGTGAGGTTACTAAGTTTTCGAAGTTTTAGTACCTTCGTACGCGCAACGTCTTGTTTCGGAGTTCAAATATTCCAGACATCGCAGGGAAAAGCGAAACTAAATGGGCGCCTTCATTATGTTTGTAAATTTGCTCCAGCTTTCGGATATCGGCACATTAGCGACGCAAACATGGCGGCAGCATCGCTGGTAGCGCCACCATGTGATGGTGACGTCAGCTAGAGTAGTTATATCTGTAAATGTAACGACAACTCTTGACCTATCTTCTATTACAAAAGGGTAGGCTGCAACAGCAACCAGCGCGTAGGAGATAATGTATTTCTCTCGCTCTTTCCACTTCTGTCAGAAAAATTACAGCACGCAACAACAAACCCGTCGCAGTCCAAGAAATCGTCACCATGTGACACTACTGTGTCAGTACTGTCACAATCTTAGTTGTTGTTGTCCCGGCATTCCGTAAACTGCAGCACGTTTCACGGTTGACAAGAACGAATATGTTGTGCCCAACAGTGACAGTTTCGCTACAGAAGCTAATCTCAGAGTCTACGCGTTTGCGTACTGATAGCCAGGGATCCCGATCTCGGGAGCCGAGATAGCGTTGCGGCCGCCATGTTTGCGATGAACCTGTGTGCCACAAGAGATCATTTCACTAGCAGCGGCACCGCAAGGGTAGTCGCTTCTTTCCCCTTTCAGTGCAATCGCTTTAAAAACTTGCAGCCGTGTGCGAAAGCCTAATACATGTGCTTGATTAAGCATTTGGTTTGGTTTTTTCAGAAAGTGCATGTCAAGGCGTTAGCATTGGCGGCTGTGATAGAGCTTGATTTCGTTAAGCGTCATTACGCAGGTTGTGTGTGCGTGTGCATTATTACTGTGTGGATGCAGATTGGTTGAGTTTAGTAAGTTATTGTACTTTATTGTTTTACCCTGCCGCACGAGCCGCAGTGCACTCGTTTTCTCCGTAACGTTTATTCTTATCACTCGACGCCAACTGATGATGTGTCAGTGAAAGTGTTTGAACTCTGCTTGTGCTCCTTCAGTTCTAACATATCACCAAGTCAGTGTCAAACGTGTCTGGTGGACTATATATGTACATACACAGAGGTTATATCTATATATACATACGGACCCGGTGTGTTCTCGAAATACATTTTTTATGCTCTGTCTCACTGTGTCTGAGTGACTCCATTTGACGCATACTGTACAGCAATTCACCTCTAGGTCCTTACACTCAGCGAGGGATTGCCTGTGGCTCTTCGATAAGCGATAAAGAATTTCGATGCTTCGATATGCGTCGTGACAAAAAGGGACATGGACGAAAGGTGAGACGTACGACACGGCGCTTTTCTGTGAAGTCAATTCTCTGTTGGTTTTGTTACATAAACATGACCAGCACGTTACTACAACAAGCAGGCTACCAAAAAACGAAAACCCACACATGTAGAGAAAAGATTTAGAACATATCCAAATGTAGTGCACGCGCAAGGTTGTCCATTATGTAATCACTTTCAATGCAGAACTACGACAAATTTCGACATTTACAGTTTAGGGACCCCCTGTAAACGCATAGTCTAACTTCACTGACGAACAATAAAGTGTGGATTTCTTAGGCCTTTGCGAGTTTTATCCTCAGATCCTGTTTGCGAGGGATGAGAAAGGACACTCGAATATAGTTTTACGCTTTGAGTGAGCCAGTAGATAGTTCGCCTGGGCCAGAACTTAGCGGTGTTTTCCTAAGTGCCATTTACTTGAGCGACCTTACTGCCTTCAGGGGAGTACCACCCATTACGTACATGAAAGGATTCCAAGCCATCAGCCGCGCGCACTGATGCAGGTTGCTGGTGTATGGAGGTTCAAAGCCCTGCAGGAGCGCAACCCGGTACGGCAGCACCACGAGGAAGCCCTCATTTGATACAGAATCAGTAACAGGTGGATGCTGTATACATCGAGGCGACACTCATCGAATCGAACTCTGAATGACCGTGACGCGGCAAAGCTACCGGAAGTCGCCAAGCATTGATTTCGAAGAAAGCCGGCCAGTTCACGAAGCTTTTCAACCGCAAATGTTGCTCGGGTGGACTTCAGCACTTGCATCTTGGCGCGGGCGGGGATATGTCGAATATGGAAGACGACGAGGCAAATATCATAATTGTCATTATTTGCGTGGAAGGGGAAGATCTTCTTCACTCCGCCGAATGTATCCAAATTCAATATTCCATAAACTGGGTGCTACCTAAAACAACACCAAATATTTTATCTTTTGGTGCCTCTCAGGATGGTACAAGACGTAATGCTGTTTTGTCAGCATCGCATAAATTTATCGAAGCCTCCGGAAGATTACGCTGCTAGTGCTATCGACCACACGGTTTCGTTCACAATGTTTCCTTTAGTAAATTCTAATTATTATTTTTAACTAAAACTCCTTCCTTCATTTTTATTTTTTTCTTAGATTTTCGCCGTGGCCTTTTAATTTTCCCGTTCTCTATATTATTACCTGTAGTGCGGCCAATCCCCCTCGAGGGTATGTGCCAATTATAGAGGCCACAACAACAACAACATCGTGGCACCCATGTCGTCGGCCTTGTTCTTCACACTGCTGCAGCTCTGCCCCTGAAGACGAACTCAAGATGTCTAGCGGGCCGAGGAAGCCGCCAGGACTCAAGATTTCCTGGCTGTCACATAGGCGGGACCTTTCGACGTCTCAAAATGTCGCAGGGCATATCAACAATTTCTTTTTGCTGATGCCTCAATAGCACAAGAGAGAACAGGCACACAGACAAAATGGAAGGAAAAAGCCACAACGCGGCTCTTACGCTCAACCGTTATTTTATGGAAGAATCGTCAACTTATTAGTATGTCATAACAGACACAGTATGTCATAAGTTCGAACAACAGTGACAGGCGTGGGACACAGAGATACAGCAAGACAGATGTGGCAAAAGTTTGAGGAGGCTTAAGCTTCGCCTTTATCGATCGAACGCTCGCAACAAAGTTGCGTCCTCGTAGCAAAGTTTTCTCCTACAGGCATGTTACAGTCCGAGCTATCATGTGTATAGGTTTGAGCTAGGTTTCAGCTTACAATTCTTCTCGTTCTGATTTCACTTTGCTAAATTCATTTTTGTCCGCCAAAGTACCCGCTCCATGCCAGACGGCTTGGAGTCATCATATAGTTGCCTGAAACAACACTATTATTGACCACAGTCGTGGCTGAGAACACAAAACTTTCATGTGTTAAGATCCAGGGGTGGATGCCACTACCTCTCCTACCATATCAGAGCCGTGTCTGATAATGCAAGATGGGCAACAAAGTAGTGAGAGCAAGTGAAGGTTGTAATGGCACCACCTACACTGCGCTAGGTTGAAGGCCGCGCAGTCATGGAGCCTTTTTTTTTTCACGTTGAAGCTGGTAGCGGTTACGGACACGGGCGACGGCTGACACAAACGCCATCTATGTCAGTCCCTGTAACGAGCTCATAACTGCATACGCTGTAAAGAGATGATTGATTGATTACTGGGGTTTAACGTCCCAAAACCATACGCTGTAAAGAGAAACAGAAGAAAGAACATCAAAATTAAGTATCGGCTCTCGCATAGGAACCTTGCTCAATATCTGTTTGCAAACAAGGTTCCGCATGTTGTTGAGTGTGGAGTTATGCGGTTGCCGGAACGACTTGTCCCTCCTTTATCACCAAAGGTCTTCGTGTTTCTGGGTCGGCGTTATCTACTATACATTCCACTAGAAACAACTGTCCAAAATTTCCAAATATTCCGAGGGTCCTAACGTAACTCTCCGAGTGCACACTGTCGGCTTAGAATTTTTCTCCGTGACACGCTCGCGTACACATCGCAGCCGCGGAGAGATCATCCTTACTGCGGTTCCAAAAATGGCGCCTCGCTGTGGAGTTTCCAGTGCTGCCGCAAGGTGGCGACATAGGCGCGTTTCGCGAGAAACCGGACTCTCGTGTCTCCGTCGCGCGAAATTTTGACTTGCCGTGCCAGAATCTTACGACGCTCAAAAAATTAGTTACAGTTTTAGCGGTTAAATAATCACGTCCCTGCAATAAAACAAAAAATAGAACTCTCAGGCCTGCGCAGATGAGGCAGCACAATGGAGGCTAGATATTGCTTCGTGCTCACTGCTCTATCAATCGTGTCATTGAGTCGTACTATATTCATGCTTCATTCTGTTGTTGTTGTCCTCAACTCTGGTTCATGCTTCATTCACCCCCTTTTCTTTTTCTTCCACTGACTGCTTTATCTGCTCCATCTCTGTTTTCGTCATCATCCTTTCCTCCTCTTTTTGTTGTCGTCACCGTCTTCTTATTATCCGACCTCTTTCTGTTTTGCTTCGCCGCATTCTTATTTCTCTTCTTCCACATCCTCGTTCATGAAAGCAAAGCACAGCAATATTAAGCTGTGTTCAAGTCCGCACAGGCATAAATTTATTTATTTATTTATTTATTTATTTATTTATTTATTTATTTATTTATTTATTTATTTTACATTGAAGCTGATAGCGGTAACGGACCCACCACTGCCACCAATTTCGGTCACTCAAACGAGCTCATACCGGCTTACCCTGTAAAATACGCTGAACGCTACGCTCTTGCAACGCAAGGCCGAAGTCAGGCTGCACCATCCTTAATACATCAAGTTTGTTTTTCAACGCTCAGTCGCAGCATGAAGTTACGCATACACAATGCTACATTGACATCGTTTTATGTGTTTTGGTGTCCTGCGTCGAATTCGAGTATGCGCCACGCGTGATTTTCTTACAGCAGTATTTGTAAATAAATAAATAATAAATAAATAAATAAATAAATAAATAAATAAATAAATAAATAAATACTCAAAGGCCAATGGAAAGCGTCCGGACGTCTAAGTGAAGGAAACACTAAACGATAGTGGGAGAAGTCGGATGGTGGAACAGCGTGACTAAGCAAACATGACACTGACTCAGCAAAAAAAGAAAAAAAAAGTAAAGAGAGAGAGAACCTGTGAAATAGGTTCCAACCTGTGTGAATAGGTTCCAACCAACAGCTTCCAAACATGTGGAATACGTTCGGACCTATACCATGGAATGAGACGGGTTCCTGGTTCGGGCCACTAGGTCCCTGGTTCGACTACCGCACCTCTACATCTCTTAAGCGATTGCTAATGACTTCTGCTGGTTTTTTTTTATTTTTATTTTCACGGTAGTACAGCGGCCATGCTGACTGTCCCATACCGCTTCGCATGAGCTTTTTAAGGCACTGGTCCTAATAATATATATAAACAGATTTAATGTTTCAGTTAAGTGTCGCTTTAAAAGGCAAGCAAAAGAGAATAACACAGAGTACGGAAAGCTATTATTTAAATATGTAACAATGGAACCACCGGGCCGTCATTCACGCAAATTAGTCGTGAATCGCGTTTCGCAACTGTGCCTGAGGGCTCGACTTTGAACGCGTGGAGGGTCAGTCGAGTAGAAGAGTGCAATCAATCAATCAATCAATCAATCAATCAATCAAGTCTTTACTTCAGTTTGTACATACAAACTAGGGATGGACAGAAAAAAGCAGCGCATTCTACACCGCTTGACGAGCCTCGCCATCCTTACATGTCAGCAGTAGGCACAAGCAGAAACGACCACTGTACAGAGAGTTCGTGCAAGTATCCGTGAATTGAAAAGTAAAATTGACAACAATAAATTTGACAAATAAAATTGGCCAAAGGTCTATGTATCATAATTGGCAACAGTAATGCGAGTGTAAAACAATAACACAGATTGATACAGTACATGAAGACATGAAAACACTTGATATTACGGTAGCAATTCTTTGTTACCGTCCTATACTTTGCGCATGTTCTGTGCGGCGAGGCAATTAGCTATATCCGCGCCATTCGAGCGGAACAGACAATACCTTATGATATCCTTTTCTTTGACGTTCAACAGACGCCAAGGCACGGTTGCTCCGGCATTCACTGGCGTTGAAAAACGACCCGAGCAAATCGCACACAGCCGTTGCCGTGTGCAGTGCAAGCTAATTGAGGAAAGGAGCAAACGACCCAGAGGCATCGGCGCTGCATTTTAAGCAAGCGTGACATAGCAGACGACGGACGGCAGCGCTGAAGTAACAGACGACAGTAACAGGAAGTCCTCCCGGTTCACCTTCACCGGGTGTTGTTTTTGCTCGCTGCAAAAAGCGCGCGGGACTTACCCCCGGAAGTTATCTCGCGTTGGTGTATGTGCACCCCGAACGTGCTTCGAAGAAAGAAAGAAAGAAAGAAAGAAAGAAAGAAAGAAAGAAAGAAAGAAAGAAAGAAAGAAAGAAAGAAAGAAAGGGGTACGGGGAGTGATCTATCCCGCTGGCTGTCGGCAGCGCATGCATTACAGCGAGAACAACCCTTGCACCTTGCAGTCGGAAGAACGAAAGAAGTGTATGGCGGTGCACAACGTCGTCTATACCAAAAGCGTGCAGTGGTGTAGAAGCTAAACTTCGTTATTTCTGCCAACCACCAGCCAAGAGCAACCTTGGCGCCGTGCCTTTGTTTGCTTGTTGTTGTGTCGTTGTCGTTGTTGTTGTTGTTGTTGTTGTTGTTGTTGTTGTTGTTGTTGTTGTTGTTTCTCACTAGGAGTGGCACGTTCAGTCACAGTTGACTAAGTAGCATGCAGTGCACATATCAGCGCGCGACGACCGAATAGAGCACGAAAGCTGGCGATCGGGCACAAATCGCCGCCGCCGACTATACAGCCCTATCCAATCAGTGTGCACCGAAGTAGACTATCAATGCTCACAGAGGACCCCTACCCTCCCACTTTCGCAGTATGAAGTCATCAGATTAATACAGCAAATTACTTCGTGGAGACCACGGAACCGTTGCATCTAAGGCTCCCGTCGACAAAGAAATGTCGTACTCGCGAAGTGATGTAAAACTCTTGGTTGACATCGCTCACATTCGAGACTGCACAGCCTCACAATGAAAGGTTCGAACTGGACCACAGGTTGACGCGCCTGGGGTCAATGGACTGCGCTAGGACTCTTCTTTTCCCGGCTTGAGTCAGCCGAAGCACTGAAACTAGTAGGTTGCACTGAGGTCTACCAGCGTGACACCAGGTGCACGCCATTGACCGCGACCAAGTGCCCGAGACATTACAACGCCCATTTTTGGCATTGACTTGCCTACAGGACTCTCAGCGCGAAACGCTGGCTTCTACGCCTGCATGGATTGGAACACACGGGCTAAATGGAATTTCTAAAGGGGAGACGGGTACCCTTATCTATCATACTATACAGCATGCTCACGTCTCAAGAAGGCGCGCTTCTCTCTCCGCTCTATTCTTCTCATCTGTCTTACATTCGCCTTCTCCCTCCTCACAGTGACGCTGAGCCGTGCTCCGTTATGAATTACAGATAAGCATCAGCGTACCAAGGGGGGATGATGGGGAGAACGTCAGAACAATCCCGGCCCTCGAAATGTTTGAAGTTACACACACACACACACATGCGCAGACGATGAAACTAACTGAACGACTCAAGTTCGGGGCACGACGAGAGAGAGCGATGCTATGCTGCACGCAATTACGTTGCCGGAGGCAGTGGTCACGTGGGGAGACAGAACGAATAACCCGACGACGGTGGTTCCCGGTGAAATGAAGTTCAAGGCTACGCAAGCTGCAATCGTTGCCGCCGCTGCTGCTGCTGCTGCCAGACCGGGCGCGTGCCTATTTGCGTCTCGTGATAGAGGGAAGGGAAGGGGGTCCAGACGAACGTGCTCTTTGACCGTTGGCGTGCCTGTTTTTATTCCACTCGCGCGATAGCCTGAGTTGGGGCCCCAGCCGATCGGGCATTTCTCCTTCGCTTCTTCCTGCTTCTTGTCAGGAAGACGTGCTTTTCCTTTCCCGTTCTTTCTGAGGCTAAAGCGAAAGCTTCCTTCGCGAGTACACTTTGATTTTGATGACCGCGAGCGCCGATGCTATTCCTGCTGCTGCCTCTGCCGGATATATCTCACAGACGTACGACAGAACACGTGGAGCGATGCTTGTATACAACCTTCCGCACGTACCACCACGCGCGTACCGGCGACTGGTTTTACTATCCTGAATTGGGAGATGCATTTCATTTCATTTTATTAGATTGAGGACCCTTAATATTGGATGATGATACAAATATGCAAGCGACGGGCGTAGTAACACATGTATAAATGAAGAGAGTGTTAATTAAACGTACATATACGAGGATGCATAACCATGTGGACGCACATACATGTTTGTTGTTGTTTTGTGGGTTTTAACGTCCCAAAACCAGCTCTGATTATGAGAGACGCCGTAGTGCAGGTCTCCGGAAATTTTGACCACCTGGAGTTCTTTAACGTCCACTGACATCGCACAGCACACGGGCCTCAACATTTCGCCTCGATCGAAATGCAGCCGCCGCGGCCGGGATTCGATCCCTTGAGCTTCGGATCTGCAGCCGAGTGCCATAACCAGTAGACCACCGTGGCGGGGCCATACATACATACATACATACATACATACATACATACATACATACATACATACATACATACATACATACATACTACCACCATCGCTAAATTCACCACCACTATCACCACCATAATCATCACCGTCGCCATCCTCACCGTACATACATACATACATACATACATACATACATACATACATACATACATACATACATACATACATACATACATACATACATACATACATACATACATACATACATACATACATACATACATACATTCGGGCTCGCTTCTTCATATTGATGGGTTCACAGAAATTAACTTTACGACATGCTTTGCATTGGTCGTCACTACCACCATCGCTAAATTCACCACCACTATCACCACCATAATCATCACCGTCGCCATCCTCACCGTTGCCATTATCATCACCATATCCACGTAGTGGTAGCGCACTACTAAGCGACCGAGATTCCTGCAGTCCCACTGTCTTCGCAGGCTTCCTTCACGCCAATGCATATTCCCTTCGACCTTTATCTCTGACGTCACCGGGCCAGCGTGGAACGCCTCGAATTCCGTTTCTGAAAACGTTCGGTTTGGCCTTAATGCGAGGCGCTGTCTCAATGCGGAAAACAAAAGACCCATTTAAAAACAATACGACAGCAAAACAAAAAACAAAAGCCACTTCTTTTTCAGGCTCCTTATTGCTGTATGAGCACCGCCCGCATTCGAGGTCAACCCATAGAGAGCGCGCGCTCAAGCGAGTTCCTGATGCCGTGAAGACTTAAATCAGCGCGTGCGCTGTCCGGCCGCAACGTTTTGCAATCCGTAGGAGCATTACGCCCCACTGGCTGCAGTACATTAAAACTAATGCATGACAGTGATGCGCCAGCTCAGACAGATGACGTCATCAGCTGCCCAAGTTCCTGCGTTTAGGCGGTGCATTGCAGGACTTGAATGAAGAGCGACTACAGGGCATAGATCGGCTGACGCGCAATGCCTTTCACACTTAGGCGCTCGTCCAGGCCCTGTTCTTTAAAGGCGAAAGCCATACGTCTCACACGAAGGTGACCTCGAGAAAAGGGTGGGAGTAAAGCTAGGCACAAATAAGAAAAAAAAGAGTACGAAATGTTTGCTGCAGAAATTGCGGTAAAAGAAAATTAAAAGCTCGCACCTTGCTCACTTTATACGATCATCTGCCCACCTCGCTTACTATAGGTGGGCAGATCAGACCAACAAGTCCGCATGATAAATTGGTCGCAATTAGCACAGGAACGTGATAATTGGAGACCTGCAGGAGAGGCCGCTGCCGTGCCAGTAGGCGTAGAAATGATGATGATGATGATGATGATGATGATGATGATGATGATGATAGTGTGGATTAAGGTGCGCGAGAGATGTCATAAGGCTTTCGCTTTCGTGTCAAGAACACCAGGGAATCCTTTCATATATTCATTTACCCTAGGGGCTTTCATGATACGTTATAGCCAAGAGGAGCTCACATAGCATCATAAAGAGGAAAACGCAATGGACAAACAAAACGGCAACAACATCGACAATTTTTATACTTTCTTACAGCAAAAGCGAAGCAAGATTATAAAGTAAAAACATTTCAACATTCAGGAAAGGCGACAATGTCGATAGAAATTCGATTCCGAAAATTACAGTCCTTTCATCATAACAGTCTGCGTTTCATCCTGAAGGTTGAAATCATAACCCGCTGCAAAGGCATAATTATGCCTTGATATCGCATTACGAACGTGGATAACGTATAATGATTCGTCTGAGTTCATGCGGACCTGTTTTATTGCGGCCCAGACATCTTAATGACTTTTTTTTTTACTTCTCAGGGACACATCAAAGAGTACCGAAAAGCTGGAAAGGTAAATAATGGAGCAGGCGACAAAGTTGACGGAAATTTCACGGCTACACAATGACGAACGTTGCTGGATAGCAGTGAAAAACCCCTCATCACAGTCTGATCTTCATCATAGTCTGAGTTTAACCTTGAAAGTTAAACTCATAACACACTGTATTTACTGCCTTGATGACGTAGCACGTTCGCATGAACTCAGATGCATGAGTTTAATAGCGCGTCTGAGTTAGCGCGAACACGTTACGTTTTGGCTGTTTTACTAGCACGTCAAAGAGAAAGGTGAAACAAAAGCCAGAAAATCAAAAACAAGAACAAATAGTAGAGCCGAGGACGAAATTGATCGGAATTCACTGTTATTCAGTGACAAACGTTGTCGTCGCGCCTTCATTACAGTCTGCATGTCGCCGTGAAGGTTGATGATTGATTTGTGGGGTTCAACGTCCCAAAACCAGCTCTGATTATGAGAGACGCCGTAGTGGAGGTCTCCGGAAATTTCGACCACCTGGGGTTCTTTAACGTGCCCTGACATCGCACAGCACACGGGCCTCAACATTTCGCCTCCATCGAAATGCAGCCGCCGCGGCAGGGATTCGATCCCGCGACCTTCGGATCTGCAGCCGAGTGCCATAACCACTAGACCACCGTGGCGGGGCACCGAGAAGACTACAATGGTGTCACGCTGTTTTCTTAAGGTTACGTGCCTTGACATCGCATAACAGACGCGAATAACGTATAGTATAATAAAGCGCTTCGTGCGAACGTGTTTATAGTTGTGGCCATTTTACCAGCGCATCTCAGCCACAGGTCAAGCAGTGCCAAATAAACTAACAAGAATGAAAATAAAGGCACAATAGAGCGCAGAAAGAAGTGCGTACGTCAGATGGCCATTACGCCATTTCGTCGGGGCGCGAAAAAAACAATGGCTCACCGTCGGCGGCCAGCGCGCGTTTTATCCAGTAGCAGTCGTCAAGCGGCAATGTCCTCGTACCGAATGTACGCGAAGCCTTCGAGCGTCCGCAGTGGCGCCGAATTACAGGTCGCGAGGAACTTGCGAAAATGATGTCGGCGCAGTTTGGATTGTCCTTGCACACCCCCCGAGTCCTTTTCCCCCTCCAAGGGCATTTCGGACAGGCCCTGCTTCGCGGGCAGAGCACACGAGTATGCAAAATTGCCCGGATGTGCGTGGCAAGAAACACTATGTATTTCGAAACTATGGTTTAGGCCGGGAACACGTGGCACGCTGGGAACGCGGGTGACGATGCAGTATTAGGCCTGTATTCACAAACCTGCCTTATCCTTATCGCTTGGTTTCCTTATCTTCACTGTGCCCTTTATCATGCTTGATGGATAAATTAGTCCAGTAGCTACAAACAAGCATTATGAGAGCCTTGCGCACTGATTGCCATTTCAGTTCTCTTAACGCGTCTTAATGTCACAGGGCATGATAAGGAAAGCTAGCGATAAGGAATAAGGTAGGTTTACGAATACGGGCCTTAACCCATTACGCACATACTTAAGGGATTGTCGCTGAAAGTTTATCGGCCCAGTAGCAATAATTACCGCTCCGGTATTACGTGTCAAAAGTAGGATATTATTATGAGGCACGCCCCGCACTAGCGGGCTCCGGAAGATTTGACCATGTGGAGTTCCCTAACTTGGGATGATAACGCGCAGTACACGGGGCTTTACGCTTCGCTTTTCATCTGGAGTGGTGACCGGCGCAGTTGGGATCGTAGCCGCGTCTTTCGGGTCTGCAGCTGGCCACAATAGCCACTGTAGAACCACGCAATCTCGGCCTATGGTAAGTTGTACGCGTACTTCTGCGATACTTGATATCATGAGGTAACTGAGGCTCCACTATTTTACGTGCCAGAAGAACCGTACTATTGAGATCCTCGCTCTAGTGGGGCACTCCGAACAAATCTCTAACCACACAAGCCACCTAAATGCATCTACGCGTGTAAGACCGGACTGTAAGGTCACGAGCAAAATTTTGCGTACCATGGCACCAGCAAAAACTAAGTTCATTTAGCACAGCTCCACAACGCGGACTTAAGCTGTGCCATATTGTTTAAAATCAACATACTCGTACTGCAAAAAACAAACAAAAGAAAGCTATTTGTGGCACCCAGTAGTCTCCAAACTTTTGCTCGCGACTGTACGTTCCGGTTCTATCATCTTGGTTAAGTTAACAAAGGATCTTATTTGAATTTGTTCCGTCCTTGCCCCATCACATGGTAGCCAGTCTAACGGTTACTCATGGTAACCTGCCTGACCATCGTCTCTACCTTTCAGTCTCACTCTCTTCCCACAGTGTAACCGCCTCTCCATCATCTCCTGTGCGGTTTTTTAGAACATGCTATAGCTTAGAGAAAAAAAAAAGAAAAAAAAAGGGGGGGGGGGGGGACTTAAAACATAAGGTATCTGCCTCGTCTTCTACGTGTTTCTTTACAGCTTACTATATTTTAGGTGAAGAAAAGACTTAGAATACACGCTAAGCATAACTCCGGAAATGCTTACGTTGGCGCAGCCTGGCGCGTCGCACAAGTACACGGAACTACAAAGGTGGCCAGGATGTTTGTTGCGCTCGCATGTGCGTGCGAATGTCTGTGCGAGTAAACTCCTGGGTCGCGGCACCCGGAATTACACCTGTGCAGCCAAATAGACAAAGAAAAGGCAAACAAGAGTGACACGCCGCCGGAAGAGAGACAGCGCGGGAGACACGGAACCAGAAGCGAGAACGGGACAAGACATAAAAGAATGGAGCAAGAAGCGAGACGCATTCGGGCAACCGTTCGCGGCGTTCTCGCGAGCCAGAGTGGCAGATACGCCGTGTGCTGATATTAGCCAAGGCCTGGTTCTCTTAAGGCTTCTTCTTCCTCTTCTTCTTATTATTTTTTTTTTTGTTCCCCTTAGCGTCCTTGTTTGGGTATCCGTCCATGGTACGAGATCCGCTATAGACTCATCTTCTTTCTTTGTACTTTCGGCATTTTGTCTGTGATGCCATTTTCGTTAAAGCACTGCTGTTCAGATATGTGGCGTTTGCTGCATCGCTGCAAACACCGCGAAGATAGATAGATAGATAGATAGATAGATAGATAGATAGATAGATAGATAGATAGATAGATAGATAGATAGATAGATAGATAGATAGATAGATAGATAGATAGATAGATAGATAGATAGATAGATAGATAGATAGATAGATTTACTAGGCAGCTTTACTGCCTTACTTGATACTGATGCTAGGGCAACTATATAGTATGTGCGTGACTCTCCCCTTTATTTGTATGCATATCTGATCACTAAAACAAGTAATATAGTTTCCTGAGCTGAGTCTCTTAGAGCCTCAGAAGCGCAGAAATTTGAAGTAGAGCTAGATTCAGCGTGGAAGAGAAGCCGAGAGACCAAGAGCTGACGTTTACAAAGCCTCCGTTGCTGCTGGGCACTTCTTCGTCTTTAACTGCAACATGCAGGCAAGGCGTCCCCCAGTTTCAACTGTCATATGCACACACGAGATGAAAAAATTGACACGCTTCCTTTCGTTTGAGTTTTCCGCGGATAGAGAGAAAGAGCGAGTGCTGAACCAGTGTAGCAAGCAGGTAGATGCGTCATTTCCATTCCATTGCTTTCACAAACGTAACGCTGCGCTGCACACTTCACGCAGAAGCAAACGACCGATAACACGAGTCAACGGCCGTGAATAGCGACCGTTATTTCTTTCGTTTAACTTACCCCCTTCTATATTTCTCTCTCTATTTCTCTTGCCCGTTATGGTTGCTTTTTTTTTTCCTTCTGTGGCCACTTCCTTCACTCTCTTCTTCGTGCTCAGCGAAACGCGTCTGATTGCTTCCAGCAAGCGGGACGTCCGAAATTTCCCACGAAAACGGGCGCCGAAAGCGCCGGTATATACGTACCCTTGTCTGTGTATACGTGAAGGTGCAGCTGGCTTCACCCGCTAGCTCTTCTCTGAAACACCACGTGACCAGTACCGCCCACTAGTGTCGTGACAGTCGTATAGACAGGCGCGCATTTTCCCATCACAGTTGTGTTCCAACTGTCCCATCACTCCACCGTCCATCCGTTTTAAAGAAGAAAAGGAGAAAAAGAAAAATACTGCCAGGCGATTGAATCACCGGAGTGAGGCCTGTTTCACATTCGAGCGATTTTGCTCCAAGAGCGGCGCGGCGGCCGCCGCGCGGTCCTCAAAACCTGTTTTTCGAGCGTCTCGCGCCGCTGCGAACGATTTCGCAAAACTTGGAAAATATCGCGAGCGGCTCGAGCGGCGGAAATCTCTATTGGCCGGTCAGGCGCGTGACGTGGAAAGCACGTGACAGGGGCGGAGTCGCGGCGCCGATCGCTTCGGAGGAGAGCTCTTGTTCAGGCGAAGCTTCGTAGCAGATGACGTTTTCCAGCAGACATCCCCTGCTACTTGCTCGCGCCGTTTCCAAACGGCCCTGGAGGCGTAGATGCGCCGCCCTGTTCCTTTTTTCGCTGCCGACAAAGTTTCCACTCGAAACGGACAGATTGTTTGCACGTGCTATATTGCGCTTTTATATTTTTATCGGGTGTTGTTGACCATATGGGTCCTGGCAGAGGGACCCCGCGGCGCTCGGTGCTTCGCATTCGTAGCACATGTTGCTTTTTTTTTCTCTTGTTTATAGCTTGGACCTTTCAAGAATAGTATTGCCTTCCGTCAAACTGCCCCGTATTCCGATAAGAGCAAGGGCCGCCGGCACACGAGTTCCTTGCCGCGTTGGAGAAAAAAGACCTTTGAAGTTTCAAACCACAGGAACCAATTCTTTCTTTTGCTTCTATACGGCCAATTCTATGGGCTCGCAACAGAACGTTCAAGATAAAAGAAAAGGAAAAAGGAAAAGAAGGTTAAGAAATAGACGGAACTGAAAAGATGAAGCCCGCAACTGAACTGGGCACCAAAACAAGAATGTTTGGAGCAAGGCGCAGCTATTGGAGACCCCGCGTGTGCGGGCGCTCTCCGCAAACCGCCCTGCGCGGCGCAGCGGCGGGCGTCGCGCAAGCGCGATGCATCTGAAACGAAGCCCCGTCCGCGCGCCGCTTTGCCGCCGGATCGCGCGAACGCCGCCGCGCAGCCGTTCGCATGTGAAACAGGCTTGACACTGAACGAACACAATGCCGGCGCCGTTAGCAGAGAACAGATAGCATTATCCCACGTTATTCGGCGCTGGTTAACACTCACAAAAGTACAACCAGCACGAGTTGTCACAAGCCATCGTTTACATAGAAACACTAGCCGTTGGATGCTCTCATGGACACTGTCAAATTTCACCGTCTTGTCTAATTCGCCAACTTGCCTGCTCCTGTTGGCGCACAGAGCTGCTACGGCCTCCCCGATTGGCTTATAACGGCGCCATGATGGTATATACGACAATACGGAGGAATTGGAATCTGATCAGCAGTACAGCACCTCGCCATTAGTAAATCCTTCAGCCATAATAACTGCGAAGCTCTTTTTAGTCTACCCCGTGCCGTCGTCGTTGTTACGCTCGGAGGTCACGTGACCAGCGCAGAAGAGCGGCCTGTTCGACAGTTTTTTTCCCCCTTTAGCTAACGTCATCAGCACTAGCCAAAGTTAGCGAACATTTAGCAAACATAATACAGAGCTAGCCGACATATCCCCCATTTAGCGCGTACCAACCCCCACTAACGAGTGCTAATACTATATGAGCACATACGGTAGTTGAGTGCCAGAGGTACATTACTGCCTTCAAAATATGCCTGCGTTTGTTGTCACGAACTGGAGATCTCCACAACCCTTTTGCGAAGAACGCGGATGGAATACATTTCGTACCTAGGCTTTCTCCTTAAGATATATATATATATATATATATATATATATATATATATATATATAGTTTAGAAACAAATTGCGCACTTGCGAAAATCGAACGTTTGTTATTCAACGTTTCCGCCGTGGCACGGCCTTCGTCAGACAATACGGCGGAATTGGAATCTGATCAGCAGTACAGCACAGTTATGTTTTTCTTGTTCGTTTTCTCCTTGATGTGGATTGAAGTCCCGTCAAGGAGATGATCGACGTCGATGAAGCAGGAGGCAGGTTGGAGGTAATGAACTTGAAGGTATATTGTAGCAAAATATTTACAGTCATATGTACATCTTGCCGAAGCACACTGATGATAACATAGACATCAACAGCGTCTTACTCTTCTACTTAACTTTTCTTAAGTTAGAGCCTAGAACACTGTTACTACATACAACGAACCTAGTCTCACTGTTCGACCACCGAGTGGTTACGGCCCAGACAGAAGTTGCATCGTACGGAGTCTTACTGATCGATCAGTTAAGTGATTACAGCCTAGACTGAAGGGAAACGAATCCCGTCCAGTCTTTAGTACCTTACGGTAACAAAGAAAGAGGGGAGGTGGCCACTGCTGGTCCGCCTCAACCTTCTGTTATCCAATCTGTTTACCCTCAGATTAAGCCACTCCCTAGTGGGCTGTCCCTAATCCCGACAGCAGCGTCTTTGCAGTTTAAACAGGCATTTTGGCATTCTTTCCCATCATGGCTCTCCCTCTCCTTATCCCACGCTCTCAGATATTCTCACAATCGAAATATCGGTATCGTAGCAGCCCTGCGGCATTCGGGCCATCTCCCACGCTCATCCAGTCGAACCCTGTCGTTCCAGGAAACACAGCGTGTCTTCGCCTTTCCCGCAGTTCGGACCTTGCACTGCTGCGACTCAACCCTTTGTTCCAGTCGGCGCGCCGAGAGCGCATGCCGGTCGTTAAAGAATTGGTTGGGCCAAGCGCATTGTCGCTTCGAGCGACGGCGCACTTCTCATGCATTCTTTTCCTACGCGTCCGAGCTGCTCTTCCCCGAAACGGCCACTGAGGGGACGAGTACGGTCGCGCAGCCGCGACCCCCCCGAGCGACGTTCAGCGAAAGGGAAGGGTCTCGTACCAGGAACCCCTGGGGGCCAGCGTGGGAGACCAGCCGCTCAATGGGAGCAGTTTGCTTTCCATTGATAATTGCTGTCAAAGACCATGCAGAGAGAGAGCCGAGAAAGAAGCTTTGTATAGCGTACGGTGCTACGCCGTCCCTTCTGCACGATCGCCTTATGAGCGGCAACATAACACGTCCCCCCTTAAGAGTACGCTGGGCTGTTCTACGCTCAGTGGTACGATAAATCACTGCCGCGATTAGGTCACTGGACTTTCTAAGCATACAACAGTATACACAAACATCAAACACAATTGCGAGACAACACGACAGGAGAATACAAGAAACGAAAACAAATACATGCTAAACGATCAAGCACACCATTGCTGCTTCAAGCAGTAAGATCACTAGTGTCTGTTTCTTGGATTGTCAATCACACAGTCCACAATATACAGCAGCGAGTGGGCAGGAACATTCACGTCCCCCCCTCAGTTGGCATGGCACTGTTATTCTGATGGCTTCCACAAACTATTCTGGAGCCTCGATAATGCATCCGCATTCCCGTTACATATACCCTTCCGATGTTGTACCGAGACATGATATCGCTGTAAAGCCAGCGCCCATCTTGTCAATTTCGCCCCGTGCGGAGTAGAAGTTGTAAGGTACGACAGCGGATTGTGGTCGGAAACGACGTTTACTATGGCACCGAAAAGCCAGTAGTCAAACTTCTTTAAGGCCCATATTATTGCGAACGCTTCCCTCTCAATTGTCGACCAACGCATCTGGGTCGGTGAGAAGCGGTGGCTTGCAAAGGCGATAGGCCTCTCTTCTCCCTCAGCTGACATTTGCGCCAAACATGCTCCCGCCGCCGTAGCTGAGGCGTCTGTGAAAAGCCAGTAGGGCTGAGATGGCTCTGGGGTGTTTAGCGCCACGGACCTCGCACAAAGATTGTTTGAGCATCTCAAATGCTGCCTGAGCTTCCTCCGGCCAGGGTATCTTATTAGGTACCGCTTTCTTTGTTAACAGCGTGAGCGGGCTCGTCACCTCTGCATATCCTCGGACGTACTCGCGATAGTAACCGCACAGTCCTAACAGGCTGCGTAGTTCCTTTTTGGTGCGCGGTGGTACCAGGTTCTTAATCGCTGCTATTTTTTCAGGGTCTGGTGCGTGTGTCCCTGAACCGACAATATGCCCCAGGTAATGTATATGGGATCGCGCAATCTGACACTTCTCCGGACTGGCTTTCAGTCCCGCCTTCTCTAAGACATTAAGAATAATGTCGAGATGCTTTAAGTGCTCCTCCCAAGTGCTAGAAAAAATAGCAATATCATCAAGGTATGCCGTGGCATACATTTGATGTTGCGACAAGAGTTTATTCACCATTCTTTGAAAGGTTGCCGCGGAATTTTTTAGCCCGAAAGGCATCACTTTCCATGCGTACTGACCCTCGTGCGTTACAAACGCGGTGAATTTCTGACTCTTCTCTTCCATCGGTACCTGCCAGTACCCGCGCCTAAGGTCCACTACCGTAATGAACTGCGCTCTGCCTACTCGGAAAATCAATTCCTGAGGATTCATCATAGGGAACGCATCCGCTTTGGTGACGGCATTTAACGCCCTGTAGTCCACACACATGCGGATAGTCCCATCCTTTTTTCCGACGCATACTACCGGGTGTGCAAACTCACTCTCCGTGGGGTAGATCAACTTCCAAGTCAAAAGTTCGTCAACTTGCCGGCTGACTTCCTTCTTTAATAGTTCCGGCACCCGATAAGGAAACACCTTTTTTGGCTGGTGGCCCGGTTCTATTTCTATCCTATGTTCGTCTACCTTCGCTATACCCGGGGTGCCGTCAAAGAGTGTGCAATGTCTTTGGAACACCGCCTGTATTTCCGCCTGCGCGTCAGCATCAAGGTGAGCAACCTTCTCGCTCGTTAGCACTAGCTCTTCCCGCTTTATAGTGGTTGGTTGTGGAGCATATTCCACCTCCCCAAAATCATGGTCCTCATCGAAGACTACCCCAATATGACTGACCCTTGTATAGTAAGGTCGAATGTTGTTGGCGTGGACACTTTTCACCTTTCCCTCAGATGTTTCAACGCGGTAAGAGTGTTCGCGCTCACGTCCAACCACTGTGAATGGGCCTAGCCATTTAGGTGACATCTTACAATTCCGATCATTGTCGAAAACCACAACCTGGTCGCCAACGTTAAAAGCTTTGAGCCTGGTGCTGCGATTATAGGCACTGGCGTAACTCTCCTGATGAGTTGCACTAGTTAGCTCAGCAATATTAGCGGCCGTCTCGAGCTGCTCCTTAAGTTGCTGTAAATACTTAGCGGGGCTTTCTCTCAATGTTGCGGGCACCGGCATTTCTCCCGTCCACGTCCTCTGCAGTATTAGAAGCGGTCCCGTGGGATTCCTTCCATACAATAGACGAAACGGAGCTACTCCGGTTACCTCATGGGGAACTTCCCGATAAGCCCATAAAACCATTGGGATCAATTTGTCCCAATTCTTGGAGTCTCTCTGAATGACATGATACAACATGTTTTTCAGTACTCGGTTCCACCTCTCTACAACTCCATTACTCTCTGGGTGTTCTGGGGTTGAGAACCTTGGCGTGCAACCTAATTTCTCCATCATCGTTTGCGTGAGCTGAGATTTGAAATTAGTGCCCTGATCGGAGCAGATCATCTCCGGAACGCCTGTGCGACTGAATATCTCAATCAGTGCATCGCAAGTCGCCTTAGCGGTCAAAGAGCGCAGTGGAACCACCTCCGGCCACCTCGTGCAAAGGTCCACTAAGCACAGCGCGTACTTATGCCCTCTCGCTGACGGTGTGTCGAGGGGTCCGATCACATCTACATTGACAACTTGGAAAGGGTGCTCGGGTCTAGTGAGCGGAGTTATAGGCACTTTATCTGTGCGACGCCTGTCTGACCGAATTTGACATTCATGGCACGAACGACAATGCCCTAATATCTCCTTCGCCATACCTGGCCAAAAAAAATTATACCTAATGCGAGCTCTTGTTTTCTTTGGCCCCAGGTGCCCCCCGCATAGCGACTCATGGGCTAAGTGCATCACCTCAGTGCGCTTATCTTTGGGGACAACTAGCTGACTCACTCGAGTGCCTGCTATTGAGTCGCAGTGATATAACAGTCCGTCTGAAATGAACATGCCGGATTTCCCACTACGCGCATCTTCCCAACATTTCTTTAGCGTAGTGTCACCCAACTGCACTTTGCGGAACTCTTCTCTCTGGCCTAATGATGCCTCCCTTTCTTCATCAATTTGCGCATCTTCGCCGGAAACGTCTTTCTTCTCCAAAGTAAGATTGCATGCCACGACCTTTGGTTTCTCTACTGCTTGTTCTGCCTCGGGAGCAGGCTCGGCCGGTGCTCGACAGGGTGCCAGAGGGCTGCTGGCCTTCGACAAAAGTTTCCAATCTTCCTCGGTCAACAAACAATCTGTGCCCTCGACGAGCTCATCAGTTAACGCGCAGAGTAGGTCGACGCTCTGAGGCTCCGTAACCTCTCGCGGGCTATTTAATTTGACCGGCAACGTAACTAGCCTTGCCTCGATAGTTTTACCAAAAGCAGACACCAATCTCACCTTGCCAGACGGCTCTACTAAACTTCTCGGAAGCAGACTCTCCCGAAAGACAGTTATTTCACTCCCTGTATCCAAAATTGCATCTGCGGATATACCTGCACATGATACGGGAATTAACTGCAGTTTATTTGTGCCTTCACCCTCGTGTTTTAGAGACTTCACCTTTGCGCTAAGTACTCCATCAGGTATTTCAGTTTCCGTCTCGTGGAATAACGTTACCTTTTGGACCTTCCGCTTTGGCTCGGTAGCCTTCTTCGGGTTGCTCTCCTTATCACTAGACTTAGGGCACTCTTTAGCGAAATGGCCTGAACCGTGACATAAGTGGCACTTCAGAGCCCCTTTCTCTACTCGTGTCGCCGGCTTCTGCCCCATTTCTACAGTTGGTTGCTTTGAAGCACGCCCTTTTCCTTTCGCTTGTTCGAAAGTTTGCAGCACTTTAGCGATCTCAGTTGGCCTAAGCCATCCCTCGCCTTCTCTTAGTCTCACATACTCAAGACCCTCCGTGCTAAGGCCCGATTTTATACGGTCAGCAACCATGAGTTCTGCCATCACTTCTACCGTGTCGGCCTCTCTCACTTGAAGGTAGTAGGAGAAATAAGTTTTCACGCGGGACGCGAACTGCGCCCACGTCTCTTCCTTCCGCTTTACCGCTGTTTCGAACCTCTGCAGATACTCTGCCGGAGAAAGCTTCAGTTCCATCAGTACTGCTGCTTTAACTGCCTCGTAATCTGCACTCTCTTCAGAGTTGAGGTTACGCAGTAAGTAACGAACTCATTCCGTTAGTGCTGGTATAACCAAATGCACGCGACTCTCATACGGTACTTGGTAAGTAGCAAATAGTTTTTCTACTTCCTCAAACCATAATGGCACATCCGCGTCACTCGGCAGGCGGAACCCTTTCAGCACTTTTGCACATTGCTGGACAGAATCGAAACACCGTCGCCCCCGATCGCCCGTCTCCGACCCAGAGTTGGACAACGTGCCATTGAGACGTTCCGCGTTCATTCTAGCCTGCAATAGCTTTTCGTACTCAATCTGGAGATTGAGCTTTTGAATTTCAAGTTCGAGCGTTCTCGTTTCACTTGAATTCGGCAAAACCTGAGATGCCTGCTGCATCGATTCTTGCCTCTGAGTAGGCACTCTCGCCTCATTTGACTGATCAGAATTTAGAATACCATGGTTTGATGGCTCTCGACTCCGATCCATTGCTACCGCACTCGCACCTTCATCTCCATTAGACTCCATTGTTTCAGCACCCCCGCGTGTTCTCACCATGTGCTCTACGCATAAACTGCCATGCCAACTAGAGAAAAACGCAAGAAATCCTGCTCACCCTTTGCTGTATGCACTGTCGTTCCTGGATCTCTTCCACGGTGCCGGAGTTGGCTGCTGTGGGATCGTCTCGACGTTGCCGCTGGTGGCTGACGGATGCCTTGCCCCTCGGTCTCCTCGGCACTGGTCCAGTGTATGTTGCTGTAGAGCTTCGCCGATCCCTGTCCGACTGCGCCAGTTATGTTTTTCTTGTTCGTTTTCTCCTTGATGTGGATTGAAGTCCCGTCAAGGAGATGATCGACGTCGATGAAGCAGGAGGCAGGTTGGAGGTAATGAACTTGAAGGTATATTGTAGCAAAATATTTACAGTCATATGTACATCTTGCCGAAGCACACTGATGATAACATAGACATCAACAGCGTCTTACTCTTCTACTTAACTTTTCTTAAGTTAGAGCCTAGAACACTGTTACTACATACAACGAACCTAGTCTCACTGTTCGACCACCGAGTGGTTACGGCCCAGACAGAAGTTGCATCGTACGGAGTCTTACTGATCGATCAGTTAAGTGATTACAGCCTAGACTGAAGGGAAACGAATCCCGTCCAGTCTTTAGTACCTTACGGTAACAAAGAAAGAGGGGAGGTGGCCACTGCTGGTCCGCCTCAACCTTCTGTTATCCAATCTGTTTACCCTCAGATTAAGCCACTCCCTAGTGGGCTGTCCCTAATCCCGACAGCAGCGTCTTTGCAGTTTAAACAGGCATTTTGGCATTCTTTCCCATCATGGCTCTCCCTCTCCTTATCCCACGCTCTCAGATATTCTCACAATCGAAATATCGGTATCGTAGCAGCCCTGCGGCATTCGGGCCATCTCCCACGCTCATCCAGTCGAACCCTGTCGTTCCAGGAAACACAGCGTGTCTTCGCCTTTCCCGCAGTTCGGACCTTGCACTGCTGCGACTCAACCCTTTGTTCCAGTCGGCGCGCCGAGAGCGCATGCCGGTCGTTAAAGAATTGGTTGGGCCAAGCGCATTGTCGCTTCGAGCGACGGCGCACTTCTCATGCATTCTTTTCCTACGCGTCCTAGCTGCTCTTCCCCGAAACGGCCACTGAGGGGACGAGTACGGTCGCGCAGCCGCGACCCCCCCGAGCGACGTTCAGCGAAAGGGAAGGGTCTCGTACCAGGAACCCCTGGGGGCCAGCGTGGGAGACCAGCCGCTCAATGGGAGCAGTTTGCTTTCCATTGATAATTGCTGTCAAAGACCATGCAGAGAGAGAGCCGAGAAAGAAGCTTTGTATAGCGTACGGTGCTACGCCGTCCCTTCTGCGCGATCGCCTTATGAGCGGCAACATAACAAGCACCTCGCCATTAGTAAATCCTTCAGCCATAATAACTGCGAAGCTCTTTTAGTCTACCCCGTGCCGTCGTCCGTTCATATTCTGACGAAGGCCGTGCCACGGCCGAAACGTTGAACAAACGTGCGATTTTCGCAAGTGCGCAATTTGTTTCTAAACTACTTTTGAACCGGACCCACAGAACTTCTCCCCCAATTATATATATATATATATATATATATATATATATATATATATATATAGTCAAACGACCCAGTTATTGGATCGGGTATGAAAGGTGACAACGCTGTATTCTCGAGTCTTCTTGAAGCTGGCACATTGTATCTTGATTTAAGGAACCGGTAGTGGAAACTGGAAGTGAATCAAGGGACCATGAAGTGGAAAGCGAACTTCAATTAGAGGCCGTGAAGTCGAAAGAAACAGGAAGCGAATTAGGAGATGAGGCGATAGAAACTTCAGGTGAATCAAGCGTAAGAGAACAAATAGTGGGGACTGGAAGGGAATTAAGAGACTGGGAAGCAGAGATACTGAAAATCAATGAAGAGACTAGAAGTGAAAAACATGAAAGCAACCGTATGACCGTAAGTATGAATCCTTTATATCCGCACTTTTTTTGTACTTTTCTTGCTGTTTAGTGCTTTCAGATATCACAGATCTCACGCCATGGAAATACCCTATAGAAAGACGGCGTCCTCACAAAAAGAAAAAAAGTATAAGAAGAGCAACCGGGAGCAACGGGACGCCGTACACCCCCTGTACCTGGACGTAGGAACGGACCACCCCACGAAGAGATGCTCCCATCGGGGCGTGTTTTTTTGTTATTCTTTTCCTCTTTCTTTATCTCTCGGCATACACTTTGCTCGAGCACAATTTCTGCCGGCTGCAGCTCGCTCGCGTGACGCGCAGAGACGAGGAAGCGGACCCGGTTCCGTGCGTTGACTTTTTAAACACACGACTGCAACTCTTTCTGCAGCTGTTTTCTTCTCTCTCTCCGTTACACGTGGAGTCGCTTCTTACATGCCATAACGGGAAGGGTGGAACATACCTTCGTGTTACACTCTGCACCCCTGCATATTCTTTCTTTCTTTCTTTCTTTCTTTCTTTCTTTCTTTCTTTCTTTCTTTCTTGAAGCGTCACAGGATACGCAGCGCTGGGACATGTAGCAGGACCCGGAATCCATGCCTCTGTGTGCGCGACGCCGCGCTATGCGGGGCAGACCGGCATTCGATGCCGAAACACACGGTACAGAAGTGACTCCTTCATTAAAAACTGCCGTTCATATTGTCACGTGACACACAAGAGGGTGCAATATTAGCGGTAGCTAGCTCATCTCATTATATTCAATTATTTATTTGCTTGTTTGCATGTGCGTAAGTACGTACGTCATTATTTCAGGGTTGCAGAGGGAAGTTCAATTTTCTTTGTATATGCGTGCAGGCGTGTAACCCTGAGGAAGAGAGTTAGGTTATAGAAAGGTTGGTTGTCAAAGATTATGTAAGTTGTGATTGTTTTTGACAGCACCTCCACGGTGCCATCATTTCTTGAGTATACATATATATATTTACTTAGGAAAATCCGGGCGTGGGATGGCTACGCTTGCCGTACGTACGCCAGTCGTATACGTACCTGTTGAATTTGAATTTACATACCTCAATGTGCATCGAGTAATAATCTCGAGGCTGTAGTTCTAGCCTGAGAGGACCACTGCCTCTCCCCCTTCTTTTAAATTTTTGAGCACACAGTCATAAAGAAGCACGTGCGTCACGCGCGATCAGTCACAAAACTACCAGGCACCAGACTGCAGCGCTCATATCCGCATTCACTATAAGGCAAAATTTCACGCCGTCGTTACTTTGACGTCACGACATGCGAAACGGAGAAATCCCTGGCGTAAATGACGAAGACGGAGGCGCCCGTAGATCTATCTATCTATCTATCTATCTATCTATCTATCTATCTATCTATCTATCTATCTATCTATCTATCTATCTATCTATCTATCTATCTATCTATCTATCTATCTATCTATTACGTGCACGCTTCGCCCATGTGGGCATTACAACAGTGGCTTTCATTATGAAGGCAGAAACAAGTTACCACAGACATATAGCGTGGTAAAATGCCTCGTTGTTTAATATACTAACAAGGTCAAGTGAAAGAGCATTCAATTCTCTAATGGTTCTAATACAAAAAGAATGCCAAAAGGCGTCACACTTGAAAAGAAACCCGCGGATTGTAAGTGAAACAAAAAAAAAAAAGAAAAACACCGACCCAACAACTCTGAGAAGACGGTCGGACAGTGAAGTTGCGGGCATTCACATCGTTCAAATATTTTCCCAGCTTGCAGGCATCGGTGCTGAGTCTAGCGGTTAAGACATTTGCTTTCGGACGGCGCAAGCCGGGGTTCAACCACCGGCAACACGTTTTGTTTCTCCCTTTCTGTCTTTCTGAATTTCCTTCTTTCCTCGGCAAAAAAATGCAGGACATTCATATGGTTCACGAGTGTTGCCACCTCGCATGCGTCAGTGTGTGGTCTGGTTAAGACGCTCACCTTCGGAGTGTACGGTGCCGGGTTTAAATCCCAGCACCAGTCACATTTTTTTTACCACCGAAGCTGTTCAAGCTTTTCGTAATTTGCCGTGTCACGAAATATGACATTGAAATGATCTTGCCTAGCAACCAAGCGACGTCACATCTACCACAACATAACCTTGTGTGGCCTCGACATCATGCTACATCATGTAAGGTGACGTCACAACGACACGTGACCAGAAGAAGATGATGATGGTGATGTGATGATGATGATATAGAGATATAGATGAAGATGATAATGAAGAAGACATGGACCAGCCAAGTGCCAGTCAGCTTCGCTATTTTTTTGTTTTTTCACATGCATTAGTTTTGCCGGAAGGGCGAGGCGACTGCCGATAGATTTGAAACACGCGCGCTTACATGTGATAGGTCAAAGCGACATCACGTCACCTAGCGGCTCAGCCAATGGCATTTTGGCAGACGCCGGCTACAATTACTACAACGGTACATGTCAGGCAAAGGCCGCTTCGCTGCAATAAAGCCGTCTATATGCGAACATTGATCCGGTCCCAAGCCGTATCCCGTTTCTAATTTATGCGAGACCTCAGTCTTGCGTGCCGTTAATCGCGATGCAGGAACTCTGTAAATCAAGAGCCTGATGCCCCACGAGAAGCCTGGGTTGTAGATAAAGAAGCTAAGACACGGTATATTTGAAAAAAAAATGCAAAGAGAAAAAGAGATTCATTGCGTGAGTTAAACAGGAACGGTTGGGTGAACGGCTTAATAGCCTTTAGGACGCCATCGCATCTGTTATCAGTGAACCGGACCGCTTAAATGCCTTTCTTATCTTAGCCGCCGTGAAAGTGAAACGGAAATTTCCTGTCCAAGCCTTTCCCAGAGCCTATCGAGAACTTGACTATTCTTTTTGCCTCACGCTTTCTCGCATCCCTTTCACCATGCAAAATGGCATTGGCCGAAACCTAGACTAAACAAACACAGAGAACTTTTTAACATTTTGAAGAAATAACTGCGTATCGGAGACCATTGCTGCAGGTCAGTTTTCTTTTTATGCTGCCCGACTGCGGATATACATGTTTCGTCTGTTCCGTTTGGACGTAAGGCATGGTGTAATGACCTACGAAAGAGTAAGAGGAAAGATGGGTAAATTGGCCAACCTTGCCTTTTTCACTTCATAAATTTTGTTCTGCGGCTGCGCAAACTTTTTTCTCTAATTTCTTTTTGTTTTTAGCCAAGTGCATCTGGTGCTTCTGTTATCGTTTTTTTTTTTCAGTAAAATCCGCCTGCTAGTGGCTCGCCGTGTTGTCCTATCGTTAGCTCGTTCTTTCTTTTCCGTTTTAATTTCTTAATGGCCTACTGCAGGGTGGAGACTTCGGCAGCGTAGGGCTAAACAGAACGGGGCAGGGAAAGACATTGGGCTTAGTTGAGCCTTTAACACTGTCTTGGCTGTCTAACTGTCTTTAACCTGGCTCTATGCGTGTTTAGCTCAGATCTAACGAGAACAGCTCAAGGATTGAGCTATTGATAAAGCAATGACAGGTTAAACAAAACAACTGCTCATCTTGATAAGTATAGTGGTGGGGCAGCCTTTAGGAATAACTGATACAACTTTTTCTCGTGTACCTCTTTTCGTACGTCGTCTCTCTTGTATAGGTGGTACTGGGAAAGGGAAGGTAAGTTGAAGGAGAAACTAAGATGTCAAACGACTCCTGTAAGGCACCTGACAAATTATATAGCGATATGGGATTTAAAAGAAAAAGGGTCGAACACGAAAGAGTTATGCTTTTGTTACTCTCTTGGGCTTGCGCGTGTCGCCACTATGGTTAACAACAACAACAACAACAACACACGACAACTGCTATGTCGTCCCATAGAGAGAGCAAGCCCTCTTGGGATTAAGTGACCGCTATGCTTAGTACACAGGTGAACGCGTGTGCTACGTGAAGCCGGTGCATGTCCGTAATTAATTTCCGGCTTAGGAGTCATTGCCTCAGCGCCTTTCCATCGCCAAGCGAGCCGCTTGTGTCTGAGCACATGTAAAACGAGTTTCCGCACTGCTTCGGAACGTTTACGCGGGTAGCAGCGCGGTTTCTTAATCCTTGGAGAGGAACACTGAGTGGATTTGCTTACTTTGCTTCTATTCGTATTTGAAGCTAAGTGTAACGAGCGAATTCGTGGATGCCTGCCGACCACGGAATGTTCGCGAGATTAAGTTGCGTGAGCCTCCCGTATTTTCGCGATTCTAAGCACTCCCCGATTCTAAGCGCCCACCCTTCCTCCCTTCCCCACTATACCGGCCGTGGTGCCAACAAACTGATTAATTGATTGATTTCTGTGGTTTTACGTCCCCGAAACGATGATTTCATTATGAGAGACGCCGCAGTAGAGGGCTCCGGAAATTTCGACCACCAGGGGTTCTTTAACGCGCACTGACATCGCACAGCACACGGGCCTCAACATTTCACCCCAATCGAAATACAGTCGCCGCGGCTGGGATTCGATCCCGCGACCCTCGGATCAGCAGCCGAGTTTCATAGACACTATACCACCCCGGCGGGGCGCCCACAAACTGGAATAAGTGGAGAGACCCCTCCCTATACCCGCGTACAGCTTCGCCGTAACGCGCGAGAGTAACCAACGCTTGCAGTGTGCGGGTGAATACGGTATAGCCCGCGATATCAATATCTGTGCGAGAGCCTCTTTGTGTGTGAGCGCACATATACACAACCCTCCGAAATGAAAATTTCGCCCCGCCACGGTGGTCTAGTGGCTATCGTACCCACGGCTGTTGATCCGAGGGTCGCGGGATCGAATCCCGGCCGCGGCGGCTGCATTTCGATGGAGGCGAAATGTTGAGGCCCGTGTGCTGTGCGATGTCGGTGCCCGTTGAAGAACCCCAGATGGTCGAAATTTCCGGAGACCTCCGCTACGGCGTCTCTCATAATCAGAGCTGGTTTTGGGACGTTAAACCCCACAAATCAATCAAAATGAGAATTTTCAGCGGAGGTGTGCGCTGGGTGTGCCTAGGTGTATTTAGCACGCAACAAACTATCTAACCACGCTCCCAGAAAAACAGCTGTTAACAGCGGTTTGAAGTGTGAAGATGCGCTTCGGGCCTTCCCACGCTGGAGCCGGAAGTGAAAGTTGCGTAGCGGTCGCTTGCTGCAAGGGTGAATCGCCGCCACACAAAAGAACGCGAAGCGTTCCGAGAGCCGCAAGAAGCACCAGCCTCCTAGAAGAGACAGCAAAGAGAACCGCAAAACGCTTACGGCTGGTTCCCGGCTAAAGAAAACGTCGCTCCGCGGACAACGACTCGTACACGAACGACCCGGTGCAGGCGGCACAATCCGACCAGAGTGAAAAGAAAGAAGGTATCTCGTGGTATAGGGCCACATAAAAGGGGCGACGAGTGTAGATAACGGCGCACAGGTCACGCGCCGAAGCTCACGGATTAGCGCATCTGTCTCTCCTGCTTTCGCCTCTGTAAATCGGCTAGACAAACAAACAAAAAATTCCTAGGGGTATACGTTACCCGGACGCCTGAGAAAGCGCAACTGCGAAAGACTTTGAAATCGCCTATTAAATAAGAAGTTCTTACTTCATAAATATAAAAGTGAAAACTTCACACATACCCACGCACGCCGATACACATGAAAAAAAAATATAGACACCACTCGATACGTGTGAAATACGTGTGAGATTTGTGAAATCACGCCTCATGAGCTAGCCCAACAACAAGTTCTACTGAAAGAAGCTTTTGCATGTCTGTTTTCAAACTCCCCATCAAGTACGACGCATGCCTGCACGGAGCAGTGACCTAGACGAGATTAATTGATTAATGCCTAGGAAATTAATAATTACGCCGTAGAGATGTTCTTACTTGGCGGTCAAATGCACCAGCGCACGACTTAAGAACCAGATGGCCGCGATGAGCGAGAAAGTGTGGGTGGTTCAAAAAGACTAGTTCCACGCTTGAGAAATCTTGAGTGAACAGTGAAACCGGGGCCATACTTTCGCCCGTTGTCAGTGCACGTTAAAGAAACACAGGTGCTAAATTTTCCGAAGCCCTCCATTGCGGCGTCTCTCATAATCACAGCTGGTTTTGGGACGTAAAACCCCAGAAATCAATCAATCATCGATAAAATCTGTAGATGCCCGGCCATGTCGCAGCTTATGGGCTCACCATAGTCATGTGACATGTTTTGTACCATTCGCCGGGTTTTCGACATTGTCACTGCCACATATTTCAAGGTCATCTCCGCGTGATAGACATATAAAGCTTTTTCCGCAATATTTAAGTAGAGCCAACGAACTTAGAGTCAACGAACCGTGGCAACGACGCCGGTAATATTTAAGTAACGCACTAACGCCCGTAGTCGGTTAATGAGCAGTGCCTACGTAACCCCTTACAGAAACATGTGCACATGTTTGCAAGCACCCATGAGGACACAGCTCGTTGAGCAAAGAGACGCTTCAACCTCAACACGGGTCGTGTGGTATCTTCGTCCGCCGCGAATGTGGCCGGTACATAGTACCATTCTCAGTGCACCGGGCACCTATACCGTTTCTTTTTTTTTTCTTTTTTTCTGGCCAGAGATCTACCCCAACCTGGTGCTCGTCCTTCATGGTTAACGTCCACTCTTTCCCATCCACAACTATGCGCATCCCTAGCTTACAGGTCACAGAAATAAGCGTATTTCCTTACCGTAAACCTTTCTTGAAGACGATTTTTCTTGTCTAGTGAATTGTAATCACCTTTCCATACGTAGATTGTACATCCCTGAAACTTCCGTGTGTATGAAACCAATCATTTTGATGACCAATCAAGTGCGTTGCTAACCTTTATGTATTTCTCTATTGGACCAGCTATAGCCACGTAGGCTATTGGTCAAAATATTATGTACGCATTTTTTGTAAACAAGTCTTAATAAACTCATTTTGATTTGATATGATTTGAGACCATAATGCAGACGCAATTGGAAGCCTCCATCTTGTAATAATAAGCGGCCGTTTTGCCTTGCTAATAACTAAATTAACGCCACTATAGAGTAACTCACACTCGAATGTGGACGTTATACGGATGCATTTGTCATTTCACAGCGTTCTTAATTCGACGTCGCGGCATTCAAAACTGAGAAATGGCTAATCTAAAAGCTCGAGATGGCGACGCCCACGAATAAAAAACAACGTCGCCTCTATGTTTCCACCATATCTACCCGGGATTTGGTATTTTAGCTGTTAACCGGTGTTTCCCCGCGAAAGTGCTAGCCGGGCGTCGTAGCGCTCTCCGCTCAGCCGGCGCTGTCCCTTTCGACCTGCCGCGACACCGTTATCTCGACCGGACCCTCCGGCGGAACATTGCACGATCCTTCTTCCACAAATATCGGAGGGGGGTGGTAGTGGCAGGAGCAAGAGCGCGATGAGGATGAGAGTGAATACCGCTGTACATGTACGGTAGACTTTTGCCTTTTCAGGCCATCGTAACAGGAAAACGTTGAGTGGGTGTATGTATATGCCCCCCTCCCCCATCTGCTGCAACTTCCCTCCCCTTCCATAACACCGCTTATACCCCTGTACATCTACCACAACATAAGGCAACATCGAGCACGTGTGTGTGTGTGTGTGTGTGTGTGTGTGTGTGTGTGTGTGTGTGTGTGTGTGTGTGTGTGTGTGTGTGTGTGTGTGCGCGTGTGTGTGCGCGCGCGCGCAGCGTCAGCCACCACCTTCGTGTTTGTACCCGTGCAGCGCTGCGTGACTGCGTCTAATAAAGTAGCGTAGAAACGGACTAGGATAAAGATATGGAGGAGATAAGGAAAAAGGATTGTTGGATAAGTGAATAAGCCGTTGCGTGGCGGGCATTAGCGTCTTCTTTGGATTCCCCGTGTGCACAAGATGATGCGAGAGAGCAGAGGAGGAAACAAAATATATAAAAAGAAAAGAGATAAAATAAATACGTGTACGACAGGCACGTTGAAACCCGTGTTTCTAGCAGGAGAACCGGTTGACCTGTGGCCAGAGCGAAGGTTCCGTTTTTCCGCAGTTGGCTGACCATGATTTCCCTTCCCTTCCTTTTTCTTTCCTTTCCTTCCTTTTCTTTCTTTCTCTTCTTTTTTCTTTGGGGGGGGGGGGGGTGCAGGAGGGGAGAAGGGACTGACGGGTTGCCTTTTCTTCAACATTTCGTTTCAAGTGTCCGTTATTTTCTGACTGCTGGTCTTTCTTGCTGGAGTTGAGGTTGAAGGCATGCACAAACGCACTTTTTGGTCCTTCGGCTTTACGCGGTCACTGTTTAGCTTGACGCAAGGATGTGTTACTACGGCCCAAACTTTCGAAGCAACATGCTGTTTACGGAACGAGAGATATGACGTAATTCGTAACACAGTCCAGTGCCACAGGATTACAGCTTCCTGTAACTTCCAAGGCAGGCTCACACAGGGAACCCTCCGTGAAAGTATTCCTGCCTTTATGCGTGCATTTACCGCAGAGTTCACAGGAGACGGATAAGAGACGAAAGTTTGCAAACAGGTGCCACTTCGGAAATGAAGTTGTCCTTTGGAAAACACTTGTCAGTTAATCTACCACGTCTAAAAATGATAGTACGCACACAAGAGAAGGGAAAGAAAGATAGAAAGAGAAAATAAGGAAGGAAATAACAGAGCGTAAGATAGTACACAGCCATTAAATGTATGAGTCTCGTTACATTTTAATGGCGTTTAAAGAACGACGAATGATCCACCTAACGACGCCGAGCTTGAAAAAAAAAAAAGAATAATGAAAACCCGCTTGAAATAGCGATAGTCAAGATAGCAAAGGTTAACGCAGTTAACGGTTAGTTATGGAGACTGGACGAAGCGTAGTAGTTCGGTTGCTCCACGTCTCTATTTATGGTCTTCGCTGATGCAATAGATGTTTTACAGCTTCATACAGATAACACGAAGCATATAAGGCTTCACAGCGCCTAATACACATTGCCGAGGACACTGCGTTTGCATGTTCCCGCTGGCAGGCGATAAATGTGGATGGCGAAGCATTTAACAAAGACGAACATTTTTATTCACGATTCCATTTCTTTTCTACTTGTACGTATACTTGAAGCGCTTTAAACAACAAAAACAAAACAAAAGTTGAGAACAATGAGACAAGCGCACTTGCTTCGTCAGGCGCACACTCCCCTCACATATTGCCCTGACGAAGAAGCACTGCCCTGACGAAGGGACATCGTCATGAGATATAGCCCTGAATAAGGGGTGCTGTCGTGAGATATTGCGCAGATAAAGGGACATTGTCATAAGATATTGCCCTTAAGAAGACATATTTCCCTGAGGAAGACAAGTCCACTTGTCAAAATGTCAGTATTAGTGACATTTCCCGTTTTTTTTTTTTTTTTTTTGGGGGGGGGGGGTCGATTTTTGTTTCCATCACATCCAGCCTCCATCTTTCTCTGAAGTTCTGTTCTTGTTTGGGTTGTACATTTGAAGGGGCACTGAAGACAAAAACAAATTTTCTTGTACTAGTAAATTACCTCTTCACGATACCGAATTCGAAAGCACCACTCTTGCTACGAGAGGACGCTTGGTAAGGGAAGAGGTGCGCGTAAGGAAAATACAGCTTCAAGATTCAAGCTGGCGGCGCAACATTGAAGTTCCGGCCCCAACTCACCGTGACGTCACAGACTATTACGGCGTCTGCTAAGGCCTACATAGTCCTTAATTGGTAAAAATGAAGTGGATTGTCCTCTGAAAGGTGCAGAGGTATAACGCACCAAGTTCCAGGAAATTTTCTTGAGACAACGCAGCCAAAACACAAAAGACACTTTGGAAAGCATCACTTACAGTCTGTCATTCATGTGCAGAAATTATTATGCGAAATTTAAGATTTTCGACTTTGACTTTCATTTTATGTGTTATTAGTAAACACGTGACGGTGACAAAGACGACAGTGAAACTTTCAAAGAAAAAAATTATCAGTCAAAACTCATTCAGTTTTTCAGTTTGCCGTACTTTCCAGGTTACCCTACCACTGCAGATACCAAACGCGCCCACTTCAACCTGCCGTTCCGGCTTTCTCGACTGCATTCTTTACAACCACCGCAGGGTCGCTTTCCCTCCTCAACTCGTTTTATTGGAGATATCGGATTTCAATCCTCCACCCCCCCCCCCACCCCCCTTCCCGGCCTTACCTCTCTCCTCGTACACCGGAACCTCACGTGACCTCGCGCCCGTCGGGTCGCCCAATTTGCCTCTCCTCTCGCATCCATGCGGGTGCATCGCGCGACGCGTCCCGTTTCGATAACGGTTGATATCGTACGTGCCTGAGAAGCTAGAGCAGAGCAAGCCGGACGCACAAAGCTCCTCTACACCAGCCAGTGCCGGTGCTCTAAACGGGGAAGGCGTGGGGGGCGAAGGGGAAAGGGTAGCGACAGCGGGAGTTAGCGGTTGCTAGGTGTCACTGAGCGTTTGGAGACGTGAACGGAAACGCTGATGATGCTGCTAGAGGACCACCACCGAAAAACGAAAAAGGTAACTAAGACACTCCTTAGCTATAGCTTACAAGATGTAAAGGCGAAAGCCAGGGACTTTGGCATTCGAACCCGGAATCTCCGGTAGCGAACACGCGAATGCAGTTTGACATAGGCTGTATACAGGCCAACACTCAATCACGTGTGACTCATGCCCGTGTAGAAAAAGACCTACGTCGCTGCCCGAAGTACACAAATTATATTTCTCAGAGAATGTTTCGCCAGCCCTGAGCATATGCTAAATTAATTTCATGTTCGACTGCCCAACGTGCCGGGTTCGACTACCAAAGATCCTGGGTTTCGCCTTTGCGCCTTTTAAGCGACAGCTAACGATGCCTAGAAATTTTTTTCTCATAGGCTACCTGAAAATGATCGAAGTGTCTCGTCCATGTTCATATCTGTGATGGGTAAGCACGCGATGTTTTATAAGAATAAATATTAATGTTGCTGTGATGTTCCTGGCTCTCTTTATACAGGGCCTATAGTGTGGGCCTGTCAACAGACGACTATGCTACACACGCACATACGCACACACATTCACGAACACATGCACATTCGCGGACACAAACAGGCGCATACACTCTAACCGAAAATAAGCCGAGATGGGATAAATGGCTTGTCCTCTAGCGCATTTCCTGATGAGAGTAATATATTCTCTGGTCAGGCGGAGTAAAATGTTACTCGCCTATTGAACTGAGCTGTTCATGGCGCTGCGATACGTTTCATGCAGGGATCAGAGGGCCGCCGAATTGGTACACAACAAAGGCCTTGCAGTACACATGTAATACACATATAATACACATATATACAAAAGGGTCATTATGCCCTAATACAAGCCTGAGTCGCAATAAGGAGGGAGAAAATCAACGAAAGGAAACGTTCCGTTTCAATGAGGAGAGCTTCGTTCGGTGAATGACCGGTTGTTTCGCAAACCCGTTTAATACGTGTTCCGCCTCCTGTTATGCGCTGAAACTCCCCATAGCAAAATTGAGAAAAGCTGTACACTTTTACTTCCAACAAGCACTAACGCACTCCATTTAGCGCCGGGATTGAAAAGGAAAGTGGAAAGGGGGGGGGGGGGGGGGTGCGAAGCTGCGGGAGTGATTTCGGAAACGATTGTTTCTGTCGCATATTGCCCGACAATACGCGCGGGCCGTAAATGACCGAACGAAATAAAAGGAAGTCGAAATGAAATGAACAAGAGATAAAGGAAGAGAAGTTCGCATGTCGCCGGCTGCTGTAATACATTTTTTTAGCGCGAAACAAACGCAGAAAAGAAAGGCGACATTACAAGGAGCTTCTATTTGCGCCGTAGTGCTGGTACGCGCGTCATACTTTCAAATGAGAAAGTCTTTGCTCTATGTAAACTTAGGACTCGACTGGCTTCAGGAGTAAACTGGTTTCGGTCTCGGCCACTTTCATTGCTAAGAGCCTACGGCGCTGGTATAGCTCGTTAGGAACGCAGCATAATCGCACTGGCAACTTCGCTATACGCCGACGTGTACACACACGAAAGAAAGAAAGAAAGAAAGAAAGAAAGAAAGAAAGAAAGAAAGAAAGAAAGAAAGAAAGAAAGAAAGAAAGAAAGAAAGAAAGAAAGAAAGAAAGAAAGAAAGAAAGAAAGAAAGAAAGAAAGAAAGAAAGAAAGAAAGAAAGATTATTATGTGGTCAACGAGGCACTTTCTACTTGGACGTACAATGCGGCCGCAGTAAAACGAGTTCACTGCACGCGTTTTCGTAAAAACGCTCGCACAATGATGGGATCGATCGCCAGCGCCTCGAGGCTGGCGTTATGAGACAAGTTTCAATTGAGAATTCCTTTCAGAAGAAAATGTAAAGAAGAATTACTCGTGTCATATCGCGTGCTAAGACATTAATTGACGGCAGAAGTCATTTCGCTTTGCCGCGGAGATTATTTGACGTGTGTTGCTGTGATTTGTCTCCAAATAATTTTACATCACGTGATGTAAAGGTTAACATTCGTCACGTGTGGCTGATAAGTACATGTCCTATGCCGCGATGAGTCACGTGTGATTTTGTTATCGTGAATGGTGACGTAGATTACGAACACGCCATGCTACCGATAACATGGCTCACCAGTCATTTTCTCCCTCACAAATGGTGTCGTTTGATTTCCGGTGTTTCGTCCCGAAACTACGACATGATTTTGGCAAACGCCGTAGTGGAGGTGTCCGGAAATTTCGACCACCTGGGGTTCTTTAACGTGCACTGACATCGCACAGCACACGGGCCTCATCATTTTGCCTCGATCATAGGAAGTGCGACAGCCGCGGCTGGGTTGCAACCCACGTCTTTCGGATACGCAGACAAGCCCTACAACCACTAGACCACCGCGACGGAAACGTCTATAGACTATTTCACGTATCCGCTTCTGTGCCGCAATGTCGGGCTGTTGACGTAGCAATTTTGTATCGGTAGCAGCCAAGTGAGTCATTATTTATTTTTTCCTGGAAGACCCCTGTCGGCGTGTAACATACATAAAGCGGGGAAAGGGAGGGGGGAGGGGGGGGGGAGTGTAGAGGGTCTGATTATCACGGAATTGAAATTGAAATTCAATTTATTCAGTATTTGCTGAGAAATAAAACGGTCACAACTTCCAACTTCGAAGCATATATAGCTCTGAGGGAAACATACACGTTGATCATGCCCCCGTAGGCGAATACGCATGAATACATGCGTACTTGTATGCAGTGGACGTATTATTTATAGCTTTGCAACTTTCTGACGTCACGGTACGCAAAACTGAAATGATTCGTGTAACAGCCCATGATGACGCCGGCTACGAGTCTTATATAAAATCGTCTATGTACTTGAAGAGGTCCTTGCGTGCCGATCATGCAGGCCTCGCGAAGGAGCAATACGGAGCGAGCTCTCGTTTGCGTCCGAGCAAGACTGCAACGCTGTGCGCCGCCGAACCGGCAGAAAAAGGAAAAGTGGTACGTGTTTGCGCACCTGTTCACAGCGCCCTTGTGTACGAACCGCCCGCGCGCCCGGAACCGCCAGCCGCCACCTGTGTTCGGTCGGGGCGGAGGAAGCAAACGAGAAGGACCGTTGCTAATGGAGGAAGTGTCGGCGACCCATTGTCTTGGACGGTGCGCGCGTTTTATTCTTGTTCCCGGCGAGTACGCGGAGCAACAGGACCGGTCGACACCCACCACGCCGCACCGGACCGGTGAACTGTACAGGGCCTCGCTTTTGTCCGAAAGATCGCGCTACACTTAACACGTGTATGGCTCTTGTCTGTGGCTATGCACATTCGAGGACCCGTTTCCGTTAGGCGTGAGGTTTGAAAAGGTACCACGTTACTAGGGCCCGTATTGATGACAAACCTGCCTTATCCTTACGGCTTTTAGCACCGAGGCTGCTTAAGCTAGCCGTAATTTGTCAGACGTGACATTGCGCGTTTAGTGATTATGGCGGAAAAGTGTCACGTCACGTTTCGTTACGTGATTTTGGCGGGAATACGGCACTCGATAATGCGCTACGTTATTCGGGCTATCACGTGACATGTTCCCAGTAAAATCACGTAACGGAATGTCACGTGACATGTCCCCTCCAAGAATAACGCACGACTATCAAGTGACCTGTTTCGTTAAACTATCAGTCGGCTTCGCTGTGATCTAGCCTTGCGCGACCTAGCGGAAGCTGCGTACTTATTCTTTCTTTTTTTTTCTTGTCACCCCTATGCCATTAAAGCACTAAGGGCAGTAAAATGGTTATCAGTGCGAAGACTATCATAAGGCTTGTTTGTGGACACAGGGAAATAAAAGAGCCAGGCCTGCGCGGAACCGCAGGACAGTGACAGCATAAGCTGGAGGAGCGACCTTGTTAGAGGCTTGAGGAAAATAGTGCAAGTAGAGGTTGCAGGTATCCCCTGCGCCATAACTCTTATCATTTCGCCAAGTAGGGAAGTACCCACTACGCAATAATTACTGTGTTATTGTAACGTACAAATCTGTATAACTGCACATCTTAGAGAGTCTCTTGGCGTCGTTTTCCCGAGAACTAACCGAACTCTCGGCCCGGCGTCGACGGCGAGCTGCGGTTTGGGCTTCTCTCTGCACAGCTGTCTGTTGCGCCCGACGTTGCCTTGCTGCAGCCGCGCGCGTAGCTCTGTGATTCGCTTCTTCAGCAGCGGTCCGCACCTTACGAGGAGGCGCCATCAGGTATATCGAAGAGCCAAGTCAGGTTGCTGGGGGGGCTACGTAGTACGTCGCCTGCCGCGTGATGCATGGCGCGATACAACGAAACTGCTCCAAAAGGCAGCACTTTGTAATATTTATGACGGAAATGTTGAAGAAGATTGTTTCATAATGATGATGTTGATGATGCTTCTGTAATGGGTTCAGAGCTACAAACCATGTAGCCCTGTGTTCTCTCAAATGATTCCTCACGTGTAGTGGCGTATTATTATCCTGCCACGTAACATCATATTTGTTAATGTGATTCTTCGGCAGACGTTATACTTGTTTAGGTCTTTTAGCGAAGATTTTTCAAGCACAGGCGTGACTCAGTGGTAGAATGCTCGACTGTCACGCGGAGGGTGTGGGTTCGAATCCACGCAGAGGACGTACTTTGAATCCTCCTAGGCGCTGGTTATTTTTTCTAAAATTTGCGCGATAGCGGTTACGGACACAGGCGGCGGCGGCGGACAACTACGGCGCAAAAACGGCCCTTGTTGTGATCTCATAACAGCTTACGCTGTAATAAGGAGAACAAGCAATAAGGATTAGTTAGGTTTGTGAATACGGTCATTGCACACCGAGTCATTACCATTCACAAGCACGATGTATACGCAGACCGCAGACATAAACAGGGCAAGAGGACGAAGTGTGTGGCCACATCTGATAACTTTCTCTTGTGGCGTGTCCATTACTATATCTGTCAGCTTGTATCGTGGAAGCGTACGTTCGCGGCACGTTTGAGGGTTTCAGCTACTTCTGACGTCACGAAAACAAACTGTCGAGAACACTTCTTGTCCGCGTCTCCAGAAGCTTTTCCCGGCGGGCCGAGCGTCTCAGAAAAAAAAAAAAAAACGGAAGCACACTTAACACATCCGCATTGCTTTAAGAGAATTACTTCCTGCGTCCGGTGTCACCGTTTCCGGCGCGCATGCTGAGCGAAAAAAAAAAAAAAACGTTCCGCGAGCTTTTTCACCCGGCGCACGCACTTTTCTGCACGGAAATGGTTCCGACAGCCTCCCCCTCCTCCACACACCGTATTACCTGCCCGCGCCTCTATGTTGCCCTCACGGATACACGAGCACAACCGCTCCATTTGCGTCGCACGCGTACACAAACGCACGCTGCACACAAATGCCCCGAAACACCTCTGCCTTATTTCCTATACTGCAATCCAATTCTTCGGTGCGTAGTCAGGAGGCCCGTCGACTACCTCCCCACCTCCGTTGCGGCGCTGTGGCGGAAATACAATTTGCCTGCCGAGTGACCCGTTCGCTGTCGGCCGCAAATGAGGCCGAAAGTGGGCACCGTTGAATCTACCGAAGCAGAAACTATTTCGAGTAAAATTTGGGGTAAGAAAGAAGGGGGTGGGGGTAGGGGGAGGCACTTTAGTGTTGGAACCACTGCTGTCCAGTGAAAGCCCATTTACGAGTTAAGACAGTTTCTTTTTTAGTCTCGCTATTTGAGTTTGTTGTCTGTCCGTAAGTGCCTCAGCGTGTGGCTTTGTATACACTGTGAACTAATAAAACGCTGCTCGCTGTAACACTTATTGTAACGCTTGGAGGCAATTTAGTAATGCATAGAGTTATACAGTGGTGGAGGGACCATAGTCAGGTATAGAGGTAATGCCTTTAGCCCTTTCAACCTAGGCAATGTTTTGTCCGAATAAATTCAACTTAATTGAATACATCAAGTCACGCGTCACGTTATGAACCGGAGAATGGTTGAAAGCTGGGCCTCTCGGTACGTTCTAACAATTAAGCGAACTGGTAATGCACACGTAGAAGTGGAGTGAACGCAAGCCCGAGTTTGCTCGTGTCGCGATATTGAAGAAGTGCCGGAAGAGTCGTCTCACGCGCGCGATAAAGTTGAAGCCTATACGCAATTAAACGCAGCGACCGTTGCGTCAGCATGTCTTCTATGGAAGATAACAGATATGGAGTATAAGCACCTTGGATAACTGATAGAGACTACTCTTTCATCGACTGACCCAGTGTGCACCCGTGTTCAGCACGTATGCCCAATGTCCTCTTTTTTAATAAATAAATTGTTGATAGTCTGCACATGTGTTCGTCTCGTTCCTTATCCCGCCTTTGCACAGTTCGCCGAAGTGTTAAGTTACAGTACTCAACGCAGCAGAATTCCGTTCCACGAAGAAACCACGTGTGACGCGCATCCGCACATCCTTGACTGGGGTATATGCGTGTATGCGCCACACGTGTAATTTCAAGGTCGCTGCTCCATACGCGTATGTGTCACACGCGGTCGGCCGTATCTGTATTTACATAGCGTCACATGATTCTTGTACCCACTTTCACAGCGTTTTTGCATCCCTGACCGGGAGTACTGGGGTATGCGCCACACGGGATTTCAAGGTCACTGCTCCAATTACGGGTATGTGCAACACGTGATCGGGTATATATATGCATTTACATAGGGTCACGTCATTATTGTACCCTCTTTTGTAGCGTTTTTGCATCCCTGATTGGGGTATTCGGGTATGTGGCCCATGTGATTTCTAGGTCACATCTCCGGGTATGTGCAACATGCGATCGGCTATATGTGTATTTACATATAGGGTCACATGATTCTTGTACCCCTTCTTGTAGCGTTTTTGCCGACGCGAAGGCGTTTCAAGGACACCTTCCAACGGGAGATAAGGTTTTCGCCTTAAGAGAGAGCAAAAGCACAAAGACAATCTCACCAAGCACTACGCACAAGCGAACACGTCACACATGCGCAAAGCGTGCCTCCTAGATGGACCCCCGGAACCATAGGTAAATACCGGTACCTGGAAAAGTCTTTCCACTGTCGAATATCAGTGACGTAGTCAGTAAAGGCGTTCCGAACAGGCAGCATGACACGTTTCTGCGTTCGGAGAGCACATACGAACCAGACGATGCATGTACACAACGTTCTACATCGCGTGTCGGAAATGCAGGGGACACTTAAAGCGTCATTTCGCGTGACTGTACGTTCCAAAATTGTAACCGTACAACACGAACCACACAGACACTCCGCAGAAATATTCCGCAGATCAAGCACAAGTCTACACACCGCTACATGATCAGTGGCAGCACTTCCATCACCGAACGTGCTTCTCAGCCAGGACAGCCCGCTACGTACGTAACGGAGCCTGAGTACATAAAGAAAGTCTCTAAAGAAAGAGTTCTGATACGCGAAGTAATCAAACGCAAGAAAAAAAGCCGAGGAAACTCGATCACAGGCGATGGCCTGCTTTTCAATTTCCGAGGGGCCAACCCTCGCGGAACGGCCCGAGACCTTGAAAAAAAAAAAAAGCGCGGGAGAATTGATCTTGGCCGCGGCGCGTCATCGTCGGACACTTCCGTACCCATCCGTAACTGTCCAGCGCCGCTGCCCGCCACCAAACGGCGCTATATAGCGGCTCGTAAGATGGGCCACGTGACATCATCCGGGGGCGAAAGCGCGCGCTGGAAGCAGGAAGTGAAAACTGGCGCTGCAGCGCGGCCCAGAAGGAACAAGAAATCCCATTACAGCAGGCGTCCACCAGATTCGTAACGGACGGGATGGTCCTCCTCGTAGCAACAGCAGTAACAGCAACAGCAACAACACCAACAGCAACAACACCAACAGCAGTAGTCGACAAAGATGCAGCAGCAACGGACAGAAGCGCGCGCGTACTGCTTCGGAAGTGCTTGTTGGTGCGCGTGAGCCGCACCACCACTCTCGTGGTTCGCCGCGGGCACGTCGTCTTGAATGTTGATGGAGTGCTATAGCTGCGGGTTTAATTTAAACACGCAGCCGTCCACCGCGCGGCAGCTGGCTACGCACGCGACGTGGCCCGGACTTGGCAGCGTCGCAGCGCGCGTTTTTTTTTTATTTTTATTTTTAATAGAGCGCTTCGAGCTATGGAGACTGGCGTAACGCTGTAAGACGTCGTCCCTTCTTCGCTGTGAGGTCATCCGCGCTACGGATTATCTTGTTGCGGTTCTTGTCGTTGCCTGATGGTGATAAGAGTACCTCACCGCGTTGCAGCTTCATCGTGCTTGTCGTTCTCTGTCGTTGTAATTATTGTTGATAAGACTGTCCCTGCGCTTGCGCGACAATTTAAGCTGTCGTTGTTGTTGATGATGTTGATAATGATGATCATGATGACTGTGATGGAGATGGTGATAGGATTTGGAGGGCCACGGCAATTGTCTTTCCGTTGAAGCCCTAATGTGTGCGGCAGTTTAACCTGTCGTTATGGTCGTCGTGGCCATTACTGTATATACCACTCTTCTCCGCTGTTGTTGTACACTTCGCTATAACGAGAATTCGTTACTGTCCAAACGCGAGTGTTTGAACCTTTGGAGTGACACACTGCGACCCCCCCCCCCCCCTCCGCTCTCTCCCTCTCTCCCCGATAGCCTAATTCTTTACTGAGAAGTGACAGGGATGCGAGCTAACGGGAAGAGTGTCTATCAGAATGAAAAATTTGGTTTTCCGCCCTACACAATTCAGAAAGGCGAAGCCAAAAATCACGAGATGAAAGTAGAGTGGTAGGGAGAGGAGGAACACAGGAGCCCTTTTGCAGTCGGTACTGTGAGTTAACCTCACATGATAATAAGAACATGTTAACGAAATAAGAACAGCCCCCCTCTGTAACGGGCCTCTTTTCATCGGAAGGGCCGTGTCACACGCTCGCTTTTGTTTACGTCGTGAGCGCGTTGGCAAAATGTTTGATCGATGTAAAAATACATTAATAATCCTCATAGACCTCATTGGAGTGCGCTCCTGAACAACTTCGGCATCGACACGGACGGCACGGTAGAAAATGTACGCGTACAATAAATAGCACGTTTCCCCAGGAAGAACAGAAGCGAGCCAAAACATGCCAGCCGTCTATACGATATGATAAATCTCTACCAAACTCAACGATTGGCAAACAATTCTAGACGTGCTATATAACCTGTCGGACTCGAATGCGCGATCTTCTAGGACTCGAACTCAATGCCCTGATAAGAGTCAAACCCAAAACATTGCTTGGATAAGCTGGATTAAGACGGTCTAGGGCGGATTATGGTGGAATATTGTGGATTTAGAGATACTAAGGCGGATTACGGTGCATTAAGCCGGATTAGGGTCGATTATGGTGGATCAGGAATAACTGAACTGAATTAGGGCAGAAGGTGGATTAGGGTTTACCCGAACCTTAATCCACATTAACGCATCGGCATCCGCCTTAAGCGAACCTAATACTTCTTGTGCCGCATAAAAATAATCTTTACGTATGTTAATCGACCTTAACTTGCCTTATTCAATGCTAATCTTCCTTGGTCATCATAATCGGCTATTAATCCATATTAATCCCACTTAACACATCTTAATCCAGTTTAATCTGTCTGAATCCATTTTAATTCGCCTTACTCAACTTTAATGTCTTAATCCATCTTAATCTAAGCAAGGCCTTAGACTCGACTCCTCTCCGGGATTCGAGTCCTTGAAGGTCGTGTGTTCCAATCTTACTAAATCGCGCGTTCGGACTCCCGCATGACAATTAATCCATCTGCAATCACTAATCAATCATCGGATACCTTTGGATTAGGCAGAATAGGCGGATTAGCTTTGTAAACACGTTCCAGGATTCAGACGTATGCGCAAGTTTGAATACAGCAACGCACTGATGACCGTAAGCGTACAAGCCTCCGAGCCAGAAGGCATGTGACGAAGGTAAGCAAACAAGGTGTCGGACGACAAAAAAAAAAATGCAGTGATAGCACAAGGACGTGGCGAGGTAAGACGCGCAGTGCGCTAGTCACCAGAAGCGTGCGCTACGAAAGAGCACCCGGGTGCCTCGTCAAGTTGCGCTCCCATATCAGCCGCACTGTTACGACATCGAAGCCTGGTGACGTAACACGGTGGGCAGAGCACACCCTCAGGCGCCGCCCACCAAAGCTCTATTCCACCGAGTTGAGAAAGAATGAGAAAGGGAGATTTCGCTTTCGCAGTATCTCCGCTCCCAGCAAGTCGATTTGAATCACTTTCGCAATATCGTTCGCTTCCAGTAAATCGTTCTGAAAAATTCACTTCGGCTCTGTATTTGTGAGAGGCCTTAAACACATACCGAGCCGTTTCCAAAAGCAAGCGCGAGAGGTGCTTTAGGACCCCTTTAACATGCACCGGCATTGTACAGCACATGGGCAGTCCATCGAAATACGACTGCCGCGTACGTAATCGAACTCGCGTCTTTGGGGTCAACAGCCGGACACCGTCACCACCGTACCACATCGGCGGCATTTTCTTATATTCGTACAGGTCCTCTTCGCGCGAAAGCATTCGGCATAGCCTTGGCCGTTTGGTCCCTTCCCAACTAGATTCCGTTCTGCGCTTCTTGTTTTGTGTATCTTCATTGTAAAAGCTCGCCCATTACGTCTTGTCTGACCTTGTGTGTGTTGTATTTCCCTCTTGTTCGGTCGTTTATTAATTCTTGTTCTTTGTTAAGACTCCGCGCCCCGCGGAGACCATGAACTGCACTGCCCTGCCCTACAGTGCACCGCCATTCCCGTTACAGATGGCACCGTAATAGATTCTTTAATTTGCTGCGGTCTCAGCGCGGTTCCTACACAACCCTCCCACCCACCTTCTTCAGAGGTCCTCTGCAGAGCGGGAAACTATTTCGGAGCTCCGATTCGGTCGTGCGATTTGTAACGGTCGTCCAGGAAAGGGAGTAGCCGTGTTGCCCTGCCCATTCGCGGCGGGGCGCTGCAAACAGCAGCGACAGGAACTGAGGGCACGCACGCAATAACACATAACGGCGGGAAGAAATATTTAAAAACAAATAAGAAAGACGAGAATCGAAACGCAGATATGACACGTAGAAAGAGAGGCAGACCCGATGCCTCCGGGAGGGCGACCGACCCCTTGGGCAAAAACCAATCTGGCGAGCTTGGGACCCTCGGAAGCGTGCCTCTCCTCCTCGCCCTCATTTTTTGTTTGTTGATGACGTCAACTGTGGTCGTCCACCGCCGCATTGCCCTCCGCGCAACCCCTCCCTGGCCGTTATTCCGCCCGCTGTCGATTTCTTCTTGTTTTCTCTGTCTCTTCTTACCTGCAAGGCACGCGCCGAACGACCCCCCCCCTTCCACCCCCAAGCCCCCACACCCCTCACCCCCATCCTCTTCTCTTCCTTGACCTTCTCTTCGCATCGGCAGGCGGAAGTGAAAGCCCGTTATAGAGTTCCCGCTATGTACGTAAGATCGGTTTGAGCGGACGCGTGGTGCGCGAGCTGACCGGCGCCGATGGGAGGTTAGTGGTTCCGTGATCGTACACACAGCCGAAGCGTGTGCCTGGTTACGAGGGGGGAGGGGGGTTGCGGCTGCCCAGGATGGCCCGACAACACTGAGAGGGATTGCATTTGGAAGGCACGTGCACGTGTCGTTGGAGTGTACTGCTCTTAGTTGTTCTCTCTTGCGGATGACTGAAGTAGATGACCGCGCGCATGCAACTATTGGCATCCTGCTATCTGCACTCGGGATCTCTGCATTTCTTGCCCCTGCCTGCTGCTGAAGTTACGTCATTTCCTTTCTCTTCTTTGCCAAGGCCTGTTGGCGCTGGCTGGCCGGCTGTTTCCGATTCATATCGAGCGAATCACAGCGCGAAAACACGAGAACGTATGAGGCGAACGACATGAGGCGTACGAAGTTAGGCCGAAGAATACCATGGACTAGAGAAAGAAACGCTTTATGAATAATAATAATAATAATAATAATAATAATAATAATAATAATAATAATAATAATAATAATAATAATAATGTTTCATGGGGTTTCCCTTCTCACATTCAGTTGAGATTATGAGGCACATCCGGTGGTAGATGTCCCCGGAGTAATTGTGACCATTTGGGATTAAGGCCACCGTGGCCGGGTTTCGAAGCCGCGACCTTCATATTCGCAAGTTAACATCTAGCAGCTTGGGTACCATGGCGAATTAGAAAAAGAAACTGTCTAGTTCGTGGCTCTCTTGCGCATATCACACATGTCTCAACTCCGCAATGCGTACCGACTAGGCCGGCTATCTTGTGTAGCAGTAAAAATGAAACACACACGTGCAGTGACTTGCAATACCTTTATTTTTGGAAATGTGAGGAATAGAGTCATATTTCGTTGCAACAATGCTATGGGCACAACAGCTTCGTTATATCCAAAATTTGTTATAAATGTAAATTTATAACGCTATTTGGAGGTCAGCAACATACTTCGCATACCACGTTATAAATTGTGCTTCGTTACATCCGGACATCGAGAATGCGTAAAGCGCACACAGAAACGGAAAAAGCATTCAACCACGTCCCTCTGTTGGCTACTCATTCACCGATGATTCTTTCCGTAACCACACATACCAAGAGACCCTTCCTATTTTCTAGTGCGCGTCACTGTTCTGATTTGCGCCATCCAGTTTATCTATGTTTTCTGCAACTATTTAAGTAGTGGAGCCGTTTGAAGGCTTGGGATAATCTCGTCACGCAGATGGGAAAAGCGGACCACCTCTTGCCCTCAACACACTAGCCACTGCCGAGCACGACTCACTCTCGCCCTAAGCCTGATGCTACATTGACAGTGATTGTGCGAAGGCCACTAATGCAAGAAAGTGCAGAAAATGTTTGAAACGAAGTTGTAAGTTCGACCCCCGCAGCCACGGTTAAATTTCCACAGCGCAAAATGCGCAGATAGATAGATAGATAGATAGATAGATAGATAGATAGATAGATAGATAGATAGATAGATAGATAGATAGATAGATAGATAGATAGATAGATAGATAGATAGATAGATAGATGTGCACAGTGAGGGATCACGTACGGTCAGTACACAATTACGCCACGATTAACCATTAAAGAACAGCTTTTCGCTGTTCGGACGATTTTCACGGCGTGGAACTGGCTTGAATTTTTTTTTCTCGATTCGAAATTATGACCCAATACCTGTGAAATTAAGAAACTGCAATCACCGTCACCACTACCGCCACGACGATGACGTGTTGAGCAATATACAAGAGTGAAAGATCAAATAGAGGTAGAGAGAAAGGAGGGGCCAGATTTCGAGATGAATGCTCGCACGATATTGAGCACCAGGTTGGGGTGCCTCTCTCCCGCCTAGAAAACAGCCCGTGGGCGCACAGCGACACCGGGGGTAGAATCCTGAGCTTCCTACACTACAGGCTATCGCTCTACCCTTTCACCATCGTCGAGAGCTCTGAGGTGAGGAAAAGACACACATTCTGCAGCCCCAGTTGTGGAGTACGGCTCACCGTCGTGGGAGGGAGGGGAGAATAGAGTGGACAGGAGAGGAGAGGCCACCTTTCCGAGGCAGGAGGTTGCCCACACCACCAAGCGTCAGGTCGGGGTACCTCTCTTCCCATTGAAATAACTGTTGGGTACCCGACGGCTGTGCGGATCGAACCCAGTACCTACCGGACTGGAGGAGGACGCTTCAACTACCAAGCCGCTGTCCCGTTAGATTTGGACAGACAGACAGACAGACAGACAGACAGACAGACAGACAGACAGACAGACAGACAGACAGACAGACAGACAGACAGACATCTGGTCTTGCTGTCGCTCAGACAATTGTCGACGAGGTGGCCACAATTCCGGCAACGAGAGAATTAAAATATAGCAAATGTATCTTGGCTGAACTGCACCGAAGCATTACTCAATGTACATGAAAGATCGAAAAGAGAAGAAGAGAGAGAGAGGGATGTGAAGGAGATGACACCTTTCTGAACACCCATGCGATACCGAATGTGGGGTCGTGTGCGCGGTGATCGAAGCCAGTACACTTCCTACACCGAAGGCGTATACCAGAGCCCATCTTCTTCCTGTTCCTCTCGCGATGACTGCGACGTCGCATTACGTCGAGGACGGAAGACGCGGAACGAGCAGCACTTTCGGAAGCGACGAGATCGAAAAAAAAAAACAAGCAAAGGTAAAGAGGACCAGCCCAGCAGCAATGAGCGTCCGAGGTCAAGACGCGACGGCGCGTATAGGAACAGCCCAGTGCGGCCGGCGCTCGCTTTCAATGGACAACACGTCGGCCCTGTCGGTCGGTCTCGGTCGGGTCCCGCGGCAGTCCGGTTCGCTATAGGGCGAACGGAGCACCTCTGCATGGCCTTCACGTGAGCACGCCGGGCGGCGGCGGCGGCGGCGGACACCCCCAAAACCAGTTCTCATTCTTTCGTGTCTTCTTTCGCGGTTATCATTTTTCGGTTTCTCTTCTTTTGTTTCGTGTCTATTCCTTCGCGCGCCTCCCCCAATAAACTCATACTCCATAAAGCCACGAAGCAGTGCGGAAGTAATGCGAGTGCTGCGACACAACGAAGATGAAAGAAAGCGAACCAGAAAAAGAAAGAGAGAGAGACGCAGGAAGAGAGAGGGAGAAACAGAGCGAAATGAAGTGCACAAGGACACCATTTGCACTTATGTGTACAAGGTGCAAATCCACGTCCGCGGCGGTGGTCTGTAGTGGTCATGGTGCTTGACCGTGGACCCGATAGACGTGGTTCCAGTTCCGGTTGCGGCAGTCGCATTTTCGGTTGCATCGAAAGTAAAGACCCGTGTACTGTGCGGTGTCAGTGGACGTTAAACAAAACCTTGGTGGCCGAAATCGGAGCCCTCCACTAAGGCATCTCTGATAATCATATCGGGGTTTCGGGACGCAAAACTCCAGAAATCAAGTCATCGAGGCGATGAGCTGTATTGCTTGTTCATACTGGACATAAATGGTCATGGTCAGGGCATATAATGATAAATATAACCAATTATCTTTCAATGTAACGGGGTGCATTCAAAGCAAAGGCAAGCGTGGCACGGGGCGGCAGAAAGTTAGGTGGGTGGTTGAGATCAAGAAGCTGGAGGACCGGGATAATTGGAGGTCTGTGGGAGAGGCCTTTGCCATGTAGTGGGCGTAGACAGGCTGACGATGACGGTGATGATTGCAAAGCAACGTAATCTCACGACATTTGATGTGCCCTTTAAAGGTCTGCCGGTTGACTTCTGTGCACAGGGCGGTTATTCTGTATGTCCTGGACTGTGCCTTCGATGCAGCAGGTGCCCATGGAGACGTCCTCTGTGCGTTTGCGTTCGTGCTGCGTTTAGAGTACTCTTGACTGCTTTCTTTCTTTTTTTTTTCCTTTACCCTGTCGTTCGGTTGAGTAGCCAGCCTATGTAGTTAAACAAGACAAGCGGCTCTGACGTGACCTACCTATGTTTTCGTATCTAAATGAAACAGGTGCGACCTCACCATACGACTGACCCTTCTTCATTTCTGCACATCATCATCATTTGCACATATTTTCCTCATCTGCATCGATCATAATCAGCTGTTCGGCTCGATCTTCGTTGTCGCAGCTCGAGCTCGGCTGCAATAAAAACAGTTCCTCATAAGTGGTGGTGTGGGGTTTAACGTCCCAAAACCAGCTCTGATTACGAGAGACGCTGTAATGGAGGTCTCCGGAAATTTCGACCACCCGGGGTTCTTCAACGTGCACTGACATCGCACAGCACACGGGCCTCAACATTTCGCCTCCATCGAAATGCAGCCGCCGAGGCCGGGATTCGATCCCGCGACCTTCGGATCAGCAGCCGAGTGCCATAACCACTAGACCACCGTGGCGGGGCGTATAAGTAGTTGAGGTGCTGGGCATTGAATCACCTTGATTGTAGGGACCTTGCATGGTTCAAGGTGGTATACGGCGGCCCGAGCGGCAGCAAGTTAGGTGGGCGCATGAGATCAAGGGGTATGCGGGGTGGCGCGGCCTCTGGACTGTGGAACGAGCTCAAGCAACGTTGGCTCAAGACAAATAATTTTGCCCAGCAGACTGCTTCAACAACGATGTGCTCATATTACTGGGATGGTTTAGCTAAGTCACTCAGACGCAGTGCCGAGAGCCAGGCGAAGTACCTTTTCCATCCTTCCTGACTCAACCACAATCTCTCTATACCATAGACCACCTCCTCCGCAACTGTCCCCGAGTGTAACGCCATATTCACGAGTATGTCTTGAATAATCTCGACGATCGGCATTCTACACAAGGAGAGGTCTTGGTAGCCTCGTCCACAGCACATCAGCCAAGAAAGTAGTACGGGACCCGTGCACAATGCCTCAAGGCGACATATCTAATCGTCCACTCACAAAACACTATGATTGTGAGTCATCTAGACTCATAGCTTCTCTTTCTTTTTCTTTCTCTGTTTTCCTTATCTATTAATTTCCCACTTGCACGGTAGCCAAATGGACAGAGTCTAGTTTATCTCCTTGCCTCTCTTTAATTCACGCTAATTCTGTAGGGCATGCAGTGTGATTATCATTTCGCATTAAGCTGCTTTCATAACGATGAACCCATTTATCGATAACGTCAACCGTCTCGTACACTAATGCTGAAAGACTCAAGTTCCGACAGCCTCAAGCAACAGGGCTATTTACTTCCGCCCTTGCGGACTACTCCCATGTACCTCCCATCGTGAAGATGCCCGCGGGAATAACGGTTTCGGACCAGGTTTAGTAGACGATAACTTCGGTTTGATACTGGTGTCGTCTGCTCAATCTTACGAAAGGGCTGGTGAGGAGCGGCGAACCACCGCAGTTGGCGGCAGCTTTTACAACGACGCACTCACTTATTGAAAACGTTAGCTGTAGCCTCGTATACCACCGCCGAAAGTATCGCATCGCCGGAAGCCAAGCAACAGACATTTTCCTTCCATTGCCCCCTCCCATATACATACGTTCCATCTTAAACATGGCGCCCGCGGGCACAACGGTTTCGGACGAGGCTTTGCAGACGATAACTTCGGGCGGTTCCTGAGTCGTCTGCTTGTGCATCACTTCGTCCTTTTCTAGTTCTTCTTTTTCGTCTGCTCGATCTTTTAGGCCTAGAGGCCACAGTGGTGGGTCCATCCCTATCCGTCATATGAAACCACCGCCCTTTGAGTGCGCGTTGATTACTTCCGCCAGAGGGCATTGAAACGAAAAGAAAAAATTGCAGTGCGGGCATTACAGGGTGGTGGACCACTGTAATCGCGAACGCACGCGCGCGTGCGCGCGAGCGACTTCGATTAGCGAGATAATCTTGTTCCGCCCAGCCATGGCCGGCTGACCCACGAGGTATGAGTGAACCCGATTGTCTAACGACGTGAAGTGAACGATATTCCATTTTCTTTCTTTCTTTCCTCCCTTACTGAGCCGTTCACTGTTCGACTGTGGAGCTGAAGTGGCCTGAGGTCATCCTCAGGCAAGGTCACGAAAGCTAAACTGCATTGCATTCGGCAAACCAGTCACGGATAACGCCCCAGCGATATAAAACACTGCATGCAGGTCAATTCCACTTGTTATTCATTTTTCGTTTTCGCGGCGCTGAACTTCCGTAACTCCGGTCGCTGATCACCTTCTGTAACGTCGGTGGGTTCTCCCGCTGCGCTTGATGTTCCTTTTATTGCTTCTGTTCTCGGAGCTAAGTGGTCATTGTCTTTTTTTCTTTCAGACCAGTGGCACTGCGGTCAGGCCATACTGCTGCAAGGCGCCGCCACGCTGGTCTTGTGGTCATGGCACGCGGCCGCTGATTCGAAGCTCGCGGGATCGAATACCGGCCGCAGCGGCGGCATTTCGATGGAGGCTTACCCCGTGAGCTTTGGGTAAGATTTAGGTAGATTTAGGTACCCATACAGACTGCGGCGTATCATAAAGTGCATTTCACTGGGAAGAAAGCTACCTAATGTACACGGTGTAATCCATACGCACGAGGTAGCTTTCACCTTAGGCTTTAGGTATCTTTTAGGAAGCCTTAGGTAGCCACGCGGATCTTCCCGTAGCCTGAAATCCGCGTGGATTCCACCTTAGCATCTGGCCACGAACGGGTGTACGGATTCAAAGGCAGAAATAAAGGTATACCTTAGGCTACAGGGTCAAATCCGTATCGGCTTTACCGTAACATGTGGTTGCAAGCTAGTGGATCTCCGTATTTCCTTTCCACGAGTTGGCACGGGCTACATTTTGCTTTACATTACACACTTTCCACCGTCAGTATATGAAAAAGAAAAAAAAAACGGCCTCGCGACTCTCATCTGCTCACGAAGCGTCAGCCTCGCGACGGCAGCAGCCTCGGACGTCATCTCTAAGGTTCGCGTCGCATCTTCGCGCCGCAGTTACGCGTCGCCCCCATTCCAAGATACCCACACGGTGAGACCACGCACATGCACCTGGGTGCTGCTGGCTGCGCTTCACCCCCAGCGCTCTCTTCGTGCACTTTCGCCGGGCTTCTTTCCTTTTTTTTCTTTCTTCTCCACCAGTAGCCTCCGCGAAGCTGGGTCCCTTCGCGACGCCTTGTTAATCGCCGTTACACTCTCCCCACCCAGTCTACCGTCTTGCCCAGGTTTTTTGTTGCACGATTTGCTGCCGTGCCTCAGGGCGAAGACGAGGTCGCTTTCGCCCACAACGACAGCGACGCAGATAGCGGGGGACGTTTGCTCCGACTGCAGGAAACATTTAGCTCGCCTCCTACGGGAATCGTCGTGCTTTAGTTGTTCGTGTGCTCTGTATACTGAACATGGATGGGAGGAAGCCCATCTTCCCCCAATTTAGGGTGCGCCGAGGCGGATAGGACATTGGAAATGGATTCTCGGTATTATCGAAGCCATATCAGTGAAACGAATGAATCCAAAGCTTCGGCGCGCTTAGGTGGATGAGGATTCAAGAACGACGTAGCGATATCGGTCAAGCAGTATCGAAACGAAATGACGTCGACGACGAAGTGTGAAGGGTGAACCAGAGTTGCGGAAGCCTGAAAGGCAGAGAAAAATGTTCGTGAATGGAAAGTGTTGTCTCTTCTGCCCCTTTTGCAACACCAAGATTCAATGGAAAGAAGTGCTGTTTTCTAGCATCTCAGCTGACGAAAAATATGTCTTCGTCCGGCATTCCGCCCAGAAACACACGCCTTTTTAGGGCATTTATTCTGCCATCCAAGCCAATCGGTGGATCAGCAGATCCCAGGCTAGAGGGCGAGTTAATGGACGACTCGAGGCACATAGACAGTGAATGTGGTGAACGAACTCTGCAGTCTCACCTCAAATTCATGGAAAGTCTATGGTAGGAAATAATGTGAACAATTAAGGCATTGCTGTGTTCGTTGGCACTCAGTCATGCTTCTAATATAATGGACTTTCTATGTGCTCCGAATTTAGTGACGAAACTTCAATACGTGTGATTCATATCAGCGTTATTTCTGTTTGTGCCGACTGATATCTGTGTTCGCGTGTGCCTGGCGCTTACTACAACGACGTTGCTTCTTTCTCTCCGTTTATTTTACAGCATAGTCGTCTTGGTGGACCGTGCAGTGGAGTTGGCCGGCGCTGTAGTAGAAGTGGGCAGTGTATTCGCCCAGTGTATTCATAGCTGAGGTGATCGGCATCGTTCTATGCTCAGGAAGTGTCGCAGGGCTCCATTAATCAATAGGCTAAGCACCCACGTTTGCGAGGCGTTGCAATGTTGGTTCTTTGGAGTCGCTTCTGCTAAGGCAAGTGCTTGGTCTGGGCACTGACTTCCGGAGGGGGCGTGCATAAAAGAGAAAATTAGCACGCATCTATTTGTAGCAAAAATCTACATGGGCGTGTGTGTGTCCTTATCAAACGGGAAGGAGAGAGAGAGAGAGAGAGGGGGGGGGGGGTTAAGGAAAGGCAGGGAGGTTAATCAAACGCGCGTCCGGTTTGCTACCTTGCGCTGGGGAAAGGAATAAAAGGGCGAAATAGAATGACAAATAGAGGAAGAGAGAGAAAAGAGCCCAATCACGTGCACACTTGCACAAGTACAGTCTCTAGAGGCGGTCGCAGAGACCTGTCGACTTCAGGTACGTCAGCAACGCCTTCGTCACCTTCTGGGCCATCGAAGCATGTGGCCAGGGCCCAAGGACCTTGGATGCTGAAAACGGCCTCGAGCCCAGCCTGTCGAGTACCATTTGATGTTGGCAGCGTTGACCGTCATAATTACTGAAAATACACACCACGTGTATCAGCAGTAATTATGATGGGAAGGAACTGCGCAAAAAGGCTACCACATAAACTACACACATGGAGACACGAGCGCAGTGTCTGTGTTTGCGTTCCTGTCTATGTCTGGTTTATGTGGTCGCCTTTTTTGCGCCGTTTATTAGGACGCACGAACTAGCCCAACCTACGTGTGTCCTTCTAACCTAAGTGCGATCTTCTAAACTACTTCTGTCCTTATGGTTAGCTCTTAGCAGGAGCCTCTCGGTTTGCTTTCCGACGGATTTCGCTCTGTGAAATGGGCGTTAGTTTATCTTGCTTCTTTTGCTCCGCTTCTATCAGGGGTACGTTAAAGACCATCAAGCTGCGAAAGGCATGGCTCCTTTACGAGCGCATACAGCTCCAAGGTTCATCCGGTAGCCACACGGCCATGCACCCGCCGTTCTTGGCTCACTTTGTGCAGTCCGCTGGCGCAGTTAATGACAGACAGGATGCGTGAGTCAGTCACAGCCTTTGGTCGCCACGCTATACTGCGGCTACCCCGGCCGTTCGTCTGTGTACGCGTGTTCCCGCTTACTCACGCTGGTAGGCGCGCTGGGTGGCGTGCGCGGAAGGTTATGTACAGGGGCGCGCAATTGCTCGCAACACGCGAGTCCCTGCTGCTGGAGCAGCCGTACGGACCTGCAGCTAGCCCGTCGGAGCGGTGCTTGCGCGAAGGACCGCACCACTACGAGAGGCGTCTGACCGTTTCGCAAGGGCCACTTCGGTGGTGGTAGCGGCAGAGAAAACCACCGCCAGCGGGCTCGCTTGATGGAGAGAAGGGAGGGGGGGCGGTAGATATCCAGCGAGAGTCAAGGGCGCCGCCATCGCCTAGGAGTGCGTGTATCGCGTTTCCTTGAAGGTAGGCCGTGACAGTATACGCTCAGATTCAATGATAAAGGCCCAGCTGTTACTGATATGTGTCGCACTCGTGCATATTGGGAATGGGTACCTTATTATGACATTGCTGTTTTGGCCAATTTAGTGAATGAATGAACGAAATGACGAACCATTGAATGAATGAATGAATGAATGAATGAATGAATGAATGAATGAATGAATGAATGAATGAATGAATGATGTAAGGTACGAACGCAACAAGAAACCTATGACGATGACGTATGCTCATTCATTCATTCAATGATCGATCCATGGATCGATCGGTCCACTGACTGATCCATTCGTTGACCTGACATCACAGTACTATAAGGAACGTTAAGAACAATCTTTTCGGACGAAGAGGTTAAAAACGACAATGAAGAAGGTGATACCAGCACCGACACGTTTGTCACAGACATTGTGGTTACATTTTGTCGCGTCCAGAAGCAAGCCCAAATTTCAAAATAGAATGTTGGCTTCCTTTCTTTCTTCCTTCAGTTACATTACCGGTTCATCCATCCGTTAACAACCAGTCCCTTAGATACAGCTAACCCTCTGTATTACGAACTTCAATGCACCGAAGTACGCAGTGTGACGAAAATTGCTTCCGTTGCCACTATAAGAGCGGACCCCGATGCCCACTAGAGTGCTTTAGCAGTGGAGGATTACCGTACGGTAAGCACGCTATTACTGTTCCCTCTCTGCCGGCACAGTTTATTTCGTCCTTAAAGACGTGATGAAAGGTCCTTTCGACCTTTTATCACCTTACTGTACGTGCCGACCTTGAAGGCACGTGGCACTGTTTCCTACGACGGCACTGTCTGTAATAATTGTTTTGTTTCTTTTTTTTACGTCAAAGTGTTTTAAGCCGAGGTCCACCAAGAAATCAGTGACTTACATCCGTAACGGAAGTGGATGTCTGAAGAAAATGAACAGAAATCTTACATCGAAAAGGTACCATCTGCTCGGACTCGAACCCACATTCACACGGGATGCGACGATAAGAGCTGGAAGCTCCACCCACACAGCACCGCAACATTCGTCATGTAGGAAACAGACGGGCCTTATGTCTTCACTACAGTGCTATACAAATCGCATCTGACGTTCGGTTAAAGTGAAGGTGTTTAGCAATCAAAATTACTCTTAAATTAACATCGCCTTCCTTCCAATGCACTCTTGGCTCGCTTAGGTTCGATGCGGCGGTATACGGCCATCTAGGAACGATAGAGCGACAGAGAGGATACTTTATTGATGACTCCGGAGATGTTAGCCTAGTCAGCGGCGTGGCTAGCTACACCAGGTGTTTAGCGGTGATTATGATATTGACAATAATCACACGTAGCAACGATAGAGCGAAGCAGACCACCGTGCTAATGCGCGCCGCCAGTGAACGCTTCCGTAGTCTCAGCGTCTCGATCACAGCGGTGGTTAGCGACGTGGCGGAGTCCTGCCAGCGCGTTGCTCGGGCAATGTATAAAAATCGCGGCCGCTACAAAATTTGTCTTGTGTGGTCAGTTGTGTTTCTACGCGTTCTGCTCCAAGAACCTTTTAAAAAAGAATTGTATTCTTGTTTGCATAATAACTAAACGCATATTTTCATAATTCATTTGTTTTATCACTTTTGTTTAAGTATAACCGTCTTATTGTTCCGTTAAATCATTCGTTTTCTTGTTATGTTGCTATTCACTGCTAATTACGTTATTTTTTCCTTTGCAATTTCGGACAGGCGGTCCCCCTGCAGCCTAGTGCTTTCGGACCTCCTTCTGTATAATTATCCTGTGTAATATTCTATGTTTGTAATAATATTTGAAATAAACTTGAAACTTGAACACAGGAGACGGCCGTCTACAAGCAAATGGTGCGCCTATCGCTGCAATGGGCTGTGTCTTCACAAAACGATGCGCTGGCAACCCGTTCTGTTTCGCTTGCAAGGTATCACCGTTTGCGGACGCACTTACTTTATAGGCAGGTTTGCGCAAGGGCTCTGGCGCGTACACTTCAGTGTCTTCGGAGCAATGTGAGCTGTTCGAGAACTTTCGCTTGCATACAACTGTCGAGTATCCCTGTGCCGTGTCAATATGCCGCTGATGTCTACATTTAATGTGTTCACATGTCCAGAGTACCCAACCCCATCTCCCGCCCCTCCATTCGCCATACTGCCGCTTATGCATTCCACAACTTCGCGGAGACAGCTTTCACTATCGCGTTATACCGATTCTCATGACAGAGGGATCAAGCCACTTTTTTTATTATTCTTTAAGTGAGAAAGCAATGCACACGCTCTGCTTGCTGCCTTAGAGAGGAGTTCACAAAAAGTATTGCGCGCGCAATTCTTTCCTCTCTTGTGCCGGCATTTGCGTGCGCACTATCTTCTATTGAACCAACTTTAGTGCGCGCGCTTCTTTCCTCTCTTGAGTCGTCATTTGCGCGCGCACTTCTTCCTTCTCTTACGCTCGACGAACTCGTGCCCTCATCCCACCACTGCGTGATGGTGATGATGGTCCACCGCGGTGGTGTAGTGGTTACGGTACTCGGCTGCCACCCAAAAAACGCGGGTTCGATACCGGCCGCTGCGCTCCCATCTTCGATGGAAGCGAAAATGCCAGAGGCCCGTGTACTGTGCTTTGTCAGTGCACGTTAAAGAACCCCAGGTGGTCAAAATTTCCGGAGTCCTCCACTACGGCTTTTCTCTCCTTTCTCTCTTTCAGTCCATTTCTCCCACCCCCACGGACGCTTAGCCGTGCTCGCGACATGGGCTGCAGAAATTAGCATCTTTTCCTTAACCGAACCACAATAATCATCATCATCATCATAATCATCATCATCATCGTGGTGATGATGTGAAGCTCATTGTGCGGCATTTGAAGTAAACAATTACGTGATAAATCCAAGCGAATCGTGTTTGTAACCTTGTTAAGAAATGCGAATGCGCATCCAATAATTGAGGAGGACTTCAATAAAGAGTCGAGATTAACCCAGCGATAGACAACGGGGCCGCACATTTCAGCTTCGCTGGTTTACCGTGTGCACGGGGTGCCTTAATTGGGCGGTAAACTTTATTCCTGAACACCTTTTGAGAAAGGTGGCTGCCTTCACATAACAATATTATCAAAAGTAGAATTTCGCTGCGTACGTAGACGCACTGGCGATTGTAGCGTGGCACATACGGTATTCGAGCGGAGCCGTTGCGTCATCCAACCGCTGGCCACCGAGGCGCTCTATACGTCCGGTTGGTACGCATACGTCGGAGTCCCGTTGTGTCGAACTCTCTTTCTCTCTCTTCTATTTGCACATTAGTATAGCGTCAGCATCTCTTTTTCTTTTTTCTGCTTTGTTTATACTGAAAGAGACGGCCATACCGGAGCTCCTCTAAGCGCGTGATTCGAATTTGGAATCCATTTTAGGAGCTAATTCTGCAGACGTGACTCGAATTTGACCGAACTCTTTTATTTCGCAACGTGACCTTGCGCAGTTCTGAGCGTTTTGTGGGAATCTCGGACTCTTTGCTTAAAGCAGCTTACGCGATAAGATTAGTTTCTTAGGAAATATTGCTTCTTCTATACGGAAAGATTGCTCCTTTTCACTTCGCGCTGCGGCTACGCTGGAAACACCAGCGGTCTTTCCACCAGCAGCGCTCAAGTCATTTAGCTGCTTAATGCGCGCGAAACCAGAAAAAACGAAAGAGGATTGCGCCCAGTCTGTCTCATGGCATCTGTCGTGTGCTCGAAGCGTAACTTACGCCACGCGTAGCAATTGTAGCCAACTGTAAACCATGCTAGACATTGCGAAGGCAACTGCAGCCAATGCTAACTGTTTGCCAAAGTTGCTCAACAACCAGCGATAGCCAACGCGACCAACAAAGAGTATAATCAACCCTAGCCGTCACTAAGGCCATACTAGACAACGTTCAGCTAATGTTAAGTCAGCGTTAGACAAACATAGCCCACAGTTGGCCAACCCTCGCCAACATTGTTCGTCTGTAGTCAGCGCTGGCCGACAATCGCCGCCAGGTAAAACATCGTTAAACAATATTACGCGGCAGTTAGCAATGCTAGGCGGTGCTGGCAGTCACTGACAATCGCAATTCGGTTAAGGAAAGGACGCTATTTTCCGCAGCCCTCCGTAGGGTGCACGGCTCAGCATCCAAGAGGGGGGGGGGGGGGGGATGAAAGAGGTAGAAAGAAGAGGAACGCCGCAGTGGAGGGTTCCGTAAATTCTACCACCTGGGGTTCTCCACTGACCGCGCACAGTCCACGGGCCTCTAAAATCTCGCTTCCATCGAAATACGGCCGCCGTGGCCGGGTTTGAGCCCGTGTCTTTTGGATCTGCAACTGAGCATCGTATAGCCACTGCTCCACGACGGTGGCTGTGTTCCTGGATCGGGCATATCTTAGCACCTTAATTAGGAACAACCTCAGTGTCACAGTGAACCTCTTGAGGTTCGAAAAGATGTGAAACTGGAAAATTAACAGCGATTCGATCACGAAAGATTCGAGCATGTTCTCAAGAACATCTCAGGTCCTGCTGATCACATTGTCTTGAGAAAACGTTCGGGACGAGAAAATAATTCCTGGAGCAGCAGTGAGCGGACGAATTCTCCAGAACAAAGTAAGTGTCGTGGCAACACTTTACTCTTCTGAAAGGCGGAGGATTATAGAGAGCACGGTGGATTGCAGCAAATCAGAGGTGTTTTCCAGAGAAAGTTGTTTCAGAGTAAACGTCACCATGCGCGGGAAAACGGGGGATAACAACAGAATTCTGAATTGTCTACAAATTGTGCAGCTTCTCGAGAACAAGCTCACGACTATATATGGTAGACGCATGGCTGTTCGAAAATCCGGGGCGCTACAGAACCTAATGGTGGATCGGCAACGAACTTCACACGTTCTCAAGGAAAAGTGCAACTTTTATAGTGGGCGTTTTCCTTGCGAAATGGCGCGGGAAAAATCAAGGGTCATTGTGACGTATTACAAGCTGTATTTTTCGTTTATGAGATTCCGTGTTCTAAGAACATTTCACAATGTCATTTCATAGCGAGAGAAGACTATCAAATAAACAGATCCGGCGATCTGTTTGGGGTAGGGCCACAAGCGACCCAGCCAAGGTGACGGCCTCGAGACCTTGGACACGGGCGGCTTCCTCGGCGTGCCGGACGATCCAGAGTTGATCGGCGAGGTTGTGGCTGAGCGGGACCTCCTCCCATCATGCCCCGCAGTAGGAGGCTGCCATGTCTACCCCATTCGTAGGCCTAGACTCCTGCTGTGCGATACCTGTTCATGCCCACAGCGTGTGCTGCAGCATCGCTCATGGCTCCGCACACTTTACAAGTGTCAGACGAATAAATGTCTGGCTTACAGAGGCGAAGGATCACTGGGTTTGCATAGTAGGTGTCTGAAGTTCTCTCCAAGCATGCGGATGTTTCTTGCTTATTTTTGCGTGCGGTATGCTCACGTGTTTCTTTTTTCTACTTTCTTCTCTGTCATAAGCGTATATGACTTGTTCGATTACTTCTAACTCGTCCGAAAAGAAGTAACGTCTATACACGGGCCTCAACATTTCGTCTCTACCAAAATGCAGCCGCCGCGGCCATTATTCCATGCCACGACCTTCGGGTGAGCGGTCGAATGTCATAGCCACAATACTGTATCTTCACGAGGAGGTTAACATTAAGGAGGTTGACGTTAAGGGAACATCCAGTTTGCTACCCTGCTCGGGAGGAGGGGTAAGGGGAGAAGTAAGAGAGAAAGAAATAAGAGAGATAGAAAGTTAGGTAAACACAGGCACGAACACATCAACGTCGCAGTCGCTCGACGAGGCCCGTCGCTCGAAGGAACTTCAGCAGCACGAGCGTGGCTTTCTCATTTGAAGCTCGACTGTTCTTCCATTCCATGCAGGTCATGCACAGAACACGAATGAGGGCGGGGCGTTGATAATGACACAGACGGATGACAAAGAGGTTAGCAGGTGGGGTAGAGGAGAAGGGGGCAGAGTGTTTAATAAAGAAAGTCTTTCATGTTACTTCAGTTTCTCATCAGTGAGCAGTCCATTAACCGAGCTTCGCATGTAACCAGGACCCCCTTCTGAGCATACACGTCGCATCCAAATTTTTAGCACAACGAGGCCAGCGACGACAGGTTTCGCCCTCTTGAGGTCAACTCGCGAGTGACACGACGATGGAGTGACTTTAAAGAAAACGAAGCTTATACCTTTACTCGAAAAAAAAAGAAAGAAAAAGAATGTAAGTCCTGGTTTCTGGAGCAGGGTACGCAGGCTGATGTATCGAGGCACAGCTCCTACGACGCTCGGGCTTATAAGCAGAGCGGGTGACGGGCGCGCGCGAAAGCGACGATGGCAACGACGACGCCGTGACCCCGAGAGAGGCACAGATGCAGAGGCAAAACGAGTGCGTCTTGGGCAAAGCCAGGCCACGTGAGAATCAAAAGTAAGGGAATAGTGAAGAAGGAGGAGACAATATTACGAAAAATAGAAAGCAGGTGTATAGGGTCAAAGAGGAGGTGAGACTGAAGCGTAAGGAGTACGGCCGAATGATGGCGCTATTACTGAACCCGCGCTAAGGGAGCCGTGCTGTGTTGATAACACTGCATGACACGCTGATGCGGGCCTATTCGGCCGTAGAACAAGCTGAGTTCCACGCTCGAAGTTGGAAGTTACAGAACGGAGCCAGTAACCATATCTTTCTCGGTTCTCATTCATTCATTCATTCATTCATTCATTCATTCATTCATTCATTCATTCACTTACAATACCTCGAACGGCCCAGTGAAGCGGTTTTCATGATGTGTGGGCAACAGCAGTAAGGGTACATCTGTAGGTGCTCGATGGCTTTTTTTGAAGTCGATGATACTGGAGTGGACAAGGACGCAGGCCATTCCAATATTCTGCTGTCTTGACGAAAAAAAAAAAGGAAGAAATTAATGCCAGTAACACGCCTCTTCAATATGAGTACATAGAAGTAGCCGAGGCCAGGGTGTCAATTCACTATCCCTATCATGCACTATCCTCATCACTATCGCCATCATTTAGCAGTGCGCTGAGGGCAAGGTGTGGGCAGTGAGTCAAAGGCAAGTGTGGGTCCGCTTCTCCTTTCTGCTCAACCGCAGACTTCCCAGTCTTTCTATCTGTCTTTCTTCACTATCGCTATCATGTAACAGTTGGCTGAGGCAAGGAGTGTGGGTAGTGGTGGGTATACAAGACATGAATGCATCTAGCCCAGGCTGTAAATAGGCTTGCTTTCATCCTTTCTGCATTGTCCTTCCCATATTCGCTGTCTTGTTGCAGTGTGGTTAGCCAGTCAAGAGAATGAGCAGCCCCTCTCCCAGCTATGGCAAAACCCTATAGGAACTCACGGGTGAAACGCCCGTCGGCTCCAGTTGCGGCTTTCTTTTCCCGTCGTTGTAACTTCAATGCTTTCCAGCACATGCAGGCCTGTGTTGGAATGTCTTCGTTGTTGCGTAGCGAGGCGATGTGCCGCCGCTTATCTAGCTCGAAACTGTCTTCTTCTTCTTGCCCCGCCACGGTGGTCTAGCGGCTATGGCACTTGGCAGCTGATCCGAAGGTGGCGGGATCGAATCCCGGCTGCGGCGGCTGCATTTCGATGGAGGCGAAATATTGAGGTCCGAGTTTTCTCAGGCATATCTGGCGGGCGCGTACGCTTGGCTCCGCCCATCAAGCTAGTCTCAACACACTGCCTTGCCTCAAGCTTAAACAGCGCCACTGTTAAAAGAGATGCCGGGTGCAATGTGGGGTGGCCAGTCACCGGATACGTATATTTTTCTCGTGGTCTATGCGCTCGAAATGACGATGGCATGGCTTGGCTGCTGGAGTACGAGGTGATGGGCGATATAACTTGAAAAAGGAGACAAACGTTAAGTTTATGCACGTACAAATTGGTGAAATAATCATTAACGCCTTTAATCTTCTTCCCGCGTGTTATCCCTGCTTGTTTTCTGTAGAAAGCGGACCACTTAAACTGCTGCTACTCTACTGTGCACCGCAGTAAATTCGCGAGACCACACCCCTCCCTGCTCAAATGAGGCCACTAAGATGTTTCAGTGCACTACACGCCGTGCAAAACTAAGCAAAGACATACAGGAGCAGCGAGCAGACGAGGGCGACACCACATCGAGACACAATTCCTCGCGACCCCGAGCGACGTGCAAGAGAAGGTGAAGCCGTCGAGAAAAGAAAAAAAAAAACGTTATGCAAAAAGATAGAAACGAGGAGGACTAAACGGACGAAACCACAAAGTTTGACGACGACGAAGCCACACACGCACGCGCGCGTTCACGAAGTCGAGAGAGCAAGAGACCGAACGACCACGACGAGCAGGTCGGGAAGGGTGGTGTTCTTGCCAGCTCTCGCCGCGAACGCCAGCGTCGAGCTCGCTTCTCCCAGTTTTCCAGTTGGAAAGGAGTCGTGGGCGCTCTCTTCGGGCTAGCTTCTTTCTTTCCTGCCGTCCGCCCTTTCTCCGTCCTCCGGAAAGCCGCTAGAGCGGCGGCGGCGGCGGCCTACACGGTCGGCGCTAGACCAGCCAAACGCGACATCGGACCCGACCGCACCGGTCGCAGACGCAAGCGAGCTCGCGCCGGGAGAGCCGAACGGGAACCGGCGCGCCGGCGGCGTGCTTGTCAAGACTGTCGGCGCTGGGCTCGTGCGCGGGGTTTTCATACAAGTTCGCCCCCCGCTACCTCTACGAACGGCGTCGTAGTCGTCGGGACGTGCCACCTGCATGATACAGAAGTTTTTCAGACTTTCACGGTGTCCTTGGGGGGGCCTATTGACTCCCTGTAACAAGAAGTTGACATCAGACAACCGGGCAGACCATCAGGACAGCATCGGCTATGGAGAAGTCCGTTACAGCACTTCCCAGCGGCGAAACCAGTAACCACAGTTCCCTCCAACGATCACGTGTTGTGACCAGTGTGTGTTCTTAGCTTGCCGTCCAAGAAACTTCAACTCACGTGTGTTTGCTCTTCTGGTCTTCGACTCATCGTGGTGTCCCACCAAACTCTCCATCCTGGACGCGGATGAGTGTGAGGTGGATATTCATGTGTCGAAATCGGTGTGTGTAAGGCGGCCGGGGTTCAAGTTGAAGAACCCACTGTTTCGTTGATGTTACTGTCCGAGTGATCCGTGTTCCAAAACTATATTTTGTTTTCGTCGGTGTGTTTTTGAAAGCGCTGACGTAGCGCTTGCGGAACAGTCAAGCGCTAACCAGTCAGCTCTAGCCCTTTTGCAACGCCTTCGTCTTCCAACAGTTCTTCGCGGCCACCCACAGGACATCGCCTAAAACAACAGTTGGAAGCCCACACACGCTCACACCGAGAGCACACGCAGCAGTTTGTCGTTCCTTGGCTGCAGTGAAAACGTGCCAGTTTTTGTGCTTGCGTGCTTGTACCGTCTCTGGAAGCGGCCGTCGATCTCTGCCACTTTCCCCTGCGGTCCATGTCGGTTTCGTCTGCCCGCTTGCAGCTGTCGTCTGCTAGCAGCCGTCACTTTCGTCCGCGTCCGCTTTCCATCTTCGCTATTTCCCATACTGAAACCGCCGTGGCTGCGTAGACGCATGGATTGTTCCAGTGCCGTGGGAATCCGAGCTCTTTCCCTTCTCTTCGCAATTTCTCTTTGGTTCTTACCTGAGCGTCAACTGGGGACCTGATCAATCACCGGGAACGCCGAACGTCGCTTTCCCGTGCTCTCGACTGCGACCGGGCGAGTGGTGAGTGGGCATCCTTGTTTTTAGCCCGCTTCTGTTATTCTGACGGCAGGATTTCATTGGCTGACAATTTTGACGTGTTGTGCAGAATACCTGCATTTTGTCACCCAGGTAGCTTTAAGGAACTACTCGTAATCCATGGTTGACAGCAGTTTAGTGGACTTCCTCAACTTTCGTTGTCTATGCGAACGAACAAAGACACCGGGCATCTTATATTTTTTGTGCATGTATAACGTACACTGTTCTGCTTACCATAGCCATCTTCAGTAATCATGCCACTGTAACGGCTGTGGCGCAAACTTCCGATGCGATTAAGACATCTCTTTTTGGCAATAAACAGTCTTTCATTAAGCGTAAAAACAAAAGAATAAGCACTACTTAACTCCTCCCTGGAGATCTCGCGAAAAATGGTTTGCTATCCTGAAGCTCTGTCACATTATAACACAAAAACACACTTTTGCAAGGACACTTAATTAGACTATACAAGCTACTGCAAAAAACCATGACTGGGCACGACAGTTTACTGGACACAATATGCGTGTAGACTGAATTCAAATCATTTCTCGGAACGTAGCTTTGAATTCAAACAATCAAACCTTTGCAAACTTTATGTTGGTTCAATAAATTCGGAGCACCTTAGCATGCCGGTGTAAGCCGGGGATTGGCGGATATGAGCGCACACGTTACCAAATGTCAGGTTTCTACAGCTTATGCGAAATTACATTGACCTGATGTTTGACCGCCGAAGGTTTCGGGTTCGACTACCAAATATCTTGGATTAGGCCGTTGCGTATCTTTAGTGAGAGCTAGACTCCTAGGCATTCCGCCTTCTCAACTGACAGACGCATACTTAAAGTGACACTTAAGTGAAAAGGTGAACTGGTTTAGAATGGCAACTTATATTTCGAGAACTCGACAATCGTTAATATTGGCATTTCATGCTCAATAATAAAACAGAAAATGAATGTCAAAGTTGAAATTCGAGCTGGCACTTCGGAATCATGATGTCAAAAGGCCAATTTCTTTTTATTCATTATTGGCATTTCATGCTCAATAATAAAACAGAAAATGAATGTCAAAGTTGAAATTCGAGCTGGCACATCGGAATCATGATGTCAAAAGGCCAATTTTTTTTATTCATATTCTCGCCAAATTCGCACCCTCAAATGTTCTCAAACTCCCTGTGCTAAGTCTCCGCCTTCCTTACAACATAACTTACGTCTTTCTCACCGATAGATAGTTACGTAGGCCTTAGCACACGTCGTCAAATATCTGTGACGCCACGCGTTTTAGCGCTGGAACTTCAAAGCGGCCTCCCCACACGCATTTCTTTTTGAGCGTTTCCCAGCTTAGCGAGGGCATTCTCCTCGCAGGATTGGTGCTTTTGGTTATATGAAATGCTAAACTACTAATACGAGATAGATTGTGTTTTATTTTACAGTTTAGCGTCCCTTTAAACGGCTTTAGGTATATGTGCGGGAACATCCTAATAATATGCAACGCGTTCTCCGAACAAAAGCAAAAATGACTGATCCATCCGTCTGGCGCGCGCGCAGCATGAATATGTGCTCCGACCTTTAGACGACCTTGTTCGCCGTTGCCTTTGAGATGAGATCGGATTACGCGCTTACATCGGGGTCGACGAACGTCGCCGCCTTAATCCGTTCGCTCTCTCGCTGGCTACCGCACCACTTTCACTACCTGCGATGAAATCACGCGGAAACGCTTTGTGATGTAGTCAGGCAGCGCGGGTTAGCGATAGAGCCCAAGTACGTAAAAGAAGCACCGAAACACGTTAAGGGAAAGTTAACGCTGCCCTTACCAGATGTGGAACCTGTTACGGGGCAAAGGAGCCGCCGGTTACGTACTAATATATATATATATATATATATATATATATATATATATATATATATATATATTCGCCGCCAATGGGGACCGAACCCGCAACATCCTGGGGGCTTCCAGACATCCCCGAAATGTTGCTCGTACAACACATCAGTAGTGGCGCATCCACCAAACTAAGATGATTAGGTCAACATTGTTATTTCGTTTGGAGCTCTTCATATATGCATATTAAACAAAATGTTCTCTAGTTGCCCCAAGAAATGAACCTTTCTATAGGGCCCCGACACGGTGGTCTAGTGGCTATGGCAATCGGCTGCTGATCCGAGGGTCGCGGAATCGAATCCCGGCTGCGGCGGCTGCATGTCGATGGAGGCGGAATGTTGAGGCCCGTGTGCTGTGCGATGCCAGCGCACGTTAAAGAACCCCAGGTGGTCGAAATTTCTGGAGACCTCCACTACAGCGTCTCTCATAATCACAGCTGGTTTTGAGACGTAAAACCCCAGAAATCAATCAACCTTTCTATAGGCTGCTACGGTCAGACATGATATGCGGTACATATCATACAAGACGTTAAATGTGGCACGCACTTTCTACGGGATTCCTGGGAAAAAGCCGAGACTTTTCTCCATGAAATGATTTCTCGTATATCGCCAGGAAAGAGAGAGAGAGAGAGTAGCTGGGTTTCCCGCAGACACCGGGCATAACAACAACATCGGGATGCAGTATTTCCCACGTGAAGTGAGGCACGGGTGACGCACAGATAGCCGTAGGAGATTGCACTTCCGTCACCCTGTGCTCACTCACTCACTCACTCACTCACTCACTCACTCACTCACTCACTCACTCACTCACTCACTCACTCACTCACTTGCCCAATCCCGCCATTATAATTTAGGCACGACATTCGCAATACCTATTATATAACGCGTATTGTTATATCCTTAAACCAACTCGCAACTGCATAGCGCGAACCTCGTACAGCTTTCATTCCTTACGTACGGCACACGAAACGCAGAAGGTATAGTGTGTCATACGTACATTAACCAGAAACTCGCTGTTGGTTAGCTATAGCATCCGGCAGACTTATTTTCTCTGGTTCGATACAAAGTGTAGCTATTATGTAATGCGTACAATAGATGGAAATTAACTCGCTGTTGGTTAACCTCCCAGATTGGTCGGCTGATTGATCTATGGGGTGCGAGGGACGTCCCCAAGGCAATACTGTAGATATGATGGTCTCCAGGATGGAGGGCAGCTGATTAATTTCGACCACCTGGCGTTCTTTAACGAGACCCACTAAGACACGACCTGTCGGGTCATTACTCCGTCATTGATCACTCCATCATTACTGTCATCGATCATCTAAGCTGTCACATTTCGTTCCCGCTTCGTTCTCCTCTTTTTTTTTTTCCCCATCCGGATTCGCGCTCCATGTTCCAATACCGATAGCCATGTGTAACGAAAAATTAGTCGGCGACCTCTATGCTGGTGCTACTTCAGTAGTGGTGGTGATCGTGTTAGTGCATGTTCGCGACTTTCTAGGGTCCATAAATAACGCGCTGTAGTGCATAAACGCTAAGAGGCATGAATGCACAGTGCTTAAGCGCAGCGCGTAGACGACTCCACTAGTTCTAGCAAGCAACGTTAACAACCGGCACACGCACGGATCGGCAATTTCAGTAGCACTTTCGGTAAAGGATTGATGACCTCTATAGCTGCGGGAAAAGTCGCGATAGAAATCGAATTGCCCTTGAGAATCGTAGGCACCGTTTCCATCACAAGAATGTGTGTATTCTTCATCCGCTCATTAGAGTAATCAATTAGAGAATTTTTTATAGTCTTGGAAATTATCGGTGCCATTTACCGTGTACGTTACGTCTTCCGGTCTGGATAGTAAACAGGACAGATGGCAGACGGGCAAACAGAGTAAACTGTAGATTAAGTATGTTGTTGTTGTTATGTGGGGTTTAACGTCCCAAAACCAGCTCTGATTATGAGAGACGCCGTAGTGGAGGGCTCCGGAAATTTTGACCACCTGGGGTTCTATAACGTGCACTGACATCGCACAGCACACGGGCCTCAACATTTCGCCTCCATCGAAATCCAGCCGCCGCAGCCGGGATTCGATCCCGCGACCCTTGGGTCAGCAGCCGAGTACCATGGCCACTAGACCACCGTGGCGGGGAAATCGCAATTCATCTATGTGTGACGGAGATTAAGCGTTTCGACGAGTGTAACTTTGTCATGGAAACCAGGGGGATTATTCAAAACTTCAATTTCAGAGGGAGGGGGAGGGGGGTATAAATCCCCCCCCCCCCCTGAGAACTGAATTTTCCTGTCAACCAGGCCACCGTTGAGCCACCGATCCACCACGTTTGGAACTTCTTGAAGATTCAGTTCATGTCAAAGACAATCACCGTGCGTGCATGTGTATGTATGTATGTATGTATGTATGTATGTATGTATGTATGTATGTATGTGTGTGTGTATGTATGTATGTATGTATGTATGTATGTATGTATGTATGTACGGGTAGGACGGGTACCTCACGTACGCACGTGCGTACGTACGTGAGGTACCCGTCCGTCCAGAAGCACTTACGGGCGTATTCTCGCTAGTCACGTTAGCTTAATGACCCGTAATTACAAGCTCTCCTCGAAAACTCGTATAGCAGGACGGAACGTCTATACCGGTGTCGGCGCTCCGTCCATATCAATTTTCTGCAAACCTGCGCCGCGAGCCACTCCGCAGCCGTTGCAGTCAACACCGGCTTGGGCTCAAACTGAAACGGGGAAGCAAGAGTTCAATGTAACGGAACAAGACCGCACGAACGAACGAACGAACGAACGAACGAACGAACGAACCACGGAAGGCACCAAAGAAAGAAAGAAAGAAAGAAAGAAAGAAAGAAAGAAAGAAAGAAAGAAAGAAAGAAAGAAAGAAAGAAAGAAAGAAAGAAGCGTGTGTGAGGGAGGCACAGCCTAACCGGGTCAACCCATCCGATGAAACAACGCAGGGAGCAGCGCATAGCGTACGCATACATACAAGTACCGGTAATGGAGACGTCACATATTGCGCGCGCTCCTGCAATGAAGAAAAATTCTCGATCCAAAATTGCTCGCCCCACGCCCACTACTCGTGGCGAGGGGGGGGGGAGGTAGGGGGAGGGGGGCTGCTGACCTCGATTGAGCAGAGCAGCAGTTCTATCTTCCTCATCAACCGCAACCCCCCTACTGGGTATATCTGCATCACGTGGTCTTGGGCATTACGAGATGACGCCGCTGACGCGACCAACGATGCACAAGACGCATCCTCGCGATCCAGGTCGACAAAGAGACAGGAAAATAGGAATTAGAAACAAAAGATTAGCTGACAAGGCAAAACCATTCGATTGAGATTGAATAAAGATGGTAATGCTGCCGTTTTAACGGCAAATAACCAACATTAACCAACAGTTAACCAATGCTAGTATATGCACAAGCCGATATTACCTTTAATTTACCACAACCGTTATCAGAATTCACTTTCTTTTTTCTATCAACGCAATGTCGGGGTCCTCCAATCAAAAGCTGTTAGACAGCTGGACCCGAGTAAGGATCCTCCGCGAGGCAACAGATTTCAGAAGATGCTAATAAATGTAAACGAATACAGTCATCATAATTTATCGAACAGTATCCAACATCAGCCAATTATTTGTGAACAGTGGCTAATGGTGGTTCTATTAGAATAAATAAACAGACGCTAAGGAAGGCCTCTATATATCTGGCGTATTATATAAGGCAAGTTGAATGTGATCAAAAATCATTGTGCACCATCACCGTCAATTATGGTGTTACAGAAAGCAGGAGGACCAAGGCAGACTTGTGTTTTCAGGATAATTCGTCTAGATACAGAACAAAGAAATGTGCGGGCTTCGAATTAGGTGCACGGAACTCATCCGGAATCACCTACATCGATTGGGCTCTTAATCTTATTGTTGTTCTGATAAATAGGACCGCGAACCTTAATTACCATTTCAATTTAACCACGAACCAATGAAAGTTCATCCTGGAATTATAATGTTTCTAAACAGGTATTTGTCCATACATGGTCAACGCGCTTTGGGAACAGCTACTGGCTTCAAAGGAAGAAATACGTTCGATTCTGAGTTTTTGTAGCACCGCTTCAAGATCCGTCGTCTCGTACTAAGAATACTTCGCAGCACAACAGGGCGCCTTCAAGACGTGAAGGCGTATATATAGGTTGGTCTTTAGGATTTTCGGTTTGCCTCGGTTTCGATGGCCCACATTAAGTGAACTACCGTTTGGGAGATATAGTAAGCAAGGAGGCGTTTCTTTTTCTTTTGTTTCCCTTAGGAGCGCCTCGTTCAACAGGACTCCGTCAGGAACTTAGTTCTCCTAGCAGCCGCGTTTATGTTTCCTGAGGTACGACCGTATGTCCAGCATCAATTACTCGTCGTCAAGGAACGTTCCTGTTTCCTTAACCGCCTCTTTTGCTTGTTCGCGCAAATAGTATATCTGCCGGTAGTCGTGTACCGTTGCGTCGCCCTAACTAGAGCTCCATTTGTCCTAGATATTTCCGCAAAGGAGGTTTTCTTCTTAATATCCGCCGTTAACTTCCAGGCAGCATTACGGTCACGAGCGCCGCTCTGTAGTATACAAACCACGGCCTCTCTATGTCATGAATGACACCCTTCGTGTAAGAGCCGTAAACTCCTCGTACTTAGGTGCGTTTTGACTTCTGCAACCTTCGGGAGCAGACGTGTCATTTCTGCCCTTCGTTCGTTCGTTAGGCCTAACGAAGGAAAAGCAGACGTGTGATTTCCGTTTTTATGTCTTTCGTTCCTTAACCCTAAGTAAGAAAAAAGGAACGAAAAGCAGACGCGCCACTTGTGTCTTTCTTCCGTGTCTTACGCCTAACGAAGGAAAAGCATAGGACTTTTTTTCCTGTTTGTTTGTTTTGAGGCTGTCTCATTTCTTAGGCCTAACAAAGCAAACGCCCGATCGTATGCGTCTTTCCGTATGCCCTGCGGCCTCCTTGCGGCAAACGGTCGCTCAGGAAGCGGGACGCGCTCGCGCATTGAGTGGCCCTAATGACGAGTGGCGGAGCGTAATTGCCGCTTCCTAAAGGCTACCCGAAGCTACCAGGCCGTGAATCCGCCTTTGGTTTTGGCGGGAAAGCGGAAACACAGAACGACACGCGATACTCCCCGCTCAAGCTCTAAGTCAAATGTGTGCATCCTATAGTCTATATATAGTTGCAAGTAGGTCACATAAATTGGTTGTAAGGCCGTACCTGTCATAGCACGTCAATGTTAATCGTATTATGCTCACAGTAATGTGTGTCGTCATCTGCGGAAGTGTTTGGGAACATACGGCGCCCAAAGACGAGCGGCATGAAATTCCAGTCACGTTTAAATACAGCCTGTTATTCTCAGTAACGATCCATAATTGTCTGTTCACGCTAACGCGAAGTTCGCAGCTGATGTTCTAACCAACCGCGTTCCTTACCAAATGACGTCACACAGTTTTCCTCAGCGTATGTGTCCATGCGATCGTGTATGTCGCTTGTCCTCTTTCCGACCTTGTATGACGAAATCAGACGATGCTTCAAAGCGTGAGGCGCAAAATTCAATTACATTCAGTCCAAATCGTTCCTTGTGCGCGACTGGCGTAAAACTACTGTCTTGCACGGAACAACAACCATCAGTCGAGACTGTATCGAAGACGAACAGCATCAGCACCGACGCTCCTTACTACTTTCATGTGCGCACCAGTGAACGCTCCAATACGCACCGCATCTCAGTCATCAGTAACCGGTATACTATAACGAACATCGAGCTCGAAGACAGTGTGGATATTCAGGCACTACTTCCTTCCGCGTAACGGTAGACGTCTTATTTGCAAGCTCCATCACCTCGACGTTGCTGCACGGTATTAGCGGGCGCTGTGCACGGAGGTCTCGCATGAATAGCGCGAATTTGCCACCGCAAGTGGCCCGGAGGCATACTTTTAGGCAGGGCTCGTGTCCCACTTCTACTAACTCCTCTAAGAGATTTTCTTTTTTCTTTTTCTCTCAGAATGAGTGCGAGCAAGATGCCCGCGTGCGTTTGTATTCAAGACTCCTCCGTGCAGAGTACGGCGTCGTTGTAATTGTTTGCTCCGGATAGCCATTATTGTGCGCATGCCCTGAGGTGTATGTGATTCCGGAGTAGCAGCCGGTCTTTTTTTTTTTTTTTTCCTATGCGCGCAGACCTGCGATGGTCTCGGAAGCCACGCTTTCGACAACAATATCGAGGTTGGATCTGCGAATCTGCGTCACTTCCGCTTCCCTTATAGGCAGAAATTTCTTACGGATTTGCTCTCCAAGAGTTTGCGCTTCGTTGCTGCGTTTGTTTGTTTGCTTGTTTGTTTGTTAGATCGTAAACGTTTCAGCCTATAGATTCAACGGGGAGGACCGAGTTTGCCACCTTAAAAATAATGAATCATAATTGCTCAGACGAGACAGAATTTGATTGAATTTGGAAAGAAGACGAAAAAGGGGATTTGAAAACGGCGATGAACATTGTCCACACAACGGAACTCAACGGAACTCGAAGCTTGGAGGCAATACTTCAAAAGGGGACTTGTCTTCATCAATGGAGGGTAAGCAGACGATGCTGCAGAAGATGCAGCAGATGACATAGCTATGCATCAGGTTACATAGCAGACAATCCACCAGAATAAGCAGCAGAAGGTGCAGCAGGAGGCATACAGCAGATAACGCGGCAGAAGACACAGCAAAGTACGCAGCAGAAGGTGCAGCACAGAGGATGACGCAGAAGAATATGCAGCATAAGGTGCGGCATAGAATATGACCAAGCAGAACACGCAGCAGAGGGTGAAGCACAGCAGATAACGCTGCAGAAGGCAGCAGAATATGCAGCACAGCATACAACTAAGCAGAAGACACAACACACAGTGGAACAGAAGACACAGTTTACATTGCAGTAAGAGACGCAGTGGAAAATGAAGCAGCTGACACACGCTAACGACCCATAGCAGAAGGTGCATGCGCCCTCGGACGCGTGACAGACAGCCACGTCAGAAATCATATTCCTATTCGTGCGCCATATTTATGAATGCGCGTCTAGCTCGCCTTATGCCTGGGATTTCCCTCACTTCTGCTTCTTTTTTTTCTTGGACATGACGTCATCGATTCACGATCGCGGACCCTTCTGGCGTACGTCGTGACGTAATACCGCGGAAGCACAACGGGGCATATATACAAAAAGGTTTTGGGTCACATCCGCCCAGCTGGTCGCAGTACAAACGGATTCCTGCGGTGAGCCGTTGAATGCAGGGGATGAAGTCACGCATCGGCCACCGTCCTCTTTCCACGTGAAATTTCGCACGTGAATATTTTAAGCGCTGGCATCACTGGATTGCGGAACTACTGGAAAGAAAAGGCACACTTTCTCAATAGGCGACTGGTTTATTCGCTGTAAACGTGTAAACTATATAGCGCTGGCGCTTGAATGCCTTGCGTTGGCTTAAACGTGCATGGTCTAATCCAGCGTGTGCATCCCATTAAATGTTAAATCTTCATTGACAGTTATTCAGTCCTTCTGTTATTCCCGGTCGATGCCAGGCAGAGTACATAGAGGTGTTGTACCAGCAGACTTGGCTTTGCAGTGGATGAATAATGGTTGTTGTTACAGGTCCCCCGCAGTGTATAATCTATAGTTTATCGGCGCAAAAGCAACATGATCTGTGGTACGGTATGATGCAGAATCATCTAATGATTGCTTTATGGGGTTTTACGTCCCGAAACCACGATATGTTTATCAGGCCCAATCCGCTTGCTTGGGTCTTCCTATGCTGTGCCTGTTCCTCTTCAACTTTTTAATTGGTATGTTTTACCTGCCGAAACCGCGTGATGATTATGACGGCTCCGGAAATTTTCACAGCCTGAGGTTCCTTAACGTGCGCTGAAGATGCATAGTGCATTTCCGCCTCCATCGAAAATACGATCGCCGCGGCCGAGATCGATCCCACGTCTTTAGGGTCGGCAGTCAAGCACCATAACGGCAATACCGCTGTGGCGCATTTTTTAATACGTAGTCATGACCGTAATTTGTACCGCCGTCCTGCCGATTACGTCCCTTAATAAGTTGTTTGCGCTCAAATCTGCGCACCGTTCACACTGCGACAAGTGCATGTAGCCGTATGAGACTTGCAGCGATGCCAAGACAGAAGTCCTTCGTTCCCTGCTATGCATACTATATCTGCGCCAACTTGGCGTAAGCTTCGGGAGCTGCAACAAAGAAACGTTACAGACAGAAGCTTTCTGCCGTCAAAACATGTGGATTTACCAGTTACGCAAAGCCTTTAGGGCGCTGCAACCTACAGAAGGCGCAAGTTCGCCTTCACATCCTTCGTCTATGTATGTCCCTCCGCAGACGTACCTTTCGCCGGCTACTACTGTTCACGTGACCGATCCATCCGTCGTGCCCCGAAATCTCTTCGCTAGGCTTCTCTCTCCCTCACGCACTTATACCGGTGAAAGCGGGCCGCTGGGGCAATTTCAGTCGGGCACTGTTTTTAGATCGATACGCATCGGCGACGCTTCGACGAGCGTTACAGGCGCAGCGGCGCAGAAGACAATGCGGACACTTGTGGAAGGCCGCTGGCCCCTAACCTCCCGTCCCCTCTTTCCTCGACTCGCACCATAGACAGCTGCTATTACGGAACATATACACTCAATGCGGCTGTGAAAGGAGCTTCGGTGAACGTTACAGACTTGTGGCTTCGGGTCACCCCGTGCCGCCTTGCTGAAACTGTGCAACGTCGTGGACAGGTACGCGCCAAGCGTGATGGTGTTGCCGATGTCGTGCGCGGTAAGGAAATAGGGCCTGCGTTTCGCCGGCGTCTGCGTACCATGCCGCCTTTGTGTCTTCCGGGGCAGCCGTCTATGACTACTAGTGCGGAAATACAGAAGGGTTTGTTTTTATTATCTTTTGTTGGCTTTGTACCTTGTCGGCGCAAAAGAACTATTGTCAGTGGAGTATAAAGTGAAATAAAAAGAAAGGACGCTGTTATGCGGATGCTTCCGAGATCGTTTCAACAGGACCAGAAGCGTGCCAAGCTCTGCATTCAATAATAAAATTTCTTGGGAATCGATTCTAGGGCGTCACCTGTCAAATCCGTAACGTATGATAATAAGGACCACGCCGTAGTAGAGGACTCCGAATTATATTTCGACCACTTGGAATTATTTAATGTGCACTTAATATAAGCACACGGGTGTTCTTGCATTTCGTACCCACCTAAATGAGACAGCCGTTGTACGGCATTGAGTCCGTGCCTTCAAGATTAGCAGCGCGACATAATTACCTACTAATTTACCACATAACAGCTCAATGTGGTAACAGCCTATAACACGAGGTAATGCCACACAACCCTTAAGAGCATACGACGAACACAGGCAGCTAATGCCAAACCGTCTGCATATATAGACGTGCTGAGGGAACAAAGATGTCGCCGCGTTCGCTTCCCTACATGGTTGACCGCATCTCAGCGGTTTACGACCGTACTGCGCGGAACTAGCGACATAATGCCGCCATCCTATTGTTTCACTCTCTGTCAGGCGTCGACTCGGGCAGTGAGAATCTTTGGCACACTTTGTTTTCCTTACGTCTGGTCATCGCTATTATCGCCTGTGGTGGTTGTTGTAGTTTTATCGTCTGCCCGGAATCTATTGTAGCTACACGAGTCATTAGGGCCGTTCCGCTTTCAAGCCCCAAAACATGAAAAAAAAAAAAAATAAAAAAAACACGGGCAGGGGTGGGAGGGGCAATGACATATTTTTTGCATGGTAGTAGAGTATTGAGACATCATGTCACGTTGCACTCACATAAAATCAGAAATCTCGATTCTCTTAGAGAAGAAAGAGAAAGGAAGAGAGTAGTCAACTAACGACTATTAGAGACCTTTCCCTGGTGGTAGGTCTATAGTGTAATTCATGTGTACGATGGTGAAAGGAGGGATGTACTGTGCGCGACCGGCAGAACATGCAGATAACACTCGACAGCACTCTGCGCGCGAGGATGCCGCATTTATTTATTTATTTATTTATTTATTTATTTATTTATTTATTTATTTATTTATTTATTTATTTATTTATAAGTCAATATGAAAGGACAAACAGCAAATAAATCGTTCAAAGTAAAAGTACAGGCACTTTCGCAAGGTGAGATTTACATCTATACACGCACATATACATCTGGATTTATTAGAGAATCCAAGAATGTCTTAGCCTTTAGCAGTTGTTTCGTTCCACCCGATGCACGGTCAGCCTTATATAACTGTGCCTTCCGTGTTCGCGGAGGCCACGTCGTCATCGCAGGCACTCCTTCGGCATTCCTTTGTCACATCTTTTATTTCCCACCAACCGATCGGCGCAAGGCATTCGATCCAGTTCCGCTTGGCTGGCAGCGGCACCCGCGAAGCCCAGCAAGAGACAGCACAGCGTTGATACTGGTCACCCAGATTCCACGGCCGCCGCGTTTTGTCGACGCGACAAAGACGCGTGTACACATTGTTCCCCATCCACACTTGTTACGTGCGCCGACATAGAGGGCGCCGCTGGCTGTCTCTTCGCGCACGGCGGCAGAACAGACGCGATCGAGCGTGTCCACGCCTGTAGGCGACGCGGAGCACTTTTAAGGGGCCCGGACTGTTAGACCCGTAATCATAAACGTATACCTTACCCTTATCTCTTGTTTTCCTTATCGCCTTTGTGACATTAAGGCGCGTTAAGAGGATTAAACTTGTAATCAGTGCGAAAGATTCTCATAAGGCCTGCTCATAGATATTAGACTAATCTGTCAATGACGTGTAATAAAGGCACAGAGAAGACAAGGAAAACAAGCGATAAGAGTAAGGTAGGCTTATGAATACGGACATACTTTACGCTTATCGCTTCTTTTCCTTATCGCCCCTGTGACATTAAGGCATGTAAGGGGACTAAAGTTGGAATCTGTGTGAAAGAGTATCGTATGGCTTGTTTGGAGATACTGAACTGATTCGTTCATGAATCATGATAAGGGCACGGGGAAGATAAGGAAAAGGAGCGATAAGGATAAGCTAGTTTATGAATACGGGCCTTATAGACTAAGTGCAATGTATCAGACAGTGGCCCGTCACGCACCGAAAACGCAAGCCAGAAATATGGACGAGCGAATTCTGCTGCGAAATTATGCGGAAATTGTCGAAAAATCATCGTTTACTTAAAAGACTGCATGCTGCCCCCTCCGGATAGAAAATCGAGACAATAGGGAGGCAGTCGCATGGTTGACTACTGCAAGATGGGATATTATGTAAACCCCGCGGTCTGGACATACCATGTTCAGACAGATGACCGGTGAAACGATAAGTGCAAGCAACAGTGGGGCGATAGGGACCATCGACCACATAATCTAGGAGTGCGATAGCTCCACCGGGGGTGCTATCCTGGACACTGTCAAATTATGTATAGGCGGAATTTGGCAATTTCCAGAATAGCAACCCAGGAACTTTATATATATATATATATATATATATATATACATATATATATATATATATATATATATATATATATATATATATATATATATATATATATATATATATATATCTCAAAAAAAGTTCTTCCTGGCTATCGGGATAAATATACTATCAAAAAGACACAGTGACAAACATAGGATTTATTCTGACGTTTCGGCTGGAGGCCAGCCGAAACGTCAGAATAAATCCTATGTTTGTCACTGTGTCTTTTTGATAGTATATATATATATATATATATATATATATATATATATATATATATATATATATATATATATATATATATATATATCCATCGACCTTCGGTCCGGCTACTGGCAAATCTCAGTCGACCCCATGGACCGCGAGAAAACTGCATTCGTCACGCCCGATGGTCTTTACCAGTTCAAGGTCATGCCGTTTGGACTTTGTAACGCCCCAGCAACTTTTGAACGCATGATGGACTCCTTGCTTCGAGGATATAAGTGGTCCATCTGCTTGTGTTACCTGGACGACGTCATCGTCTACTCACCTACGTTTGACAGCCACCTCCGACGTCTGTCGGCCGTTCTTGATGTCTTTCGCAGAGCCGGTCTCCAGCTCAACTCCGCCAAGTGTCGTTTCGGACGGCGCCAGCTCACTATACTTGGACACCTTGTGAGTCCTGCGGGTGTTCAACCGGATCCTGATAAGGTGCGGGCTGTGAGGGAATTTCCTGTGCCGTGCTCAACCAAGGACGTCCGAAGTTTCGTGGGGCTATGTTCATACTTCCGTCGCTTTGTTCGAAACTTCGCGGACATAGCCCGACCACTTACTGATCTTTTGAAAAAGGACGTTCCCTTCATATGGGGCCTAGAGCAGGCAGACTCCTTTTCTGCCCTCATTCATTTGCTCATTACGCCACCAATACTGGCCCATTTCGATCCCTCGTCGCCCACAGAACTTCGAACTGATGCTAGTGGCCACGGAATAGGCGCTGTCCTTGGCCAAAAACAGCACGGTAAGGACAGAGTAATCGCCTATGCCAGCCGTCTTCTTTCGACCTCGGAACAGAAGTTCTCAATAACTGAGCGTGAATGCCTGGCTTTGGTGTGGGCAGTGACCAAATTTAGACCTTATTTGTATGGTCGCACATTTACCGTCGTTACCGACCACCACGCCCTTTGCTGGCTCTCGTCACTCAAGGACCCGACTGGCCGTCTCGCTCGATGGGCACTTCGACTCCAGGAATACTCGTTTACTGTGCATCACAAGTCGGGACGACTGCACCAAGATGCAGACTGTTTATCACGTCACCCAGTTGATGCTCCCGACGTCGTTGATCCTGACTCAGACACCTGCGTACTCTCCATTCGTGCTTTGGGCGACATCCGCAGCGAACAGCAACGAGACGCCTCGTTACGATCCATCATCGACAGTCTAACGTCTTCAGCACCAGACCCTTCTCTTCGCTTGTTCGAATTGCACGACAACATCCTGTATCGTCGTAGCTTCAGCCCCAATGGCCCGGAACTTCTGCTTGTCTTACCTCAACATCTACGATCCAGTGTTCTTCACCAACTTCACGACGTACCCACAGCTGGCCACCTAGGTGTCTCCCGCACGTACGATCGCGTGCGGCGTCGTTTTTTCTGGCCTGGCATGTATCGCTCTGTGGTACGTTATGTCGCTGCTTGTGACCAGTGCCAACGCCGCAAGCGCCCTTCTGCCCTTCCGTACGGCCTCCTACACCCTATCGACATACCTCTAGAACCGTTCTCGCGTGTTGGCCTGGACCTGCTAGGCCCATTTCCTACGTCCATTTCTGGAAACAAATGGGTTGCCGTCGCAACAGATTATGCCACCCGCTTTGCCATCACCCGGGCGTTGCCAACAAGTTCTTCCACTGATGTCGCCGACTTTCTCTTGTATGACATCATTCTTCAGCATGGCGCTCCTCGGCAGCTACTTACCGATCGCGGGAGATATTTTCTTTCACGTGTCGTCGATGACATCCTCCGTGCGTGCTCCACTGAACACCAGCTTGCCACCGCTTATCATCCGCAGACGAACGGACTGACTGAACGCCTCAACCGAACGCTCACTCAGATGTTATCAATGTACGTTTCACCTGACCACCGCGACTGGGACAAAGCACTCCCATTCATTACCTTTGCGTACAATTCGTCCCGACATGATACCGCTGGTTTTTCACCATTTATATATATATATATATATATATATATATATATATACTGCTTCACAGCGACAAGCGATAGAAGCAGCGAAGAGTCAAGAACTATTTGCTTGGTTTTAATCGCGGGGGTGACGGCCCCCGTCACCTATGCCAGTGTGCCGGGGACGGGGGCCTCGTTATCTTGTGGAAAAATACAGTTATCACCACCAACACAAGACCACATACACCGATGAATTCCCATGAAATCGATTTCACACCGATTCAAAATACACTAAGTAGATCCAGGCTAAAAACGCCTATGAGGTAAACAAGATTAGTACACTAAAATAAAGGATACGCCTTAAGGGTAATTAAACGCTTAATGACATCAAATATGACAATATTAATTCGAAAACGCCGACGATAAACACTAGAGAGAGACGAAGCAATCGCGGGCGAATTCACTGCTCCACAGTTCCTACAGCTGTTACTGCAGCGGAACCGAACCGGCTTGGAGATTTTATCGTCGTCTTGAATAGTCAATACACGTTGCGTCAAACGCAAAGAGCACTCATTAATGTCATAGGGACAGCTTGGTAGAGCGCAATGTACTCTCAATCGTCACATTTTGTTCTGAACAACAGCACTGATAGACACGTAGACGGCTGCAAGAGATCTCCCATTACAGCGCACATTGTTGCCCTAAATCGTTTCCAATTGTTCTTAAAACGCGCCATCTGAACTCACGTTTTCATATAGCGTATGGTATTAGGGATAGATTTAATGAACTCTCGCATAGCAGAGTACCATGTACTCTATAGTACTCTATGTACCTCCGATCACTACGGGTTGATTACTGATTTCTGCGGTTTTACGTCCCAAACCATGAAAGACGCCGTACAGCAAAGGGTTCCGGAAAGCTCGGCCACCTGGCGTTCTGTAACGCGCACTGGCGCCGCACTGTACACGGACCTCGACATTTCGCCTCCATCGAAATGAAGCCGCCGCGGTCGGGATTCGATCCCGCGACCTTCGGATCATCTACGAGACCGCAGACCACAGCCACTATGACCAGTGTAGCAGGGAGTGCGCGTATAATCTTATTATAGCAAAACACAGAGAAGTAACCAACAAATTAGAATAGCTTTAACTGTTAACCCTGCAGGTGACGGCGGTTTACCATTCGTACAGTTGGACGGGCAGTGAAAAAAATAATTTTTTTTTCGCGCTGTTCCAACAAGATCAACGACTTGCCGCTTCTCGAGAACACGGCCTCGCCCGTCCACCGCGGAGGCGCATCATAAAGCACAGGGGCGTTGTTGCGGTTTCTCCACGGTGTCAGTCGGAACGAAGTGACCGTTCTCTGAGGGTGGTGCGCGTGGCGAACGTTTCCAGCTTCCATTTCCAGCAACGCGCGTTTCTCGCTTCGATATCGTTCGGGATAAAAAGAAATACGTAAAATATGAAAGAATCCTGCCCTCATATATGTGCCACCATGACGCCCGGGCGCATGCAACACACTCAACAACCCGGGCACGCGCCCCAATAAGGAGAAATTACGGGCACATCGCCAACGGCCCCGCAGCTGCCCGTAATCTCCACGTGCCTGTACAGGAACGAAGCGCCGACACCGTTCGCCCATGCTGTGGCCGCCCATGAGTTCGTGGAAGACAAAGGCTGCTCTGGAAGGGAGGAAGCTCCTCTCGCAACAGCTGCGCCATGAGCGAGCTTGTATAAACGGCGTTTGCTAAATCCCTTGCTCTGTATTTGCGATGGACGGGAGAGCGCGTTTGTTTCCTTCATGCCGACCTGCATTTCTCGGCTCGCCGCCGCCGCTGCATGCTGGAATTGCTAAGTGACCTTGCGAAATGGCGCTTCGCGGGCGCCTGCGTTCGCTCGTTTATTATCGTCATATACGCGAATATTTCCTGCTACTCACGACTCTCCAAATTTTATTCCTCTCTCTCTCTCTCTCTCTCTCTCTCTCTCTCTATATATATATATATATATATATATATATATATATATATATATATATATATATATATATATATATATGTGTGTGTGTGTGTGTGTGTGTGTGTGTGTGTGTGTGTGTGTGTGTGTGTGTGTGTGTGTTCGTCGTCATTGTTTAATTTAGGCCATGCGTGTCTATCTGTCCTTCCCTATGTATGTATGTATGTATGTATGTATGTATGTATGTATGTATGTATGTATGTATGTATGTATGTGAGCCTGTGTTCGCGGGAAATTTCTGTCTGTAGCTCCTCGGTGGCATATCTATGCGTGCATGAGTTTGTGCATTCATCTCGGGGAAACGTGCGAAAGAGTAGTCCGTTAGTAATGGCTCAAGACAGCAAAAAGCGATCGAAACCGCGTAGCGGCATGTCTGTGATGGCGATGGTGGATAACTAAGGCCGACGGTCATCGTAAGCGCAGAGTTCGGATACTTGCCCGAGACTACCATGGAGAGACCACATCGCCATCAAAACTCGGCCGCCTTTGCTGAGAATCAAACCCGTGTCTTAAGATAGCAGCACGACATCTTAGCCACTAAAGCTAGAGCGGCCAGTGAACCCCGGAGTCCAACGAACAGCGACTCTTCGGCAGCGCTTTCCAAGCAGCAGCCCTCATCTCCTCCCACATTCTCATGAGGAAAAAGAAAATAAAAGACAGAAACGACAAGATCTCTTAGGTTCCTCGCATTTAGTACGGCACCGCCACTCAACGAATGTCACACTCCACGAACCACATACCGCCACTTCGTTCTCGTAACCTTCGCTGTCGAGTATACTTTATCCATTACATAAAAGACAGAAAAACGAACAAAAAGAGAGAGCTCTCTGGCGTTCCTTTTTTTTTTTTTTTTTTTTGCGAGCATATACACAAGGTTACATGTAGTGCATTTGGGACGGGCGGCTACCCGCATAGTCAACAAGGCGGAACGCCGACTCGCTATACCACAGGGTACGTTATAAAAGGAATACACGAAAATAAAGAAGAATAAGAAAAAGGGGGCCCGCTTATATTCGCTGTGTCCGTAGACCTTCTCTACAAGACACGCTTCAGGTGCTGGGACGATGAGAGCTGGCTCCCGGGTGTCTCATTTCCTCAGCCTCTCTTTTCTTTACTAAGTCTTTCTTTTTTTTTAAAGTTTTTGGCCACTTTGAAACGCTTTACATCCCTTGTTCCTGCCCTCCTCTTTTTTTCTTTTCTTTCCCTTTTTTTTTAAGTAGCAGTCGACACAGTTCCTTGCATATATTCTTCGGACTCCCGCGTGTTCCGTTTCAGAACAATCCGCATCGCGCAGTGCTTGCCATAGAACTTCGTATGATACCCGCATGCGCTGTAATAAGTACTTTCGTAGAGCACAATGTTGCCTCTTCTAGCCATAATAGCAAAGATCTCAGTCTTCCTTTTTCTTTTTTTAACCTCGACACGCACACCTACCTCGACGAGCCGTACAGAGGAGAAATTACTCCACATTGTGTGTATATACACGGGTATATATGTATACAATGAGGCACTTGAGCCGTCAATTGAGGACAAGGTCTTTCATCCGGCTGGCTTCCTCTTCGCTCGTTTCGCGTGGTGTGCACGCGAATTCTGGCACCGTAAAACTGTGCAGCGTGTGTGTGGTATGGTAGATTCGCCTGCTTGCAGCGTGTTTTACCAATGGCTGAGCTCTCCCTTATACAGATTTTACACGTTATTCAGTCGCGCATCTGCATAGAATACGTTGCACGTAAGAAGCGGTGAATGAACAACAGAACTGCTGATCAATATTGTAACTGATAGCAAGGTCGCGACGACTTCGTGTGTTGGCCACTAAAATAGCATACAATGGCGGACGTAACCGAAAACTGTCTTGTGTTCACTTGTGTCTCGTTCTTTATCGCAGTAAGTGTGCAGGTAAAATAGCCGGGTCACGAGGTAACGTCGTTGACACTTGAACGTCTAAGAGTCGTGACCAAATAGCTTACGATAGCTTGGCACAGCCGTAGCCGACAACTGTAGCCGACGGCTATACCATTGGCTATCGTGAACGTATCCATATAAGTAATGTTTATAGGACCGCACCAATTACGCTATAGAATTGCGACACTTCACCAACGGATATCTGATGATAACTAGAAGCAATGACTGTAAACTGTAACGATACCAACGTCCAATATCTACGACTAGTTTTAACAGCGGAGCTCTTTAAGCTCGGCAAACTCCCGGGAAGCGTTCGCAGAAATGTGGGCCGATACCGATGGCTGTGAACCGTGTGATGTGCAGGAAACTTCAGGCACGGCTCAATGTCTTGGGTTCGATTCCCACAGCTGCACTTTGCATACACAGAGAGAAAGAAATAGATAGATGAAGAAAGACATACAAAGAAACACGTGCCACAGCTTCATCTCGCTTCGCCTAGCTTAGATCGGCTTTGCATGACCACGTAACTGCTATAGTCACGAGATCGCAAGCACGTAAAACCACGTAACAGCTAGATATTCACGTGCCGTGTTCCCACTAAAAGCCACGTAAAATCACGTATTTAGTCACATGACGTTTTCCCGCCAAAAACATCCGGCTTCTAGGTCAACAAGCTACGCCCATCAGAAGGAGCTAGGCCAACTTAACAACACATGATGAATATGCCCGCGAGGCCGAAGCGAAGAAGGCTCGTCGACAGGCGAAGTAGTGCATCAAAATGTAAATTAATAAACATTGTGTTTATAACTTTAACGAAGTGTCACGTCTTTATATGCCAGTATAGGACTTGTACGGAGGATTCACGGGTTTCCCGATCATTTCCGAGCAAGCTCCTCTAACATCATTCACTTCGTAGATATGGGGGAACTTTTTTTTTTTTTTTTTCTGGTGCAAGTGCCGAGAGATGCACCTCCCGTTCGTCCACCGACATCAAATGCGTTACGAAGTACATTACGAAATGAAAACATAAAAAATACAAGCTCTACGAAACAGGGCATGTTGTATGATAGATGCGATATTAAAGGACATGTCTTTTTTACCAGAGGCGCATTTAACCATCAGGATAAATAAAGCAAAAGTATGAAGAGCGCGGAAAATCGGAAAGCGCGAGGCGTTTGCACGTGTTGCGAGCGTCAGTCAGAGACACACCCAAGTCAAGGATTAGGGTCGCCTACTATTTTTCTTTTTTTTTTTTTTGTTTCACGCGACATACAGATGTCGAGAACTTCTCCGTTAGCGCTTTCTTCTTCGCTCTCTGCGTCATAACCCGACACTCAAGGTATATAATACGCCTACAATTCGCACGCTTCCATATGCGATAAGTGCTTATACGGCAGTATACGCCGTACCATGAGAGTTTTGGTTTCTGATTTTCTTTTTTAACATCCTAGCGCCGCACTATGGCGCTCTTATGTGGCGCGTACGTGGGAACTCGCAATTCCACAGCGTTGTAGCCCAGATTTCTTCGCCCATCGCACACCCGCTTTTTTTTTTTTTTTTTTTTTTTCAGAACTCGCGGTAAACACGCTAATGTGCGCCCGCAGAAGAGACGCTCCAGTTGGTTTCTGTTCCTCTCTGGCCTTGCGGTGAACACATGCCTTCTTCTCACTGCTGCTGTTCTTTTATTTTTCGTCGATCTGAGCGAAACATTTTCGAGCTCAGGACGAGTGGTTCTGCCGCGCGAGAAACGAAATATATACATAAGCGACAAAAAAAAAAAAAACTCCCGCCGCCACCACTTCAGGCATTTAATGGTAGCCCGGCGGTAAAATCTGAGGCCCTCCCCCGTTCAGGGTCGCTTGATTTCGAGGCAAAAACAAGAAGCCTGGGATGCGAAGCGCGTCGTCGGTCGAGTTTGTCCGGCCGAGTGCGGTGATCTTGGCGCGCTCCTGCGTTGCTGCTCCGTGCGCGAACTAGCGGAGGTGGCGCGTATACCGTGTTTTCGCGAACGTAACCTGACCTGGTTCGAAGAGAGCGTTTGAATATACTAATTGTTGGCGGTGTTACGTGCCAGAAACACGATATGATTATGAAGAATGCCGTAAGAGCGGGGCCCGCCCGTCATGGAGGTACAGTGGCTGACTGCCGAATCGAAGGACGCGGGTTCGATTCCGGCTCCTGCGGTCGCATTTTCGATAGAGGAGAAAGCGCCAGAGGCCCGTGTACTGTGCGTTGTCAGTGCACGTTAGAGAACACCAAGTATTCAACATTTTCCAAACAAGCAAAAATGGTTGATGTGGAGGGGGGAGTGCCTGGAGCAGCAGTCTTGGGTGGGGGGGGGGGGCAGCCCCTAGGATCCACCCCACCTTGGCCTTGGATCTGCCAGTAACTACGACCTGCCTCGTAATATTCAAATCCTGGTTTCGGCCCTTGAAATGCCGGATATTACGAATCGTGGCTGACTCCGGAAATTTCGACCACCAGGGGCTCTTTAACGTACACTGACACCGCTCAGTACACGGGCCTGTGGAGTTTCGCCTGCGTCGAAGTGCGAACGCCGTGGACGGAACCTAAACCGCGTCTTTCGGGCCAGCAGGCGAGCGCCGCAACACTGTATGCCACTGAGGCAGCTTAAGAGAGCAGAATTTCAATGGGTGCACGCGGATTTTTCAAGAAACAATTGAGATTCCACGTAGTGTAGTTATTACTGTACGAGTAGGTTTACTGTAAGGGACTGTTCACCACTCCGACCTTAGTGCGCATCTGGAGCAATGAGAAGAAGATTTAGCAGTAGCACCGACTACTGTTTACCCCATTTTCATGCATATGTCTTGTAATGCCGTGACCTACATTCCTTCTTGTTATTTTTAAAAGGAGGTCTCAGTTCAGTCACGTACTTCTGGACCTCTGTATATTATCATTATGTAATCTCTCGTACTAATCACGATAAAAACTTATTGTGATTCCGAACGCTTCTTAATAGAATGCGAAAAAGTTCAGTCACTGTACCGTCTAAAGTTTGCAAATATGGCGTTTCTCAATGCATGTGGATTGCTTGGTCACGTGAGACGGGTATAGGACGGCGTTCTTATGAGGGCGAGACAAGTGCCTTGCCCACCTCTCGTATACACAAATTACCCGTCGATGTTCCCAAGCGTCAAAGTTCTATTTCACACGGCCTGTGACTGCACTGTTTTTCACTCTAACACGTTTCCAGAACAGACGGATTCCCGTTGAACGTTTGACAAAGTGTCATAACCTTTAGCGAAGTTACTCAAGCTTGATAGTATTACGACTACAGGGATTTGTGCACATGGTTTTGCAGTAATGGTGAAAACATGAAAAACAAGTACCGGACGTTGAATTCCATTCTGGAACTATTCAATTTCCTTTCAACACATGCTTGAAATTCACTATTTGTACTTGCACGCGGTTGTCGTTTTAACCAGCACACAAGTTCTTTACTTGGTCGGCGCATGGACAGGGCTGAGTTGTAGCCGCGCACTTACGGTATAAACATTTGCGCGGGTGACTTGTAGCCGTACGCTCGCGCTCCGAATGTCCTGTTAAAAGGGTGCAAAGGTTCCTCTTCTAATCTTACCCCTTTTTCATTTAGTTCAACTCGATCTTAATTTTAGTAGCACCATAAGCCCAAGAATGTCATAACGCTTACGCGAGGTATCCGATCTTGTTCCGTATTCTTTAGAGCAGGGTAAGCAGTCTCAAACACGCGTGTGTCAAAATATGGCCGAATGAATATGAGCGAACGTTCACCAACTGAAGCCACCATAGGAGACACAGTTATACCGGCGAACTTACGGTATACACAACGCTTCGCACGGGTGACCGGTGACATATCTAGCGGTGCGGTTATCTATACGACGTAACGCTTTGCTCGGAGTGTCAAGGTCGCTCTTATCCATTATTGTTTTTATTTTGCGACGCGCCTGTTTATGCGAGCTTTCAGCGACCGCATAAACTTTGCAAATGGTGTAGTATGCACTTCAGGTCGGTGATGTCTGGCCTTGTTCTAGAAACGTCAAATCAGAGCCGCCTGCCCCCGCCCCAAAATTGTGCATTTTTTTTTTTTACTGCTTCTCGCGAACTTCCATCGTCTCATGTCACACGTGCATCGTGAAACACGAGAAGCTCTGAAGGTGTTAAAAGTCTGGGAAGTAGAGCAGCGACGACGCGACTAGATCTGAGTATAACGTGCATGCGTGACTTACCGCGAGTTGAACTCCGCTGACCTCTGGTGTCGTATGCACGCGAAAATAGTAGGCGTTGAACTCTGTGGCGAGGACGTCCTGGGTGTCACCCGACTTTCGGGACCTGTAAAGCACATTGCGACACCTGCTTGCTTTCTTGCGTGAACATAGAGCAATGACCAGTGTGCCAAGTTCTACATCATCGCGTCATGGAAGCTGAGAAAAGTTGTTCGGTGCAGTTTAAGCGTAACACATAAGTACGTGCATCCTCGGGTAATGAAAGAATGCGTTTAGCAATTTGCCCGGTTCTACTAGTAGAGTGGCCAGATGTATACTTTGTTTACAATGAAAAATACATTAATAAAAAGAGAGCCTGTGTCCATACAATGTGTCTCATTCATTCAGTTTCCCCTTTTCTTTTTTCGACAAACCGACACTATAACGGAGTTATAGGCACTAAAACTCTGTTATCATTCACGCTTTTTTACACTTTAAGCACTTTAATGTGTCGATTCATTGTGTAAATAAAATGGGCGAAAAAAATGCTTAAAGGAGGGAGGAGGGGGTTATTGTAGCGGTCAAAACATTTCGGGGGTGTGATAGTGCTGGCCCTACGAGTGAGCGAGAAATCCAACGTCGTTTAATCCCACTAACAGGCCCGATCAGAATTAGAAGGAAGAGCTACGTGCAGTTTTTGAAGACCTATACTAGTGAAGTAGGGATATTAGGCTCACGGGGCCACGCGATAGGAGAGCGTCTATCTTCGATTGGCTCACTACGCTGCCCTTGCAGAATTCGAAGCTATCGCGTATGGCCTGTATCCCGCCATGTCGAAATGACCTATCGTCAAATAAGTGAAGCTCAGAATGATTGGAGCCGGAAAGTACGTCACGACCACCACTCATCCTGTCTTGGCGGTGTGCTTGAGCCATTCATATTGGTTGCAGGATTACACTGAGCCAATCGGATGCATTCGATGGTACTGCAGTATGTTTTGCAATGTCCGGAAAACTATTGCACAGCGTTCGATCGCACTCTTTTCTTTTTTAAATGTAAAACTCGACAATGCGGCAGGATACAGCACCATGTCAGTAGTAGTGTAGAATCCTACGACGGCTAGCTTATTTAGCCAATCGCAGTTCGAGTAGCGATCCTGGTCCTGAGCTTATCTATCTATCTATCTATCTATCTATCTATCTATCTATCTATCTATCTATCTATCTATCTATCTATCTATCTATCTATCCATTACGGGGAAATGGCTGCGTGTCTGCGCCGTCACTGCAATCATCATCATCATTATCATCATCTGGACTCACGCGACCGTGCTGCTCGCCACCAGCATGGAGCGCGTGGACACTGCATCTGTAGTCAGTTGGTGTCAGGCTTGAGACAAGTAGCGGTCGTTGTGCTGACGGCTCTTGTGCCCGGTGTCATCTCTGGGGACCTAAACTGGCCAGAGGCTCAGAAGCCACGGCCCTGAGCCCACAATTGGCGCCCAACGTGGGGCCAAATGTGGGACCCACGTTGGACGCCAATGGTCTGTCTGTCTGTCTGTCTGTCTGTCTGTCTGTCTGTCTGTCTGTCTGTCTGTCTGTCTGTCATTTAGGTCTTAACCGATAATATAAGCTCGCGGTTTCACAGCGCCGACAGTGAAACATCGCTTGGCGCGCTTTCGTGGCTCCGCCTATAGCTGCGCGCACGCATCTATTTTTCTGCCTTGTCACGGTCGTGGTGCTGCGTGTAAGGCTTCGTCGTGTCATGGGACTACTACCCTATACTGCCGCGCCAGCGTCATGCCTGTGGACGCCGTGCCGTCGGCGTGACCACGTGGTGCTTCGCGCTTCTCACGAAGTCGGTCAGCGCTTCTTGGCGTCGCGTCACGGAGTTGCATACATACCCACGCGCACGCCGCATGCTCGGATACATTTTCCTTTCGCTCTCGAAACCAACTTCCCCTCGCGATCGCTAGTGCATAGTTCAACTCCTCGCGGTTGGAAGGAGTAGTACGTGCGTTTAGCCTATAAGACGAAAGCGAAAGTCTTGTATAGAGAATTCCCCTCTGTACAAGAGCAACGGCAGGCAAATTTATCATTGGATTTGCACGGAATGCAATGTTGTGGCTGTTAAGTGTTTCCTCGGGAAGAGAAATTAGAGTCAGTAAGAAGAAGCGAGGGGATGTAGTTATTGAGAATTGTTTTTATTTGTGTCGATGCCATTGCGCAGGAACCAGGAACGCTTGTGTTGCTTCACCTTATCACATATATGACAAACAGTCAGTACTTCACATCATACGAACAGTAAAATCAAACTATATAATACGAAAATAAAGTGCTCATACTGCAGAACGTGACACTTAAATGAGACTACATATAATTGTGTGTGTGTGTGTGTGTGCGTGCGTGTGTGCGTGCGTGTGTGTGTGTGCGTGGGTGCGTGCGTGCGTGCGTGTGCGTGTGTGTGTGTGTGTGTGCGTGTGTGTGTGTGTGTGTGTGTGTGTGTGTGTGTGTGTGTGTGTGTGTGTGTGTGTGTGTGTGTGTGTGTGTGTGTGTGTGTGTGTGTGTGTGTGTGTGTGTTCAACGACATTACAACTGCTACACAAATCACTCAGCCGAATATACTCGGGCACAAGTATCGCGAACATTTACTTCTGCTCTTTAACAAAATCTACAGTCGCAAGGACAAAAAAAAAGAAAAAGACACCATTACGAGTTATGAGGATGCGTTTAGAAAAACGACGGAGATGTAACGCTCTTACGAATGAGTGTAGGCAGATCCAGCTGCATTTTAAAGGCAAATAGCGAACATTAGCCAAATATAGCCAGCACTGGCCAGCGATATAGCGATCATCTAAGCGATGTTATCCAACAGCGTGCATGCATACGTGCGCGTATGTATGTATGATTTCTTTATTTCTTGGGTTTAATGTCTTAAAGCCACGCTATGACTATGAGAAACGCTGTAGTGGAGGACCCGTAAATTTGTTGACCACCTGGGGTTCTTGAACGTGTACTGACATCGCACAGTACAAGGACCTCAACATTTCGCCTCCATCGAAATGCAGCCGCCGCAGCCGGGATTCGATCCCGCGACCTTCGGATCAGCAGCCGAGTACCATAACCACTAGACCACCGTGGCGGGGCAAATGTATGTATGTATGTATGTATGTATGTATGTATGTATGTATGTATGTATGTATGTATGTATGTACATCCCACTTGTCCTTGGAGTCTATCTCTCGGAGAATCTGGTAATGTTGAGGAAAGAAAACCCATACACCCGAATACCCCTCTCCACGTTGGCTCGAGGTTCAATGGCCGCGCAAGTCAAGTCGTCGCGCGCTTCCGAGAAGACCTCCCAGCGTCAGGGTCACGTGACGCGATGCGTATAACCTCTGCATGACTCCGGGTTCCTCTTTTCATTTCCTTTATTTTTCTGCGTCACAGAGGCGCGCGTGCGCGCGCTTCACTTGCAGAGTTCAGAAGTGGTCATAAAAAAGGCGGTGCTCGCTCAAAGAGAGAGAGAGAGCTTGCAACGACGCAACCGCACCGCGAGCCGAGTATGGGAGACCATTTAACGTTCCTTGGGTTCGTATAAGCCTTTTGTTGCTGCCCCGCCGTAAATCAGCTTCAAGCTAAGAGAAGCTTGCTGTACGGTGTGTACCGCATCTTCACGTATTCAATGTGGCTTTACCCATTCCACGTGTACAGTCTCGATACAGTCTAATTGCACTGAGACCGCTCGAACCGGTGTTAAAATAGTTGGGTGTGCTCGGCTGGTGACCCGAAGGTCGCGGGTTCGATCCCAGCCACGGCGGTCGTACTTCGATTGAAATGAAAAAAAGAGGCCCGCGTACAGTGTGTCTTCGGCGAGCGATAAAGTAACCTTGGTGGTCGAAGGTTTTCGGAGCCCTCCGCTACTGCGTGCCTCGTGATCACACACTGGATGACAGATAGGTGGGCGAGTTGGTTGGTTATCGTGGTGATGGTTCTTTGCAGTGCTCAATAACGAATACACAGGAAAGACACAAGGAAGACAGGACGACATGTCCACAGGAAGACATGTCCCGTCTTCCTGGTGTCTTTCTTGTGTATTTGCTGTTCAGCTCTGCAAAGAGCCATGATATCCTGGTTTGGAATCAAATAGTCAAGGCCTTCAGCAACTGCCCCTCTGCTCCACCCCCCCCCCAAAAAAAAAAAAGAAGGAAAGGTAATTTGGACGCAGCCAGGGGTTTCCGCGGGGTCCCCGACAGCTCCTTAGGCTGAAATAAAGCTCACTGTCTGTCTGTCTGTCTGTCTGTCTGTCTGTCTGTCTGTCTGTCTGTCTGTCAGTCATAAACTGTCAAGCTTTGCTGCTCGCGGTGACGGCGCGTGTACGATTTTACTGTTGATTTCTTGTCCTCCCCAAAATATTGCAAAGTATATTGTCAAGGAGCATCATCATCATCCTGTCCACGCCCCCTGGCAGGGCAAAGGCCTCTCCCACAGATCTCCAATTATCCCGATCCTGGGCCAACTGCGACCGCCTTCCTTTGATCTCAAGCAACCAGGTTGCTTTTTGCCGACCCCTGCCACGTCTGCCTTCTCCAAGGATCCACTATGTTACCCTTAATGACCAACGGTTGTCCAGGAGCTGCGGTCCCTAAATATGCCCATTCCACGTACATGCATACCTACAAACACGCACGACTCGTTCAGCGACAAAAGGTCGTCGAACAAGGAATGTCGTTAAAACCACCGGTGTTTCGCCCAATGGGCTTGCCTTCTTCAAGATACCGAATGTTGTCGCCTTCACAAAAGCAACTCAACTTGTCGAACCATTGGAAACTCTGGGGTTTCAATTATCCTTTTTTTCATTCTTTCAAGCCTCTATCTCTCCCTGAACTTCCGCTATTGTTTAAATGTTAAGTGAGAGCAATTCATGCGCCCTCAAATAAAACCACCGTCAAACGCTAGCCGTCCTATGTATTAGCAACCACGAATCGTTGAGGGTAACGAATCTCCGACATTGAACGTTTCCGTGATTCCCTTATGAGTCGATATCGCGCTGGAAATTTAACTTGCACTTCGCTTAACTTTTTATTTGCTTTAAAGATCCCCTAGTGAGAGAGGGGGCAGGGTGTTACATGAAGGTAATTGTAGAGTTCACAATCAGTAGCCACATATATACAAGAAAAGAATTAGCGCCTAAACATTTCAGCAAACGTTGGTCCCATCAGGTGATTTCAGCAATATGCCGGGGTTTTCCTATGAAACCTGCCCAGGCGCGAGCTTTAGGGAAACCCTTTGTAAATGATTCTTTGCATATTGTTTTGCGTAGAAATCGCATCATTCGCAAAGGTGTCCGAGGAAGACTCAATTAAGGCAAACATAGTGTGAAGTGGAGATGCGGGCAAAAGACGGTGTGGTTCCTGAATGCTTTCTGTCACTTATGCCACTTATATTTTAAAAAAAACCTCGTAGAAATCCTCGTAAATTATACTGGCAATCACTGCGAGCTGGTCCTGTCCTATTGCAGCCAAGAAATATGAAGGACTATAGACAGGCAGGCCCTGACAGTGACTGAGAAAGTGTAACAAGGAAACGGGCGTAAGGTCTGTGGCTGCACCGCGACTTAGCAGCCAAAACAACAGACAAAACGCGAGGCCGAACTTTGTGGTACGTGTAAATGGAACACGCTAGCCTTCGATTCACTCTCTCCGTCATCGGTCGTGATTGGCGATGGACACGTTGTCCACGACGAATCGCCGAACGTATGCGTACTCGGCCGACGTATCGTGACACTCGATTTGACGCGGAAGAGAGACGGGAAGGCGGTGCGCAGAGTGTCGATTACGCAGTCGAGAGCTTATAACCTTCGTTCGCAATGCCACCTTCACCCCGCATTGCGCAGTCCGAGTAAGGCTTTGTGGCTATCCGTGACTGCGGTGATCTGTGAAAGCAGATGGTCATTGCAGCGATCCCTGATAGTAGAATGTCACAACGGCTATCCGTGATAGCAGACCGTCAGTTATCTGCGGCAGCAGGACGTCACTGCCGTGAACCGTGATAGCATATCGTCACTGTGGTTATCCGTGACAGCAGATCGTCAATGTGGTGACCTGTGGCGGCAGATGGTCATCGTGGTCATCCGTGAGAACAGATAGTCATCGTCACTGTGGCTATCCGTGACAGCGGTTATAGTCATTGCGGTGATCTGTGACAGCTCATCTTCACTGCGGTTTTGCGTGACAGCAGATGTTACACTGTAAACGTCTCTCGTGTGTTATTCTTTTAGAGTGTTTGGTGGCTTTTTAGTGTCTAACTTCAGGGGTGCAGGCGTCGGGAGGAGCGGAGTCCCTCCATCTAATATTACTGATATTACTACACATATTACTATAAGTGCAGTTGCTGCTTACGTGTGAATCAGCAATTAGATAAGGTACACTCAGATACTCAGATACTCTACGATGTTTTTGATGACGCCGCGAGAATCATGTTCTATTCGAGCAAAAGCGGTAAAAAGCGCACCGCCATGTTCACGCGAAATGTAGCCGAGGCGGTTAGGCATCCGCCCCCAATCTCTATACCCACCGAATGAGCTCATTTCTTTCTTTATTGAGTCCTTCCTTCCTTCGTTCCTTCCCTTCTTTCTTTCTCTCGGAAGCATCGCCGCTTCGTCGATTCGGCCGTTTCCTTCGCGCACGAACAAGCCACGCAGTCGCACGCACGCGCTCTCGGCGCCGCAACATTTCAGGCTCGGCGTTGCTTGCCTCATTGCGTATGCAACCGCGCCCGGCCGGCGCGGCGGCAGACCGCTAAAAGGTTCGACGGGACGCCCGGTGCTTGCAGATCCCCCGCTTCGTCTATACCATGCGGCTTCGCTCAGACTTGTTTTTCGCCCTCCGGTTTTGAAAGACCCCGCTGGTCACGACTCACTTTCGGCGTATACTATCCCTGACCTTGAGGGGCCGTTTCGGAAGCGTTCGTTCGTCGTTTATCGCCCTAAAAGAAAGATGCAGCACTTCGAATCCCGTATGCGGACGTTGAGGCGTCGGTTAGGAACGGTTTGTTGGCCAGGTTGGTGTTCGTTGAACACATTTTGCGACGTCTGTCTCCGTGGCGCTGCCGGAAGGGATGAAGGTCGCGATTCTTGCCACGTTTTTGTTGTTCCGTTTCGGTCTGTCTTTAGCTCCGTGAAGTCACGAAATACACCTGTAGTGTGTAGTGTGCTCATTGCGTTCCAGACTGTTCGGCGCGAGCTGTGCAGTCATGACCCTGCGTTGCAGACGGTTTCGCGCTGACTGTTGTTATAAAAGCGCACATATCTCTTCTGTTTCTCATTCTGTCATATGTTCTGCATTAACTTTGTTGAGGAAAGCACTGATGTAATCTGCTTCTCGCGTTCTTGCCTCATCTGCTTCGTGGTCCCTCTGTTCACATAGGCGTCTCGTACGATCGGGAAAGAATTGCAAAGAAAACCACACGCATGGCAAGGAGCTACCGCTTTATTTCGTCTTGTAATCGCCCATACTACTAAGTACTTCGAGATAGCGCCTACCAACCACAAATCCGTCCACACGATATACAAACCTACGACTGGCTGACGATCACACCCTACCTGGACAATTACCGTATTTGTATTTGACAGCATGGCAACACTATCTCCGCACGTGAGCGCCACTTGCCCAAAATAAGTTCATCAATTAAATGCTAAATCTTGTGCGAAGTACGTCGTGCTGTGGAGACTCCTGATTATTTTTGACGGCCCGTAATTCATTAACGTATACCTAAGTGTGTATGTATCTGAACAGAGACTTCCCTTTTAATGTCTCCTTCAACAATAAGCAGCCAACAAGGCCAGGAATCGAACCTACGACATCGTACTTAGCTGCGTAACGTTTCCATAGTCCCTTAGGCCAACAGAGCAAGTGTAGCCTGTCTTTAAGTGGCTGCCGTCAAGTCAGCCCAACTTTCGCAACACTGCACGCATTTACAAAAAGGGGTGAGTCTAAAAGCCCATCGAAGGCTATACGAGCAACCCTTCCTCTGCAGACCACATTCATTACATGGCTCGCCCGTTAACTTCCTCTTGCGCGGTATTTCGTTCTTAAGACGACCGAAGCCGTTTGGTTTAAATTGCCCACCGCCCAGCCTCTTTAAAAAGCTAGTAGAGCTTCGCCGTTGACCTTGAATCTTCATTGATCTTCTGCCGCATGCCCCAGCGGCGAAGCACACCTTGTGCTGTGTAGGAGCGGCGGGGGCCAGGTTACCCATAATTTGTTTCAGTAGTTGAGCGCAGCACTCTGGAAGCTACGGGCATATCCGACCAGTCAGGAGGGTGAGCATGTATTAAAAGGACCCTGCAACACTTTTTTTGAGTATGGCAAATAGACGGTGCCAATCAGTCGTTCAAGCTCTTGTGAACGTGTGAGCCAAATATTATTGCGTTGCTCGTACCAGGGAATTTGAAATTTGGTTTAAATATACAGTTGCAAATCGCCTGTTCTCCTTTCAATAAGTGACGTCACTAGCTCAACCAACGCCATTTCTTGATAAAGTTACGTAGTAGGTGCGCCCAGTGACGTCACTTGTTGAAGGAAGAGCGGGCGCTTTCCAGCTGTGTTTGAAACCAAACTGCGAATTCCCTATTGTGTGCACTGCAATAATATTTGGCTCACATGTTCAGAGAGCGATCACGACCGATCGGCATCGTTTTCTGAATAGGTCCAAAAAGTGTTGCGTGTCCTCTTAAGGTGTGCTTCCGCGACCTTTCATCTGCTAGCTGAGCGCCCTACAGCAGAGCAGCAGGAGTACCAATACCAATATACGAATACTATACTACTAATAATAATACCGATACCACTACTAATGCTACTAATATTGATAGTACTACTAATAATGCTACATATACTTATAATACTAATACTACTAATACTGATATCACATCTCGCTTCGCAAGAGATCGATGGCCGCGTAGCCTTGGCTCTGCTGAACGGAACTACTGAAGCGGGGCACAGAGTGCGTCCTCGAGCACTTAGAAGTAAACTCTGGCTCATTTCGAACGAGAACCTCGCCCGTTCTCTGTTTTAATGGGCGTTGTTGCTGCGCAAACTATAAGCACGCCTCCTCCCTGGAAAGGAGGCGGTGTAGGCGTTGCACGGAAATAGCTCTTAGGGCTGCGTCTGCTGGGTGCTGCAAGCGCGCACGAATACCGATGAACCTGTTTAATTGCGGCTTACCGCAGTCGACTCCCACTTTCTCACTAGGAGCTCAGAAACGCTTTTCTTTCTCTCTTTCCTTCTTTCTTTCTTTTGCTTTTCCTTTTCCTGGTTCTTTCGCCCATTCCTTCTTTCGTTGGTTGTTCTTTTTACTTTCTTACACTAGTTCCTCCGTTATTTCCTTTGTTCTTTCCTTTGTTCCTTCTACTATTGACACGTACGCTTGTTTTCGTTCGCCTGGTATCGCCTTGAGTCCTACTGCTTCCAAATCGTCACGACCACGTGACACGATTATTTCATTCGTATTTTATTGTTCGTTCCTTCTTGAATTCGTTCATTCTTTCCTTCGCTCTTCTTTCGCTCGACCGTTCGTTCGTTCTCCTTTCTTTCCTTCGCCCCTCCCTTTTCCTTCGTTCTTCTGTCACTTCCTTTCTCTCGCTCGTCATTTCATTCTGTTCTTTCTTTCGTTTATTGCTTCGCTGATTTCTTTAGTTCGTCAGCTTTCGTTTATTCTTTCCTTCGTTTTTTCTTCTTTCGCTGGCGCGCGTTCTTTCGTTGGTTCTTTCTTTCTTTCTTTCTTTCTTTCTTTCTTTCTTTCTCCTTGGGTGACGCACGTTCTATTCGGCGCTCCTCCACAATTACGTCTCGGCGCTTCACATCAGTGCTGTGGCGGCATAAGTTCAGTGCGCGATAACGGGAAAACGTATCTTTAGTCTATGTGCTGCATAGAATAATTGAATAACTGAAGTATATCCGCAAGAACGCTGCGCTCTATGAGTGCAACCTCTGTTGACCGTATGTCCTTGGTACCCGACGCGAATGCCAGCTTATAGCCCAAAGCACAAGACTCAGCGTTGCTATAAGCTCACTCTCCTATATTTGAGAACCTGCATGATCACGTTCCAAGACCACAAGCAACAAGTCCTAGCTGTCCAGTACGCCCATGACAGGGCCAGGAGGCTTGACTTCCCGGTTTCAAAGTGGGAGTATAGTTAGGCGGGCATTTCGGCCATGTGCAGGACATTCAATAATGTTTATTCCTCCTGCCTCTATGTTTGAGAGAGTTTCTCTCATCCTGCTGCTTATATCGTTCTTGATATTGTTCCAAAAAGCGGAACGGTCTTCTTTATGCTACATTGTTTTAGCAGCACGATAGAGGCACCTCGGCGCGCTGCTGGAACAAAAGGAGGGAAAAAAGAACAACCACAAAGAACTGAAACACAAAAAAGATACCCATATTTAGGCTGGCACTTACAAGCACCGCTATTACAGAATCCAATCGATCAAAACCTGCAACAGGGGGCGCTGAAGCTTGTCCAAAGTAGAAAATTGTTATCGCTTCAATCAACGAAAGACCTGTTCAACATTTCGATCTTTTTTTGACGCCTGTTTGTCTGTTTCACATGCAGGCGCGAGCGCGTTTGCGTGCGTGCGTGCGTGCGTGCGCTCCTTCTATCGCACATGAGCCCTCGGCAGTAAAACAATGTGCTCCAGCGACCGGAACGGCGCCGATTGCCCACGAACACAGAAGCGCGTGCCGCACGGTGCATTGTTGTCGAATCCAGCAGTCGTCGACTTCCCGGCCGCCTGCGACTTCGTTCGTTCCCATCTAGGCGTCATCATCAGTCAACAACCGCCGCTGCCCGTTCAGATTTTAGCGTGTTCTTTTTCTTTCTTATTTTTTCTTTTTTATCCCGTCGTCAGCTGCCATTTGTCGTTCCTTGTCATCAGGTTCGTCGTGGGTCGCCGTGCGTGGTACGTACTTAAAACAGTCCCCTGCTTGTCGGGCTGTTTGAGCTGACCCTTCGTGCACTCATTTCCGCTTTCGGAGTGCGCCGCCGAGCGGTAGACCTGCAGAGGACACGTTCTCGAATTGACGCTGTGTGGGAAGAAAAAGAAGAAATAAAAGAGGACGAACGCGACGCCGATGACGTCATACAGAGGAACGCGGACCTCCGGCGGCGACAGGGTTTGCATGGGAACGGTTACGGGCTCCTCCCATATATGCATACGTACACGACGGTAGTATCGTTTGTTCGCGTGTTCGGTAAGGGGGCGTTCGAATATTCGAAACTTCGAATGCGAATTATTCGTTTTTTTTTTTTGACAAGGGATTAGAGTGGCCCGTTGTTCGAAGTTGTCTAATATTCGGCTTGCTTCGAATGTGTAAGGATTATAAGATTGTGTGCATGTGTTTGTGTGTTTGCCTAATAGATAGACGCGTATTGGAAGGCATATGTATATATTGAGTCTGCTAGCTCAATATATGGTGCAGAAATTTCAGAGCTCTTTTCCTGGTAAATACAAACGCACATTCACGTAATGCGCGAACAAATCAGACATTGAGCCCAAAAAAAGTAAATACTAAAGCTCAAGGAAAACAAACCGATACAAACCACCAATTGTAACGATCCATATGCCACTCGCATTAACGTTTATGTACAGAGTTCAATAAAAAGCCCCACTACACGCAAGACACATGGACTTATTTCTTTTCTCTAGTTTTCCTTGCATCGTACAATACACATTCATACACTAGTGAAGCCTACACATCGAATAAAATTATTCAAAATAGGTTTTTTAATTAACATGACGGGTATTAAATATATGCAGTCCCCATGTTACGTAACCGACCGATAGAGTTACCTGTAGCAATTCCATGAAGGAAGTGAGCGCTATCAATTTTCAACGTATACGCGTTACGTCTCCGTCAATGTACTATAACTATACTCCTAATCATACATCAGGTGCAACGCTGTGAAGGCTACGCAAGTAGTCCGTAAAGAAAAATAACAGGAGAGGTGTATCGCTCCGAGAAACAAGCGACAAACATAAAATGCAAACTCGCATATTTAGATTGTTTCCCCAGCAATACGAGCGTGTTTTTGTCAAGCTCAGGATGAGAAATGTATCGTGGTTTAAGGCTGCCAGCAAGCATTCATTATTTTTCGCTCACCGCAAGCAACGCACTACTTCTTGGTCGCGGAAGCACGCAGCGCAAATACGAACAGCGGTTGCGCCCTTTCATACAGCGGTTGCACCTGATGTATGAAACGGAGTGTAGTCATAGCAAGCCCAACCCTCCCTTAGACACTAGCCGCCGTTTCCGAGGCAGGCACAATCGCACTCACTTAGCTGCAGTCAACAGGCAGATCAGGCATTTGCTACGTCACGAAGGCTTGTCCTGTAGCCTACCAGAAAACGCTGCTGCCCCCTTGGTGCACGACCGGAAAACAAAGCGGAGCACGATGAGCGATTTAATGTCGGTCAAATGGCCATGCTACCGTTTTTTTTTTTCGGGCCCATTCCCACGCTGGGCCAATAGAGTATAGGAACAACTGGTCGTGCAGAGCAATTTGCCAGTGTACCGAGATAGTTGGGCCGACACGGTGGTCCAGCGGTTACGGCGTTCGGCTACCGACTCGAAAGACGTGGGTCTTGATCCCGGCCGCAGTGTTCGCATATTGGTTAATTCCTTCGATACTGTTCGGTATTGTTTAATTCCCCCGACGTAAACAACACTATAGGACGCACGGACACGAGCCGAAAGAAAGGATAGCGCGTGCAAGAACTTGCGCATGCGCGGCACGACATGCGGGGCGAGTTCTTGGACTGCTCCCGTTCAAACGATGCTACGCGTGCGGTCACGCGATCGAGGGGTCACCGTCGAAAGTGAGCCGGCAGCGGGGCAAGCAAAATGGAGGCACCGTTTGGTTCCGGTGGTGTGTTCTGCCTCGTGCGGAGTTGTGGCCTTAGTGACACGTTTCAGAATACGGACCCATGGCGCCGTGTTCTGAGAAGTGTCCCTAAGGGCGATAGTATCGCTTTGGTGACGTATGCGTCTCCTTTGGTGGTGATTGGTTTGTTGAACAAATTGGAAAATTGAGGACAGGTTTCCGGTTTGCTAAGCCAGCCAATCACCACCAAAGACATAGCGACACCACCTAAGACACAGGCGCCATGCGAGACCCTAGAGTAGCATGTCAGGCCCATAGCCAGGCAAACATCTCCAGCACTTCGTTAAAGGCTCTCTCTCTCTCTCTCTCTCTCTCTCTCTCTCTCTCTCTCTCTCTCTCTCTCTCTCTCTCTCTCACACACACACACACACACACACACACACACAACACACACACACAAGTGAGGCACGTATTTCACCAAAGCGATACTTATCGCCTTTAGCGACGTATCTCAGAATACGGCCGCATGGACCGTGTCTCTCCATTGCTATATTCAAAAAAAGAAAAAAAGGAAATTTACGTTGTTCTTGAAATGTATGGTTGTCCAGAGCATCAAATTGATTAAGTCCTTGAGCCAGACCACCCGTTAACAGCATACGGACACCTTCTCTTGCAATCCCAGTTTTGGCGCGTTGGAATTACGCGCGTGCGTTTAGTGCGTGCGGGCTTCTGGATCAACGACATGGTCGGGCGACGCTCATGTACTACTACTCGATCGGTATTTAGTATGCACAAACACACTTAGTGATAGCATTTAAAGGTGGTGCGTGAGAAGCACGCATACGAAACCCTTTGAAACAGGCATGCCTTGATTTGACGGAGTACTCTTTCGCAACGTATTTGCACATCGTCTTTCACCGCACGTCTGCAAACGATGTGGATTCTTGCATGATCAGTGTAGCGAAAATAAGTGATGGCATACGCCTTACCGTGTATGATCCAGATGGGCACGAATGGACAGGCTTGAAATTCAAGACACCCAAGTCATCACCACAGTTTTTCAGCACACCTGCCACGATATGGACACCTGTCGTCTTCTGCAAGTTACCAAGCCTTCGCAACGTTGTCGTCTGGATTAGCTAGATGCCTCGTCTGTTTCTTCTTCGGAAGAACAGGCGAATTTTGCAGCTGTAATGATATCGGCCTGTTTTCCAGATGACAAAACTTTCTCGCCAGGGTTATCGTGACACCGATCACATCAAGTTCGCGGCGACCTTAGCGCAACCTTCGCGGGTCTTCCCGAAGTTCACAGAATTGAGGACAATAAGCAAAGCCATAGCGTCTGGTTACGGATAGTGGAGTTGCTGCCGCGCGCCACTGAACCTTTAGCGTTGTCGTTGGCAGCAGCATCTTCCTGGTGCATGTGCAGGGGTGACGGCAGGGAGAAAGTTATTTTCCACAAGTGTCTCTCATTAGCTTTCTCTCGTTTTCCCTCTCGCGTCTTGCCGCTTACGCACTACAAGGCCCCACGCCTAGCCGTGCTTCGCCGATACGAAACTACCGCTGTGTACACAACTCAGGTTGTAGCCCTCGGGCCACCGCCCGTTGAGTAATGGCGCATCGTTCGTGACGGCGCTAGCTGCTTCGTCTGCAAGCTTTCTTATCTACTTGCTTTCTTCTTTCTCTTCTTTATCTCTCGTCCGCTTCGTCGTCGTCTGCTTTCACCCCCACTTTCTTTTTTATCGTCTGCCTCTTCGTCGCTTATGCCTTCGGCTTCCTTCCTTCCTTCTTTCGTCTGATTTATTTTACTTTTCTCTTTTCGTCTGCTCTCGGTCGCTTCTGCGTGCCTCGTTCTTCTGATTTCATTTTTTTTTTTATCGTCTGCCTCTTCCTTTCTTTGCTGTCTGCTTTCGCCGGGCTTCTTCGTCTGGTCCCGCCGCGTCGATCTCCAATCACGACGCCGCATCGCGCACGCTTCCTTAATGATTATTGCGCCACCATTACCGGAAAAGCTCACGTGATCTCAGCTGCGCGTGAAGCAACAGGTGCGGAAGAGTATGTGCTTCGCGTGCCTGTACTGCGGGCCTGAATATCTCGCATTTTCGCATGTACATTTCAACGCTTCTGGTTGTTCGTGCTGACTCGCATTCAGCGGGAACTTCAGTTACTTGAACATCATACGGAAACGCAAGTAAATGCCGCGTCGATATGGCAAGCGCTGTTAAAAAGATGGCTGCGCTTTGTGGTCATTTGAGAATGCTGAAGATTTCGAGTATCTGGTAGTGGAGAGTCATGAAAAAAAAGGGGTCACAGACAAGCCTTACCTTAGCTCTGCTTGCTGTCCTTGTCCTGCTACCCACGCCGTAATGTGAGCTCGACCTCACCAAGTGACCTCGATGCACACCTTGCTGCTTCTTAATCTGCTATGTAATGACCTGTACATGACGTCTTGGGGACCGAAAATGTTCAAGTTCCAACGCCAAAGTTTAAAACGCATCCGGAACACGTCGTCTGCCTCGGCCGCTTTCACCTCCTGGCTTCTTTTTTTAACTGGCCACCTCACGTATGCGATCTTCACCCCACCACCCCCTTTTCTTAACGAGCATTGCACAACGTGCGTGAGATGAGCAAGGCGGATGCGATGGCGGACGTTCGCCCCTTCGTAGATCACTCACCCCGATAGAAGCACCGGGCTCCCGTCCTCGGCCATGTTTTAAAACTGTTTCTAACCGTTAGGTGGCGTCACGTCGCCACCACTATCGCACCAAGCAATCGCCGTCGTCTCACGCCCGTAGGATCATCGCGTCATCACCCTTCTAGCGCTCTCCTGCATTCTCACATGGCGGCCATGGGGCATCGCGATGCGTTAAACCGAGGATGCGGAACTTCATCTTTCAGCATCCGATTTGATTCTTCGGTTAGTTTCCAGAACGCACAAGTAGCCAGAATAAAAACCGCACGTAACAGCCCCAGCAGAGACCTTTCTCAAGCGTAAAAGGAAAGAAAGAAAGAAAGAAAGAAAGAAAGAAAGAAAGAAAGAAAGAAAGAAAGAAAGAAAGAAAGAAAGAAAGAAAGAAAGAAAGAAAGAAAGAAAGAAAGAAAGAAAGAAAGAACACAGCAAGCTATTTCGAGAAATCACGCTCTGTCTGGACCAGCGACTTCGGCAGCAGTCTGCAGTGCTGTTAAGCGCTACACGTCCATGCTTTGATGTACTTAAAGCACACAGCAATGTAACAACGTCACTTTCGATCACCATCACCGACACACGCAATCGTGGACAAATTCGTCAGCCTCACCGTTGTGATAGTTGCCTGGTGTGCTACAAATACATCACCGCATAATGGAACGGTAGAAACGACAGTGAAAGAAGGGAGGACATACAGAACGCTTCTGTGTCCCTTCTTCTATCACTGTCGTTGTCCTTTTGTATCTCACTGTTCTGTTGTGTCGCTTTACTAAATAGTCCAGCACGTTGCCACAGCGGCCTAGTAGTCTCTGGTAGATTGTTTTGTGGCCCTTGCTAACTGCACTTTGATGAAGCTGTCCGTCGTCAAAGAACCGTAGTCGTCCTCTAGGAAACGACGACCTGATAGACTGGGCAAACGAAGAACTCACCACAATTAAATATGGCAAAGACCGTCGAGGCATGTTTCTTCTGGAGTTCGAATCCGGGAGCTGAGGCAACCACTACAAACGTATTGGACAGGAAGCTAATTTCGGTGCACGTAGAACTTCGGGGACATTTGCAAGTGGTGTGGGGTGAACACAAGTCCGCATAGAAAGGGGGAGGGGGGGGGGCGAGGGGTTAAGGTCTAAGTCATTTCTCGGCACAGTCGTCGGAGCGCTCTTCTTCCGTAACCTACGGTGGTCATCGCACTACAAGGATACGTTCGCAACAACACAAATTGTGGGCCCAATTTTCCTTGAAGAAATATGGCAAGCAATAAAAATCTCTCGGCTCTTGACCCCTGCCACTGAGCCGGCAACAACAAGCGCCAGCGAACAAGCAAGCAGCATCAATTCGTAAAAATCAAATAAACAAACAAAGACCTTCGGCTTTAGCGTTCATCCACGAGCACGGACGAGGCCCCGATTTCCCAACATGGCGGCGGGCGGGCGGGATTCCCATAAATAACGCCCTCTCGTGAGAGGTACCCGAAGCCGTCGACGCCTCGGTCGGGCGTCGTCTGCGTACTATACACAATGAGGCCTCCGTGCAGGACGCCACAGTTCCGCCATTTTATTTTTTCTCTTTTGAGTTAGCAGCGCCGATCTACCACGGTTGCGTAACTGAGTATGCCTTCCTCGTTCCGCGAAAACGTCTACCCCTCAGCACTACTTAACCCCCACCCCTCCCTGCCCCTTCCCTTGCCATCGGTTCTTGCGTACGTGTCTCTGCTATAGCTTGTTGATCAAGACATTCCGGAAAGCCGAACCGACTACAGCATGTACATGATGTCCTGTCCGGGCTTGTTAGGCCAGCATAAAGTGAACGGCAAGGAGAGCCCCCCCTCCCCTCCCCGAGCGTTGGTCCCACAGAGCCACCATGTTGCCCAACGCATCACCCCTCGAAAATATCGCCCCCCCCCCGCTCCCCCCGCCCCGCGGACTCCCTTCCCCCGTTTTTTTTTTTTTTTAGCTCGTTTCAATCTTTAGGTTCACCTCTCACATTTTTCGTTTGATTAGCCGTCTAGCCTTTCCCGTGTCTACTTCCGAGTCTTTGGCATAATCGAACGAATTTTGCGGCCGCTTTTCACCGTCTTTAATTTTGGTCGTTTTTTTTTTCCTATTTTTCAAAGTCCGGTCGTAAACAATCAACAAGGAAGCGTAGGGCATTTGGACCTCTCTTCGGTTTCTCTCTTCTTTTTTTAATTTGTTCGCAGCCTTCCGGCGCAAGAGGGAGAGAGAGCGATAAAAGAGCAATCACTGGAGTAATCATTCTTGTTTAGCCGACAAGACGCTTCGCAATAGGTTTTGAGAAAAAAAAAAGGAGGGGGGGGGATGCAGTAAAGGAAGACATATAGCCCAATTGTCGGTTGCGTCACGACACGGAAGAATGTGCCGGAATTTCGCGAACGAACTGTTATATACTATTCGAAAGTTGTGCAAACGCCAAGGCGCACGCTTGAAAGCAGTCGGGGTTCGCATTTTCGGGGAGAGCTAGCGAGAATTAACGTCTCTATTTTGAGAAGCTAGCTTCCGACAGCATGTCCTGGTCTGCGGGCTGTGCCCTTGTGACAATGGCTTAGTTGAAACCTCGCCGTTTCTGGGGAGTATCAGCTAAGGCTGGTCTACGTGCATATCACGTAGACCAGCCCCTAGCCCTACGTACACATCAGCGCCGTATAAATCTGGCTGTCTTCGATTCTGTAATCAAAGTTCAAGAAGTCCACAGTCTAAGTAGATCGCATAGCAGTAGTCCAGTTTACTGTCTCCACACACTGACGTCGTAGGTTCATTGCCCACTACCACCCACTACCATGTACATATGTAGTCCGAGCAGTCCGAGTCTCAGTAGACCATATCCAAGCAGGGGCCCAGGCACTATGGTCTACTGACTATGGCATTCGGCTGCCGATTCGAAGGTCGCAGGATCGAATCTCGGTCACGGCCGCTCCATCTCGAAGGAGGCGAAATGTTGAGGCCCGTGTGCTGTGCGATGTCAGTGCGCGTTAAAGAACCTCAGATAGTCGGAATTTCTGGAGCCCTCTACTACGGCGCCTCTCCTACTCATATCGTGGTCTTAGGACGTAAAACCTGAGAAATCAATCAATCAAGCGGCGCTGCAAATAGCGAGCTAAAATGCTGTAAGTTCAATCATATCCAAGCGGTAATGTTTGCAGTCCTAATTCACCGGCATCATATATCCAGTGATCGCTCCCATGTAGTGCATGTAGGTCATACAAAAGTAGTCCAGCTTGCAGTCCTATTTCACTAACATAATATATCCAGTGTTCCATTGCGATGATTCAGCAACAGCAAGGACATACAGGCGCGTTCCACCCGTAGGAGACATACCACTTCCCCCATGCGTAACCTTTATATCGAAGCAAGCGAGTGGGTCTCTAGGTTTGTTTGCCTTTCTTCCTGGCTGGCGGCCGTAGGCCAGTATTTGCCCGGAAGCGGTCTTTCCTCTCTCAACAAGTGTTTGAGGAGATGGCGGCCCCGCTTGGCCAACGTTTGCGGTTTCTCTATGGCCGACCGGAACTATGTCCCCCCCTCCCCCCCCTCTCTAGTATTTGCTCAATTATACGTATGTGCTGCTGGAGAGCGAGGTGTCCTTGAGGAAGAAGCAAGCGTGCTTTTGCCAGAACGGCCGTGCACTCCAGTAAGCGACCTTCACTTAGTCGTCAAGAGTGCAGGTCCCTCCCCGTGCCATGTATTTATATGGGCCAAAGTGAAAGGCTTGCTGCGGCATTCGTTTGTCAAACACAGTTTTAGTGCTAGAGTAGACGTTCTTCGTCATTTAGCAAGCTGGTGAAGGGGCGTGAAACGCGGTTCCAGCTTTGGTGGGCAAATTAAGTTCTTGTCCCTGGCAGAATATGTAATAAGCGTTGAAGCAAGGACCGTCTAATCATCAGGTTAGGCGTAATGACGTCGTATGCGCGGCGACCTCGTGCCCGCGCTTATAGACGGGTGTATGTGTTATTTGTCTAAAAACATAATTAATTAACGGGAAGCTGGGCGCCAAGATGACACGCGTCCGACAGTGTCCGGTTCAGCGGACGGGGGCAAGCTAGAATAGTGTGTGTGTGTGTGTGTGTGTGTGTGTGTGTGTGTGTGTGTGTGTGTGTGTGTGTGTGTGTGTGTGTGTGTGTGTGTGTGTGTGTGTGTGTGTGTGTGTGTGTGTGTGTGTGTGTGTGTGTGTGTGTGTGTGTGTGTGTGGCATATACATATTCTTTATGAACACAACCGCAACAGCTTCGTTCTTGACATAAGTGCATACTGGAAGCACGTCTTTAAAGGAAGGGCACCACATCGACGTGAGACTCCGAACTCTGCCCTTGAGGAGGCACAACAGCAGACGCAGGATTTTAATTTTGATAACACCGTTATCACCTACAACATGATTATACCTATTGCTTTAACAATGATTGAAGATGGCTTGACCAAACCTCCAAACAGTAAGGACCTCACCTGTTATGACCCTACATCCGTCCTGAAGCGAATTGGCAGTGTCTGGCTAGGCTGCTTTCCCGCAACCTTTCCGATTTGAAGATAAAAAAAAAGAAAAAGTTTCTTTCTTGACTTCTTCCTTCAAACACTGGAGTTTAACGATTACCTTCTTGCAGTACGGTAAATTTTCAAGTTCGAAGTTTGATTTATATTGTATTGCCAAAAGACGTAGGCACACGTCTGCAGCAGTACTTAAAGAGGTCCCAGAGTAGAACTCTCCGGGGGACCTACTGTTTATAACAGTGCACACAAGATAACTATGTGAGCAGCAGCAGGACGCATCGATGAAGCGATTACACACGACTAAATATTGTCACGTGGTCGTGACGATTAAGGACGCACCAGACTTCAAAACGCTGACAGTAGAACTGTTTATTGGGCGAAGATGCGCCCAGAAAAGCAAATCACACAGCAAAACAATAGCGGCGCTAGAAGACGATGCGTGCCCCGCCACGGTGGTCTAGTGGTTATGGCACTCGGCTGCAGATCCGAAGGTCGCGGGATCGAATCCCGGCCGCGGCGGCTGCATTTCGATGGAGGCGAAATGTTGAGGCCCGTGTGCTGTGCGATGTCAGTGCACGTTAAAGAACCCCAGGTGGTCGAAATTTCCGGAGCCCTCCACTACGGCGTCTCTCATAATCAGAGCTGGTTTTGGGACGTTAAACCCCACAAATCAATCAGAAGACGATGCGTGCGTCAAGCTTGTCTCTCGCGGGTGAGGGCGCGTTCTCCTTCTTTGCGAGCTGGTAGCGCGTTCATCAAAGAAATAGCGTTGGTGGTGGTTGTGGTTCGGTCAGGAAAGGACGCTAATTTCTGCAGCCCATGTAGGGAGCACGGCTAAGCGTCCGTGGGGGTGGGGGAAAGGGAGTGAAAGAGATAGGAGAGAAAAGCCGTAGTGGAGGGCTCCGGAAAATTTAGACCACCTGGGGTTCTTTAACGTGCACTGACAACGCACAGTACACGGGCCTCTGGCATTTTCGCCTCCATCGAAAATGCGACCGCCGCGGCCGGGATCGAACCCGCGTATTTTGGGTGGCGGCGCTAGAAGACGCTGCCTGCGTCAAGCTTGTCTCTCGCGGGTGAGGTCGCGTTCTCCTTCTTTGCGAGCTGGTAGCGCGTTCATCAAAGAAATAGCGTTTCCATAGTCAACGCACGCCTTTCGCTCTCTGTGTCTCTTCTCTCACAAGACAGCAGATGAAAGAGAGAGAGCTCGCGCGCCGGGAGGCACGCGCCCTCCTAGTAGCGCGTTCCTAGTAGGTAACGCGCCACTACAACGGACGGACAGACCCAAACCTTAAGGAGCTTCGCCCCTAAAAGTAAGCGCAACCTGCGCTTCGCGTCGCGCGGAAATGATAACGCGATGGCCGTCAACAAACCAAAACAAGGGCATGTGTCAATATTACATACACGGAAAATGACAAGACAGGACAATAAAACTGAAAATTTATGCTCACAAAAGCCCTTCTAGATTTCCTTCAATGAGCAGCAATTACTCATGAACTTGACGTGGCGTTTCCATCCTGCTAATAACTGCCTTTTCCTCGTGCTTCTCTGTTTGCAGGCTGTAGGAGCCGCCGACCGTGGTGACCACGAGCACATCGGTCTTTGATATCTGGAGCGATTACCTTACATCGCTAGGTCTAGGAGGCGTCCCTGAACCGAGACAAGCGCCCGAGGGAATGTGAGTGGGAAATCTCCGCATCGTTCCGCGCCAGTGTACTACTTTACGCACGATGTACTTCACTGCAAAGCTGCCTTGGAAGCCCACAGCTAAACACTGGGCCTGAGCTGACCCTGTCACTGTGGCAGCAAAGTAGCTATACCGGATGCAGCGCGGTGGCAACAAAAGAATGCCCCATTCTGACTGTCAATGAAATGTGTGATTATAGCAGGGCCTTATTCCAAGGCATGGCTGATGAAAACGGTTATTAAGGAGAAATTTTTGTACGTCCCACTGGAAGGTGTCCTTGAAGGACTTCGACGTCACTCAAGGCAGACCAGGACAGAGCCAAAACTTGCAGCCGTGAATGGAAGACTATTAATAATTGCCAACGTGAATTATTTACTAGTGAATGCATATGCTAACCGAACCCAAGATCTTGTAGGAGGAGAACCCCTACCTACTCGGGCTCCAGACCAAGACCTACTAGGCCCCAGACTTTGACAGCAGTAGAACCCCGGCCCTCTTAAGCTTGAACCTACGGCGTTCTAGTGTTAATACCCAAGATCTTGATAGGAGCCGGGCTCAAGACCTTGCTTGAATTGAGGTGAATTAAGGGTGAATAAGATGAGCTATGGTAGATAAAGTTGTTTCTAATGGAATAAGGTGAAGTAAGATGTATTAAACTCGACTAAGGTTATTTGTGGACTGAGGTGGATCAAGGTGTGGGTTAAAATGGATTGGATCGGATTTATGTTTGGAGCGGGATGTGCGAAAGGAATCATCAGGCTCTGGCCTTCATGTCTCTTACGTACGTCAATCTGTCAAAGAGCTGATGACTTAATCCAAGAACCACGGTGGCAGGACAATGCTTTCTGCAATTGGTGATGAGTCCGTGTGGCAACAACGCAATTGCAGAAATATAAACATGCAGAAATATAAACAGCCTCAGTGTTTGATGTAAGGAGATTATTCTTACGCGTAAGTTTAGTTGGGTACACGGTATACGAAAAACAAGTTGGTTTTACCGAATAAAACGCCTACCTTGTTTACTCCTGATATCGCATTTGTCATGGGAATATTGAGGAAGCAGTAGGTGGCATGAACCACTAATATCTACTCACACTAACGCCTAGTACGCCAAGGTTTAGTACGTTTCTCAAAGGTGTAATACGTTTAAATTTACCTCGGAAGTGACTTTCGTTTGTATATCCATGAATACACTGGTGCACTAGGTGCTAAGTATTGTGCTCAAATATAGTTTCCAGCTGTCAGGAAAGGTCGTTATAACACATTCGACGCAGAGCGAGCGGACCGTCAAATTGGTTAGACGAATTAGGGGTCAAAGTATTTCTTTTCCCGTTGTTTACAACGTAAGTATATCCATGCGCACGCAGGCAAGAATACAGACATGCCGATCCGAAGATGCAAGATATGTTTAAGCGTACGCCGCAACCAAGAGACGCTCAAGCACGTCGTGGACCAAAGACACCGGCACCTTTCGCTGTGCTCGCATCACCCCGAGTGTGAAGAAGCCCAACAAGCACTCTCGACCGTGAAAACCACACTACAGGCCAGCAGTCGCCTTAACAACAATAGAACTCAACGCCGCCAACACCGAAGCAAAAGCATTTCTCTGCTTTCTTTTTCTCGGTAATCAGATGTGAAACGCAGCACTTCTCTAGCGTGGGACCTCCAAATCGAGGTATCGGAGGCGGATAGCAATTGAATGCATCTAGGGGGAAAAAAGAACACTAAATATAAAGTGCCTGGTGTGGAACGGGAGGGGATAAACATCACGCACCAGGAGCACCTGCACTGAGCCGTGGTCCCGCAAGGGGTGGCTGTAGATGGCGCCGTGCTCGCCTTCACCATCACGGTCCAGATCGGCGCCTGCAGTTTCCGATAGCAGGGTGACAGTCAGTCGAGCGGAACGCTGTGGCGCTTGGTTCCACCGGCTCACTTAAAGAGTCTGAATAGCCCGCAATCACCGTGGTCGTCTCGGCTGGTCATTCCGACCGTTCGCCGCTTGTTCGGATGCTGGGGGTGTTGTTGTCGGTGGCGATCGGTGCGGCCTGCTCCTCCCCCGAAAGCCGCTTCCTGACACTCCAGTGTTTCGTGCAGCGCTGAGAAGCTGATACATACATCGCTCGCACCTATGGGCGCGAGCTCAGCTGAATGAATACTGAAGGCACACCGCTAGCACGGAAAATATTGAGGTATTGAACGTACCGTGTTTTTAAAACTTGCATATACCTCGCTTTACTATTTTTCCGTCTGGGAAGCGCGATGCAGTGAATTACTATGGCGGCTAATTTGACTGTTTTTCGACGGAAAAAAATGTTAACAGTCATTATATTATATTTATACCTGTAGATGTGTCAGAATTATACTTTGCCAGACTTTTGTACAACGATGTGCTTGAGTCTCGAAGCTCTTTCGTTGTGCAGGTAATTTCGCTTTAACGGTTGAACACCTCGCAGAATATCCGGAAAGTATATGGCTCGTTCATTATGCAGGCGTTACGAGTGGTCCTACAAAGAACACCGTTTTGTCGAGGCGTTCGTTGTATAGAGCCGCCCGAGATCTTCAACGAAAGCTACGCCGTGATGGAAGCGCACCGCATAACGAAGTGCACTTCCACCATGTGTCGGCACTGGGGCATCAGTGTCTGTGCCAGCGCCCCCCCCCCCCCCCAAACACACACACACCCTCAACATTTGTATAAGAGAAAATAAAGGGGGGGGGGGGGGGGCGTCGCTGAGGTAAACTTTCGCTCCTCCCGATTGAGGACCCTATAGGCACGCCCCCCTACAGTACTGTTCTCTGAAATTCATTGCCTCAACATTGCGAAATTGATGTACCTAAACAGCTGTGCTTCAAAAGTCGCATTAAAAAGAATCGCAATTGTCTGTGATTATTAATTTCTTACGCAGTCCCAAAGACTTCTTCAGAGAAACCCAGTTCTAGTCCACACAGGGTTGTTCCAATTGGATATCAAGACCCAATGGTACAAGAAATCCCCTGCTATCAGGAAGTGATGCAGGTGCTTCGATGACGTGACTTGCTGGACAGCACAGCCACTGAACAAGGGAGCACGCTACCCGCATCGACTCCGACGTGCATTGCACGCAACACGGGTCTTTTCCGAGCTTAAAGCCTATCGGTCACCTATACAAGGCGTCGCTGGCACGGCCGGTACCTCTTCTGGTCGACAGACCGAAACGGTGTGGTCGTCAACGGTAGGCAGCGCGCTTCACGGAAGCCATCGCGTCCACGCAAGGTGTTTGCGGGGTATGGTCCGGTCACCGTTTGGTCGAGCTGAAGCTCGGTCTAGCGAATAGCCCCCCGGAAGAGGCCATAGTATAGAGAGAGACCAACACCTGAAGAAGAAGAAGAAGGCAGTGGGTCATTGGCTGGGCGAGGCGACAAGGAGACTGCGCTCCGAGAAAACTAACAAAAAGCGCCAACGGGACATCCAGTGCGTGGACTGCATGGAGGAGTGGATCGCACGGTGCACTTGCTGTTCGCGCCTGTTTCAAAAGAATACTTTTTTTTTTTTTGCAGTGTGCCGGGTGGGAGCCTTTCTTTAAAGAGCGGCGTCGTCGCTCTCCGGGTCAGATAGTTGCGTTGTGTTCTTCTTCCTGTCGTGGTCTTGCTATTTGGACTGCATATATACCTCGTGGGAAACGGCCACGTTCGCGTCCGATGGCTTTTGCAGTATTGTATACGTGATGTGCTCGTGCACCATACGCGGGCGCCCGGTGTCAATGCATGCATATATTTTCCTTTTCTTTGTACCGTTATAGTTCGCACGCCGTTATAGAAGTGACCTCCAAATACGTGCGACCTTGCAGTTTAAAATGTATATGCCCAGGCTTCAAAATCCGTTCTTGTGGGGCAATCCGTGCGCACAAGTGTCATCGTGATGGACAGGTTTGCAGTGTCCATAATACCGCCTGCCGGTGCGACACTCTGTTTCGTGTCCTGCGGTGACAGCCGAAGTTAAAAAAAAAAGCCAAAAGAAGAACGACGTTCTACATCAGAGAGGACACCGCTATGGTTTATATAGCCGTGGTCTCCGTGCCACCACTCGCGCGAACCCATGGAGGCCATTGTTTAACTATTGATATCTAGTAGAGGAATACCACGACAGTACACCTATCGCGTGTACTCTGGGGACATATGTTCTGCTTACACACAAACACGCGAAAACCTGCGCGTCTACTAGTGTGCATAGACGCGTATGCTTTGAAGGCAAGGTAGTGCGCGTACTTACGTTCGCGCATGGATTTATACCCCTCCCCCTAAAAAAAAAAGAAATTCTGGATAAACCCCAGCGTTCACGTACTGGCAATCGATGACTCACTCGCATAGGAGCATGCACTCTTACTTACTCTATTCAAGTTCGGGATGTTATGTGTCAGAACAACGATATCCTGACCACAGCAACTGGGATAATATATCTTTGGAATATAACTTTGGAAGACCGAGGAAGACCGGACCAGACAACGCCAGCAGACACGTTTATTCTGCAGGCACTACCAGCCTCAAGCACGAAGAAGAAGGGGAACAAGAATGATGATGGTTACGTACAGAGGAGAACGATGAAGTACGTTGAAAGTGCTCACAATATCTTTACAAGGCGTGTCGTAGCGAAGGCTCTAGATTAAGAAGTTTGACAACTCCCGGTTCTTTAACATGCGCCTAAATTTAAGTGCGCGCGCGAGAGAGAGAGAGAAAGGCAACTTCGTCTCCGGCAAGTTTTCGAGGGGAGGCCATGCCCTCCTATAGGCGTCGGTCAGGAGCCCTGTGGTCCTGGAGGTATCTTTGGCCTGCAGGACATCCTATTGTTGGTCTTCTGGAGCCTAATTGAGCAGAGCGCTCTCCTATAGTGGTCCGGGGCTGCGAGCCGGCTAGGTCTCCATGGGTATAACTAGGGTTGAAAGGTGGTATAGTTTTGTCTTCAAACAAACTCTGTGGATATGCCCGTAGAATATGGTGTACCGTCTAGGTCACGACGCTAGACCCTAGCACACGAAGAGAACCTTGCATTTCGCTCCCATGGAGACTTGCCCGCCGTTACGCATATACTAAATACAACTACATACACACAGTGTCTCGGGGAGAATAGAGGCTTTACAATGCATTAATAAACTCTTCACACCGCGCTGAAAGGCATACAAGATGGAAAACAGTCCACGTGCATGTCATCGAGCGTCGTTGACTTCTGGCTTGTCCGCGGCTTTGTCTATACGGCAGTGCTTCGTAAAATATCACGTCGTGTTGGCTGTGAAGAACGCAGAAGTCGACCCGATAAAGAGTAAACTCTCTTAATGAGCGAACATGTGCCAAGTAAAGCGAAGCACTCACGGTAGAACGACAACGTGTCATTGTACTCAACCACCCATACAGATTTGTTCGTTAACAGAGTACAATTTTTTAAAGAAATCAAGTCAACTTTAGAACGAGATCGGCTGTGTGCGTGGGCTAATCGCGCGTAGCCAGAAATATTTTTCGGGAGGGGGGGGGGGGGGGGTGTTGTCACGGAAAGGAGAGGAGGTAATGTAGGCAGAAAGAAGAAGGAAAGTGGGTATGCAGCGTTCAGAAAATTTTGTTGGATGTTCTGTCGCCGAGACAGCCCCCTGGCTTCGGCAGACGCTAAGGCTTTATGTAATGCGCCGAACATATTGTAGTGACGGAGGCATCAATCCCTGCAACTATCTCCTTAACCCATATTGCATATTCACTCGCTGTGAAAGCAACAAAAGCATTCCTCCTGTAACTACTAAACACATTTTACTATTGCTTTCTTTTCCGAATCATGGGTAATGAAATAGTTTAAATGGCTTGGTAAATGTATCAGAAAACCCTTATCATCTTGCTATGTGCTTTGACGTCTCTAATGAACAATAACAGTACGTGCTAAATTTCTCGAAGACATACATGTTTAACCTTACTTACATGCTTCATTTTCACTAAATAACATTGTAATGCATTTTTTTTTCTTTTGTACAGCAGTAGATCTGTGCTAAATGCTTCACAGCATTCTCTTGGTATTGCCACCCCATGTAATGTTTTTAGGGCGACGTATCTATTTTGTAAATAAATAAATTAATAACATGACAGAGAGACAGGCAACAAGAATTTGCTACTCTGTGGCCGTGCACTACGCTTCACTGCGACTGAGTCATTCGAAGCCTTCGCGGAATTGTTTTTCGCTTCGGCGCTTTCTGCTACCCGCGTGCAACGTCTGAGTCAGCGGGCGTTCAAGGGTGGAGAACCGAGATCACCTCCGCGATACAAGGAGGCGGGAGATGACGAGCATCTGGTATACAGAGAGACACGCAATAATGCGCGGTGGTGCGTACAAAACCGGCTTCGCGTACAAAGCGCGCATGCGAACGACGGCAAGCTCACGATCCAACCGACGACATGCACGCACTGTCGCCAAGGCCTTCGGAAAGAACGCCCGCCCGTGGCCCCGTAGGCAGGGGCGCAAATGCTGAAACTTTTCTTAGCCGCGAAGCTGCTTAAGCTAGCCAATGTTTGCCCTATCATGAAATATGTGTCAGGAGCTTTGCTCCGGACACAAGCTGGCCTGAGTGCAATGAAGAGTATTGCTCGTTAGCACACATGCTCTGGCAACGTTCTGCGTTACAAAACGGCTCTTTTAATAAACGAGAGGACTGGGAGGAAGCCCCTAGAAGCAGCGATCACCAGGACCAACTCAGGGTTGTCCAAAGGGCCCGCGAATGGGCGGAGGACCATGGTCTTCCAGACCCAACGTGGGTGCGGCCCGCAACTATGACTTAGCACTTCTTTAGGACCTCAATGAAGCTTGTTGTCTGTCTGTCCTGTCACGAAATATGACCTTGAAACGACCTTGCCTAGCGGCCAAGCGACGCTACATCTACCAGCATAAACTTGTATGACCTCGACATCATGCTATATCGCGTAATGTGACGTACAACGACACGTGACCGGAAGAAGATAAATATAGTGGTAATGATGAAGGTGATGATGATGATAATGATGATTATGATGATGATGATGGTGGTGGTGGTGGTGGTGGTAGAAATTCTGATGATCGGCCAGCTTCGATGTGATCTGGCCTTGCGCGACCTCGCGGAAGCTGCGTACTTTTTTCTTTTTTTAGCCGTCGGCCCAACCAAGGTCGGAATGGAGAGTGATGAGATGGATGATGATTTATTCGTGGGTTTTTCCGTCCTAAAACCAGCTATGATCATGAGAGACGTCGTAGTGGAGGGCTCCGGAAATTTTCACCACCTGGGGTTCGTTACCGTGCACTGATATCGCACAGCACACGGGCCTCAACATTTCGCTTCCATCGAAATACAGCCGCCACGGCCAGGATTCGATCCCGCGACCCTCGAATCAGCAGCCGAGTACCATGGCCACTAGAGCACCGTGGCGGGTAGATGAGATGGAGTTATTTTGGGATGTTAACCCGTGACCGTATGGCGACGTATAATTAAATTACGCTCAATGTTACTAAGAAGACTAACCTAGCCTCAGTGACATTCTGGGCAACATCCATGAACAAGCTGTCGTGAGAGAGAGAAAGAGAACGAAAAGTGCGGAAAAGCGGGAAGGTTAACCAAATGCATGTCATGGTTCGCTACCTTGCACTAGGAGAGAGGAAAATTAGAAGCCATTCCCCTCTGCGAACGTGGATGGCCATCGAATTTGTAGTGGCGGAATGCTGGAAGCTTTCTGCACATCACACGGTTTCGCACAACCTCCGGGAGACACTGCCAACAGTGGGCGCGGTTTTGCGCATTTTACACTCTGTTTCTTCCAATGCTCCCTAGGGGACATTCTTGCTTGAAAGAAAAAAAAAAACACTTCTCAAGCCATGTACGGAACACGTAACGGGCCGTCTTAAAGGGCAACTCCGGTGGTTTTTTCACCATGCTCTGATATCAATGTTTTCCAGTGGTACTGACAGTCCTGCAACAACCAGGCTAGTTCTGTTCGCTCAGAAACGCACCAATAATTTAAAATGACCAAATGAAAGACATGTTCCAACCGAAACCGAAACGGATAGATGCATCGTGCAGCGTACGCGACGACGTCACAGCCTCCCCGTCATCAGAAATATGGAGCTGGTGCCAGAAAAACGCCAATGGCGAGGTTATTCGACGATGCATTGAGTTATGCCAGTTTTTCTGAACTTCACAGCGATGAGTTGAGCGCTGAAGTATCGCCTTTTTGCTTTCAACGGCCCGCTGGATCGGGTAGGCAGCGTTTGAAGGTGATGACGTTAAAAACACAGAGTGGTCCGCGTGGGAATCCGCTAAAAAGATTCACAATTCGTTTACAGGAAAACTAAATGACTTACAGCCACCTGACTTGGCACATATTATTGTAGTACCGGGGAGAACATGTAGTGAAAATTTCATTTAAATCAGTGGACACTGAGAAATCACCGGAGTTGCCCTTAAACACTGAGTTTGGCGGCGCAAGGTTCATCGCCCCGTTTAAAAGTAGACGCTCATCATTTGCCCGAGGGCGATGGTGGTGGGCTGGCACTGTGATACACCGTTATCTAACTCTCATCCTTTCTTTTTCCTCTCTTACATCCGCAGGGTGTTGTCTCCCGTCGGTCGTCCCCGCCTCCCCAGCTCGGCCACCCTTTTCCCCACCGTTGTCCCGTCGTCGGCAACGCCATGTCTCTGAGCTCCAAGAACACGGACGGCTCGCCGCGCAGCGGCGGCAGCTGGCAGCCGGGTCTCCCGCCGCGGGAGTTCGTGCGCCGGGTGCCGCTGCCGCAGGTGGTGCGCATCGCCGAGCGCGTCCACTCGCCGTCGAGCCTGGACCTGAGCCAGCCGCTGGTGCTGTACGGGGCCTACCGCTGCCGCAAGGTGCACGCGCGCTCCCTGGCACCCGACGCGCGCAGCTCGGGACTCAGCACCACGGGACCTCCGCTCGTCATCCCGGACAGCTACGCTGGTGAGTTACGTTGCGTTACGTTAACGTGGGATGATTAGAAACACAGAGGTAAAACTAAAGATTATACAAAAAAATGTACCCCTTCCCATGTCACTAGGTGTAACGGGAGTTGAAGATGAAATAAGAAAAACAAAAAAGTTGTTCAAATGATAAACTATAAATTAAAAACTAAAAGGACAAAACAGAGGGTGGGTAGGAAATCTGCCCAGCCAGCCACGGCCATGGGAGCAGAAAAGCGGACAGGCGATTCGAAATGTGAGACAGAGAAATGTAAGTGAGAGAGATAGCGAACGTTTTATTCCAAATAAAAAAGTAGGCGTGCGGGAGGGAACCTACAGTCTAGGGACCCTACAGGATGATCTCGGCGACCATCACTGAACTAAGGCAACGTCTTCCTGTCGCAAGGGCAAAATGGCAGCGGGCACATCGTGCGTCTGCCTCTGGCGCAAGACACTGTGTAAATGGACACGGAAGAGCCTCTGCGAGGTCTCTCATGCTCCGGGAACAAAGGACTCCGTATGCAGCAGTGCACATAAACAAAAAAGGTTATTTGTCTACATCTTTTCTCACGGAGTAGCCCACTAGCAGAATCACACAACTTAAAGCATGCCAATTTCAGCATACCACGGAATCGATGACGTCCGGCTCACCGCAACATGGATAACGAGCGCCTTGAGTTTGCCTCTGTCGGACACCTAATCCTCTGTCGTTCGCGAGTCGTGCCTCGCGAACGGAGGCGCGTTGGGGTGGAGCGGGAAAATTTATACATGCAAAGGACAGGCAAGTATGGAGAGCCTTGGGAGAGGTCTTCGTCCTACAGCGGACATAAGATAGGCTGATTATTATTATTAATATTCCTACTACTACTACTACTACTACTACTACTACTACTACTTGTATATACACGAGGCGTGACGGCGACGGCGAAAAGCCCGTTCATGTGTCTATACAATTGATATCGCAATAAGAAAACCACAGGATCGAACCAGCAAATCCGTGTCATCGCGCGCGCGGCGACGCCCCAGGTAGCCACCGTACCCCAGGTCAAAGAGAGCGAGGAACGTGCCTCGTAGTCGCATGCATCCCCACCGCCAGGTATCGCCAACGCCAACGGGGAACCCTGGGGCCCCACCTCTCGAGCTGCGGCGCACCAACGATGACGTAGTAGGCTCGTGTCCAGTGGGGAAGAGGACTTACGAGGACGCGCCAGTGTCCCCATAACATGTACAGTTATCCACACCTAATCTAGCAAAAAAAAAAAATGACTTGGAATTGCTCAAGAACAGAATACCAACTACTTGAAAAGGTCATGCACAATACATACTGTTATACGGGAATTTTCTTGATAATGTGCTACTCTATCAATGGTAGCTAACAGAAGAAACAATTTAACAGCAGCTATGCGACGTCGCATAAGATTCAAGCAGAACATTAAGAACCGCCAAGAGAACGGGATGGGTCTCACAGTATTAACACATACGCACGAAGTGTCTTCGCCTGGCTACGCCGTTTTATTATCATTTTTTTTCAACAACGCGCTCTCGGACACACTAATCTGGCTTCAAACATCAATGAACTCTCCCAGTCACCAACAAAAATCGTAAGAGCACCCTTTCGTGGTGACTAAGGCCATACCGATGCGTCGCGACAGTCAATTACAATTCACAAGTCAGTTTACAACTTCACATTCCATTTGAATACGCCAGTTTTCATAGGTGAAGTATTTTCAAGCCGTGCGTGCCATCTCTCTTTAAGTGAGCTATGGCCCACCTACGCCAGGCTCTGGTCGCTTAGCATTTTTCAAAACATTCCCGATGCGCTTCCGTCATGGAAGGGGTCAACGCTCTTCTTCACTAAAATAGAATATAGTTCCAGTTAACCTACACGAACCGGTGTCAGTTGGGACGAAGCGAATACATATTCGGAGTTAAAAGCAAGCCATGCTACCACGAAAACATCGCCGGCACGTCACACCTCGTACGTGTAGTACGGGTGCTTTCTCTATTATTTTTACTTTGTGTGCGTGTATTTGTGTATAAATTTTATTAATATTTCCCCGTTTCTAAACATGCACTATGTCTCAAACGACGTCTCGACGGGAAACACCTTTAACTCGACTACTGCCTCTTCTTTCACTGCGATCTTTTACATACCACTATGCAAAAGAAATTTTTAAAAAGAAAAGAAAGAATCCTAACTTGACGCAGAAGCGCTACCGCGAAAACATATCTAGTCACTTAACCACATCTCTCCAGTCCGTCCGGATTCTTTCTTTCTTTCTTTCTTTCTTTCTTTTTCAATAGACACCAACCCAGCGTGGTTGCAATGTCGTTTCCTGGGCGACGCAGAATGTCTCGGCATGCCAAAACGGCGAGTTCGACTTCTCAGAAACAAAAGAAAGAAATCGCACGAGCAATATTCAAGTCATGCAACTCCTGAAGCGTGAAGAAATTCCTCGCTTTCTTTCTCGCTCTCTCTCTTTCTTCCAAGCAAGAATTCAAAGTGGTTAATCATTCACATTCGAGAGCCTGCTGCGTTCCGTTTCCGCCCCATATCTCTTTCACGGCAGACACGTACTCGAAACAGTGAATCACGTCTCAGTCCACACGTCCACGTTGTCAACCTTGGTTTATCGTTCGCAATTCCTCTTCCATATGGTAATGCATTTCTTATGCTTCTTCTTCAATTTCCTTGATTTCTTTCATTCCTTGCTTCTCTTTTTTGTTCTTTTTTGGCACACACGCATTTTTCTTTGACGACACCTTCTTCGTGCTAAGCACTTGCATACCGCACCTTGCATTCTAATCGCTTTTATGAGTTTCTGTTTCTTCAGCTCCCTATACGATCGATAAGAATTGCAAAATTACGCGACAATTTATGCCTCGCACATTGCGGGCTACCGCGAAGCCGCACTCTGTCGTCGGGAAAAAAAATGAGGAGCATGGCGGAAGCTCGATACCGCCCCACGCAATAAGAGAACGCCATTCGTCCCGCTTGTTCCTGCATTCCGGCATTTGCAAAGCCACGCACGAGCCGCCTACGCCTATTTCTCGCAGAATGTTCATGTTTCGTTGGATCAGGACGTCCGATCTATGTAACATCTATATACTCTCGCATAATCGGCTTTTTCGTTCCATTTAGGCCGACGTATAATGTGCATATTGGGGTCGTGTGGAGGCTGATTTTTGAGACTGAGTCGAATATCAATCGAATGGAGGCAGAAGCGATTGAAACGAGAACTGACTATTTTTCCAGTAATTCTTTAATATCGAAAAGCCGCTCCTTTATAAGTGTAAATCGGTGTTCACGTGTTCATATTCACAGATTTATCATTAAGCGAACAAAGACAGCCTCCAGAACATTCGCATAGAACAGTTCATAAGGCGCCAATGATCGTAACAATGATCATTGCTACTTATATGGCAGCCAGCGGAGACCAAATTGATCGCATTTGTGTGTGTGTGTGTGTGTGTGTGTGTGTGTGTGTGTGTGTGTGTGTGTGTGTGTGTGTGTGTGTGTGTGTGTGTGTGTGTGTGTGTGTGTGTGTGTGTGTGTGTGTGTGTGTGTGTGTGTGTGTGTGTGTGTGTGTGTGTGTGTGTGTGTGTGTGTGTGTGTGTGTGTGGTGTGTGTGTGTGTGTGTGTGTGTGTGTGTGTGTGTGTGTGTGTGTGGTGTGTGTGTGTGTGTGTGTGTGTGTGTGTGTGTGTGTGGTGTGTGTGTGTGTGTGTGTGTGTGTGTGTGTGTGTGTGTGTGTGTGTGTGTGTGTGTGTGTGTGTGTGTGTGTGTGATGTCGAGGCCCATATGTACTGTGCGAATGTCAGTGCAAGTTAAAGAACTCCCAGGTGGTCGAAATTTCCAGAGCCTTCCACTATGGCGTCTCTCATAATTATATCGTGGTTTCGGGACTTCGGACCCCAGAAATTATTGTTAAATCTTATAATGTTGGCACAGTCCTATCACTGACACAGTTTAGTTTGCGGGGTGCTATGACGTGTTTTATGTAATGTAACTATGTTACGTAACTATGTTATCGATGAATAGATCGCTAAAAACGATGGAGAAAAGGGAATGTGTCGCATTTGTTTTCGTCAGGACGGCAACAGGGAATGTCGCTCCAGCGACATTTCCTGTTCTCCATCGCTTTTAACAATCTGTTAATCGATGCGGGCCTCCATCTTCCCCTGAGCTTCTGCTCCCGTTTGAATTTTAACTACGCCATGTAACTTTATAAATCATCATGGACAGCTCAGGCAGCGTGCTACAGCCTTACCACCAGGCGAACCTCTACCAGCATAGTCATTAAAGAACCTATCTCTCCTCCATCTCTCCCTCAAGCTTTCGCTTTCGTTTATAACCGCACCTTAACTATATCTCTCGCTTCTCCGCATACATGCCACAGCTAACTCGTTCGACGCGCAAAACGTCGCCGTTAATCGGGTCAACGATAACGCCAGGCGCCGTATACTCACATCTATCCATCGTTCGTATACAATACCGCACGCTTACGCTGCATACGCTGCTCACACCCTCTAGAACAAATGCATGTATCGTGCGCAGTCGGTGCCAAAGGTGCGCACTCGTACAAGGCAGGCTCTGATGGGTGTGCACGACGACAACCTTGGCACACCATCCCCGGGTATCGTGCGAGCTGCAGGCGCGCTCGTTCTCGGGGGAAAAGAACTAATGAAAAAAAAAATGAAGGAAACAGGTAGGGAGCAGGCTCTCAGTGGAAGGCGAGGCTATGGAAGAAACGTGTTGGTTTGTTTGCTTGTTTGTTTTGTTTTATACATATGCTTTATGCGTTAATAGCGGCGGGTGCCATGGGTTAGGCGTCGTAGACGCCGTCTTGGAAGGCACGCATGCATACGAAATGAACGGTGGCGGCGAGCGAACGATACAGCGGAAAGTGAACCGAGAATCGAAAAGAACGAAAGAAGAGAGGTACGTATGCGCGACTAAAAAGAAATAATAATAATAAGAGCGCTCGGCGAAGGTGCCCCTACGCGCGGTGGAATGACGGAAGTCGTCGACTCTTAATGCGGCGTCGATAACGGAGCGGCGCTATTGGCACCGCACATACGCGTCGCGTTTTGTGTGTGTGTGTGCTGCCACCGCTGGAGCAGCTGTTCGCTCTCGTCTCGTCAAGTCGATGGACGTGCAGGGAACGGGACGCTATGAAGAGTGAGTGCCAGAGAACGAGGGGTGAAGAAACAGAAAGGAGTGTGTTAACGTGTTTTGCTCTCGCCGACGAATCTCGTTGACGTATACGGATCATGGCAGGAGCCGGTTAATAAAACGTATCATCTGAAAACTTGAGCGAGCTATATAGGTTTCCTTCGTGCCACCGGACTTGACGCGCGACTCTAGAGTGACTCTGGCCCAACACCTGAACTTGAACGTACCTCATCATCATTATTCATCATTCTTTTAAGAGCGGAGCTGCTTTAGGTAGCCGTAATTTCTCAGGCGTGCCAGTTTTAATAACGAGCCTGTTTAAGCTAGCCCTAATTTGTCAGGCGTGACACTGCGTTACGTGACGTTGGCGGAAATATGTCACGTGACATTGCGTTACGTTATATTTTGGGTGATCACGTGACATGTTCCCGCCAGAAATCACGTAACAAAATGTCACGTGACATGTATCCGACAAAATTACTTAACGTAATGTTACGTGACACGTTCCTAGCCGAAATGTCACATAACTATTAAGTGGCCCGCTTCAGTGCACTGTCGGCCAGATTCGCTGCTATCTGGCCTTGAGCGACCTAGGGAAAGCTGCGCACTTTTCTTTCTTCCCCCTTTCCTCTTCTCCAGCGTAGAGTAGCAGGCAAGAGAACACTACAGGTCAGATTGATTGATTCATTGATTTGATTTGTGGGGTTTAACGTCCCAAAACCAGCTCTGATTATGAGAGGCGCCGTAGTGGAGGTCTCCGGAAATTTCGACCACCTGCACTGACATCGCACAGCACCACTACAGGTCAAGCTGACCGTCTTTACCCTTCTGTCAATAAACCTCTCTGAAAATCACATCAAACGTACAAAACACATCGCGCCGATACAGTGTTTGCCGCGAAAAGGAGAGGAGGGGATGGGGGAGTATTATACTTAAAAACGTATTTAGCGGAATCGTATGTACGAGATTTCATTGTACGAGGGTTATTGTAAAAGTAAGGGCCGTTTGATCGTATAAAGAGAAATATTTCTGTTGGCAAATGTTTCTGGTGGCAGATTCAGTTTTGTACAACCCTTCTTCACCTTTCTGTACAATCGTGGTGAATTGCGGCAGCTTCTTTGATCCAATGTGTATATGGAAGACCACCGCCTGCGAATCGCCCGTTGACAGAAATGCCGATTCACAACGACGGTCTTGATTTTGAAGGATTTCGGAGCAGAAGATAGATGTCAATGCAATGACTACTGCTTAATTTCTGCCTTAGCGTTGGATATCCATGTCTCGACGCTAGTGATGAAAAGGTAAACCAACTCATGTCAGTTTTATCGATGCCTGTTCGAAAAGGTCCTTTAAAACTTGACGTTCTTTCTTCTTTGCACTGGCTGGTCAGTATTTTCTGTACCAACTTCCTCGCAATAAGTGATTTCAAAAACCTTTCCGTTCACAGCCGTATAAGTAGAGGAGAGGCGCAAAATAGTAAACGTACCTGTCCTGACAGCAATCTCAAATCGTCGATGAATTCGTAGTTAGTGGTTCGCTTAGTCGACTCTATTGGTCTGAATTATGGGCCTATAGCACCCCGCTGCTCATTACATGCATACGAGTGGCGATTTCTCGAACTCCTGGCGTTACTTTCTAACTTCTCATTTACACAATACGGCTATAGACCGTAAACTAGGCACAACTCCTGAATAATTCCAGCAGCTGATGATCTTTGTGCAAACAAAATTCTAGTCCCACCACAGACTTCATGTGTGGCGGTATATATACAGTGATGATTTTCGCGGACATTGTTGGCTGCGTTTTCCGTTTGACAGATGGTTACTGGATCCCAACGATGACTTCAGTGTCTTTGAAAACATTCATCAGATGGTGCTGCATATGTTAAACTTTGTTCGGACTCACCGGTGTTTAAATGTAAAAAAAAATAAAACAGCCCTTGCTTTTCGAATAGCCCTCGTATATTTACTGTGTACACTATCTCTTCTGTCTCGATCGGTTGCTTGTATCAGGGCGCACTATACGTTCTCAAGACGCACTGCGTTTCCAACGCACTGTATTTGTTCAAGGGAGAGGGTGTAACAGGCATCGCTCGCGATGGCAACCAACCTCCCTCCGCAACATCGCGAAAGAAAAAAAAAAAACATCAGCAGCGAACGGTATAGTCAAGCCATTTTCTCTGTACTTTCGTTACAACACACTTGCAGGCTATCATTGATATAGGTTCATCATTTGCATATTCTAATTAATGTGCAGTGATACGCTGTTGCCGTTACGTTCTGCGTCCTGTGCTTCGTCTTTTATCTTAGGAGTGTGACAAAACTGTGTCAACCTTTTCTGCGCACCTTGCCCCCATTTCTCCCTTGTCCACTACTGTAACGTCATTACGGCGTTGTGAGAGTCCTACAATTAATAAATATACAAGTATATTTCGCCGACACAAGTGTCGGCCTTCACCTGCAAGGTGCACATGACAGATGAGACGGAGCACACCGTCGTGCAGTGCAGGGAAAAGACTCCCATAGGCCAATCATAGTCAGAACTGGGTTGCATATTAGAGAAAGTGTACCGCTACTACATATGGCTTTTGCGAAGCTTCTATTCAGTCGTCAGTGTCGCTCAGAATGTGATGGGTGACAGGCCAATTTAGTGAGAGCAGCCACCGTTACATACTATGTTCTACTTCACTGTCGGGGGTCGTTGCTTAACCAGAACTTCACGTACTTAATGAGACGGATCGAAAGTTTCACTCGAAGACCGGTCGAAATAAAGGAGAACTGACTGAAGGAATGCATAATGACGATGTGACTAATGTAGCGTTAAACGGCCATTTGGGTCTGTACTTATCGACCTGTCCTTCGACCATTGCGATCTCGCATTTAATGTAATCTCTGGTAGAAGCCACCGAGCGAGTATTTCGTTCTCGCTTTCCTAATGGCTTTCCTAAGCGCGAGGCTGGAACGACCGACTGAGGTTATTTGGCTCCTTGCTTGCACGTTGGGAGCGCCGCAATTCAAATGGCCGTGAGGGTGAGGAAGTGGGATAGATACATTCGTAGAAAGGCATATAGACCAGCCTTCGTTTTTGCTATATAGCTCTGGCCTGTCACTTCTCAATGGATAAGGAGGATGCTGCGGAGGAAATACGATGAATGGCGGTGATAAGGAGGCGCATGTATATAAGTCTGTGAAGTTGCGGCCACTCTAAAGACGTGTCAATTGACCTTGGCCGTGTCCGCATAGCCCAGCGGATTGTATAAAGGCTACAGCCGCTTTTGTAGCCATAGCTGAGCTGTTGCCGTCAGGTCAAGGACCTAGAAAGAAAAAGTGATCTGATAACGGTCGCTGATCGATTTGCGTATGAAAGAAATCAGTTTTCGAGCTCGTCGTTGTACCGTGGAAAAGGGAGTGTTTGGGTGGCGCCCAGTAATTATTTTCGTTGAAATCTGCTCGGAAATACGCCCGCGCGTGGTTACGCTTCATTCAGTCCACGTTAAAGAACCCCAGGTGGGCTAAATTTCCGGAGACCTCCACTACGGCGTCTCTTATAATCAGAACTGGTTTCGGGACGTTAAACCCCACAAATCAATCAATTAATCATTTCCGTTGAAGTCTTCTCTGAAATATGGCCGCGCATAGTTACGCTTCACCGTGCATCAACTGTACCTCGCCCAACTTCGACGCCCTGCCATACGCACGTTAGAACGACACACACCTCATGCTGTGTTATGCTCACGTGCATACCATTAAACAATCTATTACATATGCTCTCAGGCAGCACTCTGTCTCCTTTCTCACACCGCTTCCCCAGAGCCTGAGGAGTCAGTATTACTTACACGCTAAGTTTGCACACGCTAAGGCGGGGTTTGGATCAGTCTCCCAAACCACACTCGGGCGCCATCAGGGACACAAAGCTCTTTCTCTCTCTCTCTTTCACACACACACACACACACACAACACACACACACACACACACAACACACACACACACACACACACACACACACACACACACACACACACACACACACACACGGGAGGCAGTGTCTTTGGCACGTTCTAGCCTTGTGACACAAACACCATGCCAATCCCTCCCGACCGAAAAGAAAACATACTACAAGCATAACCTCTCTGATTTATCCAAGGGATTTGCGCGAAGCGACTTGTACGTACCGAAAATTTTCAGAAGGGCGCCGGATAAATGCATGTCGTGCGTGCAACCCTGTTTGGCGCTGATGTCACGGCGTTGCTTGTATGAGCTACTCTCGACCACGTAGACATACTCCAATGAAGGGCGCTTATGATTAGCACATGAGCGCACCGTAATGTGTATTTCTCACCGATAAAGCAGGCCGTCTGTGCACAAACGCGTGTACGTACGTAACGTCGTGCCATGCATCGTCGCCGCAATGCTCCAGACGTTCCTGGTAAGCCCTCTTTACGCATACGACAGCTCATTTCGTGCAAAGACATTGATTATGCTCGCAACACTTTGATCAATGAAATCCAAGCTTTGACGAAATCTCGTCTGGTTGGGTTGTCAAATCACTGACAAAGAATGGCATCGCCGACCACAGGTTGTTGTTAAAAGGGATGACGTTTCGGCTTACGTACGGAAGCCTTGTTCACTGCGCGGAAAGCGCGAAACCCAGCGGTTAAGTACGTCGCCGTAATCGCCCCAGGCATCTTGCGAATGTAGGCAGGAGATTACCTGCTACCTGCGTTGTGGTTTAGTGTTTTTTCCGTTGTTTGGATTATCAGAGACTGCAGATAACGGCGTGACAACCAATCCGTCTCTTTTCCACGTGCAAGCTGAGGCAGGAACTGGTGGCCGTTAAAGACAAAATAAAGAAGGAAACGTTTCCTGGCGTCATATGTAAAATTCCCTGCGCAGACTGTGACAACTGCTGCATTGGCGAGAGCGGGAAATTCGAAAGACGCTTGAGGGACCACAAGGACGACGTCAGCAAGAAGAAGATTACGACGAACGTGCTTGCCGAATACGTGGAAGCCACGAGACAGGAAATATCCTGGGAAGAAGCTATAGAGTTATCGGAAAAGAGAAGAATTGGTTCTCACGCCGTTATCTGGAGTCCCTGATAATCTAAACACCGAAAAGAAAACACTAAACCACAACGCAGGTAACCTCCTCCCTACATAGGCAAGATACCGGGTGCGATTACTGCGACGCGTACTCAACCACTGGGTTTCGCGCTTTCCGTGCAGGGGACAAGGCTTCCGTACGGAAGCCGAAACGTCATCCTTTTTAACAACCTTTGGTCGGCGATCCCATCCTTTGTCAATAACACTTTGCTCAATGCCAAACCATTCGGCATAGCAATTTCTTCGTATGAAGTCGATTCCCACAATGAGGAGGATCCGCCGGATATTTGCCGTGTGTGGGTCAAAGTGGTTTGCTCGTTTAGCACGCTACTCCACGTGTGTACGGTGAAGAATGAGGTGATGTATGCATTACGCCACAGATTGCCGAGCATACGCAAGACACACCGTAACACTCGACGAACTGAAGTATTTTAATGAGACAGGTGTCCCTTAGATCGTTTAGATATGCTCACGTTGCGATAGAACCGTCGAAGCTTGCCGGATGTCGCAACGGAGAGAGTGTGTGAACAGTTCGCACGTCCATCGATGTAACTCTTATCTCTCTCTCTTTCTTCGTGTCGCTGCTTATCCTTTAGCTTATCTGTGCGCTGGGCCTCGAAAATGAGGTGTCCTCCATAGTCGCGATGACCGAGGGGCTGGACACATTTAAGGTTACGGGGCGGCGATGACACGTAGAGATGCCCGCCCCCCTTAAAATCACGGAAGCAGCGACACCGATGTTTTTGTCGCCGCGATCGACCGATTGAACTGTCACGCGTTGACCTCCGGGGCGTTGTGGGAAAATGGGAGAGTCAGAACGGGCCAGGCCCGCTGACGTGCGCTGACTCCGATGGCGACAACGACGACGACGATAGGCTGTTTATTCCGTGGACGTTCCTGATTTGAAATTAGGCCTACTTAGTGACACCGCGGAGAAACAGTCACGTGGGCTTGAATATGGTCGGCGGGAGAGAGCGATAGAGTGGAAGAAGCTAGAGAGTGAATGGAAGAATATGTAGATAGAGAGACAAAAAGATAGATACTTAGATAACGAGAGTGAATTGTGACATACAGTGGCAGGGAGAAAGAATGGAGTGATAAAGGGAGGAACGGGAAGAGCAGATAAGCTATGCGTAGATATACTGGAAGGGAAACTGGAATATATAGATTAAAGAAAGCGAACAGTTAATGTAGAGAGAGAGAGAGGTTGTTATAGAGGGAGAGATAAATCGAGATAAATAGAGAGAAAGTAAAGGGTGATATTCAATTGAATGAAGTGAGTGAAATGGAGATCCGATGAACAGAAAAATGTAGCGGGTGTCTACTGCCTCAGGCGGCGTTGTCGACCTCCAGCAACGAAGACAGTGGGCGTGCGCTGTTTTACCAATCGCAGTGTATTGGTGGGGATAACCTGCGACCCACGAATGACCGGAGCCTATGTGGAACTACATACATAATCTGAATAGATAAGCTATCGTTAACTGGTACATACCTCCATTTCCGCCCGGGAGATGGACATGACACAGAAGCAGAAAGAGAGAGAGAGAGTTGCAAGTCACTCCGTGGAGTTTTCGTGAATAGATAGAGACATGGAGTAGCCGAGAAGTGGGATAGATAGAGAAATGTAGTAGTCATATAGCTCAACCTCTCCAAAGCAGTCACGCTATAACAGAACAGAACAGTTTGGCAGGTGATAGGCTGTCGACTTGTCCATGGACACTCAGCGATTGAATCTTGGAAGTGCTGCACCACGAGAGTACTTCACTGAATACCGTGCTTTGGGGGCTGTTCCATGAAGTGGATCTTGGGAAAACGCAAGTTTCCCTCGATCGCCCTTTAGGGGAGCACTTCTCGTTGAATCATAGCAACAACAAATAGCGCTACCATCTGTAGCGTTCGATGATAAACTATACTGATTGATCGACAGAGTGATCGATCGATTGATCCAACTGGTGCGTTCGGATTCAGTAAGAGAACGCCGTGGTCCCCCCAAGCCAACGCGGCCGTTTCAAACTCCAGCTGACCAACCACCAACGGCAGAGTGAACTTACGCGACGTTGATGTAAGGTGTATGCAGCGTGGATGTCGCGTGGACGTAACGTGGCGCAGCGCCTCCATGGCCGCCAGGAGAGCTTCCTAACACTCCAGTGCTTATCAATATACTTGTAGATCCTAAAGAAGAGGAATACAGTGGGATAGCCACCATAGTGGCATAATTAACCTAGAGCTATTTCCGTGATACGGGACACACCGACTGCACTTCCTGCTATCACAAGTTGTCTTTTGGTCCACTTTTATTTCAGCTACGAATTTCGGCTATTTGCAGCAAAAAAAAAAAAAACTTATGATTAGTTTTCCCTTAAGTTCTTCCTAGCATCGCTCTTCGCGTCCTTCGTATTGTTACGCGCTCAAGCACAAGACTATAACAAACAATAGACAACCTCTCGAACCCTCGCACCTCTTCTGGCTTTCCTCGCATTCAGTATAGCACACCGCACGAGCCGCGCCTCTGAACTCGCAACGGTGGACTATAATTCGCACTTACAACAATGTGGCCGCGAAACTCTAACGCGCACCCTATTACACCTCCTTTTTCGGAGGTGTCCAGGAAGCCGGCCGTCCTATGCCATTATCGCGCCCCCAGCAATACCCCTTATTTAGAAAGGAAATCCCTTCGCCGCGGGACGTTTTCGACTATGCTCTCTCTCTATGGCGGATGACCGTTGCACACGGCATTCCGGTGTGCAAGGCGTCCGAGAGAAGCGCGCGCTCCTTTCATACGGCGATACCCGGAAGAGAAAATGAAGGAGACCCTTTGCTTTCAAACGCGAGCGTTGTGGACAACCGACCGTCTTCACCGATGAACTGCCCGTAGCTGCTGCTGGCCACGTCGGTGTGTGCGTATGTGCGGGGCTGGGGAACGTTGCCGGCCCCGACGGCCAGGCGATGGCCATCTCAGCCCGATCTCTCGGGGACGCTCTGGGTCGCCAGAGAGACGCCCTCGGGCACTTCTTCCTTTCTTTTCTTCTTCTTCTTGTCGAATGCTTATCTCTCAATACGCGCCTTGACTTCAGTACAGGGCGATGTGAGACAGTTGGGCGAGCCGTCAGAAATAAGAAAGGATTTAGCGAGGGAACGGAAAGTGGAGAATAAAACGTAGAAGATAGACGGCAAAGAGAAAATTAAGAGAGTGAAGCGGATAAATGGGGAGGGGGGCGAAGGACGGGGGCACTTGAAGTGAAGCTTTAGTGAATCACTCTAAGTACGTGCGGTATGCAAGTAATGGCGATACAACAAAGTGAGCATGAAATCGAGGGGCTCTCACACCACGATATGAGTATGAGAAACGCCGTATACTGGAGGGCTCCGGAAATATCCACAAACTATGGTTCTTTAACCTGCACTGACATCGCACAGTTACGCGGACCTCTGCCATTTTCGCCTCCAACGAAATGCAGCCGCCGTGACCGGGATTCGAACCCGGCACCTTCGGATCAGCAGCCACTATAGACTACCGTGGTCGGGGCGATTTTCATATTATGTTCTAATAATGAACACACACATGGTGATGAAATTACAAGACAATAAGCGTTTTCAAAGATAAATTTTCATGTCAGATTGGGCGGCTGTCTCAGTCGAGTATCCCTTTAAAAACGCGATCCGCAACAGCAAATTTCTTTCGTTCATACCTGTTCGTGCTCCGTGCGGCGGAATCGTATCCACTGATCGCCTACTGTCCTGTGCCGTCCTGCTTCACCGATTCCGTTGGCCGGCCCTCGTGAAGAAACATTTCCCCTCCTTCATACCGCTTTTATTATCGTTTTTTTATCGTCACCCGGACGGCGTACTCTGTCATTTACCGTTCCGGTCTTGCGGTGCCGTCCCGTCCCCGGATTCCGGAGATGGCGAGAAGGCCCCTCTCATAGTCGGGCTGTCCCGCTTGATCCGCGATGAGGCGGTGTCCCATCTCTGCCCTCGTTTTTTCGCCGCAACGCCGATTTACGAGCCAGCGAGGAACGACGGCCTTCGCAACCATGCAGGCCTTCCGCTTGCCGCAGCTGTGGGTGCGCGACATCCTTAGGACCACACAGAGAGCGTCTTGCTGTTCCGTTATGGATATTTAACGGTTATCTTCTGTACGTGTTGACGAGGCGTTTGTAAAGTCTGCGATCGCGCAGAAAGTGGTGCCATACCATGGAACGCGAACGAGACGGTGAAGGGATAAGCGTCGCGCGAATTTTTTATTGATCAGACATTGGCGTTGTTTGCTGTATCGAAAGTCCTGCACATACTTTAATACACAGGCTTATTGTATCTTCCCTGCGTACGCGTGGCCCGTACGACAAGTGGATGACAAGTGAACTTGTCCTCGATCACGTACGACAAGCGGACGACAACGTTTCCAAAAGTGGACCTGTCTTCGTCAGGAGTCGCCGTCCTGACGAAGACAAGTCCACTTGTCGAAACGGGACCAATCGTTTAACGTACCTGCATAATTCGACAAGCGCCTGCAGTGATTAAAAAAATGTAAATACAAATATATGACAGTTACACATTATTCAATTAACAGATCGTTAAAAGTGATGTGGAACATGGAATGCCGCTGAAGCCAACGTTACAGCGAGTGGACTTGCCTTCGTCATGAGTTGCCGTCCTGACGAAGACAAGTCCACTTGATCGAAACGTTTGCCACAGCGACATTTCTTGTCCTACATCGTTTTTAACGATCCGTTCATTTAATCATGTGTAATGTTGTATATGTATTTACTTTGTTGTGTTTTTTTAATGACTGTTGTAAACTCTTGTCGAATTATGCGGGTACGTTAAACAATTGGTCCCGTCACTAGGGGGCCAAACGTGTTTTGCAGTTTCTGTGCTGTACGACCACAATTACAAAAATAAAGAAGGCATTGCCCAAGCTCGGAGGCCACGCTGTAACGATTCATCGTTTCACGCTGTAACTATTCAACCGGGCGCTAACAGCGACAGAACCACGTCGCCAACAACGGGGGCTGAAAAAGAAACGCGAAACTTTTTGTGCGTAGGTTGTGCCACATAGCTCGAGAATGTCTTCGACCTACGCTGAGCACCGCTTCGTCCAAGGCGTATTTCGAACGAACCGCCCTCCCGAATACTAAAATGCGCTCCCCCACACTGCAGCACTGTAGTCATGTGCAGTCGTGAGAGGCTCGCGTGGTCGGCCTGTGTTCGGCTGTAACCGTTCAGGGTCAAAGTTCGCGTGGGGGTGGTCGGGAATGCGTCCGCGGAGAGCAATCTTCAAGTTTCAGCGACAAGAAAAAGGAAACTGCTTCAGCCAAGGACATCTCAAATAAATAAAAAAAAAGCGAAAAGAGAATGCGTTGGTTTTTCGGCACTTGTGCAAACACTCGGGACACGAGTGTGTAATTCAAGGATGATTTGTTTGCGAGCATAGATTAAGCGAGCCGGTTTCTTGAGATTCCTTCTCGGCTGTCTATCTTCTCCTTTCGACCTTGTCTGCCGTAGCTCGGTTTCTTCGGCCTCGTTTCTCTCTTTCTTTCTTTTTTCTTTTGGCGTCGTGCACGTATTTTGCGTATACTGACCTATTTTCGGGCCTACATTGACGGGCCTCTTCCGTTTGCATTGTATAACGGGTTACGATGTATACGTGTGCCGAAATTCAGTTATCGTATACGGGCATATAACCAGCAATGATTAGCACTGGCGAATAATAGCTAGTGTAGGCTAAATGTGAGTTAAATATGCCTAAACCTGAACGATTGTTCATAGCCATGAGTGTTGGCTAATTTTTCTCTGATTTCGGCTGGTGTTTATAAAAGACGGCTAATGTTGGTTAGCGTTAGCAGGCCGGTGATTGAAACAAGCTGATTGCTAATGTCGGCGTAGTAATGGCCAGCGACTACTAATACTGGTGCAGTGATGACTAGCGACTGCTAATATTAACTTAGTGATAGCTAGTGGCGGCTAACATCGGCGTTTGATGGCCAGTGATTGCTAATATTGGCTCTTGATTGCCAATATTGGCTTATTGATGATTCGTGATTGCGAATATTGGCGTAGTGACTGCTAGCGATTGCTAATTTTGGCTTAGTGATGGCTAGCGACTGCTAATATTACTTCGTGGTCGCTAGTGAATGCTAATTTCGGCTAATGTTTGCTAATGTTATCTATCCGCTTTTATGAGATCGATATTTTTTCTGAAACCCTCTCTTTAATTTCAGCATTATGCGTTTTGCAATCGAACATTTCGGGAGGAGTGGAAAACGTTACCACAGTGTGACCTGAAAGACAAAGAGACGTGCGCAAACGCATCACGAGCCGATTCCCAACACGCATGACCGGGCCAGTCGAACATGTGCCTGACTGCGGCACCGCCCTGATCTACGGCTACCCCGCTGTCACGATCGAGGCAGCGCACACTGTTGGCAGCGGTGAGAAATGGTAACAGCGTTACGTGCCCGCGTGCATTCTGCAGGCTAAACGTAAAAGCAAAACGACGCAGCGTTGCTGCTGTTACGAAGAAAGCGGCGCTGCGGACACCACCTGTTCATTCCACTGAACAGCATAAGTGAGAGGGGGCGTTGAGTCTTTGTCAAAGTAACCTCTTCGAGAATGCAGCGCCACCTGCGACAGTACGTCGTATCACTATTGAGATGACACTCGCACGGCGGTTGCAAATGGGTGTACTTATAAGTCCGATTGGTTCACAATATTCTAAAGACTGTTCGTAATAGTTATACGACCAAATCATCCTGCGAACATGTGCGCAACGGCGGCAAATTATGCCAATCTCACTTAGGGTCACTCAACACATGTCAGATAGCTGGAACACGCGTCCCATATGTGGCTACGTCTTTATTATTATTATTATTATTATTATTATTATTATTATTATTATTATTATTATTATTATTATTATTATTATTATTATTATTATTATTTCAAAACCACCTGGGGTCCTTCCGTGTACCCCGTATAAAAGCACGGGTGTTCTTGTATTTCGCCCCCATCAAAATGCTGCCACCATGAATGGGAGTCGAACCCGCATCTTAGAGCTTGGCGGTGTTCCCTGCTAAGCTGCCACAAAGCGGGTGTCAATGCTATTTTCGTCCCGCCTGCCTTCCGGGACAACAAATGGACTTGCTCAACTTTCCGGTCTTCTATAGGTCAGTCGCGTGTAGGGAGACAACGAAAGAAGTATGCGAAAGGCTCACGACACGCGGTGCACCCTTTTAACGAAGCGCAGGAGTCGGCAGCCAACCCGTTCGGGCGGTGGTTATATAAGTACTGCGAGCCCAGTGGGCGTCCCAGCGACGCCCACTCGCAAGCGATTCCGGATCTCCTTGATGGGCTTGCAGTACGCGGCGCGTTGTTGTAGGTGGCGCGCCGCATGAGTCTCGCACTTCGCACATCCGTAGCTGCATAGCTATCCCGCTGTGTTTGTGAACCACTCCTTCTTGACTCGACGCATTCTGGGTGAGCTCGTGTGAGCAATGACACCTTGGCGATCGCCGTCCTGTATATATGCGTTCCTGCCAAGGAAAGAGAACGTTTGTCACGCCGTCGATCGAGCGCCCCCCTTCCCCCTCCATCTCTGATGTGTAGTCTATAGTTTATATACTAACGACGTTCCCTGCTGGCATAGACCTGTGGTATCGTGGAAGGTGCGAGAACGCGTGCGGAGCAACAAACAGATACGGGTTGATTGAAACTTATGGCCAACCGCGACCTGCTTCGGTGCTTATTTTATCGCAAACGTGTATGTATGTATGTATGTATGTATGTATGTATGTATGTATGTATGTATGTATGTATGTATGTATGTATGTATGTATGTATGTATGTGTGTTGTTGTTGTTGTTGTTGTTGAGGGTGTAAACCGCTAGCTGGTTATGGCTTTAGAACACGAAGCGCCCGGTCACCCGACAAAGCGTTTCGTTTTCTGCAATGTAGCAACTGTTGATTGATTGATTGATTGATTGATTGATTGATTGATTGATTGATTGATTGATTGATTGATTGATTGATTGATTGATTGATTGATTGATTGATTGATTGACCCACCAACACAACTCATCTGCTACGGCGAAAGTACGCGTTCGTATTCGTCTATCCCAATTTCTACGATATTCAAGGATTTTCGGTATATACATACACATTTAACAGCTGTACTTCTCAAAACTGACAAGCCCGACTTTTAAATGCAGAAAACACTGTAGACTTCAGTGTAACGAATAACTGCAAAACGGTTTACCTACATAATGCTCACTTATTCGGACGGGAGTTGCTGCGTTACAGGGCTGCTTCTCCACGCTTCCTGCTTAACTGTCAGCACCTCGTCCGCCATCAGCATTGCGAATACTCGTTAAAATGGCGTGTACTTGTTCGGTCCAGGCACCAAAACGCAGTAGTCAGGCAGCAGACGCCGTCTTACTCCCGCTCTAAACCAGGAAGAGCTTTCAGAAACCACCTTGAACTTCTCAGTGCCACATTTCGCTTCCTCGACTGTAAAGGTGACAAACGACGTGGGGTGCTTGTACTTGTGAGAGCCTAGCGCGCAGCTGGCGGATGATTTGTAGTTGAAATTCCGCTAGGCCGCATAACCGCGAATGCGGAAGCCCTCGCGACCAAGGTGACGAACACACGTGATCCTGCAGTTATACACACACACACACACACCTTTCGCATAAGTGGTTATACAAGTGGTTAAGGTGAGCGAATAAGATGGCGGATCATGGAGACCTCCCATAGAGTCGGGAAAGGGTCTTTTTTCCAGAGGCAGCTACCACGCTTCTCCTCTTTGCTCGTTTGTCACTCGTACAAGCTGACACACGGAGTCGAGGGCGAAGCAAGCGGCGTGAAGTACGTCGCCCTTGAGATGAGCTGACCCATAGATGATTGATGGTTTTTTTTTTTTTCATTGCGTTAGTTTTGTAGTAAACGATGTGTTAGCGCATTGCCTATCTCCGCTCCTCGTTCCTGGAGGTGGACGAAGTTGGTGGATAGTTTTGCGTGTGTCTCACCAACGACCACCATGGAAGGTTACAGCGTTGGACTATAGACAGCCCGAAGGCGCAGGCGGCCAGAAGTAATCCGCAGTTCTCCTCCAAGGTGTGCCTCGTGACCACATTATAAGAAGAGGTTTTGGCGTGTGAAGGACACACAAACGTTCCGTATGGACACTGCAATGATTGCGTAGGTTTCCGTAAGACTAATATAGAGGATATGGCAAACTTATGACAAATATATGGAATGTATTGAGATTCCGCACGGAAACATCGAATTATTGCAATACGGAAAGGAACGTTTCAGTAGGACTAGGTGCACTCTGCATGCATTTTAACCAGCTGGAGTTCTTCAACGTGCACTTAATGCCAACGACAAGGTGCATTTGCATTTCGTCTTTGTAGAACTGCTGCCGACACGGCCGGGAATCGTACCCGCGTCCTTAAACTTACCAGCGTCACACCTTAACTGACTGATTGACTTCTGGAGTTTTACGTCCCAAAACCATGATTTTCGGAAATTTCGACCACCTGGGGTTCTTTAACGTGCACTAACATCGCACGATACACGGGCCTCAACATTTCGCCTCCGTCGAAATGCAGCCGCCGCGGCCGGGATTCGAACCCGTGGCCTTCGGATCAGTAGCCGAGTGCCATAACCAATAGACCACTGTGGCGGGGCCGCCTTAACTGCCAAGCTACCTCAACAACTCTCCTCTGTCACCAAATCTTAAAAATGAACTTGCGGAATTGTCACGTGACGCAGAAACTCGTAGCCTCAACATATTAAGGTAAAAAGGAAAGAAGCGCTGCACATACACTCAAACGACAAGGACTAAAGCAGCGGGTTGGAATCTCTTGCAATTGATTCCGGCAATTAATCGACGTCGAAGACAGTCAAGTTGGCAGCGCCCTTTAATGTGAGCTTGTTTCGTCGAGGCGTGAGCCAACAAGGCAAATGAACGCTCGTGATCACGTATACAACGCTTACGCAATCACATCCGGGCTCAGGATTGTCGGTATGTGCCTGTCGCGCGCGTGCCTCCATAACCTCCTCTCCCGCTAATTACGCTCAACATAGCGAGGACTGAGAGCGGAGCTCATAGCGATAGTCCGCCGCCGGTGGTGTAGTGGTTACGGTACTCGGCTGCCACCCAAAATACGCGGGTTCGATCCCGGCCGCGGCGGTCGCATTTTCGATGGAGGCGAAAATGCCAGAGGCCCGTGTACTGTGCGTTGTCAGTGCACGTTAAAGAACCCCAGGTGGTCTAAATTTCCGGAGCCTTCCACTACGGCTGTTCTCTCCTTTCTATCTCTTTCACTCCCTTTCCCCTACCCCCACGGACGCTTAGCCGTGCTCCCGACATGGGCTGCAGAAATTAGCGTCCTTTCCTAACCGAACCACAATCATCAGTCATCATAGCGATGAAGACGACGTGTTATAATAATTTCAGCCCCATGTTCCGGGTGTGCGATAGCGATGACGATATGTAGATTTTGCATAAAGTCTTTTACCGCACTTCCGACAGTGGTGTATACATAGTGGAATTAAATTTCTCTGTCGTGATTGGTCAATTTGCGCAAGCAGCTCATTAAAATTTGCTGCGGTCTGGAATTTCTGTCCATCACAAGTACAAACGTCTTCAATTTAGAGAATGTCAGTTTGAAATAAAGATTTCCTATGTTCGCTTAGGGCAATCCAATCTACGTGTTATATGTTGAGGCCCCTGTACTGCGCGATGTCAGTGCGCGTTAAATAACCCCAGGTGGTCGAAATTTCCGGAGCCCTCCACTACGGCGTCTCTCATAATAAAATCGTGGTTTCGGGACGTAAAACACCAGAAATCAATCAAATCAAACAATCTATCTGTTCATCTCTGTGGATCGTTTCGACGCCCACATACTGCGATCAAATAACCTTCATTAGTTATCCGGACACTTAACTGATAATTTTCTTTACTAAACTTACGCTTCTGTGCCATGCCTACCCTACATACAACTCTTAACTTGCCGCTGCCTCGTTTTAACGTTTTCGATTTCATTATGGAGGTTTTCGGCATAACACCCCTCGCTTCCGGTTGACCGCCTGTGTGCTGCTCAGGAAACGTAATGTTGCCAGCTGCTAGAGTCATAAAAAAAATATCTTTAAAAGAAAACCTCTAACCCCTAAACCGTGAGGCACGTTCAAGAGCAAACGGAGCTGTAGCGATAATTCGATGCGCAATCTCCTTACAAAATGAACGAAGAGCTCGAGGTCCAGGGTTCGACTGTTTCACCGAGTTGACCGAATTACGGAGCAAGTGTAATGCGAAGGCTTTCGTGCAACCTCGATTTCATCGCGCCCTGTGAGAACCGACGAAATTATTCAGGAGTCTCGACTTCTACACCACATCTCCTCGTGCCGCGTGAATAGATTTGGGACGTAAAATCTCATTGTGTCATATCCGGGTCGCACAGCCGTCTCTGTAACATGGTATTCGAGAGCGCACGATGGAGTGCGCATGCGTGTACTTCGTCGCGTGCACTTCGTAACTGGGTCTACAGAAACAACTATACATGTATGCGATATATAAGCTGTACAGACAGATGCTTATGCGGAAGCGAGGAAAAAAAAAAAGAACAGCATTGCTTTGCAAATGTAGGATTGGATCGGGGTTTCATGGACACAATGTTACAGTTACATACTACGATGACCCTCATTAGAAAGCACTTGAGCGACATTACTCAACAGTTAATTGGCAATAGCTGCTAGTGGTAGTATGCCAGTAAGCACGGCTAATTCAATCAGAGGTTTTCTTTATCAAACTCCATGATACCCTGATCTATCTATCTATCTATCTATCTATCTATCTATCTATCTATCTATCTATCTATCTATCTATCTATCTATCTATCTATCTATCTATCTATCTATCTACACACTATGTACGCGCTCTGCGTTAGGTTTAATTCCCTAAGCAATAAACGTCTAAATATGTGACATTACAGAGAGTGGGTAGGAGAGTCTTAACAAGACACAAATTACCAACTACAAAAGGTGAACTCACGCACTAACTTCTTATTATTAACGCCATTTATCTCTGAAAAATGTTTCGCAGATTTGTCACAGATTTCGGCGCACGAATGTTCATTTGTTGTGGTGACGCGAACTACATGTGGTTTGGGTGATAACATTTGAATGATAACTTTTGGAAAGGTGTCTTGAAATGTTAACATTGGCTTCCCATTGGGACGAAATTCCGCGCAGCATGCGTTGTTGTACAACTGGTACATTACAGGCGTGCGCTCTCCCTCTCTCTGTGTGTGTGTGCGTGTGTGTGTGGTGTGTGTGGTGTGTGTGTGTGTGTGTGTGTGTGTGTGTGTGTGTGTGTGTGTGTGTGTGTGTGTGTGTGTGTTTGCACGCGCTCTCATCCATTTGATATAACGCCATGAAGAGCGTGTCGAGGTTAGCTACACAGCTTTACGCTTCCGTGTTCCCTCTTTCAAGCCCGGTTTGTACGTCATGCCTATACTACACCTATACACACGATGTCCCAGTTGGTATGGAGGCCACCATTATAGCCCACGCCACACTGCACACTTCTCATCACGACCGTGCGAGTCCTGACAGAGATTTACGGCGCCGAATATGTATACTGCTACGTGCGCTTCCGCCCAGGCCTAACGACATCGTAACATCCCAGTGTACCGCCGTCATCACCCCTGCAAGACGTGACGCCTATCCCTTAGCGGAGGGCTACCTTGGCTGCGAGCGCCTGCGGCTTGTTGCGTAAACGGTACGCAACCTTGGCAGCACAGTGCCAGGACAGGCGAAGGAGGCGGCGTCTTCGCAATTCGCAACAAGCTGGCGACACCGAAACTGCCTCTCACCGCTCATTTCCAAGCAGGCCTCCGCGGAAGTGCCAAAATGACTCGACACAACTTTTCTTTGTTGTCTCCACTTCTATATGCTACAGGGGTGTGCCCAGTTTGCAGCTGTGCTCGGCGTGTTGGATAGTCTTCAATGGCAAACTTACGTGGAGTTGCGAAAATGGTCTCAGCAGCGCCGGTGACATTGATTCCAAAAACAAACATTGTTGCGCGGTCGGTTGTTTGCGCTCGAATATCACGCGGAACCCCAGTAACAGGGTTCTGACAACTTCTTGAGTGAGTGAGTGAGTGAGTGAGTGAGTGAGTGAGTGAGTGAGTGAGTGAGTGAGTGAGTGAGTGAGTGAGTGAGTGAGTGAGTGAGTGAGTGAGTGAGTGAGTGAGTGAGTGAGTGAGTGAGTGAGTGAAGATCTATCTATCTATCTATCTATCTATCTATCTATCTATCTGTCTGTCTGTCTGTCTGTCTGTCTGTCTGTCCTCACGTCACTCAATCTGGAACACAAATTCATGATATCATGCTTAAACGTGAGCTTGAGTTGAGATTTTTGTGCATTATCCTCCGAATCACAATGCACATGAATAAGTCAGGATTTCCCATAATGCGATTCGCGCTGGGGCTGTGGAGAACGAAAAGTGGCACACATTTTCGGTCGGTCAGAAAATTCTCGTAAAATCGAAGTTTCGGTAAACGCAGGCCTGCGGGCCGTATGCCTCCCAAAGGTCACCCTCGGGCAACGACGTATACCGCAAGGTGAATTGGAACGGCCTGGAGCGTTTCTTCCCGAACGTCGGGTTGTTAAAAAGACCGACCTCACAGAACCAGAGAGCGAAAATGCAATTCGTGCCCTTTCAGCTGTCAAATATACCACGTATATGACGTGTGACGCGCGGCTTCGACGTCTATGCAAGCATAAGGCGCACGCTCTGTCCCGAACTGTTGGCTGGAGGCGAGGCAGGGCGACCGCGATCCCGTTTGTTGCTCAACACCTCGTCACGCGTCGAACCGAGAACCAATGGCGGGGCCGGAGAAACCGATTCGACACGCCCTCGAAGCCGCCGGCGGAGGCGCGCGAGGCGTCCACTCGACACGTGACGAGTGCTTGAATGCGCATTGTAACAATGGTCTTAAGAACGCCGCCGACAGGGCTTGTATACAAGTGCGCCTCCTGCCTGCTGAATCCGTTTTATTTTTGTTATTCTTATGGCGCTGGTACTTAGCGACAGTATGTTCCTTGCTAAGCACGTCCGATTCATTTTCGGATGGGGTTTGTTACGAAAAATAAAGAGGGAGCATAAACTCATTCCAGAGACATCAAGTTTAGAGCTGCATGAGGCAGATGTGACATGAGAGCATAAGATTAGCACAGAAAGGGGTCATTTAATCACAGGGGTGATCAATGAAACTTAATCAAATGAAGGTAGGTGACACCACATCGGCTATGTATGAGAAACGTGTAAGAAAGAAAGAAAACAACAAAGAAAGAAAGAAGGAAGGGAGGAAGGAAGGAAGGAAGGAAGGAAGGAAGGAAGGAAGGAAGGAAGGAAGGAAGGAAGGAAGGAATCGTACTTGGCTGAAACCCGCCCCGTATGTGTTGGTGTAAGCCAGTCCACTTAAACCGCACACCAGTCAACCAAAACTACTCCACCTTAGTCAACCAAAGCTGCACCAAACGTTAAGGCATATATCGCCACTCAAGACGCTTATGTCAGCGTGACGGTCGCATTTCCAACGCAGCGCTTACGCCCAAAACTGTTGGTTCTGCTCGCGTGTTTAAAACAAGTGTGAACTATTCACGGCAATTGCACCCTGCTCTAAGTAATCTGTTATAGCTGTCCCAATAACCTCAACAGCGGAAAATGACAAATCTGCAAGAACACGTTGAGTTGTGTTAGAGGGACGCTAAAGAGCAAAGCGTTTTTTTTTTCCTTATCAGTAAATCACTTTTCCACAATACCAAAAGCACTCGGTAAGCGAAAAAACGCGCAGGAAGCTAATGCAGGTGGCGACGCCGCCTTGAAGTTCCCGCACTAACTCGCCGTGACGTCAGCGATTTGGAAGGAGGCTCCTGCTAAGACTCACGTAATTATTAACCGGTAAAAATTAATTGCATTGCGTTCTTAGGTGGCCAGAGAATTAAAGTACCGAGTTTCACGAAATTCCATTGAGCCTATATGACCAAAATACGAAAAATCAATTTGGAATTTGTGACGGCATGCTTGCGTTGAGGTGCCGAGGTTTCGGCGCGGAATTCAAAAGATCGCCAACTTTGACCTTCATCTCCTCTTCTCATTTCGAACCTATGATGGCGAAATAAGCGACAGTAGAATTCTTAAAGAACGATCTATCACTCTAAATTGACTTACTGTTTCACTTCAGTGCTCTGTAAACCACAAATGGTAAACGATTCAGAGTACATCCATAGAGTAGCCCCGCCACGGTGGTTGGCTATGGCACTCGGCTGCTGATCCGAGGGTCGCGGGATCGAATGCCGGCTGCGGCGGCTGCATTTAGATGGGGGCGAAATGTTGAGGCCCGTGTGCCGTGCGATGTCAGTGCACGTTAAAGAACCCCAGGTGGTCGAAATTTCCGGAGCCCTCCACTACGGCGTCTCTCATAATCAGAGCTGGTTTTGGGACGTTAAACCCCACATAACAATCCATAGAGTAACACAGTAAGCGTGATATGCTATGCTACTCTATGGTACAACCTACTCCCCTATGAGAGAACTCCGTAGAGCCAAGACCTATTCAATGGCCAAGAAACGAATTGGAATGAACGTTGCAGCTTTTTATTTCACCTAGTAGCGACCAACATAGGCAGGGGATCAGCTGTCATAGCCCTCTATACAACCCAAGTGGATCTCGTGACATCGCGCCTTCTCTATTCTATAAGTTTCGAAACTCTTCTGGTAGGCCTCAGTCGCATGTTTACCCTTCGCACAGGCCGTCCGGCGATAAGCATTGCTAAGTTCAAGGGCGTCGATAAACGATCAAGATAATGCCTTTTTCAAGTGCAATAAAACATGGACTATAGCTATAGCTTCGTTCACATTGCAAAGCGTTCTATCCCCTGCTAATGAACTCACTCTGGAAGACCTCCGCAGCCAGTATTCAGCGGAGAACGTTTCCTAACCTATTTTTAACATGTGCCATTGTCCTTTTTCTCACTATCATCATCATCATCCTAGCTCATGTCCTATCGCAGCGATCTCCGCGTTGACATGTCCTGCACGAGCTGACTCTATTTTACGCCTGCAATTTCTTAAAACTTCATCTCGCCATCATTTTTAATTTCATATCTGCGCTTTCCTCCTCTTCGTGTCCATTGCGTCGTTCTAAATGACCGTCGGCTATCTGTCCTTCTCATTACGTGACCTTCCAGCAGGTCCATCTTTCCCTCTGAACGTGGACCGGAATATCGGCTGCTCCTGTCTGTTCTCTGATAAATTCTACTGTCTTCATATCTCTTAATGTTAAGTGTCTATCTTTTTTTTTATTCCATCGCCAATTGTGGGTCCTGGACTTCCCCTGGAGTGCCTTTGCTGATCTCTACCTTTCCGCCCCTTAAGTTAATACGGACAAAATACTAGTTATATCTTTCGCTTCAAGGACAGCGTAGATGCGCTTTTAGGCTTTAATGCAGCCTCACGCCCTAACTATCCAAGTCGAGTATGAAGCCATCTATCCGAACTTGCCGGTAAGTGGAGGAGAGACACAAAGACGCCTTCACAGTCCGTCCTTCCCTGCAGCTCCTGTGTTGTTTTGTGCTGCAGGTTAGACGCAGTATTTTTGTCGGCCAATAGATAAGGTTGATCAACGATTGCCTAATAGTGAAAGTAATGAACGGAGCAGTATCACCCATCACCGGTCTAAGAATTTATATGCGGACCGCGACAATTAGCTAGATAGACTCGTCTCCACCCGTTATCTCGCGGTCTCCCCGACGACGTCTTCTTAGTCGCGTTATCTCTCGCGAAATAAATAGCCCGCTCCAACGAGGTGATAACACGTATTGCCCTCTTGGCTGTTCGCTTGCACTGTAATGGGGCTCGCAGCAAAGCTTGTACAAACAAAGGGATGACCTCTGCGAAACAAACAAACAAATAAACAAACGGTGATATAGTATATTTCGACAGGACGACCAATATATTGTGTCGCGTGTACACCACACCCATCTCTTCAGTAGCTTTCCTTTTATTTGCTTCTTCATTTCGGATATTTGTAAATCGGTGTACTCGTATCGATCAGTGCCATGGTCCTGCGAAAAGAAACTGCGTGGCTAATGCGTTGCTGTGATAAGTCCCGCCATGGCGTTATCAGTCACGCGGTCCTACTGAGGGTACAAGAATCTGTCCCCTGCCCGCGAAGCACTCTAATAAGTGCTTTCTCAGTTTCTCTATATCTCTCCTCTTATCTTTTTTTCTTCGGGGAGAGGAGGTCGTGCTTGCCGTTGTCGGAGAATGTTGGCAAAGAGTAGAAAGTCGAAGGAGAGCGGGGAGGGGATAGTTGAGCATCACCTCTCTCGTCGCTTCTCCTATTTTCCGTCCAAACGTTGGTCAAATGCAAGCAAGCAGCAGCACACGTAAACGAAAACGAAATCTGTCACGCCATTTTTTTTCCTCGCACCAGTTCTACATAGTTTCTCTAATTCAAAAAAAAAAAAAAAAAGAAGGAAGAAGAAGAAAGGTACAGGTTCCATCTAAAGAGGCCTTTCACAGTATAGTATATTAGTGCTCTCGATTTCGAATGAAAAAAAAAGGAAAGCTAAGAAAAGCCAACAATTAAAAAAAAAAAAAAGCACGCACCATGCCGACTCTATATGATGAACTCCGTATCACACTCCGACGACCTTTCTTCGAGTTCGCCTACGCTTTAATGTCTACCACACGCCCACAGAAAACCTCGTTTTCTTTCGTCTTTACTTGCACAGTTTTCTTTTTTTTTTTTTCGCATCGTTCTCAGCACCCTCTATGCACCTCCCTACGTGACGATGTTGAAAGTGATGTCGGGCGCATAGGAGGAAGGAATGCATTAAAGAAAGATGAATAGGGCGTAGGAAAGAGAGAAGGGGGGGGGGGCGGTGAAACGATTCCTCCCTTGGAATTCGAAGAAAGAAAAAAAAATCGTGTGTTCGTCGCATCCACGCTTCGTGCAACACACTTCCGTCGCATGTACAAGCTTGAAGTTCGTCACCTCGTCGAGAAAAGTTCGTGGAGGAAAAGGTTCTTGTTGCGAAGGGTTCGCTGAACCTGACCCCCCCACCTCCAGTTTCCCTCCAGCTTATCCATCCGGTGCATGAGCTAAAAAAAAGCTCGTTAAATAAAGTTTTTTTTTTTTTTCACTCGTTCATTCCCCTCCCTTGCCATTTCGAGGAGGAGGAACGCTTCGACGCAACTCGCCATTAGGACCTATGCATTATTATATTTATTATATCCGTTTTTTCTTAATAAAGTTCCATCGAAATCTAATACGACTCATTTCCATAAGTTTCACTACATATTGGCTAGTTTCGTTCTGTTTAGTTTGCATAAGTTTCGCGACATATACTTGTTATGTTTTCTTTCGTTTAGCCATTCGGTTGTGCGCATTCTTTTTTATTCAAGCGAAGCTTGCGTTGATTGACTCGTGACGGCGTCGGTGTTGGGCGTCGTACGAGAAAAACGATCATCATATCATCATCATCATCGTAAAAGCGGTGCGCGTGCGTTTCCTTATCCTCTGTGACTTCGGGAAATAAGATAGTGAAAATAAGATAAGACGGACTGAAACTAAACAATTGCTGGTCGGGCTGCGGTCTCTAAACAGCGACCTCTGGTTTGCGATAACACCACGCTAACCGATTTAGTTACTGTCGGTTCATCATACGCGCGTTTTAAAGCGGTGTTTTATATGCATGAAAACGCGGACGCCCGTAACAAGTGCACACTCGGCAAACAAAGATTATGTCGACATATCTGAGTCACATGCTACCCATGGGCTTATACAAATGAAATGAATGAGAAAGAAAGAAAGAAAGAAAGAAAGAAAGAAAGAAAGAAAGAAAGAAAGAAAGAAAGAAAGAAAGAAAGAAAGAAAGAAAGAAAGAAAGAAAGAAAGAAAGAAAGAAAGAAAGAAAGGTCTGTCTTTATTGACCATAGTTTTTTTGTGGTGTTTTATTGCAATGTATAATGTATGATTTTGTACGTATCTTTATTTTTTGTGATTTTAACCTTATATGATTCGCGTAAACAAATGTTATTTTTCCTGTGCCTTCCCCGCTATAATCTCTGAAGAGATTGGCAGTATTGTTAAATAAATAAATAAATAAATAAAATAGCGACACATACCGCTCTTTCAACTGCAGCTCAATTCCCACGAGATCAGTGTGGCGATGCGTGAAATTACTGGGCCGTAGACTCGCAATCGACACTGCTTGCGCAACGTCATAAATGCCTTTATTTTTCTTTCCTTTCTCCGCGGTCAGATGATTATTTGGTTGTGTCATCGCGGGCGTCCGTGTGTTTCGTCACCGTTCATCGAAAGCGTTCGATTGCGTGCGGATCGAATTATATCGGTCGAATGCGCGAGCCCGCCTTTCGCCGGGTCGCGGGACGGAAGCGTTGGACGCGGTTATTTCGTTATTGAAAAAAAAAAAAATTAGGTTTGGAGGGAGTGCGTCCCGTGGATTTTGCGCAACAGACAACTTCACCCCGAGTGCTCATTGATTTCTGTGGCACTACTTCTCAAAACCGAGATATGAGAGACGCCTCAGGGGAAGGCTCTGGAAATTTCGACTACCTGGATTCTTTAACGTGCACTGACATCGCACAACACACGGGCCTCAACATTTCGTCTACATCAAAATGCAACTTCCGCGGCCGGGATTCGATCCCGCGACCTTCTGATCAGCAGAAGAGTGCCACACTCACAAGACCACCATGAGGGGGCCTCTCCTGAATGCTGCATGTGGCGTAGGTTTAGTTGTCAACCAGGTAGTGGGGGAGTATTTTCGGGGATTGATTGATTGGTTCAGTCAATCAATATATTCATTTTTTTTTATATTTATTTTGTATTTATTGCATTTTTGTATTCATACATTTATTTTTCTCTATAGCTCAGTACTCAACTACTGCTGTTAAAAAACGGGCCCCTGAACAGCCCTTCAATGGGCTCTGGGGTCCTACACGTATAATAACAACCGGTCAATACATGTGTACTAAACAATAAAATTGATTGATTGATTGATTGATTGATTGATTGATTGATTGATTGATTGATTGATTGATCTGCTTAGTGTCAATTTCTTATTTAAATTTGTTGCGTGCATTGATATGCTCCTCCTTTTTCGTACGATCGTTAGCCACTCCACCATTCACTCGTTCGCACTGCGCTAGATCTCCAAGCAATTGTAACGGTTGTGGGTCACCGTGTCAATCAACAACGAAACGCAGCAAGACAACGGCGAGCGGCACCACTCAAGGATCGAGGACTATGGTTGACGCCGTCATTTCTACGACAGGCCGGACCAGGTATCTCGAGTTCGGCCGGCTGCGTTTCTTTCTCTTCGATGAATCGGAATGACTGCTCAAAGTGTGATGGCGTCCAAGAAACAGTCTGTGCGAGAGAGAGCTTGCGGTTTGATCGCCGCCGAGCGATTTCGAGCGAGCTGCTGTCGCCCAGAACTTGCGGTCCTCCGCTTGTGAGGTCAGAGGTCAAACGTCATTTAGGCGTGTGTGTTTGCACACGCACACACTCCTCCCTGTTTCTTTGTCCCCCCCCCCCCACTTTTTCTTTTTTTTCGACGCTTCGGTTTCCCGGGCAGCGCGAGCGATTTCGGACAGCTAATCGTTCACCACGCGGTCACCGCCTCCATCGTAATAGGGACTGGAGCGGTGAACTGGCATGGTGATCGACGTATGATGGCACAAAAAAAAAAAAAAGAAAGAAAGAAAGAGAAAGAAAGAAAGAAAGATTCACGTGAACTACGCGAGCTCCTCGCAGGGCCTTTGTGTTCGCGGCCTTCTCGCATTAAGCGTCAATTTGGTTGCGCACCTACCGTGACTTATAGCTGTTGCGATGGTGCACTTATATATAAGGACAAGAGTTCGACTCCCTGCCATGGGGCGTGTCCCATACAGAAAAATGGATGCCAAAAAAAAAAAAAGGCAGACCTGGCCGAGGGCGGCAAGATGTTAGGGAGCCAGATCAAAACGTTTGTGGCCATAACGGGGCTGCAAATTGCTGCAGGACCGCGGTTTTAATTGAGAACTATGGGAGAGGTCATTGCCCTGTTGTCGGCGTGGGCAATGGTGGTGATTATGATTATTACGATTATGATGACGGCACTGGTGGTGGCGTTGATAAGCATAAAACGCCGATAACGTAAATTTAGGTTGCGCGTTGAGGAAACCCAGGTGGGGAAAATAAAATCCGCATCCCTTCACCATAGGGCCCGCATCATTATCACACACCGTGGTTTTCACGTGTAAAACACCAGAATGTAGTCTTAATTTAACTTATCATGCTGCGTCAATGGAGTTATCTGCCGTACGGTACATATAGGACTGCTAAAAGGGTTCTTGTCGGCCCCGCCACGGTATAGTCTATAGTGGTTATGGCGCTCGGCTGCTGATCCGAAGGTAGCGGGATCGAATCCCGGCCGCGGCGGCTGCATTTCGATGGAGGCGAAATGTTGAGGCCCGTGTGCTGTGCGATGTCAGTACGTTAAAGAACCCCAGGTGGTCGAAATTTCTGGAGACCTCTACTACGGCGTCTCTCATAAGCAGAGCTGGTTTTGGGACGTTAAACCCCACATAACAACAGCAAACAACACAAAATTTTCCCTCATTAACCCTGACAGAAAACTGCGCACGCGGCCAAATAATTGTTTCCATCTTTTTAAAGATATATGTTACCGAATAAATCGTTCAGAACGAGGTGTCAGTGTTGTCAGTGAAGCTTGAAATGGTTCCAGTTGCAGTTCGCGCAACTGGTCGTGGTTACATTTGGTGCCCAGTTCGCTTGCAACTGGAACCAGCTGCTTTCCAGTTGGTTTGTAACTGGGACCAGCTGCTCTGTTACCCCAGACCGGTTGACTTGTAACTGGGACCCATAGAGCCAGACCACTCGAAACCAGTTGGATTCCGAGTTACACATTTTCACTTGCACGCGAGCACGTTCCTCTGGTTAGGAACAGCGCACGTCATATATGCCGAAAAACGCGGTACAAGCAACCCGAGGAGCAGTGCCCCCAAAGGAATCATTACGTGAGGCCCGCGAGAGAGTGCCATCAAACACCGCAAAGCGCGGCGCTTCGCTTTTTTACACATCATTGTCTCGCTTTCGCACGGCCTAACGCACCCCCCCCCCCTCCCTTTTGCTCTCTTTTTCATGTAATTGTTCGAAGCTTTCAATTTCTTTGTGCGCTATCCTTTCTTCGCGGCCTCTCACTCACTCGGGTAATCGTCTTGCGTTTGACAAAACTTTCGCGCCATGCTCGAAACTCAAAGGTCTTTCAGGTTTTAAGCTCAATCGCTCCGTGAAGGTCCATCTAAGCACGTGCGCATGCGCGCATATAGTCCATTGAGTATCGCTCCAATGCCTCAGACGCTGCTACGGGCGCGCGAACGGTTCTTGCGTCGCTTTAACGTTTCTGCGTCGTCACTCTGCGTCGGGTGACAGCGAAGGAACGGAATGTAGCGGTCGATGCAGGAGAAAGAAAGAAAGAAAGAAAGAAAGAAAGAAAGAAAGAAAGAAAGAAAGAAAGAAAGAAAGAAAGAAAGAAAGAAAGAAAGAAAGAAAGAAGTCTCAGTATATAGAACAGAAAGAGAGATCAGTGCCGGCGACTCGAGGATTCTCGGCTATGTAGGCACGGACTTTCCCCGACGACCTATGAGGTATTGCGAAATTCTTACGTCGCCAAGGTTGCAGCGTAGCCGCCTAGGAATCGTAACCGTGCTGCATCAGTGACTGCAGAGGACGTGCTCTGAATGGTGGTCACATATACTGCGACAAAAGGCACCTCGCCCGCCCTTTTGTGTATATACATTTATTAATCTATTCTAGCAGAGTTACGCAGATTATAGAAGAGTTCGACAGACTAGCGATACAGACTGGCGCGCGGATATGACCGAAGGTTAGGGGTCGAACCATGGACCAGCGAGGCGGCGCCAAGCAAGCACATTAGCTCGTCAATGGTTGCCGTTCGCAGTGAATATTGTAAATGAACTTTTTGCATCAGCAGCAGCGGTGGGCGGTGCTTATATAACGTTAGCAGCTCTCGTGGTTTGGGTCAACCGCTCTCATATAGCTATGTAACAAGTAATACGTATACGACTACGACCACTCAGCGTGGTCTTGTCCAGCTTTGCTCTACCCTGCAGGAATACCCCGTGACAGTCACGTCACGTGACAACAATCTTGATGCTTAGTCATAGAAAAAAATTAAAGAATAGGATAATGGGCCCTGGTCACACGGTAGGCAAGCGGTAGAATAATGCACCGGTCAAGAGCCACTAAAAGTTACCGCGTCCAAACAACCACGAGCGGTTACCCGAGAGTCACTGCGCACTGACGTCAGATGTGTTTGGCCTGCCGAGGCTAGCGGAATCACGTGACTCAGCCTCCTAGTTTTTTCCTTTTCTTCTTCTCCTGCATGGCTGACAGCTTCATGACACCGATTCGCACAATATGGGGAATCCGCCAGACGTGTTATCTTTTTTTTTTTAACCGCGCGCACCACATCAGTTATCACTGCGAATGACCGCAATCAAGAGGCAGCATTTTGTCGAAGAAAGAACATATACGTTTTCAGTCGATTCACACTGCTACGCACGAAACAATCCACCCGTATATATTTAGGTCAAGGACCGTGGGACATTTTTGTTTCAAGGTGACGGCGCATTAGCAACGCCACAAATATGAATCGCAGTCACGTTTATCGGTAGTCCTTTCTTCAATTTTCCCGTTTTGCTTTGGAGATTATTGAAAAGGACATTGCTGAATGATGGAATTTTCCCGGATGGCCTGTGTCGTCCGGCCTCCTGGAGTCATTAACAAGTCGTTTCTTCTTTTTTTCTTCTATTTTTCTTTTATTTATTATCACTCTCATAATGCACGTGGAGATTCCTTGACCCACGATGTGCCTTACGCGTCGACGAGGAATAAAAAGGAATCGTAAAAGAAAAAAAAAAGAAACAAAGAACAAGATCGGTAAAGTGGGGACGTTATGCGTGTCACGGACTTCTCTCCGCCATTGTTGCCGAACAGTCTCATCAGAAGACCACGTGACTCCGCTCACGTTCTGTCCATCTTCGTTTCCGTTTATGCGCCGAGCTCGCCGTCGCGTTTCTTCTTCTGTAACTTATTATTTTTACGACAATGTGAGATTTGGCTGTGACGTCACCTCTCCCTCCCCTTTTTCGCACTTTCTCAAGGCTAAGCCAAAATGAAGGGTCACCGTCTCTCTCCGTAGGATGCTGTGATTACGTGAGGCTTTTTATACTCTGCGGTGATACGACTATTCATCTACGCTTCTGGAACACAGTGGGTATATATAGCACATGCCCTTGTACGTTCAACGTGCTTGTGATTGTGGATTTCCTTGCAGAGTTACTTAACGCGAAAACATTGTGTGGCTTATGAGCCGAGAAATCCGGTATATGGCGCCGAGGCGCGAACACAAACGGTATACCTGTAGTCGCGTGACGAAACGACGACATCACGTGATGGCGTCATCATGTAAAGTTACGTAGTGAAGCCATCACGACGTCACTCATGACAGCGGAAATGACATCGCTGATGTCATGTTTCTTTCTCTGTGAGTGGAAGTAGCGATGTGCGTGTATTCGACTGTTTCGAATGTTCATCGAGTACGTATCAGCGATTATCACTACCATTACTCTAAAGCAGGGGTAGTGAAAATCGCTACCATTACTGAATCGCTGGTGATATCACCACCATTATACTCTAAAATAAGTTACCGCATTCTGGTAACACCGTAGGTAACACTCTCCCCCCCCCCTCCCTCTTTTTAATACGAAATTCAGGATAAACCTGTGCTCTGCGATGTCACGGTCAACGCGGCGTCACGCGTACCTGTTAGCCATCGTGAACAAATGTTATAACCTTACGAAATAACGGCCGGCGAAAGTGAAGACGACGCAACGCGTCGTGATGCGCTGCGCCGTGCGCTTCCGGTTTGCCGCGAACTAAACAGACCGGTCGTGTTATAGGTGAGAGTCTGTGGCGTTCGTGCTGTCAACCATACACGCCTGCGAGGTCGCGGGGTTCTATCCCAGGCCACGCCGGCCTCTCCCGAAAGCGCACAGTATAGGAAATTGGTGTGTGACTCGATCGTGCTATTGACCCAAAGGTCGCGGGTTCGATACCGGCCGCCACTGTCGCATTTTCGACGGGGACGACAGAATGCTATAGAGGCCCGTGAATAGTGTGCGTTAGCAGTGTACGTTAAAGGGACAGTGAAGAGCAAAATGATTTCTCTGCTATCAGTAAATCAGTAAAATCAGCAAAATTTCACAATCATCAAAAGCACCACAGCGAGAACACGCTTGGTAAGCCAGAGAACGTGAAAAAAAAAAATTAAGATGCTCGTCCTGCAGCGGACTTAACAATAGACTACTGCTGCTGCTGCTGCTGCTGATGATGATGATGATGAAAGGGGCTCTGCAACACGTTTTGAGCATATAGGAAACGGCGCTTATCAGTCGTGGAGGCCTCTGTGAACACGCGAGTCAAATATTATTTCACTGCACGCACCAGGGCTTCGAACACAGCTGGAAAGCGCCATCTCTCCTTTCAGAAAATGACGTCACTGAGGACCCAGACTATACGTTGCTCGAGACAGAAATATCATAGGATTATTGCGCGATCGCGGAGAAATAATTTTGCTACGCTATACCTGCTTGTTTTGAGTTCAACAAATAGATAAAAATGCGCGCACCTCTCTCAAAGAGCAACAACAAAATAGAAAGAAAAAGAAAGAAAGGAAGAAAGAAATAATCAAGTGAAGCGGTCGGTGCCTGTTATTTGTTTAAAGAAGAGCAGGCGGTTTGGCAGCTGTGTCTCAAACCAAATTGCAAATTCCTTGGTGCGTGAAGTTCAACAATGATTTGCTCGCGGGTTCACAGCAGTCTCTACGAATGATTCGCACCGTTTTCAAAAGACTATGTTCAGAAAATGTTTCAAGGACGTACTCCTGTAAATCCGAGGTTCAAACATGAAATAACCTTCGAGCGTAAAGGACAGACACATAGAAATAGTGGTGGGGGGGCAGTGTCAGTCCTTTTAGGAGGCTTCGTTGCACGCAACAAAGATAAAGAAAAGAATTCCCCACGGAACGCAATGTCCTCTTCGCAATGTCCGGCGAAGGCCACGGTCCAAGAGTGTATACACCCTAAAGCGCTCTAATATAGATATTTCAATGCCTTCGGGCGTGCCTTACGACCAACGGACTCCGTTGTGTGGGAAGGTCGGCAGGTGAAGACGGGGAGAGCCCCCTCCGTTTCTGCCTCCTCCGCACGCCGCTACGCGGCGCGGACGTCCGCGCGAAGAATAGCGGTGGGCGTCGCCGTAATGCGCGCGCGCGCCGCGAGCATCGTCGCCTTTGGCCAACTTCCGCATATCGCCACGGCCTCCCCGGCGTACCGCGCTTTACGCAGTACAACACGCCCCGCTACATGTCGCTCTACAGGGTGGCAGCGGTGGCGGGAAATGCACCGCCAGGTCATGAAACAGGGACGCGTTGCTTTAATAATAATAATAATAATAATAATAATAATAATAATAATAATAATAATAATAATAATAATAATAATAATAACACGGTACAGGAAGGGAACACTATTTTCTGCAGCCGTACTCGGGAGCGTGGTTCAGCGTCCGTGGCGGTGGAGAAAGGGAGTGAAAGAGTAAGAGGGAGAAGACCACCGTAGTGGAGGACTGGGAATTTTGACCACCTATACTCCGTTTTATGCATCAGGTGCAACGCTGTGAAGGCTACGCAAGTATTGTCTGTAAAGAAAAAAAAGAAGGAGAGGTGTATCACTCCTACAAACAAACGGCAAACATAAAATACAAACTCGCATATCTCGATTGTTTCCCCAGCAATACGAGCGTGTTTTGTCAAGCTGATGAGAGATGCATAATGACGCAAGGCTCCCCGGCGAGCAATTTATTGTTTCTCGCTCACCGTAAGCAACGCACTTCTATTTGGTCGCGGAAGTACGCAGCGTAAACACAAGCACTAGCCTTGACAACGTTGCATCTGATGTATATGAAACGGAATACAGGGTTTTTAACGTGCACCGATAAGGCACTAATACATGGGCCTATAGCATTTTCGAGGCCGTGATCTAACTCGCACTTTTCGGCTCACTACTCATGCACCATAACTACACCACAGGGCGGCCCTCAGATATAATCAAGCGACGTCTTGCGTATAACGGCCGCGATATGACGTTGTGACGACAGCAGGCGACGAACGCGGCGCGGAAGTTATATATGCCTCTAAAAATTTACTCCCACAGCTACCTGCGAAAGCTCCTCGGTGGGTGTAAACACGCTCCCATAGCTATCTGAAAAACTTCCTAGTTGGGCGTTAACGTGTACTTCTTTCAATCCATCCAAAAGCTCCGTTCTATAGGGGAGCAAACCTGTACACTCCACCTGACTGGAGTATATTAAGCTCTCATTGGGGAATACGCCTGAGAACAAGTCGAAGTAAGGAGTAATCTAGAAATTACTCCCTTGAAGTAATCCATTACATTACTAAACTGCCAGCCCACAAAAGTAATTTATTGCATTACTCATTCATGCATTACTCATTCATGTATTGATTCATGTATCTTTCTGGAAAATAAAATTCAATTCAATTAGAGCAAACATAATTTAATTGCAGAGGTTTCGTTGCTACAACTCAATTACTGCCAAGTCTGAGTATTATTACCCAAGGGAGAACCCTTACAGACTGGAAGACACGGTAGTACGCGTTCTCCCCGGCCCACCCCCCACACCTTTCGCAACCACTGCCCCGTCGCCGGGCGCGAGCCGTCATCTTCGCTTTCGGTCAGCGACGGGTCAGTCTGACCCGGCCGCGAAGACGGCGGCCCGTCATGGCGTGGCAGCCGGCGCGCGATCGAGAGACCCCCGCTGGGCGGACGTGAAAATAGAGTGCGAGCACACGATCGGGAGAACAGCCGGGTACCCGGGGGAAACACCCGCCCCATTCCTACAAGGCGTGCGATGACGTACGGAGAGACGGATAGGCATACAAGCTGATACATGGACGCCGCTTGATCGGGTTGTCGGGTGGCTTCCTTGCCGTTACCGATTCACGGGTGACAGAAGTTACCCGGACGTCGGTGACACGCGCGTAGCGAGGAAATAAAGTAGTACCGTCGGACATCACGTCGCGCAGTTAGTCCTTGGTAGGCGACAGAGAGAGAGAGGGAAAGAGAGAGTGAAAATAAAGTAAACTACCCACGACTACGATAGTTCGTAATGCATAGCCCGAGTTTCGAGTTAGAGCCTACTCTGCCGTCTCGTTGCCGTCCTAGTGTTAATTTCTTCGTTCTGCTGAAGACGTGCTCTATGAAGAGTCACTCGGGTTAGCCCGGCCTCTAAGGGCATACACTGGGTAACTGATGGCAGATACGCAACAGATGCTAAAATGCTTCGTGAAGCAGTTCGCGAACCGATTCTAGCCTGCGAGAAGGTTTTGATGCTGAAGATTCTTAGCTCCATGGGCTCTTTCCATGTCACCCCGCCACGGTGGTCTAGTGGCTATGGTACCCGGCTGCTGATCCGAGGGTCGCGGGATCGAATCTCGGCCGCGGCGGCTGCATTTCGATGGAGGCGAAATGTTGAGGCCCGTGTACACTGTCCGATGTCAGTGCACGTTGAAGAACCACAGGTGGTCAAAATTTCTGGAGCCCTCCACTACGGCGTCTTTCATAATCTTAGCTGGTTTTGGGACGCAAAACCCCAGAAATCAATCAATCCTTCCATGCCAGCTAAATAAGCCTCAGACAAACATGGCATGCGTCTGTTGTACAATTTGCATTGTACTTGCACAGTACAATGCAATTCGCCGTTCGCCTCGACTTTCTTTTTCCTTCACCGTGTTGACAAAACATTTTTGTGCTCAATTGTGCTTTATGCCTTTCCACTATTTTTTTTTCTTGTGGTACTACACGGACCAAACACTGAGCCCGTCAATAGTGCCTTTCTTCTCGGTAATTTAAAGAGATACAAATTTAGACACTGGAGCTGTCAAAAGGAACGGACGGGACACAGCAGCCATTTTTTTCTTTTTTACCTTAAGAACGCACAGTTGTTTCTGCAATTTTGGTCTCGCATATTGCCGCGATAACTTGTGAACTTATATCGCTTTACTTGCTCGCTTGTGTCACTTGAGTTGTCCGTACCTGTGCTGCATCACACCACCTGATGCGTGAACTTATCTTTATGATGAGTTTCCTCAAAAACGTGTCACCTTTAAACTAGGCGTACCCGAGAGCGCTGACACAGTTCTTCGTCAAGAGCCTGGAGCTTCACATGTTTTTGGAGCGCCGGTCAGCCCAGGACAATAAACGTTTGTTGCGGCTTGCTTCCGATCCTCTCGTGCACGTACCTTCATTGTCACGGCTGCGTGATAATATGGTCCCCTCGTGTTGTCACACGTCCTTTGAAGATGGCGCAGAAACCGCCGAGCTTGCTTCTTTGCTGCAGTCCTTGCTTTAATTGTGCGCGCATATGTTTGTGACGCAGGCTGGTTCGCCATAATCTCGGAGGACGGCCACACGGCCGGCTACTTCAGCTGCCTGGAACAGGTGGCCATGGCGCAGGTGTCTCACTTCCTGGCCAGGGAGCCTCTGCAAGGTTACCGGCTGCTGGGTCACAGCCACGAGACCGGAAGAGCCGAGTACACTCGTACCGTGGTGCGTATCGAACGCTTTGTCGTGCCACTTTTAACAGCGAAGCTGCTTAAGCTATAGCCGTAATTTGCAGTGCATCATATACCACATGACATTGGCGTTACGTGATTTTGGCTCAAACCTGTCACGTGACATTTCGTTACGTGATTTGGGCAAGAAAATATCGCGTGACATTTCGTTACGTGGTTTTGGCGGAAACATGTCCCGTGACAATGCGTTACGTGAATTTGGCCGGAACATGTCACGTGATCACCCAAACTCACGTAACGCACTGTCACGTGACATGTTCCCGCCAAAACATCACATGACTATTAAGCAACCTGTTAGTGTAAACTATCTGCGAGCTTCCCAGTGACCTGGCCTTGCGCGACGTAGCGGAACTTGCGTACTACTTTTTTTCTGTCACGCCTCTCTAAACGCTGTCCATTCTCTCGCAGGTTCTGCCCGGACAGGTGCTGGGATTCCTCGGGGTGTACGAGGACGTGAACATCCGGGCCACGTGCGTGGGCATGCTGCGTCCGGCGCCCGCCGAGTGCCGCTACGCCAAGTGCTGCCACGCGGCCACGGGCGACGTGGTCTTCGTGCCGCTCGCCTCCCGCGGCAAGTTCTACTCGGTGGCGAGACGCTCGTCGCGTTCGCCCAACCACGTGTTCCCGCTGGCCCAGCTGCTACGCTTCGCCAGGGTGCCGCTCACCGTGCGCCTCGTCTGCGGTCCGCTGCTGCGCACGCCCACCGGCTTCACCGGAATCCTCAGGCTAGAGCACGTGCAGGTGCGTCGCTTACTTAAGGGTCACATAAGGCCCACTTCACGAATAAGAGGCCTATTCTCGGTCAGTCCCGCACGCCGCTCCGCACGCGTGCGGAGAGCGTGCGGAACGGTGAAAACGGCTGTTAAACGGCTCGAATCGCGAATTATTGAAGTCGGCGCAGTCACGCAAGCTCCACCAAATCCGATATTTCGCGATTCGTTCCCTTGGACAGCGGTTTTCACCTTTCCGCACTCCGTTCCGCACGCGTGCGGAGGGCGTGCGGAAGGGTGAAAACTGCTGTCGAAGGGTACGGATCGCAAAATATCGAATTTGCCTCGCATATTGTTTAATTTGTGTGATCACATTAGCGTTACTTCCGTTTCTTTGTGCTGCTTTGTTTCTTTAAACTGTATGTCACACATTCACTTCTGCAATGGTTCATAAACTGGAGGTACGCAAAATAAACTGCCTATTCAGGCGAAGGAAAGAGCATCAAAACGCGCAGAACCGCTGCAGCTTCCCAGGCGCCTGTAAGCGCGCTTCGCCGACAGCTTCCTGCGCGTGCGGTGAAGACGACCTGCTGGCGCAAACTAATCCCCGCGTGCCGTTGCAGGTCTTTCATACATGCTGCTGCCAACCGGAATAACCTCACCACTGATACTACCAATATTAATGGGTTTCCCACTAATTCGTTAACCACGAAAAAGAGAGAAAATGGCGGCTAACGCGCATTGCGAATGGCCGTATCACGTGCTGCTACGCCGCGATTACAGGGAAACACGTTCCTTCAGGTCCTGCTAATGCTCTTCAAGTGCGGTCACTTTCATATCCCTGCAATAATTATATCACCGGAAAGGTCGGTAATTCAATGTCCACGACTTTTGAGCCCTAGAAACGAAGATTTCAGATGAAAAGCCCAACCCCTTCTAAACGCGTTGTTCCAAAGGGAACACGGGAACTAACTCGGGATTTGTTTGGTAAAGTGAAGTTGGTCGGAGAACTTGGTATACCACAAGTACATCAGTGTACGCCATTAATACCTACAAGTTTTTTTTCCCTGTGCTAGTTTCATTATAGTTAATCACAGCTGACGACGCACTGCTTCTTGTCGCGCGCTATTCTGCAGGACCAAGAAGTCGTGCTCGCATGCAGCCTCCAGGAAGGCCGGCCCACTCTGCTGGAGATCGACATGGGCTCCACTTTCTCGTTCGTGCCGGAGCGCGACTCCCGCAAGATGGGCAAGTCTAGCCAGCTGTACAACCGCATGCTGCGTCACTGCCTCGAAGAGGCCGACAGGTGGCGCAGCGAGATCAAGGTGGCCCATCACGTGGTACCCAAGCACCAACTACAGGCGCCTGGCAGCCGCGCGACGGCCCTCAAGAAGTCTCTGTCTTCGGCGAGCAAGAAGTCCGCCTGCTCGTTCGCCGACCTGCCGCCTCCTTCCTCCGGTGCGCCCACGCTCAAGTCCCAGATGTCCACGTCGTCCAAGAAGTCATCCGCGTCCTCAACGTCGAGCAACCCGTTCAAGAAGCTCTGGTCCCTCCACAGGTCGGCCTCCTCGAAGAAGGCCTAGCGCGCCGGCTAAATTCGTCCACGGCGACGGCTCCGAGACTGCCGACGAGTTCGAGAAGCTCGGAGTCTTCCGGACTGTAGGACCGAATGCTTCCACTAGGCTGTTCGCGTCCACCACGGACCACATCTACGAGTCCATACCGAGACCGCGAGCGACCAGGACGCCCCGGTACCTGATGGCCAGGGACGTGCTTCCCGTCAAGTCTGCCAAGGACTTCGAGCCAGCGGGCGACGATGGCTATGGAACGTCGCATATGGACAGTGACTCCGTCTACGATTCCATTTCATAGCGTCCCTCTATGACTAACAATGTGCGGGCGTTTTCTTTGTTAGTGCTTCTTGCTTACCTGGACCGTGACACACCACGTGCTCTTATGGCAGAACTCTCGTGGCGTTTGAGCCTAGTAATGACGCCCTGGAATCGCGAGTGGCTGTTCGTGAAAAGTGCTGCAAATGACTGCTTTCAGAAGTTTGCACTCTGTTCAGTGAACTTCAAGAGACATATATCGGCATGCTGATCCAATTCTGTTGTGCAGGCTTCCACGTCATCAAACTGTAGCACAATGCGCGGTTGATGCAATGTACACGAGCTTCAAATGTATACACCCTGAGTATGCTACAATGACGGTAGAGCCATCATAATGGCTGGAATGGACGATATGTGAATATGAGAAAGAGCTGCCCTAGTTTGGTGTGTGCACAAAGAATTCCTTTCAAGTGCCAGTGAGAATGGGTGTGAAAGGACTCTCCCATGTCAACAGTCACTTATTCCAGGTTATCGGAGCCCCTTCAAGCATTGCGCTGAGAAAGAAACCTCCAGATGCTGAAGGACTTCACACAATGTGCATGCACTATGGCACATGAGGACCACATGTGTGTTTCAATACTAGGAGTACATTCGTATAGTTGCAGGCTTTTCATGAAGACATGCTGGAATAATTAATGTGCTGCACACTCAACAGATGTGCTGTGCTGTTTCAGCATGCAGCCACAAAGACTGCGTCAATAGAACTGGATATACTGTATTATAGTGAAGGTTTCTTTTGCTCCTTGAAGTTATAATATAAACTACCAATATTTTATAAAAGTTCAGAAAAATATTGCTCGCTACTTACAATATCTGCAGTAGAGGCTTGACTATGACTGGGTGAGCCAGGCCATGAAGCTTAAACTTAACAAGGACGTAAACAATCTCTGAGCCTTGTTTATAGTGTCACTTGAAGAACAGCCTCCTGAGTTGTTTCCCACCTATTCTAGCTCACATATTGCTGATGGCAACAGTGGCTTGCAATTCTATAAGTTTATTCTGGTATTGGTTATGCTATCTCTATACATCTTTCAAAAAGCACAGAGCTGGCTCCACCCGCAGGAACCATGAACAGTAGGTGTGCATGCACCAATGGCTAACGATGTTTATCAAAATAATAAGCTGACATTAACACAAGCTGCTGCAACAAACATGCCAAGGCATTTATAATAATTGCAGCAGTTACGATACTTCCTATCAACCTGCAGTCACATCTGATGGTGCTATCTTTGCACTTTAATTGCACGCACTTAATTCAGGAACACCGCAGCAATAGCAGCTAGGACAGGTAAAAAGCAATGAGAGAACAGCAGCTAGCACTTCTGGCTCAGCAACTACCATAACCATCTTGTGCATGTAGATTAACTTGCTACATTTAAGCACACAAGTTGAGGATATGCTACAGAATTGAAGTAAAATAAAATTAAGCAGCAACACGCTCAAACTTCAGCCATGCATGGTTAGGTACAGGTCACATAACTTTTAAGCATTCAGACAAACATTTGATTGCTTCCAATACTATAACACAATGCAGAGACTGAATTCACGGACAGCGGACCTTTGTGCTTTTCTACATGCTTCACAGACTTGAACATGCTCAGCTATTGACATAACTGTACAGTCGCATTAATGGCCTTGCACAAACAATCATGCTTGTTCTAAGCAGCCATTAATTTGCTCATCTTCATATATGTAGCCCAATCCCCATTGACTCAACCGAGAAATGCATCTTCGAATATGTACCTGTTCCAAATGAAAGAAGCACGTACACAGACATTTTCTCTAGTATGATCAAGTGAACTGGAGGCAAGCTGAACATGTTGCACACCAACTGGATGTAATGAAAACCCATGCAAACCATTGTGCTCGAAGTTTGTCTAAGGAGCATATTCTGCACTGTGAAAAATTTGGCAATTGCACATGCCTTCAGAGTGTGCAGCTGTTGCAGCCGTTGCAGCCGCATAGTACACAGAAAAGCTCTGTCCATCAAACAGCAGTCATCATAGCTTGGGGAGGCCATGCACTTAGGAAATTGTCTTACTTTGACCACTTCAGTGCATATTGCTTTGTTTCCAGGTGCCAGAGGTTTACGAAGGCATCTGAACAGAAAGCCCACATGTTAAAACCCAGTGGCCAAGTTGTAGTGCACCTATCTGCTCAAAATGTGAAACTTCTTTACAAATGTAAAACTTCTTTACTAAACATGCTGCTGTGCATACAGAAGTACTGGAGCTGGAAGTTGTCAAAGTGCTCCACTTCTGTCTATGCCGAGCTACAAACGAAAAAGCTATTTCCTGAAGAGGATGATTACTGCGCAACCATCTTTGAGCACAAGTGGTGAGGTGCTCAGGAGAAATTGCCTCAAGATGTTAGTAACCGTGCAGAATGCTGAAAAAAAGAAAGAAAAAAGGACAGTTGCTGTTAATGCAGCAACTCACGTTTTCGGAAAGGGCATCACTGCAATGAAGTGTGCTAACAAGTTTCATTTTACTATGCAGAAAAATACCATTGACCCTCACCTGTTGAATAAAATGGGTAACAGGTGGCTCTGTTGTTGTTTCTCTAGTGGTTCAGCATAATTAATGGACTTGAACCTGCAATCCTACGTGAGCTCAAGTTGGTGTGAACGTTTAGGCAAGCCAGAGTCTGTATACATGCCCCTTCCGCCCTCTCCCCACCCCTCCCCCAAAGAAAAAGGTTAGCCCTGGGCCTCTCTTAGTAAAGTTCGCTTATTTTGCGAACCTACTGTCTCTTTTCTTATCATATTATACTGTCAGCCCGACATGGGTTATTACAGGAGTGGAAAGAAATGCAGACACACAAAACAACCTTGTTGGGACCCTCGAAAATCAAGAGGTTCGTAAAGGAATGAGGCCGACGGCAATTCGTGACCGGAAGAAAAAAAAAAAGCGCGCTCGTTTTTAATTTCCACAATATCCCTCTCTCTCTAGCCCACCCCCACCCAAATCGATATTATGCATAAACCAGCGGCGGTAACGTGATTCATGGCTCTAAATGATACAGCTTTCTAGAGGTCGATGATCATACCGGTATTCGCATACGCAATGAAACACACGTGCGCAGCGCAAGCTGTGCTATGACCCGCGAAAGCTAGCGACCATTTGCCACACTTCGCCGCGTAAAATCACTGTATGACGGCGAAGCTAACTTCATTTACGCTACAGTGTGACGTTATCGTGACAAAAAGTTCAACTTAGCGCGAAATATACACGGACACAAGAACAAACGACACAGACAGGACGGGCGCCCGTCCTGTCCGTGTGTATTTCGCGCTAAGTTGAACTTTTCGTGATGCATAACCAACTAGCCCAGCAGTCTGTCCTACTAACGTTATCGTGAGTTCCTCCTCGAGATAAAGGTAACCCGTCGAGCCATAAATAAGAAAAGCCACAGACAAACGCGGTGACTTCCCGACCCTTATAAGTCAGTAGGCAGGATCCCGCGGCCAACTGTTGTGGTTCCTCATGACTACAAAATATTCAGAACTGTTGCTCTTCGTTCTGTTCGCGTTAGGGTTGAGGCCGTTCATTGGCAGTTGGTGGGTATGCATGAATAACATCTTCTTGAATTAAAGCAATCAGAGTAAATTCTACGGGTGAACGGCCAACAAGGACACTAGGTAACGAACTGGAACGCAGCGACGTTCAAATTTTTCATGTTAGACATGCAGACGAAACAATTCAGCTTGACAGCCTGTTCTACTCACTCAGCCACCGCGGCAGAAGACTGTACTGGATGCAGTCGTTGTGAAATCTGGGAGCAATAGTCTACAGGTGCTCTCAAAATAATTAGCAACGCCGAACAAACAACCGCTTTACGGCGGGAAAATGAAGTCATAGTCCGCGCGTGCGCGGTATCCCCGTGGTATCCCTAGCAAAGAAGCATCTTTCCCTAGTGCGTCTAGAGTGGCGTTGCTTTGTGCCAGAATAGCGTTAGGCGCCATTTAGCGCTGCGACAAGGAGCTCTGGCAGATCGGGTGCACTTAAGTTCACTGATCAATCAGGCAGGTGCCGTCGAAACGATAGCCCAACGTGAGATACGTGCCCAAGCGCACAAACACGCACGCGCGTCACACACTGCACTAGGGGCTTTAACTAATATATGGCGGAAAGTAGGTAGTAACCGACACCAACCAAGGCAGTGTTGTGCGGATTGCACGATGCGCAGGAAAAATTGATGCAGAAGAAACTTACACATTTTGCAACATCTGCAGTTTGGAGTACTGCAGGCTGTGACAGCTTGAGGCCCCTTCCCACTCTTGGTACACTTCACCGCATGACACTGCGGCAAAGCTGGCTCCGCCGCGGCACAGTAGTGCTATGCGGCCAAGCCAAATCAGTAAACTGGCTCGTGTGTAGTCAAGGGTGACGCGGACCCCCGAAATAATTTCGCCAATCCCTTGGGGTCCGTCGACCTAACGCTATAGCCTTTTGCGAAGCCGTTAGCGACTTTTGCCTTTTGGTGCAAGATATCGCCAATCAAGACACGCCATTCTTGAAACCTAAAGGCACCGACGCAACCAGACGACACAGAAAGAGAGACAAGGACACACGAGCGCGGACACACGGTCTCTCTTTCTGTGTCGTCTGGTTGCGCCGGTGCCTTTAGGTTTCAAGAATGTACCAACTCGCCCAACAAGAGGTTTTGATCAAGACACGCCAAGCTTTGTCGCAACAGTTCGGTGCAGTACTGTGGAAGCCTCGGGATTGCTCGCGTGCGCACCATGGAACTGCTTTACCACCTGCACGCTAGGGACAACGCGCTCTTTTGTTGTCTCCATACCTTGTAATGTACGACAAGCGGTCCCATGGGGAGTACAAAAGAACGCAATACCACTGTGTACCCCCAACAATAAGTTACTAGTTTCAACGTCGAGGGCCCCGAGCGCTAGGAGCTCCGCGTTCTTTTGTTTTCCCCTTGCCTTCTGTCCGTTCGCCTTACGTCCCCGGTAAGCGTACAAAAGAACCCAAGAACGTGCGTAAGCAAATGCACTTGCATAACCAGCAACAGAGCTTTAGTGTGGGGGTCCCGCGTTCTTTTGTTGTCTCCCCACCCCCAAGGGGAGAACAACACAACCCAAGACCGTGCATACACAATGTCGCTTGGGTACCCAGCACTAAAGCTCTCCAATAAAACTAAATTCCGTGATCACGTGTAAAATGGCAAACGTCATGGCACCCATGACGTTTCCCATTTCAATGTACTCATATGACTGAATGTTTACTTATCCTTTTAATTATGACTATAATTTTAGCCTTTCATACTGAGTTATTTCTGGTGGAGGAAACTGCCCTGCTTTGCAAAGGCCAGTTGGAGAGTGGAAATGCTAGTATAAAAGGAGTCTGACACAAAATTTTGAAGGTGAAAATAATTTGAATGATAGATTTTTATGGACACACACACATCACCTAGGAAATATAAGCAGTAAGTACAGCCTGGAAAATATTCAAAATCAATTTTGAAGAGTGTGAAGCACAACCGAGCCATCAATGGAAGACCTCACAAAATCTACATGAGCTTTTAAGTGCAGAGCACTTCTTGGCGAAATGTGGGCACTTTGACCGCATCTATCTGTCCATCCGCCTACATCTCGATGCTCTCCTGGTCGTCTTGTTCACCTGGCATTCCCTAATATTTGGATGGTAGGGTATAAAAATGTGACAAACATGATATATTTGCCACTGTTTGTCACGATTAACGAAAGTGCAATCATGTGTGGCTCATACCATAGTGCTTGGCCCGTGGCATGCGAGGATGCATGACAGGTGTTTGACTATTACAGAGCCTATGTCAATCAAGACCAACTAAAATAGACATCTAACATATCACTTCAACACAACTGCAAACAAGAAAGATGCACCATTCGTCAAAGCTTGTGATTGAAATGTAGATATTAGGAGGCCACAGACACACACGTGCCCTACCAAGCGGTAGGGGGGTATCGTGCTCAGGTCCTCGAAGTGCCAAGCAACTACTGTATGCCTAGGCTATAGCGGCTGCTCTCACGCGGTATACATACTAAACGTAACGCACCAGCAGTTGTGATGACGATGCTAGTGTAACATGCTAAGCACTACCACAGCAATGTAATAAACAACACATATGTCCTATTACTCGGCATGCTTTTATCCAAGTTTGCTCGATCCAATAGGTATACTTCAAGCAGGGTCCCTCGATGCTACTGATGGATCCTGCTTCAGCGGACTACACTTACAATAAGCAGATCAGCACACCGTAGCGTGCATGTTTCTTTTACAAAACAGACGTCTATGCTTTGGACTGATGGGAGTGCGAACTTTACGTTGTACCACAAGCTACCACTCAGTTGACATTCATGGTAAGCCCACGTTAAGCATCAGGGTGTCGGAACGAAATGTTTTTCGTTCCGGTTTTCGTTTCGTTCCACAGAAAAAAGTTCCGTTCCGTTTTCGTTCCGGAACGAAAACTAAACGTTCCGTAACGGTTCATAACGTTTTTTTTTTTCAATAATAAGAACGAACAATATGCTTAATATTAAAAGTACCTTTTGAAAAAGCAAAAAACACTGAAATAATACATAAAATGCAATAATAATTGTTGGGGTTTTACGTCCCAAAGTCAAGGTGTGACTATCAGGAAAGTCGCAAAAATTTCCAAGCAAGAACACAACAAAAACATGGTATTTATTTTTCCTCAAGCTTGAATCCCGAATTTTCGTCGGGGGGGGGGGGGGGGGCACACGATCAGAAGCAGCAGGTCATCAAGTGAACTTGACGATAAGCGAGACCGCTGCTCTGACAAAACGAACTTGAGTGCCGAAAATGCCCTCTCAACGCTGACTTGTGTGGCTGGCACACCAAGGGCCACTAGTGCTAACATATACAGCTCCGGTTGCCGCTCTTTGCGCTCGTCTCAAAATTTCAACACATAAGCGACGACAAAGCCCTCTCCACGACGGCCTGTGTGAGAGGCACGCGAAACTCCGCTTGAATTTAATACAAACAGCTATGGTTGCCACTTTCTTGGTTTCCTGCATTATTTCAACGCATCTTTCCTTTGAAATACCTGCCCGAGATGCGAGCTGACGTTGAACCCCGAGTTATACATTATTGCTCACGTTGCATGACCTCGGTTGTTCCGGATCGTAAAGTTTTCCTGTGAACCGAAAAACGATAAAAAGTATTTCGTTTTTGCTCCGGAACGAAATAATAACGTTCCGGTTACGTTTTCGTTCCGGTCAAAAATATCGTTTTTTTCGTTTTCGTTTTTCGTTCCGTTCCGACACTCTGTTAAGCATACACCCACTGATGTGCTTTGCACAAAGACCTCGATCCTAATCGTAACACTTGGATGAATTCCAAACAATTCATCATAGGCATTTTCTCACTGACTGCTTCACATGACATTTCAGACAAAGCATGGGATCTGAAGGATTTTTTAAAAGTTTTTTGTGTAAACAAGCAACGACCATGCCCAACCAGTTTGTGTTGGCCACTGCCATGCTGTGCGCTCTCCTTGCTAGTTTTATTGTTGATGGCCCCAAGCAATAGTGGTGCAGCGTTCTTTAGTCATCTCCCAAACTTCTGTTGTTTGCCAGAGTAACACTTGCATGCGAGTGCAAGCAGGAAGCGCTCACCAAGTTTCAGTGGGGTAGTGGCCAGCTGTGCTTACAAAAAAAGCAGCCTTTCTATAAAAATGTTTCTAAATAAGTTGCACGCTGAAGTAAAGGAGTTTTGACAGGTGACAGGTGGGTCATTCGCAATGTAAAACCAATATGCAAAACTTCGTCAGTACTCGTAATTTTTTATGCGAGTGGCATTTTGTCAAGTCTACCAAAACTAGTTTTTGTATGTATATCCGATATTTTTCCATACTACAAATTTACTCACAGTAGAATCTCGTAAGCCAAGCTACTGCATCTTGAGCATCAGATGCAAGAGCCTTTAGAGGTAGGAATTGGAAATTTTGACACTTCTTTTCACTTGTAAGTTTATGGTCTTAAAAAACTGTGGTTTCATGTCCCATGAGCTTACTGTACTGTCATAAGAAAATTCATTCCAAGTTGGCTCAACATGCAAGGCGTCTCCTCCCATGTTCCCAAATAAAGGAAATGCATGTTGTGCTTCAAGAACGTATTTTCAGTGGCACACACAATAAACTACTTCATGAATGCCCTTAAAGGGACCCTGAAACGGTTTTGACGATTTTGTGCAAACATGGTGATCCGGTAGAGTGGGTCATTAGGACCATTACAGGACAGACTTTAGCGCTGTGCGTAAAGTGTGTAATTTACAATAAGGTTTTGAACACGCGTATCACAAAAGGTCGCAGCGGCTCGCCAAAATGCATTTTCAAATGCCCCCGCCAATCGAACTACGAATGGGAGGTCGCTGATTGGCCCCGAACCAGTCTTGTGCACGTAATTTTCAAAACCTAGCTGCGAACGTGCTTCTACAACGTACTCCTTCGCTTCAGCCAACGGTATAGTCGCGGCATCTGGCGGCCTACACACGAGTCGGCGGTGCTCTATTACAGAGGCTAACACTGCCGAGGCGGGCGACCTCAGTGAGGATATCGGGGCGCTCTGTCGCTACGGAGGGCTCGGCACAGCGGCTAGCGCGCAGTCCGCAGCAAATCGAGTTGAGGAGGAACAGCAGTGGTAAGGAGGAAGGAGACAGAAATAAGCCCATAGCTGCCTTAGCGCATGGTGCTTCGCTTTATTTGGTTGCTTAATCAGTGACGCAATGTCAAAAAAATGTTTCAGGGACCCTTTAACTGCCAAGTAATACTGTGGAAAATAATCATGTTGTATGCCATTGCAGCTCCCTACAAAAGGCTGCCCCACTGCTATACAATAGAAAACAGGTGTTCAAGGGTCCTGTCCTTCCATTGTGCCACCCTGGCACATGTGAGCCCCACCCGAAAAACAAAGGTCAGCGGTTCCAAAGCTGGCCTTGAGAAAGCTCAACTTGCTTTCCCCAAAAGGCCTCAGTGATATCCTCTCTGCCCATTGAAATAAAGGGTGGGGATTTAAGTAGCACTGTGGCAGGGAAAGATGGAGGGGGTTGGGGAGGGCAGTTTAGTGTAGCTTAGGGTTGGTTCGCAGTGTTATCTATGGCCACTGTTGTGCTCACTGCCATGTTGTGAAGCATAGTCTGGGAAGGGGCTTTCAGTCATTCCTCCCACCCCACTGAGACACACACAAACAGCTCTGGGATCCCCTGATTTAGCTTTTTTTTTTTCATGCAACCCTGTTATAACAATTACTGGTCATAACAATTTAGCTTCCATGGCACTTCAATGTCGTTATAAGTGGGTCCCACTGTATTAGCGTTGTGTCTGTTTACACTCCCATCATCAAATGTCGCTACCAGCATTGCTGATCATGTACACTCAGGTAGACTATAATCCGTAAATGTAAACAGGTCTACGAAGACACTCAAATCCTCTTTAGCTACGGGCCAACAAGAAGTATACTGTGGGCATAGGTGGCTGCAGACACTAAATCCAAGTACAACTGTCATCACTTGACGGGCAAACATGTTTTATCATGCTGCCCCCAGTCAATAACACAACCACTGCTGTTACTGTACAAAGGTACGTCAGAGGCCTTTATTCTCCGTCATGATGGTGTCATGTGGACCCAGCTTAAGAGTCGGCGATGGTGACCTCAACTTCGACACCAGGCTCGATGCTGATGGATGTCTGTGCAAATTAGGTTAAAGAATTCCATGCACTGTTGCGAAGGAACAAACTCCAAGTCGTAATTGGGAACAAACCCCACTCATAAAATACAAGGCTACATGTCAAAAACAAAAATTTAGCACGCTACAAGAAATATATTTCCAATTGTCAACTGGGTAACTGAAGACTGAAAATATTTTCACAGCTAAGGCAATTGAGCAAATACTCCATATCAAAAGTCATATACTTCATCAATGCTCCAACACAATTTCAAGTGTGCATCTGGAACAGCACTGGTCTATACAACCAACACCGTGCCAACTGAGAAGCACAGCTGTCACCAAATACAATGAACCCTGCCAGATGTGTAGTCAAGCACGCGCACTATTTCAACGGAAAAGAAAAAAAAACATGGCCCAAATGTAACATCATTAACTGCTGTTGGCAGGTAAGTTGGTGATGCATAGCTTCGTAAGTATAATAGCACAAACACAAACATGCTTGTTGAAGTCGGGACTGTCCTGTGTCTTCGTGGTTTTTGTGTCGTGTGCTTGTGGTGTTGTACTTTCAATTGTCACAACACTTTCAGTTGGTAAGGGCCGTTTACAGCATAATTTTGCCCTTGACGCACCCATTCTTTCGTTGACAGCTCATCCATATTCATGCTGTAATGTCTATTCATTGGGACCCCTACGTGAGGCATGTTACCTATTGCAACTGTATCATTGTAGATAAACGATGACCTTACTAGGGACTAAGCTACATGTTTCACGACAGCAGAACATTGACACACTAGCGAATAACAGGAATACGTATTTCTGGCCTAGTAATGCGGTTGACTCTTGGTGGAGTATCACTAAGTGGCGCAAATAGGAAGTCTGACATGCGCTGAAACGGTCTGTACACTTCTGTTAATGGCTGCACATTAAAAGCAATAGGATGCCTTCCAATGGAACCCACTGGAGACCATAACTTCTCAGCTGAAAAGGATACGATCTGCTTGACGATCTCAGAGGGCGAGTGCAGGTCGATGACGCGCTTGTAGATGCGCATCTGGTAGCGATCCCAGGTCTTGGAACCCTCACCACAGGGCGTCTTGCGGGTGGTGATGCGAAGGGTCTTGGTGGGCATCCGCACGGGCCCCTTCACCCGGAGCTCCTTGTCCTTGGCACCCTTGATGAGGTCAGCGCACACTGCAAGGAGAATGCAGCATTTGTAAACCCTGCTGCTACACCCTCTTTTGATCAAAAGAAACAAACTGTAGGGTACTGTATGCCAAAACTGTGACGTCAGTATAAAGTAGGCGGTAATGGGGGACTCCGGTTTAATTTTGACAACCTGGGATTCTTCATAATTCACCTAAATATAAGCGTGTGGATGTTCTTGCATCTCAACCCCCATCATGTAACCACCATATCCAGTAATCGAACCAATTTCTTAAATCTTCGCTATACTAGCCAGTATGCTACAAGTGCAGTGCTTTATTGTCTGAAGGCAAGCTGCTAAACCATAGGGCAGGAAAGAGGTGGGAGTGCAAACGCAGTTAGCAGTAGATGGTGGTTTGATGCACAACCTCTGATACATATAAATCGAGTAATGTAAAGCCAATCAGCCGGGTATCTCGACTGTGCCGATTGACAGGCAACAATTTGTTCTTTTTTTGTTTTTAAGTACAAGGTAGATGGCATAATCGGCAGCACTTCTGCCTGTGCTGTGACAGGGTGGCACTAACACAACCTAAGTGAACCAGAGCAAAGCGACAGAGCAGGAAGCTGGCATCGACATGCCATCATTCCCCATTTCTTACCCTTCTCCAAGCTGGCCACATTACGACTCGTCAACGTAATCCTGATCCTGTGGACGGGCCAGGCTTGCGAGTCGTCGACGGGCTTGGTGTCCTTGTAAACAGACTGCAGGCGCAAAACACAAGAAATCTGCTCAGTGCTCGTTGTCAGACCAACACGATGAGTGCATGCATGCAAGCGCAATGTGGTCCACTAGTTGCACGCCGGTGGCGGCACTTAGGCCTAGCGCACGCGCTAAAGTACGACAAACAAGGAATTATTGCTGCCTGAGATTGACAAAAACAACAATCTGGTGAAAGTAGCTTACCATGACGACCTAAAGATCACTCCTCTGGCCGACTTAATCAAGGTATTTCGCGTCGAAACACTTGAACAGCGGTGAGCCAGGGACGTCGCGTTTACACGCTACACAAACGTGGTAGAAAAGATCGGAGAGAGAGGCGCCGGTCGCGATCGCGCTGCCACCACACGGCCTCAGAGATTGAAGAACACACAGCAAGCGCGACATTTTCTTGCCAATAAAAGCATAGCCTTTGAGATGAGCAACTACTACTCAAAGACAGCCGCGTTACTTTAGATGGCAGTTCAGAAACCACTTAATACATTATGCTGCGGAAAAATAAGAGAACGTGTGCGTAAGCATCACATTAGTTTACAAATCAGCGGTTGACTATTCTACTCATTTACTACGTGCCTATCGCCTCGGTCGTGCTTTAACCTAGCGTAACATAAATGTACTATCATTAAGAAGCGAAAATGCAATTATATATAGCCTGGGCATGAACAATTGCTTAGAATAAAGCAAAGTAAATACCGCCACAACTCACCACCTGTGTGCGCTTTAATCGCGAATGACGTAACTTCCTACATGTTTTTAGCATGGCGACGTCTACGCTGTGCCGATCGGTAAGTGCAATATTATGCCAAACCCAACATTTAATCTTCACGTTACGGACTGTACGGTATCGGTGGAGTGCCCACCGAGGCCAGATCTCAGTTCCGCCCTACTTTAACAAGTGCGGTAAGCCTTCGTGAAGCGCGCGGGCGGCTGCGATTGCGTTTGTATGGAGCGTCGCCGTGAACCGCCTGCGACTGGCTGGGTGGTCTCTCGCGCGACGAAGCTCTCCAGAAACAGAATTTCTCGATGTTCCCTGATCTTCCGAGCGTTGACGCCGCCCTACAGCGGCGGCGACAAGCTTCGCAGATGTCTTCACCTCGGGAAAGTCGCATCCGTACCATCTTTACGCGACTGCATACAGTCTCCTGAAACTCGGGTGTAGCAGCTCGGAATGAAAAAGGGAAAAAAAAAAAAAGCAAATTGCGCAGCCGGACCTCTCATCGGCCCGCAGCTGTTCATCGAGCTACCATGTGTTTTCATGGGCTTGTCAACTTCCCGACGACTGCGGGCAGCGATGCTAAGTAAGCTACGAAAGCGATCGCGATGGCTGCCCAGTTTTATTCGCTTCAGCGTGGATAGTGAAACCATCCGTAGGCTGCCTTTGTTACGCGGCAACGAACGAAACAGCCCCTCTCGCGGAACTGTTGTAAATAATCAGATTATGCAGGAAAGTCCGAAGAACGTGCTCTGTGTTTACATGTGTTGAGCAACAAGGTGCGACGTGTCCAGGATCTTCGGCTCGCCTTTCTCGCGAATACTTCGCAGGTAGATACGAAATCGGGCGTTGGTCGTGCAGATTGTAAAATGTTGCTGCACATTTATGATCACTCGAGGTCGAAGCGTCAGCTTGCTCTGCCCTGTTTGATTATGTCTTCCATCTACCGAACAAGTCGCAAGAAATAAGAAAGTTTTGCGTTTTGCTCGAGATTGATTGACTGTAATACCTTCTTGATCCTTCAAAAACTTCCTTGTACACTTTCAATTCACAAGCTGGGTGACCCGAAACAGTACTTTCTGGCATCCCTTTTACCCGCGTTGTAATGCAAGAAATATGAATGAAACCTGCCAGTTTTTGCCCCAAGTTGACTACCAGAACAGCTGCCGCCACCACTGTGAACACAGTATGAAGTACTCTGGTCTTCACAAGCAGTGGTTATAAGTGTACAAAAACGTGTGACATCTTATTATGAAAAACATCTTCATCTGTGTGTATCCTTTATTATTTTTTTTTTCAAGCTATACAAGATAACCCACCAGGTTTTGTCTTGCACAGGCCAGTTCACTGCCGTAGTCGTAACTGGTGTAACCACTATGGAGGCTGCTTAAAGTACTCTGGGCTTTAACGGCATTCATTAAGCACATCAAAGACGTCACATATATTCTGAGGAAGACAATTTCCATCTGTGTTTGTCCTCCTAATTGACTAAGCCACTCAGAATCTGAAACTGACTTCATCCGATAGTAGAGCCAGAACAGTTCTAGACAAATTGAACGGCACCCATTGCTGCAGCTGCGCATGCAGTGCAAGGTTGTTCAGGTGGCATTGTCTGTTTAGGAATAATTCACAGCTGGCTTTGCTGATTCGCTGTGTGAACTGGATGCGCACAGGGATGTTGCTTTGTGTGCAGCTGCGACTCTTTTTCTTTGACCATGTATTTTATCATTTTATTGTTTGAACGTGATGTTGAAGTATCCTGGAAAGCCGCACTGCTGTGGCTGCATTTGAATCTTGTTTGTTTTATACCTGTTTCATGAAGGGTAGTAGGTGAGGGTTCTGGGACTATTGTGTAATAAAACAGAGCAGCTGACAAAAAAATGAAAGCTGTAGTGTAAGTGCTTGGAAATGTTTAGTAGCGAAGCTGGTTTGAGATCATACTTGACTACGCATCTGCAGCGTGCACCTGTGGAACCTGTTGTAATTTATCAAACTGTACATGTAAGTTACATGTTTCATGTGTTTGAAGTAAAAAACAAAAACAAAACAGTAATCCGCACAAGAAATGGGGTTGACTTCTGTTGTGTAAGCATAGGTATTCACTGCTGTATGACCTGCTGGGTTGGTTCACAAAAATGAGGCGCTGCTAAGAGATTGCCAGCTCAATTTGTAACTACGCTGGATGATCTTTCTGGGGGAAAATTGCGAAAACTCTTGTGTGTGATGGTGCTGGTGCGCATCAAAAAAAAAAAAAAGTATCTGGTTCAAATTAAATCTTCAGTAGCCTTCATAACACACCTTGTGGTTTAATAACTGTAAACCTCACGGTTGTTTGGGCGAACACTTCAAGAACATGCTCTGTGGTAGTAGAATAGGTTGTTAAAAAATTTCAAGGTAGTTCGGCATGAACAGCAGCAGCCTGAAGAAAGACACTCTTTGGGATTGGGAGTAGTTAAGCTGTTGGCAGTAACTGTTTTCATGCACACTTGTTTTGTTATTGGTTTGTTTCTTGAATTTTTGAGTACTACAAATACTAATGTTAAGAAAGCACAAGTGTACACACAAAAAGGAGAGGGCAGTGCTGTTAATAAACGGGAAAGTGGTACCTGCAAATAGCATTTAACAATTTGTGGCAGTGAACACAATTGTTTAGCAGCTGGGTCCATTACCAATCTTTCGCTAATATGTGGGGACCATGTCAAAACTTAAAATTCGTTGTTTTGTTGCTGCCTAGAAAACAGGGCCATGGACCACATCAAGCAGCGCAGACTTCTTGCGCATGGTCCTGAGCATCGGGTGTTTGTGACGAATAAAATTTGATTTGAATGAAAGAGTAGATGGAGAGGGTAGCTTTGACTTCTCTGTCAACCTATTGTTTGAACCTTCAACGTAGTCCATTGATGAATTGACCGATCGCAGGTGGCCATGGGGAGAGGTGGCCGTAGCAGTGTCCTGGTGTCGTCCGGCAGGCTACTGGCACTGTGGCTGCTGGTGAGCTTGTTCACAGGCTGCGCTGACACATTCTACGTTCCCGGCGTGGCGCCAGTGGAGTTCAGCAGGGGCCAGCCCATCGAGGTGAAGGCGGTCAAGATGACCAGCACACTGACGCAGCTGCCGTACGCCTATTACTCGCTCAACCTGTGCAAGCCCAAGAATGGCACACTCAACTACAAGTCTGAGAACCTCGGTGAGTAGGGTCACAAGCAAGAGTTGGTGTGGGTCTGGGCAGTGTAGATTTGCGCAATGCTGTTCACGTTGTCGGAATTTTTGACCGCAGTGCCAACCGTTAGTACACGTCTCAGACTCGCATGAAATATAACGGGCATGAATTAAGGCTTGTCATTTCTTGTGTAGTGCTTTTCTGTTTTGCTTCAGGTTTATCCTATCTTCTATTTTCGGAATATATCTTCTGTTATTAGATATGTTTGTTTGTTTGAGTTTACAAAACAAGAACACCTAATAGAACTACTTGTATCTGTCAAACTGTAAAGAAACTGGGTGCTGACTTCGTCAAGGATTCTATGACTTGGTTCGCACTTTGACAGGTTGTATAAGTGTATCTCAAATTACGCTGTTCTGTTCCAAGATTCTGCTTGTTTACGTGGCTTGAAAAATAAGAACATGTGGTTTGACTACTTATATGCCTCTGTCAGAGTGCAAGAAAGGGTGTAGACCTCATCAAGCGTTCTGTGGCTTTTGGTCTGTGCTTTCATCATATTGTGCAAGTGCATTTCAAATTTTAAGTGACTCTGATTCTGATTATTTCGTGCACACTCATAGCTCTGTTGCCGTAGATGAACTCAGGTACTGAAGAGCAGCCAAGGTATAGAGAAGCTGAAACTTTCATAGCTAACAGAGCCCCAAATTTAACCAAACATAGCAACCGTGGGAACTGGCATGTGAGCTTTGAGTGACTGCACCCCTTCGCAACTTTTCTGTTTGGCACGCAGGGGAAGTGCTCCGCGGAGACCGCATCGTGAACACCCCCTACGAGGTGCACATGGCGGTGGACCAGAAGTGCAAGCTGCTGTGCCACATAAGGGACACCGACCCGCCACCCATCTCATGGCAACTCGAGGACTCCCAGACGGCCGCCCAGCGCATACGGCACCAGTACTTCGTCCACCTGTGAGCAGATAACACATTTGTCGTAGGATGTCCGTTAGGATTAATTGACTTTGTTGTTTATCATAAATGGCTTACGTCACCAACATTGTCAAGACATCGGCAATCTTCTTCCACCGCTGCTGCTGTTATGTAACATCAACCTTTTGCTCTCATAATTTCCCTGCAACCCAAAAAAATGCCGTCAGATGTTTTGGTTTGGCATTTAGTTTTTTTTTTATGTGGGCTGCATGTATGAAAGGAATGGGACAATCTAAATGTTAGCTCTCCCAATTACTGCTTGCCTACAGCACTTTCATGTGTTTGAACATAAGATGTGTTAGCACTGTTTTGAATCACTTTCAAGTAAACCAACTGCCACAACTTAGGTAGTTTAAAAGCTGTGCTACCAGGCTTATCCTGTACAGTGACTACAAGGGTGAATGATCGTACCAGAGCAGGTAGAATCTCAGACTGTCTAAGCTGACCAGCTGAGTGCATGTCCTGCCACAATCACTCATATTCACTGTGTCCTGAACGTGCCCAAAGCATTTCTAATGCTACTTCTTGTTATTCTACTGCACTGCATTGAAATAAGCTGGAATGTTGCCTTTATTCAGGACAGTGCTGCATTTGCATTTTTTCAAGCAAAGCTTTCTCCTCTCTCTTCCCTTTTCATCACTTGGGAAATTGTCTAGCCAAGTAAGCTGGGCAAGATCTGGGAGAAGCTTAGTCAACTTCCAGTAACCATCAAAACAGTGTCATCAAAGTTTAAAAGAACACAAGGAAAATAAGATCACTGACTTGCGGTGCACAAGTGAGGTGCGGTTCACAAATGCGGTTCACAAATGAGGTGGCAGCTAAGCAAAGTGCTCATCGGGCCAGTGGGGCTGTCTTTCTGTGCTGTGTGGCGGTATGGTTCAAGCCACAACTGCAAAGTGAAGCGGTAGCTCCATGTAGGATAAAATTGAAAGATTATTTTCACACACCTCTCCTGTTCACATTGCAGGCTTGCTGATAACATGCCATGCGCAACACGCCTCGAATCATTTGACAGCAGTCAACCTGTTTACGAACACGGCTACCGACTTGGATTTATCGAGAACGACAAGGTATTACTTTGCTTGCTTTCGTAAGGAGTTTGTTTTGGCTGTGCATCAGTTGACGCCCACTTATGTTTCGTTTTGCAGCCGTATATTAACAACCACCTGAAGCTCGTCCTTTACTACCACACCGAGGACAAGTAAGTGTTTCGATATGTACTACATTCTTTTGCGTCAGTTGTTTTTACCTTTGACTCTATTGAAGAGCTTCGCTAAGGCTTATTGGCTCTTTAGTTTACACTTTTCGTGGTCACGGTGTGTATCACCTCCTTGTCGAACTTATTCATTTCACTTTGTACATTCCATCCTGGCTCTTGGACAAGGTGTGAAGGCAAACAACAAAAACTTGCATTTGAATTTTAAACTGTCCTGTATATTCTGAAGTCTTGTTGCGTAAACACATTTGAAACAGGCTGTGTGTTTCGAGGACATTTTGTTTGCATTTGTTTAAGAAATAAAATGCTCAATAGTTAACTGCATGTTCTGCCAAAATCTAAAAAATTTGAAATGGCTGTGTTGTTTTAACCAGTGATATTCATTGCATGGAAGTTTCATTATGCCTTCATTATGCAGCAAGAAAAAGTGACAATCACAAGGGCTGCTTTTTAACTGAAGCTTCAATGAGGAGGCACGGTGACCATACGAGCAGGAGTGCATCAAAATGACAAAGCAAAAAAAAAGAGAAAAAACGAAAATCTGCCGCCTTTTCCGTGTTGAGAAACATCTTGCAAATTTAGGTGTGGTATAGTGGCTAAGACACTTGCTTTTGAAGGGTGGGGCCCGGGTTCAAACACCAGCACTGGTAACAAATTTTTATCACCCCAGTGCTCCCTTAATGAAGTGTTAGAAGAAGCTGATGCGTTAATTTTTTTCCACCACTTCATAGTGGGCGCCAGGAATCCCACTTTTCTGGGAGCAGTCGGCTTTGGTGTGATGACAACTGTGCCCCGACACACACTAGACAATACAAACTTCACAGCAAGGGATGTGCAGAACTACCTATGCTTCAAGCCTGTCCGGTTATGCATGGTACCAATGTGGTTCGCCTTTTGACAACTTGAGGTCAGGATAAAGTTCGTGGTAGTATATCTTCTGGGTTTTCCCAGCACATTCAGAATGCCGCGACACCTGCGTTTCCGTGGAGGCAAATTGTTGAGACCTGTGCACTGTGCCATGTCGGTGCACGTTCGAAGAAGCCTAGGTGTTCGATACAGTAGAACCTCGTTATAACGAAGCCGGATATAACGAACTATTGGATATAACGAAGCATTCGCAGTTCCCCTTGAAATTCCCATAGATGACATGGATATTGGCTATAACGAACTAATGTTTATAACGAAGTAATTAATCTCCCCCTTCATCTTCATTATAACGAGGTTTTATTGTATTACCAGAGCCCTCCACTATGGCATCTCTCATAATCATACTGTGGTTTTGGAACATAAAGCCCCATGAATCATGAACATTTAAAATTAGAAATATAGTGGCTACTTTCTTTACACTGTGCACCAATGGCCTCTTTCTGTTCCCTTTTGCAGTGAGCACTTCAGGGTTGTTGGCTTTGAAGTCGCCACCAAGAGGTTTGTATTCTTGTTCTTCAACTCAGTGAATTGCACTTTTTCACCTGTCATATGCAATATCGGCTAGTGCTCCGGAGGAAGCTTTGATTGTACACAGAGCTGTTCAATTGCCTTATGTTACCACTAGGCTAGAGCATAATTGAGTTAAAATTAACGAGGACTGGCTTCAGTAGTTTTATTGCCGTCTTGTGTTTCTTTTCTTGTGTGCAGTGTGCACAAGGACTCAATGAAGTTCCTGAAAGGTGGCTTCTGCGAGTTCGACCCGAGCCAAGCCAAGAAGCAAGACGTGAACGAGAACGGCATCACAGACCTGTACTTCAGCTACGAAGTGGAGTGGAAGCAGAGCAGCATCAGGTGGGCCTCGCGCTGGGACACCTACCTGGCCATGACCGACGTACAGATTCACTGGTTCTCCATCGTCAACTCTGTCATCGTCGTCTTCTTCCTGTCTGGTGAGGAATCCAGTGTGCTATTTGAACTGTAATTTGGTCTTTGATTGGTTTAACTGGCAAGGCAGCTACCCTCTGCACAATGTCTTGTGGGAGGTGGTTGGCTTCGAAAGCTACTTCAAGTCAGAAGGACATTTAGGCAAATCCATGTGTAGCAGAACCTTGTTCATTCCTGGAGGTCTGGAAACTTGCTCAAGTTAAACTCGGTTATAAGTGAAGAGAAACCGTAGAATATGGTACCCAACAGCTTTTGCGATACCGCACAATAATAAAGGCCTTTTCATGGGCAGTTGGGAAGCTGGCCATTAGAAGTGAGTAGATTATGGTGGAGGAAGTGGTGAGCACATATGGTGGGATTAGGAGGGGGGGAGGTTAGCATCCCTACTGCCATAGTCTCCTATAGTCACCTCTGCCCCAGCAGAATATTTGGCTAATGCAAGGGGCAAGTTGGGGTAGTCAAGGAGCATTTGCCTCTAAGCATGATGAGGGGGGTGCAGGAGAGCACGAGTCAACCCTTGCAGCTAATCTGCAGCAGTTGTGAAAGGCGGGCGACCCTTGATAGTTTGTCACTTCACGTCTGCTGCCTTCCTGTGAGCCTAGAGCTGGCAGTTACATTATCTCATCGTTTCTGAAGCATGAAGTGATAGGCAGAGTAGTGCAACTTGCAGGAGCGAGAAAGCCCAGTGGAAATATTCTCTAGCTGGTTGGGCCAACATACTCAGTTTTGACTATAGGCTTATTCATTTCCATTTCTTGTTTTCTTCAGGCATGCTGACGATGATCATCATTAGGACGCTTCGGAGGGACATCGCTCGCTACAACAAGGACGAAGACTCAGTGGGTGCCTGCTTGCTTACTATTCAGACGTAACTCAGTGGTTAGTGAGTCCCAGTCCAGTGCATGTTAATGTGAAAGAGAGGTAGATATTGTAACAGTGATTGTAAAGGCAAAGGAAATACAACTAAGATGACTTCAAAAGAAGAGGCGTGCAAGACACGGACACAAGGGGAAGAAGTGAACCCGTTCGTGTTGTTCACTTCTTCCCCTTGTGTCCGTGTCTTGCACGCCTTTTCTTTTGACTATGGACCCTTACCAACTCGCTCAACTTTCTGTCCTTTTAAGATGACTTTGCAGGCGATGAACATTGAAATACAGTGAGTACATGTTTTTATTAGCTTTGTCTTGTCGGGGCGATGTGGCATCACACTGCACACGTCTCACAAATGCATTTAGTAACTTGTGCTCAAAGCCCTCTTCTTACCAGCTGAAGTTGACCCCTGCCCAAAACTTAAAGGTACCCTTGATATGTCCATGGACTTCACGCTAGTTCCTTTTTTTCTTTTCTTCTAGGAAGATGCTATGGAGGAGACGGGCTGGAAACTGGTCCACGGTGATGTCTTCCGGCCACCGCAGTACCCGAAGCTTTTCGTCGCCGTCGTCGGCAGTGGGATTCAGATCTTCTTCATGATGTTTATTACAATCGGTGAGTGTCAAGGAAATGTAACCTGCCCTGTTTCCCGCAGCCTTTAGTCATATTGTTGTGTGATGAACTGTGACATGCCGAGTTGTTTCTGCATGTCGCAGCTATTCTGCAGCTGCTAATTTCGTGGTAAGATTTACTCTGTGCAGTCGACGACCGATAATTCATACTGTGCACTGATAATTAAAGAGTCTGAACTTTCAAACGTCCGAAAGAATGAATACATCAAAACAAGGCCATTTTATTTGCGCTTCAAGGTCCCTGCGCTAGGAAAGAGTGGTTGATGCATTGCTGCACGCATTTCCGCTCACGTGGGACCAAGTCCGCATGCATTTCTGCCAGTTTACAACAATACAAGGGCAGCATACGCTTGAGTCAGATCCGCACATGATGGCTCCGATGCACACGGTACATATTCCGAGTAGGGGTCACTCTTCACAATTCTGTGCAATTATTGAAAGAATTGTCCAGTTAGTCACGTGACGTCTTGCATATAACAGTGTGAGCTTTCTGAGCATTTTAGCTCAGGAATGCAATATAACTGTCTTGTTCTCTCGGGTGTCTTTTTTGCAAAGTGCTGTGGCATCCTTTTATTTCTAGTGTTTGCCATGCTGGGCATGTTGTCACCAGCAGTCTCGGGGAGCCCTCATGACTGCAGCCATCTTCTTATACGTCTTCATGGGGTGAGTTGAAGAATGACAGGACTGTGAACATCTGGACTTTGATATGACGAATACAGATATAACAAATTATCCATTATAACAAATTAATTTAAAAATAATTCTATTAAAACAGTGTTACGAATAGGCATTCATCATAACAACTTGTCTGATTCAACAAAGTTATCTTCATGTCAGCTGGACCTTGTTGTAACGTTTGATTGATAATCTGTGTCACACCTCTATATTGCATAAAAACAAGCTTGGCACGCAATCTTAATTCAGTGAATGTTCATGTACATGGTGCAGCCAGTATGTGGATATTTCACATTTTCAAGTTACCTTGTCAAGTGTCAAATGAAATTGTGTGAGAAAGCATGGAATGAGGTGATGTCACCTTCTTCATTTCATCCTGTGTTAGTCTCACGCCGATTTGTTTCATATAAAACACCAACTTGCCCAACAGTCTATTCATCTAAGGTGTATAATTACATAACCTGAACCTCTTTGTCCGATAGCTTGTTTGCTGGCTACTTTTCGGCACGCTTGTACAAGACCCTGCGTGGAGTCCAGTGGAGGAAAGCAGCCTTCCTGGTATGACATTCGCCTAATCATTTAGTTGTTGCTTATGAGGAATTGTGTGCGAGGGGTGTTTTTTTTTGGTAAAGGACTGTTTTGCAATGTGCGCCCAACTTCATGATTATGGCAATGGGGCTGTTGAATTTGCTTCCATTTTTATACGAAACACCTTACCACTCGTAACAAAAGAATGGTAGATCCTTGTACCAGTTCAAAAGAGAACTGAAGGTTCATTTACTTTACACAGATTAATGAGAATTTTTATTGTGTCTAGCAGTCTTGTTACAATGCAGCATTACTTAACATATCAGTGAATTTGTTAGCATTGCTTAGTTAATGCATTCATATTCTGCAAAGCATGGCTTGCGCATTAAATCAGTCGACATAGTTGTGTTCCCTTCACTCAAGCTGTAAAGTAATGTTACCATTCTGCTACAGCAGCAAATGTGGAGGATAGGCAGTGGGGCGTAGCATCAGGAGTAATGTACGCACAAGTTGCCAAACAGCCAAGGCCTTCATTGAACAAATGGAAAAATTATCTCATAGAGACATAGTAAGACCATTAGCCAAAGTAATTTCAGTTTCAGTTTATGTGTCTGCCTTTCCCGTCAACTAGCTTTAGACCTGTCATTGTGAAAAACGTTTGTGATTCGGGCTTGTTGGTATTGCGGCATCATGTGAAACTGTGCACAAATGAGATGGACGCCAGAAAAAACACACAGTAAAATACGTAGATAAAGTATAGGTAAGATTAGGTATGGAAGTGAAACATATAGATGAATGCTTTTAGTGCCCGTGTTACTGTGTCCTCTTGTGTCCCTCCCATTTGTGCGCCGTTTTACGTGATGGTGTCAGTGTGACTTGTTTCATTTTACATTCATTCTCTACTTGCAAGAAATGTACGAAATCTTTCTCTTTCATGTAGACATCAGTCCTGTATCCAGGCATAGTGTTTGGAACGTGCTTCTTCCTCAATTTCTTCATCTGGGGAAAGCACTCATCGGGAGCGGTGAGTTAGATTCCTGAATTTATTTCCAAAGCTCGTGGGTGTTTGGCATTGTCCTCTATCGACTTTGTTTCATGGCATGCACAGCCTGATTTTCTAAGTTGTCATGATTAAGCAGGTACATGGTGATGTTAGTTGACGCACTTGCTTGAAAAGTGCTATGCAATGCCATGTAATGCATTGTCAAAGAATGTCTGTTTGCGTGAAGTACGTTGTATAGATAGCGCATTTTATCATACTGCCAACATCAAGCTAACAAATGCAAGTTGTGGCTACGGCAGTAGCAGCCACCTTCCAAGGTCTGTAAAATGCAAAAAGCCAAGAACGCTGGTGTAATGTGCATTGGTTGCTCATTAAGCTCCAAACTTGCTCAAATCTTTCTGGAGTCCCCCATTATAGCATGCTCAATAATTAATTGTCGTGGTCCTTATGCTTTAAGAGCTTAAAATTATAACTTCTAATGTGGATCATGTGTAGGAAACAATAAAATCAAGAGTTTCTTAAGAACACGTTTCATTTAGGATGAACAGAAGTTGATCTTTCTAAATGAAATTTAAAATATCAATACCTCCAGTAAGGTAGGAAACTGTTTTAAAAAGCATTAATGTGGTTTAACTACATGTCCTGTCAGGCTAGTTGCTATGTGACTAGAAGCTTGAGTACTGTCAGTGCACTGTTTAGCCTACATTTCTTATTTCTCACCGTCATTCATCTTTAGTACCGTTGAATTGTCTTGGTAAATATTGGCTGTGCACTCTTATAACAGTTGAACATTGATGTACCAACTATGACTATAATGATTTAGCGCTTGTAATGAAAGAGATAAGGAATTGTCGTAATAATACAGTCACAAACATACATTTATAGTGAAATTTTCTATATAACAAAGATATTTTGTTTCAAATGCAACTTTGTGATAGCAAGGTTGGACTACGGTAAAATATTAACATGGGTACTGCTCTGCCTTGGCCTCACTATAAAATAACACCACAGCAGTGCCCCCCCCCTCTCCCCCCGTGGAAAATTTGATACCAGTTTCGTCTGTGGTTTTATTTAATGAATTTCAATCTGTGGTCATGCCTTGCACAGGTTCCCTTTGCCACCATGGTGGCACTGCTGTGCCTTTGGTTCGGCATCTCGGTGCCCCTGGTGTTCCTGGGCTACTTCTTTGGATACCGCAAGAAGCCCTACGAGCACCCGGTGCGCACAAACCAGATCCCTAGGCAGGTGCCTGAGCAGGTCTGGTACATGAACCCGGTCCTCTGGTGAGCACATTCTCAAGCATTTATACATTTCAAGTCATTAGTGTTTGAATTGGTGCGAGAAATGTCTTGCCTGAGGCTCCTCATGCATCACATCCATTTCTGAGATGTATAGCAGCAGAGAAGGCAACTTGCAATAGCTCACATCTGCTAAATGCTTGTACTGCAGCCTAACGTCATTTGCATTTGCAGTTGTTTCCATATGCACTCATCAGCAGAAGCTACTCGCATTAACACTCGCAGATGCTCGCTCACTCGTCTTCATTGAGTGACAATAGTAAGCTGAAAAGAAATTAAAAAAATCGCTGCCCAATTATTTTTAGAAATCGTATCTGGAAAGTAAGTGTCAGCACATGTGCTTAGTCATCATGCATACTGAGTCATGACATGCAGACAGCAGCGCAAGCTTGTTTCAAGCCATATGTTGTGACTTTTGGTTTTCCCGCATGAGGCATCTGGGCCTATCTTTGTGCGTCTTCTTTTTCAGCACACTGATGGCAGGGATCCTTCCTTTCGGAGCCATGTTTATTGAGCTCTTCTTCATCTTCTCCGTGAGTATGATCGATGTAATCAGCTCTCTTAGTGGACTGTCTCTGTTGGGAAAGCTTTCGCAGCTCCAGTGTTTGCCCTTTCGTGACTGTGAGCTGATGACTATTTTCCTGTGTTTCAGGCCCTGTGGGAGAACCAGTTCTACTACCTGTTTGGTTTCCTCTTCCTCGTTTTCATCATCCTCATAATCTCCTGCTCGCAGATTTCCATTGTGATGGTCTATTTTCAACTTTGTGGCGAGGTGAGTACTCCTCTGTGCACCTTGCATAATGTCATTATCACTTTATGAAACACTGCATTTCAGCCTGTAGTAGTTAGCTGTAGGCCCATATTCCGAAGTGATAACTTTCTGCAACATTGTCACCACTTATTGTATATTCCATCTCCAGTGATCGATCACTTTGCATCACATAGTCTCATGTGTCCAGTAATTGAAGTGACTGCTTGGCTGCTTTTACTCCGCCCGCAAATCGTGGTGCGCAGAAAGCACGTTCTCTAAGAGTGATTGTTTCAGAATTTGGCCCTTGTGTACACAATGACGCAGGTCAAACATTAAAGGTGCACTGACACAAAAGCATTTGTCTGATGTGTATTTGCTGCAGTATGTAGCTGGGGGCCTGTTAATTGTGACACTGGCACATCGATTGCTCCACCGTGCTTCAATAATTATTAACAGCCTGTTTATTACCGACCAGTTTCAGTTTTGGTGTGGTTCTCGAAAATTTGGTGTCTATGCCCCTTTCACTTGTGAGGACAGTATTTAAATCGTGAGGATTGCAGGCTGTTTTATCAGGCTAGTCGCATTTCCTGCATTACCACGGATTCTCATTCCTATGTGATTAGTTTTCTTTTTCTTGTCTGTGTCTGGACTCTCAAGTAGCAAAATATTATGATCCCTATATGCCGTATATACAGTAAAACCACGTTATAATGAAGTTGAAGGGGAGCTGTAATTACCTTGTTATAACCATTAGTTTGTTATAGCCAATATCCATGTAATCTATGGGAATTTCAAGGGGAATTGCAATTGCTTCGTTATATGCAATAGTTCATTATATCTGGATTCGTTATAACGAGGTTCTACTGTAGAATGTTATGAAATTCATGGTGGATGTGATAGAAAATTTTTCTCTAGTGAATGAGTATCAGAGCTACTGTGTGGTAGTTTTTGCTTATCATTGGATTTAATATTTATTTGCAAGCCATGGTGCTCTGGATAGATGTGTTATGTTATTTTACTTTTTTTGTGTGTTATTGAAACCATCCTTACTCTACAAAAACAGAAGCTAAGGCTAATATGGTAATAACAATAAGTAACACATGAGCCATACCATTAGACAAGCCATTAGCCTGGGTAAGCCAGTCACGTGTACTTTGACAGGAAAGTGCTGTACAACAGAAATGTCATAATTGTTTATTTATTGCATCCAAATGGTTACAGTGACCTTACTCAGAAATGTGCCTTCATTGTATCTGGGAATAACTACACTGTAGTCCACTGATACCAGATATAACACGATACCAGATACTACAGTAAAACCTCGTTATAAGGAAGTTGAAGGGGAAGCCATAATTACTTCGTTACAACCATTACTTTGTTATAGCCAATATCAATTTCCTCTATGGGAATTTCAAGGGGAATTGCAATTGCTTTGTTATATCCAATAGTTCGTTACATCCGGGTTCGTTATAACGAGGTTCTACTGTATAACAATGCTTCGCTTATCACAATCAAATTGTTCATATTGCTCAACCTTTCTGTTGTAAGATATAATGATGATTAGTTAAAACAGTTGACATTTCCAGTTTTGTTAGAGTCCTTATAAGTGAATCACACTGTACAATCATATGATTTTTTACATGCTGATAATAATGAAAGCAGTTTCAATCTGATGCTTTGTCGATGTAGATTACTGTATGCTTTAATGTTTGACTGTGGTGGCATCGCTACTACAGCTAAAAAGTGGCCCTGATGTGGAGCTGTAAGGCAGACGTACCGATTACCCTCTGTATTCTACATTAACAGTTTGTTTTTTCTCTCTCTTGTCTTTCTTTTCTTTGTACGGGGTCTCCACACATGGTGTCACACCTCAGAATTACCACTGGTGGTGGAGATCATTGATAGTCTCTGGAGGATCTGCTCTCTATGTGTTTGCCTATGCCGTATTCTACTTCATGACCAAGGTACTATATCTCATTTTTCTTATTATTGTTTTGCAACCCCTTTCTCGCAAACTGCACTTCAGTCAGTTGTAATCACATAATGCGTGGATAGTTCAACCGTGTCGTTGAAGTGTGCAAATTCAATCCGAGTTAGTTGTGTGCCTTGTATGGTTATGGCTATGTGCTTTGTAGATTTAATGCCAATGGGGTGCTACATAATACATATTCGCTGACATGAAGCTTGCGTAGGTAACTTTATCATAACAGGGACTAAGGTCATCAGTGTCAACGTCTGTGTTCAGAAATAAGTTGTATGGAAGCTAATAGCATCATGAAAGCTAATAATATGACATAGCTGCAAAGACAACTCTATTTAGTTATGTTGTCTTTGAAGCATTACTCTCAAGTTATTTGCTTGATTTAAGTGGTACAACTGCTATGAATTGAATTCTGCTTGCATGAATTTTCCGTGCTGTTGAGCAGTCTTGCTTTGGTACAAATTGTTAAAATACCCTTAGTGATATCAATTTGGACAGCATTGTGCCTGTTAAGGTGACAGCGCTTTCATTGTTACTCATGTAATAGTAACAGGTAAACAGAATACGCCTCAGGCTGGGGTTCAAAGCCTCAAGAAGACTTGTGAACATGTTACCCTTGGGAAGGAGCTTTTTACTCTAAGGAAAACAGCAAGGCAGGGACACATACATATGGTACCAGCACTGAATCACCAACTGAAATTTATGAGTACCATCGTTTGTAGGTACCAGCCCCTAATATTTTACAAGGTACAAGTCTGTCCATTATTACATATGTCAAGTGCCAAAACGTTTACATGGTGTCATCTACTTCCCATTGGGTGTGAATACATCTCAGTAAGACCACGGGAGCCTTTAAGGTTTTAGCTCGCTCTGCTTGAAGCACTTACTGACAAACGCTCCTAAATTTTCATGCTGGACTTTCCCGAGTGTCACTCTCTCTGTGCTTTTGAAAGCTTAACTCCCTTTTCCAGAGAGTTTGGTGTTGTGAATAGATGAAACGGAGCTGTGTAGGCTGGACTGGACGATGCTAACTGCTCTTTTAAACTTCTCTCTACACCAAGTAGGTTAAAATACCTTTCAGTGTATATACACTGTAAAAACAAAGGGTGTATTGAATGTATCTTGCTGCCTAGTAATCATGCTTTGGCTTGCTGGCACTTCCTTTCTTGACATCGCTAGCCACGCTACCTTCCTATCAAAAACTGCTATGTCATGTTGTTGGTACACACGTTGTTTGGTAATGAAAAGTAATACTGTGCGCACGGCAATAACATAAGTAAAGCAAGCAAGATGATTATTTTTGTGTCACAAAAATGTGTCTCAGACATGCCCTTTCTCGAGGGCATAGCTTACAGTTCTCAAAGCAGTTGCAGGAACTCCTTGGATATTTGTGCAATTTGCTATCCCAAGAGATTTAGTGAGCATCCCTTAGGTTATCTAGCCTTCACTACCCAAAGGCATTAGAAATATTCCTTAGCTGAGGGAGCGACATAAACTTTGCGGATGATAGCAGCTTCTGCCAGTACAACACCTAAAATATCAAGCCCTGGCTTAGGCTTCCCTTATTCAGCCAGTTTTCTATCTTCTCCTGACACATTTGTCATTAAGAAGTGATTAGAAGAGTATTAAGTATGGCATGGGGGCGGGGATGGCACCATGCTTTCTATGGGAAATGAATCCCTTTGTGGTCTGTCTTGCAGCTCGAGATCACAGAGTTTATTCCAACTCTTCTGTACTTCGGCTACACATGCATCATGGTGCTGACTTTCTGGCTTCTGACGGGAACCATTGGTTTCTACGCCGCATACTTCTTCCTCTGCAAGATCTACGCCGCTGTCAAAATCGACTGAGCCGCGCGGCTCATGTGCCTTGCCCGCCGCTGTTGTGCGGCTGGGGCCACCGACAGCCATCTTGTAGGGCGTATTGATCGACCGACTGAATCCTCTACGTTTCTGAGAAATGGATGGGACATGAAAGTTGCAAAAGAAAAGTACTCTGGGAAGGGAAACGCTGATGGGGTGCGCGTGTGTCCATGTGTGTGTGTGTGTGTGCGTCTATGTGTGGAGGACATGAGATGCCAAGATGGTGACTACAGTTAGCGTAAAACAGTAAGAGGAACCTGTTGCGTGACAAGCACTTCGTACGGGTCAGGGAAGTGTGCAGTTTTTCTTTTCCTCTCGCTTTTCTAGTTTCGAATGTGTGTGTCCTCATATGTTTTGCTCGTTGCTGTTTCACGCATGGATGTCGTTGGGAGTCATGGTAAGAGAAGAAGACAAAGACAAGGTGTGGCTTTCTCTTTTGCTGTCACGAGCCAGTGTTTTCCCCTCGACTCCTTGGTCTTCTTTCTTTTTCTTTTCAGGAATGGCTCTAGTTTTGTGGGATTGATGAGACTCTAGGTTACTTTTTTGCATAGCCATCAGCCACCTTCTCCAGCTGCTAGCCACTAGTCAGCAAAAATAGCGGGAAACTCATTGTGTACTTCTCAAGGACTTGTTTTGGGCTCGTCGTTCACGTCGAGGTGCATTGTTCATCCTCGGGATGTTGTGAAATGGCTGCGAAGTAGCAGCAAGCACAGGATTTATGAGTGTCTCTCTTTTATCATTGCTGCTTTTTTTATAGACAAAATGTGTCCAGTAATGAATGCACTAACGCATGTACTTGCAGTATGTGTGATTTCACACATTTTTCAGCATTGATGAAAGTCGCTTGTGATGATAGATGCTCTTGTTGACGGCACATCAGCGTGCCCCGCTTGCAACATGATCTAGGCTTGCTCTATGGTATGGTCCCTGCTTTCCCAGATGCTGCATTGGAGGCATGAATTTTTTGTATCATATTTTCACTGCCATTGGGTTGTGCTTTTCAGCGCTTTTTTGCCTGGATTGTTTGCACTAGTTATGCTCTGTATCCACTCATTGCAATGATATTGTCACCATCCATCACTCCCCATTCTGTCGAGGTTCTCTGTTGCCACAGTAGCATAGAAAGAACTTGTTTGACATTCATGTTTACAGTGCTGCCAGTTGCAACATTCAGCCTTGTCAGGTCTAGCAGCACTTGTTATGGGTGGACTTTCGATGCTGCACCATTTGCTTTTTATTGCCTGCATTGTTCTATTTGCATGCTTGTTTTTGGCAGCTAGTCAGTTACGAGCTGAAAGTGCAACTGTGGAGCAATAATTCCAAGAACACAACTGGACATGGAGGATCAGATCCTTCTTACTAAGTGCCCCTTAATCCCCTCCCTGTTTCCTAAAAGAAAAAAAAAAGTCAAATACTGTCACCCTGTCTTCCTACATCTCAATGTTGCTTGCGATTATTTTATGTATTACAGCACTTTTCCGAATTCTCGCTGTTTTGTCATTACCATGTTGTGCAACTGCACTAGCCAAACATGGCCATGAAGAAGTTTGCAGCCTTATCCATTCCTTTGCACGTCTGGGAAAGTAGCGATGTTATCCTGAATGATTACTGTAGCAGAATGGTTCTGTGCACTTCCATGCTTCGTCTTCTAGCACCTCTTTTCAACACCCTGTACACATTGCCAGAATGTTTGATTCTTCATGTTCGTACCATGACTTGCAAGAACTTGCGCGTTTTAAGCTAGGCACTTACGTAATTTTTGCTCTTAAGTGCCTATCTGTTGAGGGAAATGAATGTACATTCTTGGCAACACCCAAGCATCTTCAGATGGCTTGGCACAGCTTGAGAAATGAGAATGCATTCCTGAAAAGTCAACTCAAGCAGCTTCCTGGGCCAAAGAGAGTGTTTTTGGGGAGCTGCCGGGGGACCTAATATATAGTTTTGCACTTAGTTTGACTGCCAGAAATTAGCACGTAGTTTGGATGCAACTTGTGGTGAGATGACGAAGTGCGTGGAGCTATATTTAGCAAACCATATTGGTGAGCGACTCGGTGGATTTGGCATGGGTCTCTGAACGAAATCCTAGGTACAATAAGCACCATGTAATATCCCATCGTCTTGTCCAGAGAATCTGCGATGCAGTGCTGATATATATTTTCCATATGTGTATTGTTTTGCAAACTGAGTCAGCATGTTTGCTTGTGCTTATGTGGCGCTGTTTATTTGCGGAAGCTCATTACCATCCACGCGCATCGACTTCTGTACTTTGTAATTTATGATGTACATATTTCTTTGTATCAAGGAAAGCTTCTGATTCCCTTGTGACTTCCAGTTTTTTGTCTAAAGCACAGAGCGGACGGCTTGCCGCTTAGAAGGTGGAACCAAATAATCTGAACAGTGTGATCACGTGCAGTCCTTGTTGAGAGTTTAGAAGCTAATGTTAATGTGATCGGACCTGGCATCCATCTGCCACATTTCGAAGCCGTAGAGGTCTCGTGGCTTGAAACACAAGTAAGTAGGGATAGAGAATAATGTAGCTTTAGAGCGTAATCTGTGTGACAAATGGCCAAGTACTGAACCTTGACTGTCACAAAGTAGCCTTGAAACATTGCACTCCAGTTGCTTATGGTAGGTGCGACAGGAGTTTAAGCTTTGTGTAATTTTATGCTACAACCAAAGCATCAGTTTCTGATAATGGTTATGCACATGCGTTATTGTTAACTGCTCTTTGAAACACTTATTGAATATTAAACACACTTCAAATTTCCAGGCAACTATTACATAATTCCCAACTTAAAACCACTTTCACTTGCTTTGATAACCAGTGTCACCTTAGCTTGATAAAAGCCATGTAGTATTTTATGAACAATTTCCTCTTTGTGTGGTCGCCGTACTATACCTGCCAACTATTCCTTGATTTAGCCTGGGAGGCTCCAGATTTCTGAAAAGTGTTCCCGATCATTCAGTCTCCCGAGAAATAGCCCTAGCTCCAGTGCTAAAAGGGAATAACAACAGTTCTACGAAATAAGGGGAGGGGTGCCTAGAACAGGAATCTGAAGGAAGAAGGCGTAGTTGTACCTAGTATGCAACGCCATTCAGCGTCAGCACTGTCGGTTGCGCTCCTGTGTGCGCGCGGTAGCACAAGCCCCCGCTGTTTTTGTGTACCTAACATGGTACTTCTTACAAATCTCACGCTCTTACAGAAGCGTGGGAAAGTTAAAACCACTGCACCTAAAATACATTATTAGGACTCTAACACGCTGTGCAAATTCTCCATAATGCAGTTTGCGTCTGAAGCAACAGGTTAAAGCTGGTTAATTAGTAATGATTACCTGTTCATTGAAAAAAATTGTGGGCCCTTGGTCTTTGCCTTAAGAGTTGTGTACCATAGCAATGCCTGGGCCCATTCTAATCGTGCTCTCTTAACCTTGCTATGCCCTTCAGTCGCCTAGCCACATAATTATTATGACACCACTTAGTAGAACATGCGAGTTAATTGCGCTACTGCGTGGCCTCCCTCGTCATCTTGTGCCATTTGACATAGATGCGCCTAAAGACTCGCCGATGAAGAAGGCACCATTAGAATCGAGACTTGAGCTAGTTAGTAATGGTTCATCTTCGGATGGGTGCAGCGCTATACATGAAACACGGACAAGGAAAAAACACACATGTCCTGTGAGTCTTCTTTGTCCGTAGTTCTTGTAGCGCTGCACTCACCTCAAGATGAAGAAGGCAGGAGGATATATGCGGTGTTGACGAGCGCGTAGCGCATCATGCTCAGGAGCGAGGGGTCCCCGGTCACCGAAGGTCTTTTCCTATTTCTTTATTTGCATCGACCTTGTATTTTAACTCACGGACTATGCCGTTTTTTTCTCCCACAACCAACAACGCCGACACCGACATTGGAATTTCTGCAAAACGAGCTCTTAACGCTATCGCAATAAAATAGTCGACTATGGTCGAGGCAACAGTAAACATTACTGAGATGTGCCTCGCCATGGTGGTCTAGTGGCTATGGTACTCGGCTGCTGATCAGAGGGTCGCGGCATCGGACCCTGGCCGCAGCGGCTGCATTTCGACGGAGACAAAAGGTTGAGGCCTGTGCGATGTCAGTGCACATTAAAAAAACTCCAGGTGGTCAAAATTTCCGGAGCCCTCCACTACGGCGTCTCGTAATCGTAGCTCGTTTTGGGACGTAAAACACCACAATTCAATTATTATTCAGATGGTTTCATCCTCGTAACGTGCTCGTGGATTTTTTAGGTGCTGGCGCAAGCTAAGTGAAACACACCCTGTTTATACCCCTGTGTACCATGCAAAGGAAAACACGACCACCATATATTTTTTTCAGCTTAGACCAGCCTTGCTGACAACCAGCGCAGCCGAGGCGTTTACTGCTCGCTTCGTGTGGAACTCGTACAGCGTCTTTAGCAGCGGGTAGCGTCCCAGCCCGCAGCGACCGTCGAGGTCGTCCCACTCTGGTCCCCAGGACCCCAAGCACCTCCAGGGGCCATGCAACGCCGAGGACAAGTACTTCTCCAGCGTCGCTGGTGTCAGGAATGTCACGTACTCATCACCGATCATGGCGTTTTCCCTGCTCGGGAACACAAACAGGCTGTTTCCTACTTCGCGGCAGAACTCGAAGAAGGCCAGCTTGCCGGGTTCCTGGCTGGTCTGCCTCGCTCCTCCTCGACCGACGGGTCTGAGCGCCAGACCTGTGTCCTGGAGTACCGCTTGCATCTTGAACGTCTTGCCCCAGAAGGGTATCATGGGACAGACCGCACTGCCAGCGACATCGGCGGGATACTTGCCGTACTCTTCGGCTAGCGCTTGCGTGGGGGTGGAAAGCTTTCCCGTGAACGACGACTCGTCCATTTCTGGTGGAGACAGTAAGACTGCACCGTACGATCCATCTAGGTCCTTGATCATGGCCTTCAGAGTGGACACCTCCGCGAAGTACTGCATTCCGGGTGGCACGACAATGCCGAACTTGAGGTTAGACTTGGCAAAGCTGTCGACGAGGTAACGGAAGGTGCGGACCACATCGTCAGCGTCCCTCTCTTCCATATGAGGCCAGTACAGGTAGACTCCATCAATGGCCCTGGTCCTCATCCAGTGCACAGCGAACAGGAGGAAGATGTCCTGGTGCACTGTACTGGACATGAGGCGCTTGAAGAATGGTGCGGTTGATTCGTCCGCTTCAATAACCACGAACGTCTGAAGGCCACGGTTGATGCTCTTTATCTTGGCCAGGTGTTTGAAATCGCTGTGGTCTCCTTGGTCTTCGATCGCGAAATCTTCGCGCAGGCTCAAGCAGCAGTACACTATGGACGCGCAGTACTGGTAGGGCAGAGTGTCGAGGCCGTAGGACGTGTTGCCGCTCGCCCAGCCGGCGTGGTTCTTCCTGTAGACGCACGCGACTCCCGCCCTCTCCACGTTGGGCGTAGAGGACTTCATTTTGAATTCGCTTCCTCCCGTTGTGGTTGCTACCGCATCAATGGAGTGCATAGCCGTACTCTCATTAGTCGGTTGTGGAGCACTCTGAGTATTTTCCATTGGCCCGCCGACAAGATGCGCAGATGTTGAGTCTTGCCCCATGTTGCCGTACTTGAGATCTGTTCCGATTTCAAAGCGACGTGTAGTGTCCCGTCTCTTCGTGCTACCGTCGGTAGGAACTGTAGCGTACTTGTCAGCCAAGGGATTTGTGTCGGGTTGGTTGCGCCCACTGGGTGATACAGCTTCCTGTAAATCTGCGTCGATATCAAGGACATTAGGCGGTGTTTCTGTGTGGGGCTCCAGTTTGCGTTTGTCACTGGGTGAACCTTCATAACCCTTATGGAACCTTGGCTCTGTGCTTGTGACTTCAGCAGAAGAGCTGTCTTCTCTCGGCAAGTTTTCCACTAGACCTTGAGAATATTTCGTCGTAATCTCGGATACAAGCGGGTTTTGCTCTGATGTTAAAGCATTGTTTCTGTTGGTTGACAGCCCGTCGCTGTCCTCGTTCAAAACCAATGGTAAGCCCGTCTGTGGCATATCCTGCTTCGCCTTAGAGCGTGTCTCAAACGTTTCGGTGTGAACACCCTCTGTGTGAGCGACGTTGATCGCCAGATGTTTGGGGTTCACGTCCGACAAGTTGCTCCCTTCTGCAGAAGGGTCTTCACTGTGTGGATGCGTGGTCACGATTATGCCAAACGAGCCGTGTCGCTGATGCGACAATGTCGCCGTGCCTATCTGTCTGTTTCCGACGTCGGGACTAGGGCTCGGCATGTTGGAAGCGTTGTAAGCCGCAAGGACGCCATGCTGATTCTTCAAGGCCGTGTCGTGGGGCACTACACCGTAGTCTAGCATTTCTTCGTTGCTCTGTTCTATGTCATGTTTACTTTCCTCCCGGATTGCCGCGTTCAGCGAAGAGTAAAGATCGCTCACTGCGGCTTCCACTGTGGCCTTCGAAGTCTGGGGCTGCTCTGTAGGGAGCGCTGTAGATGCTGTTCCTTCTTGAGTTGTCTGAAGCTCGGGTTTCTTACTCGTGCTGCCAGTGCTTGCGTCCCCACTTTGTATGGTTTGGTGGCTCAAGTGGCCTCCAGGAAGCACCGGTTCGTTATTGTTCGTCAAGACAGAGTGTGCCTGTAATGTCTTTCCTCGTCGTCGAGCTTTCAGTTTGTCGGCGTAGCGGCCGGGCGCGTCCATGTATCTGCCTCCGCTTTCTGGAATCCACTCGTCCTGCCCAGTGTAGTAGGCGAATGTTGCCGTCGTTGTCTGGGGTTTGGACGTCTCGTCGGGGGAAGACGTAGTAGATAGAGCTTCCGTTTCTGGTATGATCTCATCAGGAGGGCCTGTTGATGATGTGGCTTTTGAAGTAACAACCACTTCAACGAGTTTGTCCGGAGTGGAAACCGATGTTGAAGACGCAGGCAGCTCTGGCCTAGCTGTCGAGCTCCAGCCTTCCGTAGCCTGCCGTTTCGTGGCCAGTTCTTTCTCCAACGTCTCAGTCTTCAAATCATCCATTTTAGATGACTGTATTGTAGGTGGTTGCGTGTTGGAGGGCTCCGCAGCTGAAGAGTGCGTCAGTGCAACGTCCCTTGTCGACACCAAATTCCGGCCTTCCTCAACACCTATTGTCAATCGATTCTGATCTGTCGGATACGGCGTGCTACGAACTCGAGTCGATGATGCAAGCTCGGATGATGGCCGGGAGTACGTGCTCTCTACTGCCACAGATGAACTGGCGTTACCAACGTCAGCCTCCAGGGTTACACGTCCGTCCACGTTTTTCGAAGTTTCAGCTGGGCCTGAGCGCTCTCTTGGTGAGTTCGCAGAGTTGTTTTGTCCATCTTTCGTTGCTTTATCAAAGATCCTGTTGATCACGTCTTCCGCGGACTTGTTGGCGCCTCCGGCCACGACGTCGACGAGGTTTGCATCTGTTGACGTATCGTCGATATGTGGGGTTTGAGCCGGTTCCGTGCTGCGAAGAGCACTTCGGGTCGTGGTTGAGGTCCTTATCTGCGAAGATGATGCCGTGCTAGAGTCGTGTTTCTTCGATTCGCTGGCATCAGTCTCGTTACTACTGCTGGCGGTTGTCGAGTTGCCCTCTGGTCTGTTTGACAGCGTGCTTGCGGCAAACGAATTTGCTGTGCTTGCAGCACCAAGATTAGGTGTAGACCCAATCACGCCCACTGCTGTTCCTTGTTTAGACACTGGCTCCTGGTCTGATGATCCGGCTAGGTCACGTTTTTTACTAAATGGGACAGAGTTTACAGGCGGACTAGATGAACGTACTTGCGAAGGCACTTGTGAAGACATGCTTGGAGACACGTTGCCTGTGACAGCCTTGGAACTCTCGATATCAGTGGCTGCGGTGTGTACCGTACTTGCCGCCGGGATCTCGGAGCTTAGTCCTGTCGCCACTGTTGAAGTGGAATTCAGCTCGTTGTGCAGAGCGTCGTGTTCTTTTTTAAGGTCTTCCTTCTTCACCTTTACATCTCCAGTAATAGCAGTTTGTGGAAGAGCACTTTTATCTCCAGCACGAACGGTCGAACTGCTGGGCGAATCAGAACCTGGCGCCTGGGCTGGAAGCTTTTCTTCGTTCTTCACCTGAACATCTCCAGTAAGAGTAGTTTGTGGTGGAGTACTTTTATCTCCAGCACGAATGGTCGAACTGCTGAGCGAGTCGGAAGCTGACGCCTGGGCTGGAAGCTTGACGAGCTTTCGAAGCTTCCGCCTTTTCTTCACCATGCGGATGCCTCTATGTGGCGACACAGAAGAATCTTTGGTGCTCTTGGTTGACGAAGCAGGCACATGTGACTGAGGGAGACCAGTAGTTGTGTTTCCTGTTCTTTTCTGCGAGTCTGCAGTGTTCCCAGTGTAGTCGCTGGTGCTGGTTTGGGTGTTGTAAGAGGCTCCCGAGGATCTGGTCCTCGGAGAGGAAACGAAGCGAGCTTTGGACTTCGGCATGGTTTCTGCACTCTGTGACACGGGCACCGCCTTCGTCGTGTCAACCCTAGTGATCGGTGAGGCGTCGTCCTCAGTCGCCCTGGGTCTGTCAGCGAAAGGCCGTTGCAGGATTTCGAGCTCTCTGTCTACGTCGACGTCCATGCCGCCGTCTCGAGGCCGCTGCGTAGCACTTCGTTCCGATGACGCCTTCCTGACCGTGACAACTGTCCCCCGGGAACTCTCCTTGGCTCCCTGCCGGGGTCGCGACGGGGACTTCGCGCGAGCCTTGCGCTTGATCTTGACCTGCAGCGGCTCGAGCGTCTTGATCTCCGAAGCGGCTGTCCTGCCGTGGGAGGAGCTGCCTCGCTGTCCCCGTTCTAGCCCGTCGCCGGTCTTGAGCAGCGTCGCGTTGTCCGTCGACTGTCGGCCCCAGTCTTCGGCAACGGCGGCGGCTGCGGGCGGGTGACGGAAGAAGCCAGTCAGGTCGAAGCGCCGCTGGAACAATGCCACCGAAGTACACATTAGCAGCATGGCAGAGGTCATAAGCCCGACGACGAGCCAGGTCCGCCTGCCGAAGGTTCTGCGCGCCGCGCTTTCGGTGGCCACGGTCTTGTTGCGGAAGTCGAACGTCTCGGCCATTACGTCCGGTCTGCCGGTGCGGCCGCGACCTTTTGGTCTCGCGGCACGGGGTGGGCGAGCCGAAAACGACCCTGTGTTACGCGACGCTGGTCAGCAAGGCGGTTAGCGTCCGCGGACCCGCTTCTTCTTCTGCCTCCAGCACACGTGATTCTTCTTCTACATCTTGTTTTCGTTGCGTTTTCCTCTACTGATGGTGCACGTGCACTTTGGGTATTGGTCAACCGGGTCGGTGATTTTAGAAAACACGTTTAAATAGTGGTAAAAAGAATGGACACTAAGGGAAAGGATCAAGTGAACCTTTAAACACTGCAGCAGGTTCAACGTTTCCTGCTGAAATCTACATGCAACGAAGCTTCTTTTCTCTCATGTGCAATAGACACATCACGGAGCGACGCTTCCTTAATTGTTCCAGATTCTGTGACCCTTCTCGGTTTTTCTTTGTGTGTCATGTTGGGGAAGACTGTAAGGCACCTTTCAACGCAAGGAGCATAATAGCTATGCATAAAGGCAAACTTTCTGTCTGCGCTAACTGTTTCAAGTACTCGGCTTTTTCTCGGAGGCATACATGAGGACGCCTACGCGGCTGCTGACGTATGCCAATTCCCAGGCAGGCTTTAGAGCGCTTCTGCAGCCTGAGGCCACCTCCTGCATTTCCTCGTCTCCGCGAGCGCCCTCACCCTCTCCTTCAGCGGCCATCGTCTCACTAGGGCGTTCGCCCCCGCTGGGGAGTTGCTGGGTTCGATTCCCAGTGCCGGCGGCGGGCACCGACAGGTTTTTTCAAATGGGGTGAGAGGTACATCGCCTAACCTGACCTGGCGCTCGGTAGTGTCGGCAATCTCGAGAAGGTGGCCCCTCCCTTTCCTAACCTGACCTGGCGCTCGGTAGTGTCGGCAATCTCGAGAAGGTGGCCCCTCCCTTTCCATTCTTTCACTACTACCAGGGTCCCTCTGCTACTACTTTCCCTGTGTGTGTTTGAACTTTATTCAGACAATCAATTGTCTGGGATGAGGGGGCTAAAGGCAGATGCAACTGCCTGACAAAGGCCCCCCTACCCATACATTGCTCAGGGGTGGAAAACCGCGGTACATGTTCAAATACAGGTAACAAGAAAAGGTCAAAACAAAGGCATACAGGAGATCAAACACAATGAGTAAAATAGTTACTTTCGGTACACACTAATAATAATGCGTGACATGATAATGATTATACGAGCCCTGATGATGATCAGATGATCGGTTGAGGTATCCTCCCTGACGACAGAAAGTTACTATCGTGTGCTTTTTAAGTGCGATGCATTTCTTGGCGAACTTGAGCAACTTTGACAGTATATCTATCTATCTATCTATCTATCTATCTATCTATCTATCTATCTATCTATCCACCTACATCTCGGCGCTCTCCTGGTCGCCTCATTCCCTTGGTACATACTAGAGCACTGCACGGGCCCGGGCCGGCCCGAAAGCCCGGGCCCGGCCCGGCCCGCGGGCCGGGCCGGGCCGCCTGAAGCGTTTTCGGGCGGGCCCGGGCCGGGCCCGGGCTCGAAAGTGCGGGCCTGGGCCGGGCCCGGGCTTGAAGCCACGGGCCTGGGCCGGGCCCGGGCTTGAAGCTACGGGCCGGGGCCGGGCCTGGGCTTCAGGCTGCGGGAGCAATAAAGATTTCGGTTTTTTTATTTGTGGTTGACACATACGGTACAATCTGTAAGTAAACAAAGATATTTGTTGCTCGCGTCCTTCGTTGCGCCTATAAAGGTGTAGGCCGAATTGTATGTGGCTATCCTTCTGGTCAAATTGTAAGCCGTAAATCACCTTCAAAGCGTCATATTAATTTTCGCTTGGGCAGTGAGGGAATTAAGGGGATATAACTTGTCACAGACATCGCAAGCTCGTAACTGTCTTGACGAGGCGCACACCTGAAGCATCTTAAGGTGCAGGCGCGTGTAATTCGCGCCATCCGGAAAATGAAGGCCCTACCGCCTTGCAGCGACCACTGCGAGATTTGATAACTCCTCATGCGTGAGCAGAAATAAGAGGCACGCGTGGGAAGAAGCGCGTAAGAATGAGAGAGTAAAGACGGCCTCCGTTGCTAGGCGACACCCGGCTAGGCGGAGCATGCCCAGACCGCAGCCCACCCATAAGGAACCTCATGCAAGGAACTGCTGCGTGTGTAGCGTGGGACCCATGTCGCCATCTACTGAAAAAGAGAGAAAAAAAAAGAGAAAGCTTTGGATGTTGTGTCGTAGCTCGGTAGAGCGCGCTGATGCTTTTATTGTGTTGGTTACTGGCGTTCTATAGTTCGTAATTTGTCTCCTCTACACGTGGCGCTATGAATGCAGCTGTATTGCGAGACAAGCTCGCCGCCGGCGAGCTCAAGCTCGTCTCCAAGCAAGCTAAGAAAAGCCAGGTTTGGAAACAATTCCTGCAAGTTGTCGACGTGCACACCTTACACCAGTAGGACATGTGCAGTGCAAAAGCTGCAAAGCTTTCTTCGCATATGATGGTGGGAAGACAGGAACGTCGCATCTGAACCGCCACAAGTGCAAGGCTGCTGGTGACACCACTGCCATTTCTTCGTTCTTCACTGAGAAGAAACCCCAGGTTTCATCTACCGTTAAGGGGAATCTGACGACTGCTTGCGTGAAGTGGTGCGCTAAAGATATGCGGCCATTTGACGTTGTTTGCGATGATGGATTCCTAAATGTTGCCGACGAACTGATTGCTATCGGTGCCAAGTACGGGAGCATATCCGCGAGGACCGTGATTCCGCATCCTACGACGGTGTCTCGCAGGGTGTCCGAAGTTGCAAATGAACTCCGAGAAGTGGTGATGCCTGAGATTCAGTCAGCGATGAAGGAAGGTCGCTGCTCGATGACACTTGACATGTGGACCGACGACCACAAGAAAATTGCCTATATCACTGCAACGGCGCATTACGTAAGTGTGAAATGGGAACTGAGGAGCCTTGTTCTGTTCACTAGTGACTTTCCCCCCGAGAGAAAAACGGGAGAGAACATCCGTAAGGAGATTGTACGAAGGAGCGCTAAGTTGGGGATTGATGAAGGCATGTTGAGCAATGTGGTGTTCGTGACAGACCAGGGTGCCAACATAATTAGCGCGCTGCGTCCGCATGCGAGGATGAACTGCTGTGCGCACGTCCTGAACACCGTTCTTCGGAACGCGTTTGATGACAGGTACCTCGCTCAGGAACTTCCCGACCTTTTGGAACAACTGCAAAAAGTGAAAGCTGTCGTGACTTTTTTAAAACAGAGCGGACTGACGAGCCAGCTACCACACGGTGTGTGCCAGGAGATATGCACGCGGTGGAATTCAAAGCTCGCCATGATCAAGTCCGTGCTAAGTCAGTACGATGCGATAGAGAACCTCCTAGATTCAAGGGGAAATCTGCTCTTGGAAGACGTCAATAAGACTTTGTTGACGGAGGTCGCCGAATTCTTGGAGCCCTTCAAAGAGGCCAGCGAAAAGCTTGAGCAGGATAAAGTGGTAACGCTGCCCCTTGTACTGATGTACTACACAAAACTGAAGAAGCACCTTACTGCTGATTCGACAGACTCACCAGAAGTGTGCCAGCTCAAGTCGAGGACACTAGAATTCCTTCAAATAAAACTGCCCATAGAAGAGCTTCACAAAGTGGCAACGTTCTTGTGGCCGCCTTTCCGCCATCTCCGCGTTCTTGATGAGCAGGAGAGGAAAAGTGTTCATGACAGAGTACGCGAATTGTTAATCGATGTACATCTGCGTTTGCCACAAGGAGAAACGAGCACAGATCATCCTGATTATGAACCCCCAGCGAAGCGTACGTCCCTTGACGAATTTAAGGAGTGGCGCGATGCTGCGGAAACTCAACCTGCCGACAGTGAGCTTGACAGCTACCTTCGGGACAGTGACTCGTGTGAGGACATTGAAAAACTGCTTGAATGGTGGGAAGCCCATCGTAGGAAATACCGTGGGCTTTCATTTCTTGCAAAAAAAGTACTTTGCATCCCATCCACGAGCGCCAGCAGCGAACGCAATTTTAGTGCAGCTGGGTACGTACTCCAAGACAGGAGGACCTGCTTGAAGCCGGAGAGCCTGGACAACTTGCTGTTTTTGCACAAGAACATGTAGATCTTTGCCTTTTTCTGGCCTTTTCGCACTCGTATTCCTGTGGCATCGTTTTCAAGTGCGGTCTTTTTGTGTCATTGAGTGTTATTTTAAGCGTATTTTCTATCTTTATTTCACAAAGAAGGGTGAAACCTTTTATCTGAAATAGCATGGTGTGTAGCAGCTTGATTATATAATTATATTGTAAATGGCGATTACGTTTCCGTGACGGCGTTAGAATACGAAAAATATATATTTCATCTGCTTTTGGTGGCTGTTCACAATATATAACGTTAAAGTTTTTTTATCTTGCTGCAAGAAATTATTAATCAGGATCCTCTTAAAAAATTGTGTAAATAATGTTTCTAACGCGAGTGTAGAAAAGAGAATCAACGAAAATGTCCCGGGTTTGATTCTATCCGCTTTTTCATGTTAGTTGTACACTTTTCAATAAATTTTGTTGCTATGTTTTGTTTTCCCTATACTGCTATTTTAATGACTTGCCATGTGACTTATAGGCAACATTTCATCTATATTCCTTGCTCCCAAACCACGATATGATTACGAGGCACGCTATAGTGGAGACCGGATTAATTCCGACCACCTGGAGTTCTTTAACGTGCACCTAAAGATAAGTACACGGGTGTTCTTGCCTTTCGCCCCGTCAAAATGCGGCCGCCGTGGCCGCGGTAATCGCACCCACGTCCTACTTAACAGCAAGACAGCTTAACCACTGAGTTATCACCGCGGGCAAAGCAACATTTCAACGCATGTGCACACTGAATTTTCCCTCTGATGGTCTAGTGGTTATGGCGCTCGGCTGCTGATCCGAAAGTCGCGGGATCGAATCCCGGCCGCGGCGGCTGCATTTCGATGGAGGCGAAATGTTGAGGCCCGTGTGCTGTGCGATGTCAGTGCACGTTAAAGAACCCCAGGTGGTCGAAATTTCCGGAGCCCTCCACTACGGCGTCTCTCATAATCAGAGCTGGTTTTGGGACGTTAAACACCACAAATCAATCAATCAATCAATCCCCGCTGCAAAGCGCAAAGCATCATTAATAATCATACTCAACAACTAATATTCTCTAGTGGGCCCGGGCCGGGCCTAATCATGAGTTTAGCAAGTTTAGCAATGAACACCCGAGCCTGGGCCGGGCCCGGGCTTAGAACCTCGGGCCCGGGCCGGGCTCGGGCTGGGGTCGGTCATGTACGGCCGGGCCCGGGCCGGGCCCGGGCTTAGAACCACGGGTCCGGGCTGGGCTCGGGCTTCATAAAGCGGGCCCGGGCTGGGCTCGGGCCGAAAAATCTGGCCCGTGCAGTGCTCTAGTACATACCAAGATTGAGATTGCAGGGTATCAAAGGCAACGCAAACCACACGGTGCTGTGTACGTGTGTTCCTCTTCTGTGTCCGTGGTGTTTGCACTGTTTTTAACAATGAACTGAATTTGATATCCAAATAATTTATCTCGAAGGATAGTGTCCCCCATCTAACTTCTGCTGCTGCAAAGTAGATCCGACACGTCCATACGTTGACAACAAGAGGGCGGCGCTCTGTTGTTGAGTTTCTAATGTGATTTTCTGCGCTGTATACCAACGTTCCAAAGTAAATCACTTTAAACATTAGTCGATGATGAGACCCCACGAACTAGCTCAGCTTTCTGCCGTTCTAAGTACAATTATACATCTGTTATCGCAGTGAGAGGAAGCGCGCGCGCGTTAACGTTGCGTGATGGCGGCACCTCAAGGTTCGCTGAAGTCGTCTGAATAAGCCATTACGGTAATATGACAGCCGAAACGCGCTCACGAACAAGGTAAAAGCTCATCGCGCAGCTGCTGTGACGAAGTTCTTAGAGGCTTCACTCATCCCCCCCCCCCACAACCCTACTGTAATCTCTATGGCTTGATCACGTGACTGCATAGCTCGAAGAGGGCCTTCCTCGAGACAGGTGCTCGCTTTCAGGCAGCACTTAAGCCCTGCTGCGAGGTGCTCGTTCGTGCTCTGTGAAGCAGGCTTAATTGCTCAGCCCTAATTGCGGAATCGTGACTGAGAGGCTCCCGCGCCTGTTCGCCAAAAGTGCGAGTACAGGCGATGCTCGCAGGGCAAGAGTTATCCGAGTGACCCCCAGATGGCTGCTGTATATACTAGTGCACCTAGCACCGAAGAGAGATGTTGGCGGTATTCGTCGATATCAGCACGAAAAGTTCAGCTTAGTGCGAATACACAGGGACACAAGAAACGAAACAGACAGGACGGGCGCTACTACCTTTTCGTGATGCATAACCAACTAGCCCAGCAGTCTGTCCTACTAACGTCGATATCAGCACTCACGCAAAACAGAACATTCAGCCCACGCCTGCGCAAAGCACGCAGGCAACAATCACTGCGTAACTGGACTTGGCTGCGTGCTACCTCGTTCTCCTCTTTTGGCCTTCTTCTTCCGCGCCTTGCTCTTCCATTGTTTCTTTTGTCTTTGTGCTCGCTATACTTCATCGCCGTCTTCTTCTTTTACACCGTCGCCGTCCTTGTCCCGCTTCGACGACGACGCAGACGGTGTAGAGCACGTGTGCACAGGACCGACATTGGCGGTGTCTGGTAAGGAACTGGTTCTTTATTCTAAACTCTGTCGCATGCCCGAGAGGGCGCCGTGGAGCGACACGAGAGAGAGAAGGAAAACAAACACTCCCGGGCAAGTCTGAAAGATGAGTGCGTGGGCAAAGGTGCCACGGCTGCCAGCGTGCGCAGTTGCAGGCAGACAAAAGGCATGGGCAAAGGATCTCCGGGAACAGCCCGCGCCTGCGTTGGCAATGGCAACCGGGACCAGCTCGCGAGCGCTGGGAAACAAAGGCCATTAAGATGTTCCGACGATCCGCTACCACGGGGACGGTGTAGAATATTTAGCTCGCATGTCCTCAGGAGCCTATACACGACTGATCGGCACTTGTTTTCTAGCTACTTCCAAAAAATGTTGCAGGGCTTCTTCTTCAAAAAAGAAAAAGAAATGTCAGCTGCCCGACATAATTCGCGAATTCTGAGATAAGGTCTGCTGCCACGATCGCAAGTTCACTATGAATTTGCTTGGATGTACTCCTTATCATTGTCAAAAAAAGAAAGAAAGGGCACATCTTCTGGTTGGTCGTTAGAAATATGCATCTTAAACCGTTTCTCTCAATACGTGGCTTATCAACCAATAATCAAGAGGCACCACGATGCGCGATTTATGATAACGTACAGATTAAGCCGCCTAAAGCCATCGCAATTAGATGCCATTCAGTCGTGAAAGTCAATTGCCCCTTGCGTACTTCGTTCTCTTGCGGAACGGTCTTAGTGTAGTAGCGTGACTCGTTCTAATTAGAACGCATCGGCCATCTCCAGAGCGCCTGCATAACTACGATTCGTCATGTGATCAAACCGCCACGGACCTGACGACGGCGAATGAAGCCTCGATTTATGTCCGGATGCCACGCCGACTGGTCAGGAGTCAAGTGGGGCCTCACCGTTCAAAGCCGGAAAAGCCCCTTCCTTCGTGGACAGATGCGTGAGCCATCCGTTGTGTTAGGTGTCAAGACTCGCTTTGATGCATCGTGGCTTCTGGCGTGGCTTGATCTTAAGTCATGTCGATCCGTTCCCCACGAACCTGACCCACAATCCTAAGCCGTCGATTTGTTGCGCGTACGCAGCGAGCGCCTTCGAGGTGAACCCTGTGATGCGGACAGCTGACGCGACGGGCTTCCAACAGGTGCGGTGCGTCTACGCACGCGTGACGTTTCATTTATGCTGTGTTTCACGAACTAAATGCCCAGCAACGCATACTCGTTAGGCGCGCTGCAATGTGTGCGGTTAACCCATGGGTCAGAGTTCCTGTCAAGTTACCAAAATCTACGATTACAAACAGTGCGCATTGCTTCGAGAGGTGTGCAGATCACCTTTGGTGCTTTGGCTTAGCGTAACGTCGTCGGAAAAGCTGCACGAATTCTTAAACGGCAGACATACGAGAGGTCCAAAGAACAAATTCAATGCTTCGCTGTGAATCACACGAGGCTAGCACCAGTAATGAATGAGCACTCTCTCTACGCCTCTGCGAGAGTGTGTGTGTGTGTGTGTGTGTGTGTGTGTGTGTGTGCGTCACGCGGAGCCGAGCGGAGCGATGATGTACGATGGTTGTCGGTGGCAGGATGTTGATGATAGCCCTATGTGCAAAAAATTTGGAGCCTTTGCCCAGCTGGGAAAATGGGGCAAGCGAAGCTTGGCATGTGCGTTCCTCTTCGTCTTGCTTCGTTTTCTCTAGCGCTGCCTTTCTCACGCTCTCTGTCTCTCTCTCTCTCTCTCTCTCTCTCACACACACGCACACACACTTCTTTTTCTTGAGGTTAGGGGGGGGGGGGGGGGGGGTGTTCGGGGGTGCGCTCCCGTGAACGTTGTTTCAAAGCGGCCTTCTCGCTGTTTCTCAATCTACACGGTAGTGAAAAGGGCGATGCTTTTCTTTCCTCCTTTCTTTGCTTCTTGCTCTCCATTAGTGCCATGCAAATGGAGCCGCGGCTGCAGGGATCGAACCCTAAACTTGAGCTAAACACAAACGCACAGGCACGCACACTCGCTCCCCACAGAGCCGTGGAGCTTTGTGCACCTAACACCGTGCACTACCTCTGGGGCACTGCTCCTGTGATCCGACCCTCTTTTCTTTTTTTAACACGACGGCCAACACCAACACCAGCTGCGCATATGCATAGATCGTGCCATGGGAACGCAACATCACGCTCTCTGCTGATTTGATTGGCTACAGAACCCACTGACGTCACGAACAATATCTTTCTATTTTTCAATTGCGGTTTAGTTTCGGCACCTGATGGCACAGATTTAAGTCTCCAAAATAACCGGCGTACGCCAGATCTCGGAAGCCATGGAAAAACGCAGCGCCCGCGTTACCTCTGGGGCACTGCTCCGGGATCGACCCTCTTTTCTTTTTTTCACACAACGGCCAACACCAACACCAGCTGCGCAGGTCAGTCGACGCAAGCTTCGCTTGAAAAAGTAAGTACTGGGCAAAAAGTAAGTACTGGGCATGCGCCCAGTATGCCCAGTAAGTACTGGGCATACTGGGCGAACACCGCGAAAGGGCGTTCTGTAACCGCTGTGCCGCAGTGACACACGCATTCCAGGGGAATGACCTTGAAAGGGAAGACATCTTATTTTACAAGTTGCATACTCCCCATGAAATGACGAAGAAATCATTGAAAACGATGAGGAACAGGGGATCTCCCCAGGGGCGATGAATTGGCAAGTGGACTTGCCCTCGCCAGGACTTATCTCTTCATCGTCTCAAGACTCCGTCTTCCCTTGAAGTTCTGTTCTCGTTTGGATACTGCTCACGAGACAGTGGCAAGCTGTCTCTGCGAACAAATGCTCAGTAGTACGTAACCAATCACCACAGTTGCCAAAACTCGCCGGTGAATGAGACACCATTAGAACTGAGACTTGAGCTAGTTGGTAATGGCTCATCTTGTTGTTGTTATGTGGGGTTTAACGTCCCAAAACCAGCTCTGATTATGAGAGACGCCGTAGTGGAGGGCTCCGGAAATTTCGACCACCTGGGGTTCTTTAACGTGCACTGACATCGCACAGCACACGGGCCTCAACATTTCGCCTCCATCGAAATGCAGCCGCCGCGGCCGGGATTCGATCCCGCGACCCTCGGATCAGCAGCCGAGTGCCATAGCCACTAGACCACCGTGGCGGGGCAATGGCTCATCTTGAGGTGGGCAAGACGGCACCAGCAAAGGTACAATAATAATTAGTGGGGTTTTACGTGCCAAAACCAGCTATGATTATGAGCTACGCCCCGTTGTGGTGGGCTGCCTTCCTCACCTTGGTACCAAACCAATCTCCCGCCCCTCGATTCGCCAGACGGCCGCTTATGCATTCCACAGCTTCGCGACAAAGACAAGTTTCACTGTCGTACGTGTTATATCGATTCCTATCACAGAGGGATCAATCAGATTTTTTAACAGTCAGGGAGCGGTGCTTATCAATCTTGGAGGCTGCGGTCAACATGTGAGCCGAATATTATTTGAAAGGGAACTCGAAATGTGGTTTCGAATATAGCTGCAAAGCGCCCCCTCTTCTTTTAACAAATGACGTCCCTGGGGGCACCGACCACGTCGTTCGGATATTTTCGTTGTTCTTTAATTAAGAAGATTCATACAGTTTCCCCATTCGTTGGATTTAAACGGGCAAATAAAACATAACAGATTACCTTTCCGCTATCATGAAAGAAGAAGTCAATGCCATTTGTGCCTCAAGAGACGTATAGTAAGTGCGCCCCTGTGACGTCGTTTGTTGAAAGAGCGGGCGCCTTCCAGCAGCTTTTTAAACCGAATGGTGGCCCTTGGGCTAACGTAGTTTGAGGCTTTAAATGCAGAGAGAAGGTCCCTTTTTTAAAAGTGGGGCACACGTGCACAGTGTCTGAGTGCGTTATGGTGTATGTATATGCCTCGGTTTAAAAGGAGGGACCTTCTCCCTGTATTTAAAGCTTAAAACTACGTTGGCGTAAGGGCCACCCGATCCGGCTTGTCTTTTTTTTTTTTTATTGCGATAGCAATTATATGTTTGTTTTCTTCGCGAAGCCGTGCCACTAATCACGCCTAGGAAGTTTCGAAGATATTTCTTGATGCTCCAAAAGCCAAAGCAGCCATATTTTTTCGTGCTGTCGTCCGACGAATAGCGGCTCTGACGCCTATATGTCATCTCCTTAAACAGGCAAAAAGGGGCGATGCTTGGACTCGTAAAGGGCAAGCTGAGGTGGGCATTCACTCTACACTGGACATCAGTTGACATGAAAAGATGGAAAATTCATGAGCCATTCCGCTCTGTGAAAGGGGGACCAGGAGCCAAGCTGTATTGTACGCAGCGCAGAATTTTTATTTATGAAAGGTACGAACACATTTTGTTCTCTTGAGCGGCGGCGGTGGTCACCGCTAGGAAAAGCTCGTACATACATACATACATACATACATACATACATACATACATACATACATACATACATACATACATACATACATACATACATACGCGTATGTATGTGTATGTACTACGTACGAACACACCCTTGATTTCCTTGTTTCCTTCCTTGCTCTCTCTCTCTACTCTTTTTCCCATTTTCCCAGCGCAATGTAGCTAACTAGACAGATTTAGGTTAACATCCTTGAGTTTCCATTTCTTTCCCTCCTAAAGAAGAAAGCTCGCCGTCGCCGTGATGTCCCGGAAAACCAGTGGGGCGTGTAATGCAAACAAAACATTGTTGCTATTCGTGGGACATAATGCGAAACAGCATTACATGCCCCATAAAGGGAAAAGTCCACTTAGCGATGTTGCTGCTGGTTGACAAGACGTCATGTGACCAACTGATTACGTCACGAGCGCGTCGTGATTCGTCGCTTGATTACATCGATTCGTTGTGCGATGACGACGCAATCACGTGATAAATTGATGACCTTCGCTGATGGCGTCATCGCATGACTACGTGATTCTGTCGCGTGATGACTTGGTGCCATGCTGCTACGTGACATGGACGTCGAGAGATTACGGACCTCTACATTGTCGTCACACCCGAGCCGCGCCGTAGTTTCGCATTCAGCGCTTGCTTGCATTAAATGCAAGTAAGCGGACGGTGGTGCTTCTATAGCTTTCTGCGCCAACGCTTCGACAGTCTCACGAGAATTTACACCTCTCACCATTTCATCCACTGTCATCATCAGCTCGGCACCTCGGCAGACTGTGGAGGATGGACATTCTTTTACGGTCGTACGCGCCTGCTCGTCGTCACGCCTCGGCCAGTCGGCCGGCCAATTAGGCGACACTCATTTGCAAATAGCACGCGCGGAGATCAGATCGCGACTCCCGCCGTCTTAGCGCAGGAGACGTTGAGGGAGAGAGGGTTACCGTGATCTATGCAACGCTCCCCTGAGATACTAGGAGGAGACGGGAAAGAGAGAAGCCAGTAAGCCAGCTTCTGCGACTAAGGGAGGGAAGGAGAGGGTCGGATCACGACCGAAAATCGACGGCGAAGTTCGCGACGCGCGCGTAGCAGGCGGCGGCGGCGTAGCGCGCGCGCCTGTGGGCGGTTCCTGTTCGCGACGCATTTTGGCTGACGCTCGCTACGGCTGAGAGCTCGAAGAGGAGCGGCTTTTGGAAGGGGCGACGAACGAAACTGATGTGGTGGCTGCCGCAGGCGCCTCGGCTGCCTCTCCGTCAGCGGAAGCAGCGAGAGCCGACAACGAGCCGTGGCGGTGGCGGAGGAGTAGCGGCGCGGTGCCAATCGTGTGCCTGATTGCTCTTGCTGCCAGCTTCGTTTCCGCCTGTTGTGCTCTTCTTCAGCTTGTTCTTGTTATTGTTGGCGTTGTTGTTGTTGTTCCTGCCGGAGCTTCTTGTCCGTCCACGACATCTTCGGCTGGCAGCGAAGCATCGGAGGTAGAAGAGTCAGCAGCGCATAAAGGAGAAGCCGCGCCGCCTCTAGGAAACCAGTCGTGTGGTCATCGCTTTTCCGTTCAGGTCACTGAGGTGAGTCTTTGTTTTTTGCTTTTCTTCCTCGGCATTCTGTGTTTGTTCCGATCAAGGGCCGAATTCGCAGCACTGGTCTTCCGTAAGTTCCGTTTGTGATTCGTCGACTAGCTTCTGTCATGATGTGTCCAGCACCAGGAGTGCCTGGGCACATCATGAACTCTTATGAACATCTCTTTTTAGCGTAAGATGGTTTTGTGAATGTGGTCCCAGAACTTTAGGTGAGGATTTGTTTGCAGTAATGGACATCTTAGCTGGTGTGGAACAAATTCGGAGACAACCTTTAGGAAGCAACAGGAAACCATCCTCACTAAACTGGTCCTTACGTGAAAAAAAAAAAAAAAAAACATGGGACAATTAGTTCTTTATTTATTCCATTTCAGTGATTTCTTAGAATTTGCGATAGAAAACATGGAAACAATGTTGCACCTGCTTAGGTTCCATTTAATTGCTCCAATTTTACTTTTTTTGGAGGCCCGACGCACAGAGACATGACAATTGGTGATGTCATTCAGGAGTTTATTCTAGGAAGAGATTGAGAGCTGCAATAAAAAATGAGGTTCGTGAGTTTTCATTTTCTTTATCTAACCTAACTGACTTCAATTAGCAACGCCTACGTTTAAAGATATTGCTTAATCTTTCTTTTTCTTAAGACATGTAAGTGCCGGTTTGAACAAACGATTAAGCAGTTGACAGTTGGCTCCTGCGAATGAGCTTTATTGTGTTTTCAATCCCGTTACCGTTTTTGTTAATTGCACTTCGTTTGCGTATACAATTAGAGCGCTCTCGTTTGCCAACGGACTGACTACCTACACATATGGATCGGATGCGTTAATGTCACACATCGCCTTCACCGACTGGGACATGCTTCGAGTAGCTGGTGCCCGGCTTTGTGGATACTGTACAGTGAAATGCCTAGGAATTTGCTGTTAGAATGCCCGATATTACTGCAGTTGTTGCTTTGTACAGCCAAGCATATATGAACAGCCTATTATTCCTCGACCTGCAAGTGATTTCTCTTTTCCGAATGGTCGCACATAACTGTACTGGTACTCTTGTCGGCCGATGGACTACAGACGCTCGTCTGTAATCCTCGTAATCTGCGCCGTCGTAAGATGTGTTACGGCATGTGTGCCTCTCCTCTTTCCTTTCGGTATCATTCTCTTCTTATTTCAAGGCGAAAGCCATAAACGTCTCATGTGAAAGTGAACTTTAAGAAACGGTGGCAGTCGAAGACTGAGGATACAGCGTAGCATGGTGGCGTTCTCCTCTTCCACACCATCACTTCCGTTTCCCACTCCTTGTTTCACTGTCTTTACAATGCCATTTTATGCTCTACCCTCCCCTACCACGGTGTTCTAATGGCTATGGCATTCGGCCGCTGATCCGAAGGTCGCGGGATCGAACCCCGACCACGGTGGCTGCATTTCGACGGGGTCTTGTAAGAGGCTCCCGAAGATTCGACTGTCTAATGATGTCAACTGTCTAATGATGAGCAAGAAAACATAAGAGATAGAATGATGGACGCCAAGCTTCGTAAAATCGTAGTTTGAACGGCCCCAGCGGTTGATGGCTTCGTCGCTCGGGCTTGGCGATGAAACCATGGTACAGGGGTGCTAGGCGCGGTGCTCACATGTTGGCTGCCGGTGTTGCTGTATGTATGCGCAAGGTATAAGGCACGTCGCATCGACCGAGGCTGTTTGATGAAATTGCAAGAAGTCATAAGACAACGAACACCGCTGTAGTGAACATATCGACAAAAGAGTTGTCTTTGCTTAGCAGTGGCAGAAAGAAAGAAAGAAAGAAAGAAAGAAAGAAAGAAAGAAAGAAAGAAAGAAAGAAAGAAAGAAAGAAAGAAAGAAAGAAAGAAAGAAAGAAAGAAAGAAAGAAAGAAAGAAAGAAAGAAAGAAAGAAAGAAAGAAAGTCTGCTTGTTCAAAAAGGAAGGCTCCAGTACATTCCCTGTTCAATTTATCGTGGCCTTCGAGCCCCGGGCTTTCCCAGAACCTCCCTCTTAAGTTGGATTGCTTTTTGAGAAAGTGGCAAGGCAAGCCGTTTTACGAATTGTCAACGTGTTTCCGCATTGATAAATAAAGAATGCGTATTGATCGGTCTACAATGGGCAACCCTTGATGGAGGCGATTTTTTTTTTTTTCCCGAGAGGATGCATTGCTCGACGCGACTATAGGACCATCGAAAAGTACTGATTTGCACTTGATCTTCTGAACATTACGGATTTGTCTTCTCGTTTCTGCTTTGTTTTGTTCGTGTCTATTCCCCTCTTCGTTCTTTCCTTCAATTTTCTTTTCTTTCTTTCCTGCATTTAGTATCTTCTGCAAAAAAAAAAAAAGAAGGCAGGTGTTGTAGACGTTGTCAGCCTGATCTTTCATTCTCTTCCCCAACTATCCCCATGGACGCTAAGCCGTGCTCCCGACAAAGGCTGCAGAAAAAAGGCAATCGGATCGCAGTTATTATCTGCTGCTGACATGGTTTTTTTAAAGCATAACGGCTGAGACATCGCGTTACATCTTGATTGCCTGTTTTGCGTGGAAATTCCCCGCTTCTTCGCAGGGGGAATGCGTTTTCCCTTAAAAGCGTGACGTGATACCCAAGTGTTAACGCATAACGTTCTTCTTCTTTTTTTTTTCTTTTTTTTTTGGGGGGGGGGGGGGGGGATGGAAGGGGTCTTAGTAGTGCGAAGCTTTCTCAGTAGACTGCTTCTCTTTGCGGAAAGCAGGTGGGGACATGGAATCCTGCGCTTTAAAGGCTGTTTTCTTTTTCTGCTTTTTTTTTTTAAGTACCGCGACACTCTTTTGCATCGTAGAGCTCTTCGTGTCTCTCTTTGCTCAGCCGACCTTTACGGTATTCCTACGCCTTGCGCGAAAACGTGCGAACATCTGCGCTCGAAATAAGCAAGCAAACAAACAAACGTACGTAGACACGTACAAACAAAGAAGCGTTTTAGTGTCTCTAAGCAGAAAGGCTGCATGGAGCGTCGCCTGCCTACATTCATCCAGCAAGCTTGTATGGTACACAGCGAGCGATATTAGAGAGCCCAAGCGCGGGGTAATTACGTAATAACATTCTTTTTTGTACGTACGCTCCTTTGTTGAACACACCTGCCATCGTATGCATCCGCTTCTCCAGAGCTGTGCTGGCGCACGGTTGGATTTTGGTGGCGCCACTGTTAGAGCGTTTGTGACAAGTGTTTGTAGTTCGTGTATATTTATTGTAAAAAACATTTTTGATTTGGAAATAAAATAAAGTGCTTTCTTTTCCGTGATTCAAATACAATTCCATTTTGAATTGAATCGTGTTTCCATGATTCAGTGCACGATTAAATTTCCTCGATTCAGTTCGAAAGTAGGAAAGAAGCGAAAGAAATACGGTCATGGTAATTGTTAATATGATGATGAGGAGCTGGGGTAGTGGTGCATATCTGATCTGGATTATCATGACCAGGACGATCATTGAAGAGGTATCGAGGTACCCAGGATGAGCTGCGAAGTGATCGTTTCTGCGCAGACACGGCTTCGGGAAGCCTATTTAAAAGGTTGAAAAGTGTAAATTGGGCAAATGAACAGTTTTTGATTGATTTCTGGGGTTGACTTCTGGTTCTGGCCAGCATTTAACAGTGTTGTGTACCGCCTTGGTGCGTCATCCCGTTGAGAGGAGGGTGCGTTACGGATGCCTCGAGTCGGTGTTGCGCCTCATTTTTCGTGTACCCTGCCAGTGCCCACAACGGTACGTTGTTTCTATGATAGGCGGTTCGCGAGCGTAATATATGAAAAAAAAAAAAAATGGAGGTATGTTCGCAGCGCATTGGATTCGTGCGTATGAGCTAGGAATATACGGGTGTAAGCCAGGCGAAAGAAAGAAACAAAGAAAGAAAGAAAGAAAGAAAGAAAGAAAGAAAGAAAGAAAGAAAGAAAGAAAGAAAGAAAGAAAGAAAGAAAGAAAGAAAGAAAGAAAGAAAGAAAGAAAGAAAGAAAGAAAGAACATATTTTGGTATGAAGTCAAAGGGCAATTCGGCGCTCTTTGCTGCGGCTTATGTCGCGTTGTAAGCCGGCGGCGCCTTTGTTTCGCCGCCGAGCCGACACAGGAAAACACTTGTGCCGTCTGTTGCAAATGCTGTTCGGTCTTAACGTCGTTTTTGATTGCGTCGAGCCGGCATACGTACTCTGGGTTGGTCGGAGAAATTAAAAAAAGGGGAGGCAGGTCAAAGAACTTTTCCCTCACGGTTGATCTAGTGACCTGCGTATGCTAGATGGCGCTGCAACTCTCCAAGGCAGTTACACGTGGCAAAAATTTTATGGAGAAAGAACAAGAAAGACAAAATATAACGCCAACCATTGTAGCTCTATAGTAAACTCCAGGAAGTTATGCCGTGATTACAGTTGTTCTTCGATAAAGAAAAGGCCTTAATTCAGATAGGCATTATATAAGGACGAGCTAAAGATTGAGCTGGAGTCGCAAAGGTTTCCAAAGGGCGACGCTTATAACACTCATCCTTTCGCAAGTGAATTGAAACCCCGTTCACCCTACCTACATCCGTAGTGGTCAAAGAGCGCAACATAAGATAATTGTTGTACTCTTATATATTATTTCCTTTCCCACCGCACAAGTGTATGGTAGCCAACCGCACACGTATTGTGCTGATCACTCTACCCTTTCCCTTCCTTACTCTCTCTCTCTCACTGCTGTGTATGAGCTAATGAATCTAACACAATGAGGCTAAAGAAGGCGCAGGAGAAATTGATTGTAGTTTTCAGCTGTGGTGTACAGTAACTGGGACATAAATGAAAAGGAATTGAAGTGGACGAAAAAACGCACTTGCCGTCGGTACAAACCGAACCTACGAACTTAGGATCCGATGAGAGCACTTAAATCTTAAGCTTACGAAAAGTTTGCGCATTTCGGCAACACCGAAGTACGGCCACCGCGGTGGGACATTGAAACCTAGCCCGTGAGCTCAGCAGCGATACCTTTCCTTCTAAGCTCACCATAACGGATTGCGTTAGAATGCAGGTATAGATACTTCAGGTTAGACATTCCGTTTTAGGGGCGAAGCTCCTCTTAGTCTAACCTTGTCACGCGTCAGGCGTAACCCGCGTGCCTCCCGGCACGCGCTCGCACTCGGCGTTCGCCTCGGCGCGTGCCTCCCGGCGCGTGCCTCTCTCTCTCCCGGCGCGTGCCTCTGCTGTCTTGTGTGAGAGAGAGAGAGAGAGCGAAAGGCGCGCGTTGTCTATGGAAACGCTCTTTCTTAGAGGAACGCTGTACCAGCTCGCAAAGAAGGAGAACGCGCCTTCACCCGCGAGAGACAACGTTGGCGCAGGCAGCGTCTCCTAGCGAGTTTCTTGATTGAAAAATACCGACTGCTCGCGTTGGAGAAGCGTTCACCGGCAACCCATATATATATGTATATATATAGGCACTGGATCTTGACTTGCAATGAAATGCCAGTGGGAGATTTCACTTGCGCATAGTTGAACCATGAGGATTCGTAGCGTGCGCGTTAACTAAATTAATCCAGAACTCGGCACGATCTACGATGAACCTCCCGAGCTTCGCCCACTCACCATCATTCACTCCGTGGATATGCTGCAATTTTTTTCATTTGTATTGCGTTTTTGCATGTCCTACCGCGCTAGATTTAAATTGCGTCACTATATGCCGCGTGGAGAACGAATTCGTGAGGTTGGCTTCTCCTCATCCCGACTCCCACTGCGGGCAAGCCGGCTCTGACGAAATAAGTTTCGTTGCAAGCGTTTACAATTTCACAGGAACCGTAAACTAATGCGTTAGGCTTGCCAGTTTCAAATGCACTGAATTAACGTATGCGCCAGCGGTAGATCTGTAGGAACGTCACCCGGATAGGCCCTCACCTGTATTGCGATAGCAGTGCATGAAGTCGGCTTCTCCTCGCGAAGGCTTTGCTCCACTGTGTACACAGATGCGCAGATATTGTCGGTGCATCTACGAGTGTAAACTGTAGTGCTCTACGACACGTACTTTGTACCCGATTGTTCTATCGTGTACGCATGCGCGAAGATAGCCCCATTGTGTAAGTTGGCTTTCCTGCAGTGCGCTTTCGGCTTTCACCGACACTAATCGGTCACACATAGAAAGCTTCGCGTTGCTATGGAAATGCACGTTGACACGCGCGCCAATTTTTTGTATACTTTGTTTTCTTTCACGGGGACCGCCTTTTCTCAATACGTTTACGCTTGTTGTCGCTTAGCGCAGGTCGCGCTTGAGCTTGCGCGCAGCTTTGCGAATCTTGCCCACTGTATGTACCACTAACTTTGCATTCACGACGCGTATGTACGAATTCGTTCCAGATCTTGCGCGAAGCATATGTGATGACGCTGGAATGTTCTATTACGCATGTATAAAAGGCGAACTTCTAAAGAATTTCCGGCGCTTGACGAAATAAAGGAAGAAAGGAAAAGAATGTAAAGAAAGACGACGGATAAGAAGAACGTTGGTTGGACCAGCTTCTTTCTTTCAGTTCCTTTTAGTTATTTCGTACTCCGTCAAGCGCTGGAAATGCATGAGAAGTGCCAATTAGAAACTAGCCCGGCAAACAGTTTTAGATAAAAGACATCCGTGTTATCAGCGGTCGTGCTCACCTCTAGCCTCGCGCAATGCCTTACCTTGCCGCGGGATCGCCCGATAAAGATTTCGGCCTTTAATGATTCGTATTCCCTGTCGTTCATCGTCGCGACCACGTGACAATATACCGGATCACTTGCGTCCCGTACCCGCATAAAGCAGTGACTTTGAGATCACTGGCGGCACGTACACACATGCCCTAGCCCTGGATATGCGCCTATGCATCACATGTAAAGTGTAACGAAAGCCTGCTACACTATAATTATACGTAACCTAACCTATAATGTGCCGTAGGCTCAGTTGTAGTGCTGAATTTGCAGCAGTCTGCCGCCTTCAAGCGTTGCAAAAAAAAAAAAAAATGTGTGAGAGAGAGAGCCCATTTTTGCTTGTTTGTTGTTTGATTAATTCTTTAGTTGCTGGCTCGCTCGTTTTGTAAATTTCCAAACAACGTTGGGACAGTTTAGTTGCTACTCGGCTCTCGTATGTCTTGCATTTCTTTCATTCGTACATATTCGTCGAGATTTTTGTTTATAACATCGTGAATTCTTACAACCCTGTTAGCTCTTCAAAACTGTAAAATCACAACTGTAAAAAATTGGCCGTTTATCTACGTGCTTCGCTGCAAATGTCGTCGAAAGACGATAGTCTTCTGCCGGCCGTACTACGCTGCGTGAGATATGGACGCCATCTGTCAGCGCCGTCTGGAAACATGAGCTTGTGCAGAATCCTTGGGGTGACAGCACCAAATTGTCGGCAGAGGCCTTTTTCGTACATAGCGTCGCATTTTTAGCGCAGCCTAAGAAACGCTAGGTTCTTTAGGATTACGTATGTATGTATTTACTAGTAAAGGAACACACCACCTAATGCTTGCTTATTGATGTTGTGCCTGATGATGTGGCTATTAGGAAAGTGCTTAACCTTTGGCCTGGTGGCTGAATCGTGTGACAGACGGACAAACAGAAAGACAGACCAAAATTTCTGCTTTTAAGTATCCCAAGAAAGGCTATCGTCTTTAAAATCAGCGTTTGCCGACGAAATGTATGAGAAACAGAAGACCGTCAGAAAAGAACGAGAATATCACTTGTAAAAATTATTTTTGCGTTTGTCCTTGCGGGTCCTTGATGCCTTTTTGGAGCAATGTTCGGCCTTACACTGGCCGTGCAATGCGACAAGTTGTTCCATATTAAAAAAAAAAAGAAAGGGGGGGGGGTGTCCTTTTCAAGAGTCAAATTTATTACGGCTGTTGCGCTGAACACAGAAGCGCACGCTCTGAACGTGAAACGACGTGATATGAGATCTGAGTATCCATTCATCACCCGGCTGCTGGTTTAACTCGGTCACCCGTGTCAAGTGTTGAAGGGAGAGTCGAGTAATTTACGGACTCCAGGAACTCAGTCAGTATAATTCAGACTGTCACATTTCACATTTGCTTCGAGCGATGGGATTCAAAGGATTAATTAGCTTTCGTTAATTTATTTAGGCAACCTGTCTCTTCATTTCATCTCGGAAATTATTGAACTCCACCTCATCGATCTCACATAATAGATGCTGCACTCAGTTCGCCCGAACAGGTGGCCCTCTAACTTGATGTTCCTGTTTTTGAAATCAAATTATATTTGAATTCTATTTCATCTGAATTCCTTCATAGTTATGATTTTGTATCTCACTAAATATTCTAAACATGAAACAATCGGTTCTTGGCTAATGGCTGAGAGTGCTGCATACTTCTAGTTTCTTCTCGGTCGATCTTGGTATTCCACTTACATGAGGGAACACGAATCACGCATATTTATGGCTACAGAATGATTATGTACGACTGTGAAAGAACGTGCAGTTCAGGTCTACGGAGCAAAGCTGCTTATTAGATAGATAGATAGATAGATAGATAGATAGATAGATAGATAGATAGATAGATAGATAGATAGATAGATAGATAGATAGATAGATAGATAGATAGATAGATAGATAGATAGATAGATACCGTGAAAGAACGCGCAGATCACGTCTTCAGAGCGAAGCTTCTTCTACTGCGAGAAACAAAGCTGATTAATTTATTAATTTCGTCGGCGCGTAGCAATATTTTGGGCAGGTTACATGCAACTTGAAGTTAGGTTATTCTGTCGAAGTACTTTTCTTGGGACATCACAACTCTCTTAAGGTTACCCAATGAAAACCTATTATTAGTCGTCATATTGCTGCACAAACAGCTCGGGAATACACGTGGTTCTAGAAAGCTTTTCGGATCGTTAAAGTAAATAACTAATGCTTAATTAACGCCCGGGGTTTCTCGCTCATAGACAGAAACGTGGCTATGAGGCACGCCGTTGTTTGGGGCGCCTAAATATGGCCATCTAACTGCACGGGCGTCTCGTTGCCCGTAGAAACGCGACCATCGTACCAGGAATCGAACCTGTGTCCTCGAACTCAGCGGAGCAACAGCTTGGCCATGTAGCTACAACAGAAGGACCTGCTGTTGAGCGAGTTGGTAATTCATGCATATACATATGCAATGGTACACGAAGCAGACAAACGCGTTGAAGAACACGCACGTTGCTCAAACTACAAACTGATTTTTTACTGAAACTACCCCATCACTGATATGGCACTCTGGCGAGTATTCTCGTCGTCGACAAAAGAGGGATAGTCAGGACAAAGGGAAGGGAGAGAGGTTAACATGGGCCGAGCCCGATTGGCTACTCTGCACTGGGAAAGTTAGGAAGAAAAAGCTTGTGAGGGCAGATAGAGAGAGAGAGAGAAAGTTGGGGAAAGTTGAAAGGGGAAGAATCACTGGGGTGCCACGGACGTTGCATATTGCCACGTGACGCTTAAGGATGCTGGGTGTCTAGCTGCAGTGGGTTGTCCGGTTACAGGAATCTTGGAGACAACCAACGAAGAAGACGATGGTGCACTTATTCATTGTCACATCTTGGCAAATACCCGAGGGCAGGTATGTGCCAGAGTTGAGGACACAACAACAACATATTCATTCATTCAGATTATTCTATTCTGAATGGCATCCCACAGTACTTCTGAGGTAACCCTTTATACATTTCGCGTCTTGGCCAATCTTCTAGGGTGGGTATGTGCCAGAGCAAAGGCTACAACAACAACGAACGTGATGTGACTCCCTGCTTGGTCAACGTGAAATATGCACGCTGTAAATAATTCCCCGTTTGTTCTGTTCCGTAATAATATGTTCCTTGTCCATTCTCAAAGACGGTCGATGAGCCAGCCCGGCGACCTTCAGAAAATGCAGCACCTATCTCGTTGCCTGCCGTCGACAAAGGTTCTCGGGCTCCTGGTAGCCTTCAGGAACAGAGCTAATTTCCTGGCGGTCTCGACGTGAAGTGAACCTTGTGGTCTAAGGGCGCGTGTTGGAGCGAGTGCTCGTGCATGTGGCCACTGGACGATGCGTTTCTGAATCGCGAGACTGCTTGGCCAGGCAGCACGCCACTTTATGCTATTTCCTTAGCGATGCGATCGTGTTCCAATAGCGTCAGCCGGGATATTACGCATACACTTTAGCAGGTGGCCCCACGGCCAGGCATCAGCGTCGACAACGCAGGCGTGCGCAAAGCCGGCCGTTCACGTGAGCTTCCGCGACGGAACATTCGAAGCAGCTGCGCGGCCTTCGTCATTCATCAGCGAAGAAGGGAACGATACGCGCTCGCATCGTGTGATGCTGAACGTACCAGACGTAGTTTGTACGCGGCCCCGCCACGATGGTCTAGTGGTTACGGCATTAGGCTGCTGATCCGAAGGTCGCGGGATCGAATCCCGGCCGCGGCGACTGCATTTCGATGGAGGCGAAATGCTTGTACTGTGCGATGTCAGTGCACGTTAAAGAACCCCAGGTGGTCGAAATTTTCGGAGCCCTCCACTACGGCGTCTCTCATAATCAGAGCTGGTTTTGGGACGTTGAACCCCACAAATCAATCAATCATTCGTTTGCATGCGAAATCAGATTCGTTGTACGCACTTTTGATGAAGTGTAAAAGAAGCACCGACCAATAAAGAAAAAGAGGAAAGACGGTTCGGACTCCTTGACGGGAGCCTTTGTTCACATTGGATCGAAAACGCTTGAAACGATGCTTATGGCAGGCTTGAAAACGTGATGCAAGCAGCGTGTGTCGATATGTGGGAGTGTTCCGTTATTTCTGTTTAGTGTGTTATCAGTTGTTTGTATAAGAATTGATTCGAAATGGTAGTTTACTCTTAGACGTTATCCTTCTCGACCAGACGGTCTTCCGTCAAAACCTCGACTTCGTTGCACACTTGTGCGTGCTATAGCTTTTGAAGACACTTTTGTCTTCTGTACCTGTTCTCGTGGCTTTACTTGAAGGGTTATGATGATGGTAAGAGAGTTCCTGAGGTTCAACTTGCCCCGAGTAGATTATTTCTCCGACTAAAATCTACCCAGTTGTGGCGTAGATGTCAACTCCGTCAACTACAAACCGGAAGCGAGTAGCTTCAACCGGAAATTGTGGACAAGTGCTCAAGACCGGAAGTGGAAACCTAAAGGGCCTTAGGATCGGACGGTAAAGTCCGAAGTAAAATTAATGCCAGTATAGCGTATCCGAAAGTCACGTGACGGTGGTGTGCAAGTGGCATATCGGAAGTAAAAAAAATGAGGCGGAAGTCACATTACAAAAGTGGGAGTTGATGCTAAAGAGAAAGAGAGAGAGAGAGAGGGGGGGGGGGGGAATAGGTAGGTAGGACGTGGATGCGACACTCTCTTCATTCCATCTTAGACAAATGTAAAATAGGCAAATCTGCGTACTCTTGAAACTTTTGCACTCATACGGGTGTTAATCGTGAGACTCACCAGAAAAAAGAACAATCTCAATTACGTGCCCTGCTTGCGTTTTTAAACGCAAAGCATTTCTTAGTGAAGCAAGGGCACATTTAGGTACATAAACAGAACTGACAGTATCTATCTATCTATCTATCTATCTATCTATCTATCATCTATCTATCTATCTATCTATCTATCTATCTATCTATCTATCTATCTATCTATCTATCTAAAATTCCCCACACGCATCTTTTCTCTCATACCCCAGACAACGTAGGAACACACCGCGCCGTGGTCACCTCCGCAGTGCCATTTTTTGCCCTCCCAGACAGGGGCATAATTGTTTCCTTCCTGTTTCTTTCTCGTTTGCTTTTGCTCACTAATTATGAGGCGGCACTTGGCAAGACACACGCGCGCCTGTTGTTACGAGCGCGTCTCTGAGAAAACTTCAATAACACTTGCTCATCGCTGCGTAAGACGTAGGCTTGTGTGGAGCTGACACATACCCCTACCCCTCTCTGCCCCTTCTGCCATCTTCTGCCCGCTCTTGCCGCCCATACCACAAACACCTGAACTCTCTCTCTCTCTCTCTCTCTCTCTCTCTCTCTGTATCTCTCTCTCCCTTTCCCTGCTAGCTCAGGGAGACCTCACGGTGTCGGCGAAGGCAACGGGAGACATTTTATGCCAAGAATAATTGCAGCTGTTGTTCTCCCGATTTGAAAAAAAAAAAAGAAAAATAGCAACAACAAAGCGAAGTTCGCCGACTCTACAGGTGTGGGAAAGCTGACACGCAAATAGAATAGTGTACATATATTCAGGTGATGGTTGGAGGCCCACTTGCAGATGGTATACAGGGAAGGGCACCAGAGTGCGTGGATGCTTGGGCACTTTTATAATTCAATCGCTACCACTCGGAAAACATTTTTCGGATGTGATAAAAATGAGAAGATCGAATTCCTTACCTTGACGTTAATGAGCATACTTGTACCCTATATAAAAAAAAAGGGGGGGGGGTGATATTTCCATTGGCCCTGAAAGTCGTGAAGAAAAGAAAAATGACCAGTCGCGCCATCCTCGGCAATGAGTGACAGGCTCCAAGTGTAACGAAAAACCAAGAAATAACCGCGCAGATTAAATTATCGTGCTTAATAGCAAGAAATTATTACTTTAAGTTGTATTTGACACACATCTGGTAGCGTTCTTTAACGATGGAGGGTAATCCTCGTTTTTAAATTAATATTGCAAAAACCCAGTAACCTGTGTTGCCGGCTTTCCTGCACATTCAGAAAGTGCAACCACAAAGGTCGAAAAATTTCGTTTTTATATTTCTTCCGACTTCCCAGTGAGACCGCTGCTAGCTTGTACACTTCAAGTGGTACGCTTTCTATTGCGATAAAAAGAAAACAGGAATTTGATGAAGGAAGGTATACCTGCTCCAATCATATATGGTCGGGTTCCTATCGCAAGGCTCTCGGCATCTTTTCTGCCGGATGGCAATGCCTCTCACCTCATTCTCGTCTCACTCTCCCCCTGCTCTGCGGAGCGATCCGTGCATTCCCGTGTTATGTGGTAGAGTGTCGGCGCGCTCCCACAGCACGGGCATATATCCCTTTGCATGCTGTTGTGTAGCGTACGTGCTATCTGTGGAGGTTTGTACCACGTTTTCGTTTGTAAATGGATACGTTCGGAGCATATGTAACGTCGCAGGGTCCAGGTCCACGGCGGAACGGTTCTTGTGCAGTGCTGGGTAGAGCATTTGCCAATTCTCTGTCGTACCGCGATGTTCTTTTGCAATTGGGATGGTTCCTGTCTGTAGTGTCGGGTATATATATATATACTATGGCATTGGCTATACACCATATATCTGATCAATACAAATATCTGGCGATACAAATATCTGATCCCGCGGCAGGGTATAGCTCTTTGGTGTTCTGATGTGGTTGTACGCATTCTGAAAGGCCAGTGAAAGATATCTCCGGATAACTCGGCATTTTTTGGATGTCGTCGGCAGAAGTCCTCGCAGCTGAGGGTGACGAAAGCACTGCTTAGGATTTTAAAAACAGGCTTGGACAATAGCCTGCGATAGCGATGTCACGTACCATGCAAGAGCAGCGGACTGTGGCTGTTTGGCTGCATGTGTGCTGTGCCATGTGCTGTACTATGTGCTGTGCTATGCGCTGTGCTGTGTGCTGGGATACGTACTGCAGTCTTTCCTTCCCTCTCTCTTTGCTGTCTAACTTAACGGCCTGGTTAATGGCCTGGAGTAGCAAGCCAGGCCATTAACCAGGCTAACGTCTCCGGATTCATCAATAAAATATTCTCTCTCTCTCTCTCTCTAACTTTCAATCCCCAATCCCTTTCCACGTTTTTCCGGTAGCATACCTATTGTCCTGAACTGGTTAAGATTCCTGCTTAGCTTCCCTCTTCTATCTCCCTTCTGCATTTCTTAGCGCGCACGCGCGTACATTCCCGTCCTTGAAGATATACACGCTCTTCACTTGTGCTCTTGTATCGCATGTACCGCGCGCAACTCTAAACTTGATGTTTCTTTATATTATTTTCATTTTACAACTCCTTTCTATTGTTTATTTGCGTAAAAAACCATCATCCGGAGGCGAACGCAGGGCGCTGAGAGAGAAACTTAACGTCGCCTTTTGCCACGAACCGGGAAAGCAAAAGGGGTCGGGAGGGTTACGCTCCTTGAACGAAGGGCATTCTGCGCGAATAACTATGGTGTAGAAAGGAGCGGGATTCGAAGACGTGTGTTGTGTGTGTTTTCAAAGGGAAAACACACAAGAGCCAGCTGTTGGAAACGCGCACGCGAACACCGCGCCGAAATGTGTCTTAGCGCGCTTTTCGACACCGTCAAAAAAACGCGCTAATATATGCAACCACGATGGCGAGTTTTCTTCTTCTTCCTCCTTTCCCTTTCTTTTTTTTTTTTTTTTAGGGGCGGGGGCGCTTAAGAACTGTTTGCCTGAGTAGTTTCCTCTTCTAAAAAGCAAGCACCGTTGTGTTCGTGGATACCCCCTCCCTAACCCCCCCCCCCCCCCCCCCCCCGCAAGAAAAAAACAAGAACTTCTTCTGCATGACACAAGAAAACGAAGTAATCAAATAAGACCACTTCAGAGCAACTGTATAGCGCTCGGCAGACACAGAGAGCAGCTGAGACAGGAATGTGTGTGCTCGACATCTGCAGCTTATCACGCAACCCCTGCAGCTCTTGCAGCTTCAAGTGCGTGGCGAGGTGTATATATATATTCACGACCGCTGGCATTCACAGCGAAGCGAGCAAGCTTTCGCCAAAGTGTATATGCACACGCATACACGCACGCATGCGACCTCGTCGCCCCACTTCGCGCAACGACGTTCTGAGCGAAGAAAGCCTGCTGACCGGCCTTTCGTCGAGACGCTGGAGTTCTTTTCGCGAAAGCGACTTTGAAGCGCAGTGCCGGGCTTTAAGACGTGACCGCACCGAGACGCGTCTCTGCAATGGGCCCCCCTAGCGTCCATAGAACGCACAGTGAATTGACAGAAGCGGACGTAATTAAGGTTAATCAGTGGTGAAAGTAGTGTGGCTAGTACTAACTGTATAGTGTTGTACGAACCATTCCAAGGTCTTCACGGTGGAACCTTAGTAGACGACTGAAGACTGAGTGTGCCAACGTAGACTACTGCGCTAATTGGGCTTAAGAAACGACCTGCATGTGTAGAGTCACGTTTGCGTTTAGGACGGCCCGTTTGCCCCCATCTTTACCGGGTGCACCGCTGTCGACAGGATGGACGGCGTGGGACACGCTGGAAGTGGTCGTGGTCTCGCTGGATTGTGGAAGATGGTATGACGGCGTTTGTGGTATCGTGGAGGACAGATCGTTGGCATTGCGGTGGAAAGCGACCATCTTTCCTCGAAGACTTTGGGTCTGCGAAGAGGTGGGTCTCTCAACTATAGACTGCGCTGCGTTTCGCGGAATTGGCTGCGGTGCGCCGCGGTGGCGTAGTGGTTGTGGGTGTTGACTGCGGACCCAAACGATGCTGCTTCAAATCAGGCCGCGGCGGTCGCATTTTCGACGGACTCTGAAATGCTTGAGTCCCGTGTGCTGTGCATGAGTGCTTAATAATGAATCACAAGTGGTCAAAAGCTTCAGGAGCCGTCCACTATACGGCGTTCCTCTCCTCTCCACTCTTTTATCCCGTTGCCCATACCCACGGACGCTGGGCCGTGCTCCTCAAAGGGGCTGCAGAAAATACCTTCCTTTCCTTACCGGACCACAATCATTAGAAATGGCAACGTTTCGACAAGTGGTCTTGCCTTCGGGACGAAACAAGACCACTTGTTGATTGGTTGACTCTACAGCGACATTCTCTGTCCCGTTACCTCTTTTCATCCTTATCCAGTGCCACTTAGGCCTAAGGTGGCGCCGATGCCATAGACATTTTACCGTAGGCGTTCAGGTATCACGTAAGTTAGAAGGACGCTAACCCCTCCGATGACTATCTGCCAGTGACCTCTCGTGCGCTCTCTGAAGACATGAAAGTTTCAGGGTCAGTGCACTCTCTGCACAACTAGGGACAACAGTGGTTACAGAAGGGACATGATCCTTCCTACATTCGAGTGAGTATAATGTGAAGTCGGGAAAAGCTTTGCGACCATGTATACGTACACGCTATCAGCTTTATCCGATTCTTAAGTTTGTCGCTTATTCGCCATGAAATCCGACATTAACTCAACTAACAAACACTAAATCTGTCGTGCAGGGAGCTTTTGTTTACCACCTGTTTCATTTTTCTGTTCGAGCATCGAATTCCAACGCGTGATATACGTTCTTATTACTAAGTATTCAATATCTCTGCACTCTTCGTTTGCTTGCGCTACGGTCTGTTTCCTCCTAGCCTCGTTTATGCACGATTGTTTACGTATATAAGACACGAAGCGTCTGCGTCGCTCTCGCTGATTGGAGTACATAAATTTCGGTTCGCGTTCTCCGGTTGCGTAGTTCGGTTCTTTTACTAAAATTGTGTTCTATTGTCTTCGTCTCCGCAGCATACACGATCTGACGTTGAAAACTGTAAATACCGCAGCGATTTCTCGGAATCCGTCTGCTTACTTTAAATCCGTGCGAGTCTCCCTCAGCACGCCTCGACGACGTCTCAACGACGTCTCACTGCAAACCACCTGTAGACGTGAACAGAGCAACCTCTAGCGAGCGTCGCTGTATATGCTTGCCTTCTCGCGAAACTGTCATGAGAATCCATTTACCATGGACGACCGTTTCTAGGATTTACTTTAGCTGCTTTGTCATATGCGACACCATTCCGTCGCTTGTCTGTTATCGCTACTCTGTCACCTCGTCATGGTGATTTGTCGCTTCTCACAAACAAAGGAAGGAAAGAAGAAACGAATCTAACAAGATTTCTTTATTATTTTTTTCCCTTCAACCTCCTTTTCACCGTTCTCATGGAAATGAAAGGAAATAAACTTTCTTCTTTTCCGTTTCTTTCATATTATTCATTTTACAATAAATTTATCGGTCGATCGCAGCCTGTGCGAAAATGTCCCCAAAACACAACCGACACCGTCTCGCGGAGCTGGTGGGCAAGAAATGTAAGTCCTCAACATGAAAATATAACGGACTCATGCTACGAAAGAGTCAAGAACCAACGCGCTAATGTGTGCTTACCGTTACCTACTTAGTGCGCTGTCAGACACCATCACTGGGTATATACTGTATGAATACCGGTTATCGAGTATGGCTTGCAGCAATTGTGATGTTGCCTGTGTCCGCACTTCCGTTCATCTACAGGTGTTTGCCGTCGCCACTTTTTGGACCATGTATGAACAATCGTGGATGGTATTGGCAATCCTTGTCGCTTGAGTAATTGCGTCTGTATTTAATATGTCTAATTGCAAGTTGATCCTGGTAGTCGTGTCGGCTGAACACCGTTCGTGAATCTATCTATCTATCTATCTATCTATCTATCTATCTATCTATCTATCTATCTATCTATCTATCTATCTATCTATCTATCTATCTATCTATCTATCTATTCGAGCAGATAAGCGTAGGCACGGTCGACAGTTTTCACGCCAGAAAGCTCGGCTTGCAATCGCGATGGTACGTGAAGTTTGCGAGGCAGCACAACAGCTATCTCGGCAGTGGATGCATCCTTGAAACAATGCGAATGGCTAACAAAGACAAGCAGCTTTTGTTCTTGTCTTCTTTCAATGTCCCTTGTCGTTCGCACTCTTCACTGTCCTCTAAAGGAGCTTGTGATGACAGCATAAGAAGCATGGGCGCACGCTTGCTAACGATACGGCCAAGATATACGATACGGAACACCCGAGGCGACTGAAAAAGGGAGCAGGAGGCACGCGAACGGTAAACGAGCATCGTGCTGTCACTGCTGTCACCGCTTGTCAGCGACGCCGCATATGAATTGCGCCGAGGAAGACACAGGGGAGACCTGCATATAGCTCTCGTCGCTCCCATCCGACCTTATGTATTGCTTTCTTTCTTGCGTCCGCGGCTTGTCCTGGCACGGAACATTCAATTCCTTCTCGGTGGAAGTTAGAAGAGCATTGATATGACGACGCTATGCGTCACGACTTACGTGAAAGCATTAGCGAGGTACATCGCTTACACGTGTGAGTGTATGTGTACGATCATCATAAATTGAAACCCGAACGGAGCAGCTGGTGGATGTGATCACGTCGAAGTGCGACGTGTAATTCTTATGCAGCCGATTTCTCTGCATGTACTACATAGGTCCTAAATGTATGCAGTTTTTAGTTTTTGTGTTTGCGTATTACCTGGTTAGCGGAAGCATAAAAGAGCTTTCCGGCTTGTGGCGCCACCCGGTAGTGTGGCATGCAACGAGACAAACGCAACTGTTGATGCAGTAATCGCATGAATGAATGAATGAATGAATGAATGAATGAATGAATGAATGAATGAATGAATCTCATTATGGCTGTAAAAAGCACTTTTCCACGAAGTAGCCGCCCTCAGGGCGAATCGGAGCAAGTAAGGTTGTGATCACGTTAGCATGCCACAATGTCCAAAACAGCACCCTGGCATTACGGGAACGTTCTTTCTTTCGTTTTGTTCACTCATTCGTACTCACATCATTTGTGCCATTGAGGCTGACACACGCGCCAGAAGTCCGTAAACTACATGTCGGCGTATAAATTTAAATTCGATCGCGAAATGTTTCTAAGGTCATGACAACAAAAAACTCTACCATTGAGCAAGCATTAGCACCTTACCGTCAGCCGAGACCATTCGGCGGGTCCTCTTAGCTAAGTGTCTTGCTCTCTGTAACATTGAGGAGACTATGCTGCGCCGCCCGTTTGCTTTTGTTTCTCGCCGCTAACGAGCCTGTTGCCGCCACTTGAGTCTTCATTTCTTTTTGCCCTCGCGACGAAAGGCAGCTGGCGTGTAACACGCTAACGCCTTGGCCGCTCGCACGTCTGTCGACGCACGGACGGAGTTCTGCCGCCTGTGTATAGGCAGTATAGCCTAAAGCTTCTAAAGGAAAATCTGGCGCTGCATTCTTTAACCTTTTACTTGCAGATGTTCCATAATTGGAACATGCAAAGCATGTACCACGAGAACGACGGCATGTCATTCTCGTGGTACATATGTCTCGTGGCATGTCTTTCTCGTGACGGCATGTAAGGCGTCGTGGATGCGCTATACAGTAGATGCTATGGATCACCAACAAACCCGCCGTGCAACTATCCTTCCTATCTCTTTCATTCCCTTTCCCCTGATCTCCCGGGCCTGAGCTGTGCTCCAGACAAGGGCTGCAGAAAATAACGCTATAGTATTTTGCTCACACGTTCACGCGAGCCTACACTACTGATCGGCACCGTTTTGTAGGCCCCTTGTCGGCCCCTTTAACGCTTTCGCCTTAATAAAAAGCAGACATTGAAAGATTGAATTGAAATCAATTTGATTTGAACTTGAAGGATTGAATTGAATTCCCACGTTAAACGACTTGCGCGCCTTGTGCAGCCGCAGCAGCGCCAACGGGGACAGCGGATGCCACGTGATGCCAGCCCCTGCCGGCAGCGCTGCTGACGGAGTGAATGGCGGCGGTGCGGCCAGCTACGTGCGCATCGTGCCAGCGCTGGTGGCAGCAGCCGCGCTGCTCGGCTGTGCCCTGGCGGACGCGGACTTTGACGTGACGCCGTCGTATGAGGATGACCGGTCGTTCGTCGGCACGGCCCACAACCTGGCTGTGTTCAAGCCGCGGGCCAAGCACTGCATCAAGAACGTCATCAACTATCGGGACGCCCCGCCGGACAGGAGAGGACGCTTCCACATTCTGCTGGGTCGTAAGTGCACTCTGCTGTTGCCGTTTGTCAGTTTGAGCTTCGATCTGTTCAGTTTCTGTTTCCGTTACAAGAAATGATGTACAGACAAGCGTCTCACATTTGGAGACTTCGCCGGGACTCTTGATAACATGTGTGGACACTCTGGTCACATCTTTGCCGTCGTCGTCATGTCCCGTGTACAGTCCAAACGTAGTGAGGACGTATCAGAGGTGCCTATAGATTTCGAGACGGTGCTGTACAGGAGATGTGCGTAATGGGGAGGGGGGGGGGGGGGTTCATGTTCAGGTTCAGAAGAGAGGGCATTCGCGCATACTCCTTAGATGCACGCACATCCATGTGAGACGTTATGTTACACATTTTAATTGGCAGCGATTCCGTGACCAACACTTGGCCATGAAATGATCCATTTATATTGAAGAAGCTTTTCACGCATATAACACACATGGATGCTTGGAGAGTAACGTTGATCTACCGTTAAATAAAAAGTGCTGGATTTACACCGCATAGGTGGTGTGCTGCAGTCAGAGAGAGAGAGAGAGAGAGAAAATCTTTAATGAAATGCTGTTAGCCAGCCTAATGGCTGACATGCTACTCACGTCCTGGGCGATGGTTATGGTATATACGCCGATAGCGATGTTGCGTGCAGCTTTGTTGGTTTTACGTAGTTGATAAGAGTAACCTCGTTGTCGATGCTGCTGCAGCCCTTTCTCAATCCCGACCTTGCGGCGGGTAGACATTCCCGTTCATTTGCGACCAGTCCAGGCGCGTCAGTGCCATCTTCTCCACAAGCTTTTCCACGCAACTGAGAAGAGAAATCAGATGATAGGAGTTTATGTCTGTTGGTGGTTTGTCAGGCTTGAGAATAGGGATTGACGCAAGGTTGTTCCGAGAAAGGTTCAAGACAACCTCTGTCCCAGCTGGCACTGGATATGGCAATTAAGAAAGTGCATCTTATCTTTCGTCGCCTAGATGTGCTAACTCGGCTACACCGCCACGGTGGTCCAGTGGCTATGGCACCCGGCTACTGGTCCGAAGGTTGTGGGATCGAATCCCGGCCTCGGCGGCTGCATATTCATGGAGGTGAAATGTTGAGGCCCATGTACTGTTCGATGTCAGCGCACGTTAAAGAACACCAGGTTATCAAAATTTCTGAAGCCCTCCACTACGGCGTCTCTAAAGGTCATACCGTAATTTTGGGACTTCAAACCCCAGCAATTAATCATCATTAATCGAAAGCGTCTTCTGTATTTAACTCTTTTCGAAAAAATAAGTTCCCATTTTGTACATTTCTTGTCGTCTGGTCCTTTTCATTCAGGTATGGTGGAATACGTCGACCAGATTACCGAGAAGAATTACAACTCAAAGATCAGGCTACTGGCAAAGAGCGGTAGCATGCTCCACAAGAAGTTCAGCGACGGTAAGTAAGAGTATGTCACATATGCAAACCGTTTTGTTTCTTGTCTCGTTTTTTTTTTCTGTTAGTGCAGAAAGTTGGGCTAGTTGGTACTGAAACAAGGTTAGGGATCAGGCTAGTTAAGGATTCATAGTAATATAAACAGCGCACAAGCGGACGATGGACAAAAAAGAAAAGAAAGGACAGAGGCGAGCGCTGACTTCCAACTGAAGGTGTTATTGAAAGCAAACACGAATACATTAACATACGCAAACACGTGCGCACGCGCAAAATGTCGCATAACAGGAGTGAGCAAGATCAACAGGAATACACTCGATGAGCCTTGACCATATCTCGCTGACTGACTGTGTTCATCGAGTTGTTCTGTGTATCTAGTGAAAATCAGCGCCGTCTTTGTCTTTCTGTGTGGCTCTCTTTGTCCCCGTGGACACAGCGCTCTTGTAGATGTAAACCAAATCGGATGGCACACAGCCACTCTGGAGGATCGACCGAGAGCCAGGTATACTTAGAAAAAACCAAAGACCCCACAAGCGCTCAATAATGTCGAGCAATAATGTTGAGCGAGTTCACTCCCTCCGTAACTCCATAACTTCATCTGAGTCACTTCCCGAGATAATGTGTAACAAACTTAAATAAAAAGACGATTAAAAATACGTAAAGCTAAACATGAACACATTAAGAGTTGTTTATGACAGATTTGACACAGAGCATATTATTCTAGAGATCCATCAACCATTACGGTATACCTGTTATAATAGCCAATGCCTTTCTGGTTCGAATTACGATCGCATGTAGCTTATAGCCGGTTTGGATAGCGGGTGTCAGCCCCACGTAAGAAAGAAAGAAAGAAAGAAAGAAAGAAAGAAAGAAAGAAAGAAAGAAAGAAAGAAAGAAAGAAAGAAAGAAAGAAAGAAAGAAAGAAAGAAAGAAAGAAAGAAAGAAAGAAAGAAAGAAAGAAATCGCGTATGGCTCACACTGCGCTGGATCACGGAGGCCATGCTCTGCTCATACCCGCATTGTGGACTACCAAGGAAGCCTCTGGGTCACACTAACGCCGAGGTGCGCGAGTCACCTTAAGACGCCCAAGTCAACTATTCGGGTCGCCTACCAGTTATTTTATCGAAAGTTAAAACCTTTCCTACCCTTACCCTGCTCTCAAGATGTCCACGCCCCGGAAAACTTTTTTGGGGGGGAGAACCCTGCGATAACGTGCCTAAGTGACACTAAAAGCGTGTCTACAGGAGAGGACGCGTGGCCCACGCTGCACGTCCGAGCCCCTTGTCCGTGCCTGCGCGGCTCGCTGTGTCCGGAAACGTGTAGATCCTCACTCCTCGCGGAGTCCATCGCATGAGCGCGGCCGTAAATCACGCGCCGTGAAACCGCGGCCCGGCCGCAGCCGCCCGCGCATCGTCGGTTCACGGAACCGCTGTGCTTGCTGCATACCTCGACGCAAGCGCAGCTGTTGCTGCCGTTTACTGAAGATTCTTTCTGAGCCCGTGCCGTGAAGGTCGTACACCACCCATGGCGATGAAACGTTGAGGGTACACAGCCCATCTTCCAACTTTTTCTTGTTTTTAACAGCGGGGCTCTTTAAGGTCGAGGTAAAACCGTAAGTATAGCATTCGCAGTTAACAGCGGAGCTGTCACGCACAATGAAATAGTGGGCCGGTTTTGCCCTTGACCCACTATCCATGCTGCCACATGACAGTGATTATGTGGAGGGCAGTAGATAGATAGATAGATAGATAGATAGATAGATAGATAGATAGATAGATAGATAGATAGATAGATAGATAGATAGATAGATAGATAGTAGATAGATAGATAGATAGATAGATGAAGTGTCGGATTGTGCAGAGGAGAAAGCGGTCCCGTGCCCTTCCTCCACCTATACTACCCACATCCTTGCGCTCAGGCCACTGCTACGTCATGGTGACAGTGATGATGACTGTGCCGCCTGATGGTGATAGCGAACTTGACATTTTTGTACCAGCTCCGCTGTTTTTACTCAGATTGCACAGGCGTGGATGATGATGATGATGATGATCTTCACATTTGGCATCTCCCCACTTGGTACTGACTTTAGTTTTCGTCTTCTTTTTCTTAAGTGGCTGTGAGCCAGTCGAGCTGTCTTATAGAGACAGATTTCTGTCGCAGTGCGCTTCCTTCTGTAGCTCGACAGAACGAGAACAAACTTGATTTAATTTAATTTGATAAAGTTCTGCCATCGCCAAAGAAACATCGTCTCGATCTCGGAGGACAATCATGGAGCGCTACGCGCACTTTTCTCTCGTTTCAGCGTTCACGCGGTGCGTCCAGGACCCGTGCTCGCAGCCGCCAGAGCCCGGTTGGTGCCTGCAGAACATGGTGATGTACTACTACGACCCGGACAGGAGATCCTGCAACGAGTTCACCTACACCGGCTGCGGCCGGAACTTCAACAACTTCCTCACCAAGCACGAGTGCCGCAAGATATGCATCGAAGGCAAGTGCATATACCCGCGCCTCTCTTATGCTACACGCCTGTTTTTTTACTTGAACGAAAGGAGGAGAATTTATCAAGGGCTCGTTTGATTAGGGACCACACAATATAATAAATTCAATATGCCATGTCGATAGCTTCGTTATGTTTGATAATTCGTTATACACGTATATTCGCAACACTGTTTCAACTGTTTGGAAACATTTTTCGTTTAATTCGTTAAAACCCGTAATACGTTATATCGAAGTTTAACTTACACGGGACGTACCGGAGAGATATGGCAAACCAGTTCTACGGAAACCCACAAGGCGTTGGTAGCCTCATGATCTAGAGAGAACCTCTCATCCATCCTTTTGTACAGTTCGTAGCCTAAAGGACTGTACTTTTCCTTTTCTTTTAGGGGGGGGGGGGGGGGGGTGGGGGGGGGGGTGCCAAACTTTGTATAGTTGGAAAGAGACCCGTTCTGGTACAGGATGCCCATATAAGGGTTATCTTTCGTACTGTCATTTCGTTAGGACGAAAAGCGCTTGTTGTTAAGACGAGCTATACACATCATTACGCCTAGGTATAGCAACAATGTTATACCTAGAATTATTTGTTCCATTGTACAAAGAAGGTTTCACTGCACAAGGTGACTGTCGAATACTGACTACACAGACTTTCTTTACTTGAAGGGGGAAGGGGCATTTTCATCTGGTCTTGTGCTGTACTTCTGGAACGAACCATTCGTGCATGAAATTCAGATTTTGATCACAGACAAGGGCTCATTGATTTACGCGCCTTTAAGGAGGATTGACGCACTGTGTTATGCAGCTCCTGTAGGTCCCTCACTCACCCCCCCCCCCCCTCCTCTTCGAACTCCCAGGTGTCACCACGCGCCCGTAAGAACGATTTCGTTTACTCTGGCATTTCACATGGTCGCCATGTTTGTTTTTAGTACTTATTGTATTACTGAAAAGAGTTTGTCTCGAATACACTACTCATTTCTGAAGCTCTGTTCAGATTTTTACCGTCTCTCGTTCTCATTGTTTACAGGCCGGACGTGACAAGGCCGGACGTGCCCTTTAAGCAAGCGGGTGGACAGCATTGAGGACTTTAATATAGTTACGCACAAGGACACAGCACGCAAGCCGGTCCGCATGAGAACCGCTTCTTTTTTTTTTCTTTTGCGGAAAATAAAAAAGCAGTCCAAGTGGCTATTTTTTTACATACACATTCACCTGTCACGCGCTCATCATCGAAACAACAGTGCGCATGCGTCACTCGCGCTCCCCTCTCTTATGCTGCCATGATCGACGTTCGATACGGCGCCGGTCTCTTAACCCTTGAACTCCTGTGTTCTATGCTGTGTTCGATAGTCATCGCATTTATTTTGCTGCTTATGTCAGAAAGTGTCGTCGCGGCTAAAAAGTAACAGAAAAAAACACCAGGCCTGCGCGGAATCGCAGGACAGTGACAGCGTGAGCTGGAGGAGCGACGTTCTTAGTGGCCATTGTAAACGCTTGGGGATCTGGCCAAGTGATCGGGCCATCAGATATATCGAAGAGCCAAGTCAGGTTTGTTTACGAATTACGAAATTTCTAATTGAAACCAAAAGAATTTTACGTTAATTTTCATCATTTGTGCTTCGCGAAACCACACATATAAAAGTACTCTTTAAGTCAAAACAATATTGGCCAGTCCCCTGCCTTGGGTATGCACCAACTTACAGAGGAGGAGAAGAAGAAGAAGAAGAAGTCAGGTTGCTGTCGGGGCTGCGCACGTCGCCTGTCGCGTGACGCATAACACTGCTTCAGGAGGTAGCGCTTTGTAATAATTATGAGGCTAAATTTGACGATCATTTCATAATGATGATGTTGATAATGCCTCTGGGTGTCAATGGGTGCAGGGCTACAAAGCATGTACCACTGTGTTCTTTCAAATGATTCCTCGCACTCGTTATGCAATACACTTTCCTCGACGCGTAGTGGCGTATTACTATTTTGCCACGTAACATTGCATTTGTTAATGAGATTCCTCGACCCGAATCAATTTTGTTCAACATTTACTCAGGCTCGTCCACCATAATACATAATAAATTTTACTCCGCCTTAATCTATTTTAATGCACCTTAGTGCGACTCCTGCGATATCTCAATGTCCACTGATCTCAAAAAATTTTTCGGTATATGTTCTCCTCGGTACTTTAATAATATATGCCAAGTCAGGCTGATCTAGGTCATTTAGATTTCCTGCAAATGAATTTAAAATTTTGTAGCGGGTTCTCACGCGGGCCACTGTGTTTTTGACGTCATCACCTCCACGCTGCCTACCCGAGCCAGCGGGCCTTCAAAAGCAAAACGGCGACAAATCGTCGCCGCTCAATCATCAGCGCTGAAATCGTCGCTGTCAAGATCAGAAAAGCTGGCGTAACTCAATATATCGTCGGGTGACCTCGCCACTGGCATTTCTTTGGCGCAATTTCCATATTTCTGGTGACGGGAAGGTTGTAACATCACCACATACGCTGCTCGAAGCATCTACCCGTTTCGGTTTGGTTTGAAGACGACTTTCACTTTCTTGTTTAAAATTGTTGGCGCGTTTCTGAGCAAACTGAACCACCGTGGCAGTTACAGGACTATCAGTGCCATTGGAAAACATTGATATCGGAACATGGTGAAAAAAACCGCCGGCCTGAGTTGCCCTTTAATCCACTCCAGTTTACCTCCCTTCACTACCCTTCTCGCCTTTAATACGTGGTGATTCGCTGTTCATAGCCAGAAAACACTGAGTTTATGCGATTTATCATGTCCCGGGACAGTCTGCTGGCGGCCCGCGGACGTCTCGCCGACAGATGTGACACCGTTATCACGTGATTCATAAGTATCTCGCCCGCCAGCTGCCCGAATGAAATCGTTCGGAGCGGTCCCGGGCATCCCGCAGGTACCGCAATGACCCTGGCTGCACGCGAGTCGTCATTGCCGAAGCGCGAATGCACTCACAGGAAACTTAAACAGCGCGCTCAAATAGTGCGCGGTTGAAAGTGTGTGAATGAAAGAAAACGAAGGAGGCGACAATGACGGCGCGAGGAAGAGAACACCGGCGCAAATAGAAGACGACGACGAAGAAGAATTAAAAAGTGCGGCTCAGCAAAAGAAAATAAAAGTGCCCAATCATAAAGACCCACGAAATCCCTCGGGGCCAATCAGCGAACAACACGGGACTCGAACGGCCACCATTGAGAAAAAGCAATGGAGAAAAGTTTGCTGCGGCGAAGGCTCCAGGATGTTCACGGAAACGAAGCAAGGTGGAAGGTCACGTACTTTCCACTCCCTTCAGCAGGGCGCTGATGGGAGTGCTTAGCCGTGTCGCCATTATGGGAGACAGAAAGGAGAGTCTTTTCCCTTTGCAAGAACCACTATATATAAGGGAGTTCCGGACCAGAGCCACCAGGACATCGTCGGACCGGGGCCTCCTGCCGGCCCGTTTGCAGTTCACGAAACACCTCAGGCCTACGGTATCCTGGGCCGGCGGGCAGAGCAGGAGCAGTCGGGCCGTGGGTTTGAGCTCCTCGTCCAGGTGCCTGGCCAGTCTGCCGTGGCCACCTGAGCGTGCTGCCGAGCCATCGTCGTCGTCCGTCGTCACCAGACGTCTTACCTGCTTTCGTCGCAAGCCACCGCTACATCCTTTCGAATGTCGTCCCGTCGACCAGTCCCACCGACGATTGGGTGAGACCGTATCATGTGCCATTTCTCCACTCATCCCCGTGCCGAACTGTTATGCGCCCAACTTGTTGAGTCGCGTGTTATTATTTCATTAGTATCGTTTTCTTTTTTTTTTTCCTGCCGTGTTTTGGTAGCATGTAGTGCGTTGACCATCAGTATATTGTCATGTTTTTCTTTTTAAATATTTGCGTGCTTTTTTATGTAACAAACGGCTCTGTCCTTGATTACTCTCGTAGGCTTCGCCTAAGGGAGCCGTTGAAATCTACTCATTAAACAAAAGAACCTCCGTTGCATTTTCCAATCACAATGACACGCACGCACGTTCGGACAACGCGCGGTGTGGAAGGCCCACACGCAGGTGGCAGCGAACATGGGTTCATTTATGTCTGCTATCGTGCAAGAGCGCCGGTCTTCTCTATGACGAAATAGAGCAGGTAAGGAGAAGCGAGGAGTAGCCTTTGGTTGAGAAGACGCCCGTAGGTAAATAGTAACTTTGGGCTCTCCTGTCTGCTATCGTGCAATAGCACCGATATGCTCTGTAACGAGTGCGAGGAGTAGCCTTTGGTTGAGAAGACGGCCGTGGGTAAATGGTAACTTTGGGCTCTCCTTGTCGGCTCTGGGGGCTGCGCATGACTACAGAATTTAGTCGAGCTGTTCATTGATTGGTATACACTATATATCAGTAAAATGTTCGAAAATGGAAAACAGCGCGACAGCAGACAAAGCACAAGCCAAGAAGCATACACAGGGCTTTCGCTGACTGACAAGTAAAGGTTTTATTGCTGCAATGCAGTGTAAAAAGAAATCGGCGGAAAATAAACGGGCACGTGGTCTGAGAGCCGCATAGTAGTTATGATATCAAAAAGAAAGTGCAGTTTGCGTGACACAAAGCAAGAGTGCATTCATGAAGTATACTGATTAGATAGACGCGAGGTACGACTTCGAATAGAAACAGTGAAATCACTTCTTTAATCACGCTTCTTGTCGATAGATAACGCGTGTATGACCCGGCCTTTCCCACGTGCTGCCGACATCCTCTCCAGATCCTGAGTTCGTATATACTGTATTTTGTTCCCTTTGTTCTGGGAGAGGGTTTTACGTTCGTAGATACCGCGGAGGAGGTCCTGGAAAATGTTGCACGTATTTGACCGGTGCGTATTTACTGGCGACCCTATGAGTAAGTCCAGTGATTGGACAAACGCCCTCGTGAGGCGAAGTCGATGGTGATAAAAAAAATTACTCCATCTCCCGCTGAAGGGGACCATGAGGCGATGCGAAGCAGCACGTGGGGTGCACACCGCGTTTGCATCGGTACGACTATAGCTGTCGCAGTTTGCATCAGTTTGACGCTAGCAGACGCTGCCTGCGTCAGCGTTGTCTCTCGCGGGCGAGGGCGCGTTCTTGTTCCTTGCGATCTTGTTCCCTGTAAAGCGTTCACCGAAGATTACCACTCGATGTGCGCTCGAGCGTTGCGAGCGGTGGAGAGGGTGAAGCGAGAGAGAGGTGACACGTACGTTAGGCGCGCGTCAGGTTTCCGTCAGGCGGCAGCTGCGGGCGCTGCGGCGAGCGCGCGGCAGGCGAGGGAGAGAGTGACGTCAGCGCTCACTGCGAGGGGAGCGTGACGTCAACGCGCAGCTGCGGCGTGACCTACTTGGCACCGCTCCAACACCTGCGGCGAGGGGAGCGCGTTCGTACGGACGGAGGGACAGCGTTACACAGGCTAGTCAAAGAGCTGCTTCGCATCTAAAAGTGAACCAGGGAAGGGAGATTCGGAGTCATTCGGACAGATACCATCAAATCTTTGGTGACAAATCAGCCTTTTTTTTAATAGCGAACCGTAAAAAGTACAGTTTGCCATAATACTATCATCACCATAGGCCCTGGTCCCCAAGAGTGCATGTGCACTACTTTCTTCTCTTGCCCTATGCCCTCGGCGTTTGTGTATAGAGTCGATATGTCCGGTGCACAGCGCCTCGCAAGGCTTTGCGTTTGTGCACAGCTTCGCGCCACGAGAGCATGCTGTCTCTCGTGGCGTAACGACCGGCGACGAGACGACTGCGCCGACGGAACCCTCCCAGATAAGAGTTACTTTATTGGTTGTGACAGCGAGCGTTCTTGAGAGCAAACTGCTTCATTCTTTCGTGTCGGTCGTTTATCGATGAGTATGTTAACCGTACGAGTGCGTTGTATTATGCGTTTATTTTGCCCTACGATTGCCTTGTTCCTATAATATCGTGTGGAGATGGGGCTGCCCAGTTGTAATTGTCGTTGCTGCAATAAGCACTCCACATGCTGATTTCGAAATATTGTGGCGCAATATTCGGTGTACAGTCAATATATAACGCCCGTTTCAAATCCTAGTGTCGCTCCCGGCCGCGGCACCGCGGCACAGACGCTATTTAGTGACGTGCCGAAGACATTTAAAAAAACGTATCGTAAACTCTCGTTTGCTCTAAAATACTATATATTTATATAAAATCTAGCAAGTAAGAGGGCCCCGCCACGGTGGTCAAGTGGTTATGGCACTCGGCTGCAGGTCCGAAGGTCGCGGGATCGAATCCCGGCCGCGGCGGCTGCATTTCGACGGAGGCGAAATCTTGAGGGCCGTGTGCTGTGCGATGTCAGTGCACGTTAAAGAACCCTAGGTATGGTCGAAATTCCGGAGACCTCCACTACGGCGTCTGTCATAATCAGAGCTGGTTTTGGGACATTAAACCCCACAAATCAATCATCAAGTAAGAGGATAGTTTGAGCCCTGGAGTGGCAGCGCCCGCTGAACCTTACCGCGACAAGTGAAGCCGGCGTTTGCCCTTAGTTCAGCCCTAAAAGCTTGCCTAAATGTCCAGAAACCAGTATCAGTTCAAGCGTTCTTGACCTGCTAATGTAAACCCTAGACTAATTGTAATGTAAAAGAGCGTTGTTTTGATTTAATAGACTGCCATTGAACAACTATCAATGCCGCGATATTGCACAAAAATTTTCTCGACGTTCATGTTTCATCCAAAAACCCGTGGCACAAACAGGCACATCAAGGATTGTCTGTCTAGCAAAGTTGATCGCTTTATAGGTGTTAGAAGCGTGAGGAAAACGCTTTTTCTTTTGTGCTATTTGAATGCTGTTAATCGATGCCCTGAGTAAGATGGCGGCCGCCGGCTTCACCTTTAGCACAAAATCGCCACTCCAGAATTTCTTTTTAAACCTCCTTGTTTGAGCCCGAGTGGCACCGCCGTACGGAAGCAAGATGGCGTCTGGACTATGGTGACGACTGGCGACTAAGATGACGTCAGCTGAAAAGTTCAGGGAAACCCGCTGGGAAATCGAAACCATGTTCTTATCGTTGTAAGTCAGCCCACACGAGGCAACACAACCATGTATATGATATATATATCGGAAGGCCAGGGTTCACAATACATACATCATACAAAATTTTCAGAAAACGTTTCACGACCCCTTTAAATATGTGTTTGTAAACTTAAGCAAGCGTGTTAACCTCTGTTTTTTTTTTTTTCTTCCCATACTCCAGAACGGATCCGGTTCGGTTAACGATTTATCGAGGCGTCCAAATGGGGGTGAATGATGTAGATCAGGGATGTTTTGTAAGCTACAAATCTGTTCCCCCTTCGCCTGTACGTGGCTGGGTCGACGTCTTGGCTTGAGGGGGGCCCTTTTCCCGTGATTCTGTCATTTATTTATTTATTTACTGAGACTATATAGGCTTCAATATTGTCACGTGGCGATCCCTCGTAGCCTATTTTCTTCCTCCATGGGATGAACTTTGAAGATATGCTGAAGAAAATTGTAAAGCCAGTTATACGCTTGTGAAATTAAACGGCCGGCCGACCTGCGGCAAGGATGTGAAGTTCACAATATCGCAGTCATGTAGCCTATCACTCTCAATATCGCTATCATATCTAGGCAGAGGGCAAAGGTGTGGGTAGGCGGTTCGTTTTTCCCACGACCTCCTCTATATTTTATACAGGGGGTCGTGGTTTTTCCCTTCTGCGCAAGCCGAGACTGTTCTCTGGTTGGCTCATCGAGACTTTTCTCGATGGCTCAGCCAATGTCTCCTTTGCTCAGCTGATCGCTGAGAATACTCCCAATTCGAACGTCAGCACCATCGGCGGCTTTCATCGACATCATCGTCATGGCGACGACGCCTGCGAAGTTTCGTGGGATGTGCGTCGGATGTCACAAATTGCTTCCTTGTTCTGTGAACTGAGTGTTGCAAGCGACCTCGTAATTCGCATACGATAACACCCTTCACGTTTTCCTTTATTCCTCGTATTACCATCCTCCTGTGTCTGAGCCATTTGGTCCGCCCATTGAAAAGGCGAGTCGCGCAGAGACTGTAGTCGCCGCCGCTCTATCGCCGACTGTTACAGAGCTATTGCTATCGCTCGGCAGTGTACTACACGGCTTGACTGCTTGCTAACTGCATGTCTGACAGCACGCTTGTCCTTGTCGTTGGTAAAGGCTTTGATATGCGAGCCATGTGACGACACCGAGCTTCGGCGACCGTGACACGTATTTCCTGGTCAGCCAAACGAAACTCACGCTTTCGGGCATGTTTGATGCACGAGGAAGATACTACGAGTATATTTCTCGGCGTACGTACTGTCATAGCTACTTCTGATGCTGAGCGTCTGTGTGCGTTTTGTGTTTTAACAGCGAGGCTGTTGAGAAAGTCGAGCCTCCGCCGTCCATCCGGCGTCACGTAGGAATGGAAACCGGACTCGCTCTTGCCTTTGACTCAGCTGCCTATTGCCGCGCTTGACCCACTCTTGCCTTCATCACACTGCTACGTGACAGTTATTATGCAGAGGCCAGAGTCCGAAAAGATTTAGCCCATAGTTGCGGGTTCGATTGCCGCAGCAGCGGCTGCATTTCCATAGCACAAAATGCAAGGAGAAAAAAAAGTGAATGAGAGCATGATGAAGGATCATGTACGGTCCAGTAGATCATGTATGGTGGAGCATGGAGACACCGCCACTTCATAAACGACGTAACGTTTGGGCGGAGTACGAATGTATGGCTAGCAGTAGCTGATACGTGATACGCCGTGACATTTAATAACTTGACACCCTTGGCCAGTTACATCATGATTAACGATAAGAGTGCAGCTTCGCTGTTCCTACGGTTTTTAAGACGTGGAACTGACGATTTTTTTTTTTCATGCATACGGTACCAAATAGAAAAGGGCGGCTTATCTGCCGATCACTTTCGGATATACTTTCGGGTCACTTTTGCATAAGACCAAATTTTACAAAGATGTGTAAGTGAGGTTGCTTGGTGAAGAAGTTAGCGTGCTTCGAGGGCGTGAAAGTGTAGAACCTTGCTTCATGTCATTTCTTGTTCATTATGCTTTTATCTATCAAACGTTTCTAACATTAATGTAATACACAGGTACCCCTGTATTGCAACAGGGGTTGTTACGTTATGCACACACTGGATCTATACAATGACTACTGCATGCCACTAGCTAATGCACATACAGTACCTTAATAATAGTTTGAAAGTTTGCATTGCAGGCTGTGCATGTGTCATGTTTTTATGTCAGTTTTACTACAAGGTTTATGTACTACATGAAAATCCAAGCAAACATCTCTGGTTAAGCTTGTTGTACGACTTCGGTAATGGTTCGCCACATTTTCCATTGCACTTAATGGGAATGACTATTTGAATGCTGCTTATGATGATGCGGGACAAATAATATTGAATACTTCACACTGCATGAAGAGTGCTGGGGAAGCTCTGGTTTTTCAGTGTGCATGTTGACCCAGTAATGGAATTTTACATGAGTTGTAGAGTGTTCATAAATGTAAATGCAAGCAATTTAAGTATTATTTCAGTGTGTTACTTCCTTTCCAACTTCATTTGAATTTGTAGCAGCGACACAGTTCAGACTTCAATACACTTGGTGCTATTCCATGCTTAGGGACCAGCCACAGAGTGGCAACATGTGCTTGCATCTAATTACATGTAACTGTTCATGTTGCTTTTTTTCATGAGTAGTAAAACAAACTTAGCTATTTAGTCTTGCATGATAGGTAAACTTTAGCACCTTACTCAGTGGAAGACTACAGTAGCAGTACACACAGTCTCATCTTTGTGGTCGTTTACAGTGTGCTGCGATTCGCATGTGCGCATAGTCTGCTTATTGCTTGAGATGGTTCATGAGGTCTCTTATGCATCGTTTTATATTTTAAATAATGTAATTAGGCAAAATCTTAGCTGCATTAGAAGGCTATATTTTTGCTCGGTCTCGTTCATGTTACTCTTCATGAAGCACTTTGTGCACCATATATACATTCATAGAGTGAAGAAGAAGACTAAAAGGATATGCAGCAAAGGTTTGCATTAAAGTCTGGCAGGTAATACAACCTCCATTTTGGAGTAAAAGGACATGCAGCAGAGGTTTGCACGAAAGTCTGGCAGGCAATAAAACATCCATTTCTGGAGAACGTGCTAGGCGGCCTCACCATACTGTGCCGTAGTGAACACAGGTCCTCCTGTAACTTCTGTGACATATGCATTTTGATGGTGCAAGTAGGTGTAAGTACAAATGAAGCAGTACTTGACAGCAGTGTAATGCTTGTAGTAACCTTGTGCAAGAGATATCTGAACTGCTTTTGCAATCCATTTCACCTGCATTTTAGTGTGTACTTTTTTTTTTTTAACAAATCACCAGGCCTTCTCTAAGGTAATGCATGCCCCATAATATGACACTTTGCAGATTCCCATCTATGTTATACTTTTTAAGGAATAATTCTTTCAGCCTCTTTCTGAGTGGAACTTAGTACGAACTTAAAGATCTTTACACTTTTGTGGCTTTGACTGTGTCATTACTGTAAGCGTCAATTCAGCCAGTGCAGCTTTTTGATGTTATTTACACCTTAGGAGTTGTAGCGTATGACCGTAAACTATTCAAACACAGCTTTACACGAATGTTGCCTGACTGGTGGTACTTGACTTCCCTGCCACGAGTGTTCTTGCAATATACTGCCAGCCAAAATATTTTACTACAGGCCGTTTGTTGCTCCTTCTCTTTGACTGTATGTGATTGGTATCTTTGTTCACTTTCATTTCCTTCTTTGCTTTCAGCAAGGACTATACAAATAACAATCCCTGAAGATTCGTCGCTTCCTTTCCGGACTGACAAATTTGTATCTTCAAGTACATCTTGTGCCATGTTTACTAATGATTGAATGTCATGTATGGCTATTGCAGTGTCTGCCCCTTATTACGTTGGTGAACGCGACTAGAAAAAGATAAGAGTTCATGAAGATTGATGCTTTTTTTTCCAAGCCCACCTCTGTACACTCCTACCCACATGTTGTGCCTTGTTCAGTAATGCTTACACTCCTGCCACACTGTCTGTTACCACACCGCTGACGTTGGTGCAGAAGATGCTCACTGATTGTATAGTAATCATGCGGTATTCGCATGTCACCGTCTGAGTAACAGCTTTGTGTGATTTACGCACATGAGCACTTTGAATGTCATGCAAGAAAAATGCCTCGTAGAAAGTGCCGAGGAACCAAAATTGACGGTCACAGGTCCCATCGAAGTCAAATGCAAAACATCACATTTGATGGTGCATGATGCTTAAGAAAGGCTTCTTCTAGATAAAATGATGCATGTCATTTCAATTGCATTGCCAATTCAATTGTATCTTGATGTTGTATTGAAAGAATTTTTGGAGATTCTACATATTTTATGCCTTCTAGTTCTATAAGGCATTCATGTGCTGAAGGTTGAAATTTGTGGTGTTTAAAAGCAAAACTTTGCATTGATACTTCTACTGATATGGCGGAGGAGTTACGACACAAGCTTACTGGCACACACTTGTGTGGGTGCCTAGAGACAATGTAGCACATGACACAATCTGCCTATTGTGTTGTTAGAATTTTTTTTTTTTTTTGCTGTCGCAAGTATTCATATGAGCAAGCACGTAACGATCTTATAGGCACTGGCACATTGGATGAGCAAGTAGCGATTGGTTGTTGTGACAGGTGCTGCATTATGCACTTGTTCCACATGAAAAACGCACTACATGTGAACATGTTTTATGCACATCTTTTTACTGTTGTAAGAACCACGTTCAATTTACATCTGACAGTGCATGTCTGTCTATTTTTACAAGTGTGGTCACTTTTTTTACACCTGCGACAGGTTTGTTATCATACCAGTGTAATATTTGAACATGAACAAGCATATTTTCTTAGATTGCATTTACGGTGAGATCGCATTTACTGGTCTTTTAATTGCATACGTGTTCTGGTCTTTCAAGCAAGCGTTTGAGCACCGATATGTACATTCAAGGTTATCTGCCACCTTTTCTCTTTCTAATCAAAATTTCTAGCATATCATTTTGAGCTGTTATCTTAAATTTTGAGCACTTATTACCATCCTGCTTTCTCCTGCGGCATTAATGGCAGTGTTGACTGAAATACCAGGGCCATTTTGCTGCATGTGCTAAAGGCTTGTATGCCAGATGTTAAGTAGAAACCGTTTTTTTTTTTCAGTTTCACTTTCTTTATTTCCAAATATTTCTTTATTAGTTCCTTTATTCCAAATTTTACCACTTTGGGACGAGGGTCCCAAAGTGGTAAAACTGTAGTGGGACCCTTGGTAACTAATACATGGTTTTTGGCAAACATTTTTGGCAAATCACTAATACATATAACACTAATTCAGTGAATACATTCAACATTTTATTTCCAGACAATAAATAGTGAGAAGCACGACAAAGACAAATGCATGATCGAGCAAATAAAAGTAAGAAAAATAAAAATACCAAGATAGCAAGAATGAAACACATGAAAGAGTTGCAATGACGAAAGTATGTGATGAATCACTGAAATCATGTGGTTATTGCAGTGGATGCTTACGAAGGTTATTTTTGAATATTTCTAACAAACAACAAGCATTTAAAATAGGTATTAAGTTTTTAGCTTTCTTGATATTTTCACTGTTTACTTATTTATTGCAACAGAAACTTGAGTAGACATCGCAACCTGCTGAACGAATTCAATGTCTCACAGTGCAAAGCGCAATGATGACATACAATGACAGACACAGCGCTAAACTTACAATGGGCTTTATTTCCCTGCATACACTGACATATATGCACATTTCATCAGGAAAACAGTTTAAGAATCAGGTGAGGCACGCATTTCAATCAGCCGGAGAAAACCATCATCAACATCACATATCTTGTGATAGAAACTGACATGCACTATCCAAAATAGCATGAAATATGGGATACCGACAATGGTCCCCTTCTACTAATTGAAGTGTTATGTGCCTGATCTGCTCTGTTTTCTCCTGTTTTCCTCGTGAAATACGCATATATATCAGTGTATGCCGGAAAATATAGCCAGTTCTGTGCTGTGTCTATCATTGTACGTCGTCCATGTGATTGTGCTGTGTAATTTCGAATAATGTCGCATCAACTAGCCTTAGTGATATCCAGTGATATTTTGTTACCATACTGGTTATGGTTTGTAGTAAAATGGTCGTACTGGGTGCACAGGAGCTAAACCGTTTTCCAATAATTGTAGAAGGGGCATTCGTAGTCGAGGTATTCACAATGAATATGTTTATCTTTTTTTCTGCAATGCTAACATACAAACACAAGCAGTACTAGGACCACTACACACGTTCTTAATGTTGTCATGACGTAAAGCAGCTCACCATAGGTGTACATAATAGAAATATCTAATATCCACTGATATTCATATAGTAATGCTCATTGTCTCATGGTATTTCGCTGGTCACAGCACAAGTTCGCTCTTGTAATTTTTTAATGAAACCATGCAGTAAAGCTGAACAGCTAGCAGAACAATGAGTACTGACTTCACGCTCTAATAAACGTTTTAGTTGACATATGCTGGTTTAAAGGAAAACAAGGTGGGTGACCTTGTGAGCAGTCGACCCCGTCTTGTCTCTTTCCAGCAGTTACAGAGGCCTGGGCAGCCGATCAAAACTTGTGGTGCGCCGAGGCTGAGACTTCTGACGACTCGACATCAGACACTCGGAGGCTCCCGTCACCTCCGTGGTCGAGGGTATCAGGCATGTGGCGCTGCAACCGGTGTATGTACACAGCACCCGACATCTATCGGATTAAGCGGCACCAGGTGACACACACTGGTGAACGCCGCTACTACTGCCCCATCTGCCAGGCACGTTTCACTGCAAAGCAGAGCGTCAAGACTCACATGCGTCGGCACACAGGCGAGCGGCCATTTGCATGCAGCTGGTGTCCGGCGCGCTTCACGCGAAGCCAACGTCTGGCGAGACACATGCAGACTTGCGGCAGTTGTGCCAGCTTTGAACAAGCAGTGTGACATGGCCAGAGGTCATAATGGTTGCGCAACTTTTTTTTATAGCGTATTAGTGAGAAATGTGATGCTACAATGACAAACTTGAGCCTTGCTTGGTAGGAATTCATTGTCAAAAAAAAGCTAGCCGTGCAAACAAGGACACGATAGGAGGGAAACGTACAACGCAAATGTCGGCTGTCAATTGAATGATCACACTGTTAATTTGTAAGAGAAATTAGGCACGTGAGTTCTGTGCACATGCTTTATTAATATGAGACTTATGCGAGCCTATGCAAATGATCATTGTTTAAGCACGACTTATGCAATGTAATCAAAGGCCGGCCTAGGCGTGCCCTTCCACCAACATTTGCAGCTCAAGCCTTGACCATCTAATCTTTCTTTGCACTGATGTGATGGTAACTCCACACCAAAATCTTTTGATGCAGTTTCATGCAGATAAAAGAAATCAGAAATGCGTCTTCTAGTTATTGCTTGACTTGTTGTAGAGGTGCATGCTTCAGCCTGCATTTTATTAACTTGCATTAAGGTGGAGCGTCATGCTTAAATAACTGTCTCGTGCGTAAGCCTAAACATGTCCCTGATTGATGTGCAGTACTGCCATACCTGTGCGTGTGCTGATGAGTTTTGTGCTTACCTTCTCCTCTGCCACAGTGCAAACACTCAGTTGATAATCACTTCTTGTGTTGTGTGTTTCCCTTATCGCATGCCCTCGTGTGTGCATTTTCCTTTTGGTGGGGGGATTGCAGTTGGCAAGCAAGTTAGCACTTCAGCGCCAGCTGTGACGAAGTCTCACTTGAATGCACCTTGTTCAAAACGAATTGTAGCAGTCATCAATGTTTCCACAGCTGCTTTACAAAGGAGTTACAAAGGAGATGACATGTTAAACAACATGTCATATAAGGTGCCCGTTTGAAGAAAGAAATGGGATTGTCAGTAAATCTGGAGAAGGCCAACTGAACAGAATCTCACCGAGCTGTGCTAGTCATCTAAGTTTCTGTGGTAACGCTGTAAGGTTTGCAGTTTCTTATCTCGTTGACAGTCATCAGGTTGGCATGCCTAAGTCATAGATGTGATGCAGTCATGTTGAGAACAACATGTTATTCATTCATTCGCCTAGTGGAACTTATGTGCAGCCTTGCACATGTGCTGTGCTTCTGTGCGATTCTCTCCACCATCTTTCTTGTGGCCACCAACCAAAACCTGAACTGATTTGCATGCTTGACTGCAGATGGTGGTTGTACACGCACAGCACATGCCACTCATGTGCTAGAGGCCTCGCATAGCAGATGGACGCAGCCTGCTGATGTGATAAGGCAAATGTGATGTCACTCTCAGAATTGCATGTGTTTCATTGGACAGTGCATATCCTGTGCTTTCTGTCCTTAATAAATGTGAGTATGTCATAAGAACTACACTTTTTTATGAAGGAAATGTGTGTTTGAATGTGTGAGCAGACATGGTGGTTATGGGTATAGTACTGAGCTCTGGGTTCTGTGTCACTTCAACAGAGCTGATATGGAAGCACCTTTTGCTAACTTTGGTACAAAAGGTGCAGGCATCCACTTGCATTTTTTTGCACCTGATGAGGCTTTAGTATCATTCGAGAGCTGAGCATAGTGGTTAACTGAATGCTAGGCTAAAGGCGGCAGAAACTTGTAGCAAGATAAAGAGATACTGAATGCTTTACATGGAGGTAATGAGTTGCATTTTGATCCAGAGCATGTTGCTTCTTTATAGAGAAGTTTTGCAGCAGTAAAGAAGCAATGGCCATCAAGCTGCCACTGTCTCCTTTCCATATTGGAATGTGGGCATTGTTGCTCCTAAAGTACTTGTGATAGTTATTGAGATGATACCATGTACAAAAGGAGGCAGAACTGAAATCGCGATCTCTGTTTTCACGCTTTACTAAATATTCCTGAATTGGGACATTTTTGAAGGCTGCTACTTCATATCTTGGTTCCGATTGATAACCTTGTATGAGCCTTGGATAATGTTTTCCTTTATCTGCAATAAGCATTAATTTCTTCATGGAGCCATTTGATGTGCATGTGTTTGCTCTACGTTACTGGTAGTCTCTGACGGAAATTAACTTGCGGTGCCAGAAGTGAGTGTGGGTCATGCTGTATTTATGCTTCAGTAGTTTCTCTGTGTTGCATATTGCTAATTGAAAATTTACTAAGCTGCTGTTTTGACGATTTCATCCATATTCATGTGTTGATTGCTCTGCTTAAGATTTGCTGTGATACATAATTTTTCCTGATTGGGGACACAGGGTCAGACTGTATGAGCTCTCTTAGTGCAGTGCTTGCTCAGGGAGGATAATTGAACCCATCCCATGGCTTGTACTGTGTGGTTGCTTACCGCTGAAACAGCAGCGCTAACACTAGACGGGGACAAAAAGTATGACACACACATCAAAAAACACATCAAAAAGGATGACAGGCACTGACACACACATCAGCGCCTGTGCCGTGTCGTCCTTTTTGTCCCCGTCTAGTGTTAGCGCTGCTGTTTCAGCGGAATGGATCACCAACTAGCCCAAGTTTCAATTCTAGTGGTTGCTTATATTGACGTAGATTTCTTTGATCTACCAGCCTGCTGTGCCACCCAATAGGCTTTGTGAATGGCTCTTTCCTGTTTCAGAGCAATGTTAATGTGAGTTAAGGTTGTCTTTATTTAAGTGTTCAAGGCTTCGAGTGTTTACTTGAGAATGTTTTGTTTGACGCATTGTCATTCCCTTATGAAAACATAAATGGACACGTCCTCCCATGTAGTGTATTTACATTTGTCATCCAGCAACTCAGACTCGTTTGGAACTGCTGAAGTTCTGAATTATGGGTAGTTCAAAATATTGGATTTGGCAGAAAATAGCAACTATTTTTAATGAATTGAAGAAAGGGGCTGTCGAAGATTGCTGCACGCAAACACACTTGCCCGCGACCTCATAACTTTCAAGAGGTGCCATGCTGTCACTATAGACAGATGAAACTAACAAAAGTGTGGTCATTATGTGTGCCCAATCTCCGTTCACGCTAGATAAGATAACATCGTGCTCTGCACAGGCACCTTAGAACTCCCGGCGATTAAGCAACAATTGCAGTCAGGCCTGGACTAAAGCGAAACCAAATATTCTGTTTTCAGATGTAATGCTGAGACCACTTCTAACTCTGCTTTTGTCCAGTTGTAGTTTAGTGCATTGTGTCGTCATTTCCACCACAAGTAGTTTTGACAAGTGCCACTACGCATTGATGCTGACATCAGCGAAGTGGCATGATTTAAATGTTAAAAGTGGTTTGACTTATGCCAAAACAATACCCAGCCTACTGTTAGTGCCCCTGCAAATACAAAACAGGTTAACAAGCAGTTTAGAATTAGGATTTCCCTTAAAACAGTGTTGTGAATCGACGTTTATAGTGCAATATCTGATATAATGAAGGTTTTATTGTGTTAGGTGGACTTTGTTATTACAAGGTTTGAAAAGTATGTGCTCTCCTCGTAGCTGCCAGCTTTAGCAATCACACAAGATGATTTGAGACATTCTTTTGTTGCATTAACTGAATCATCATGTTGCCCAGTACATGCACGTGCAGCCTTTGTCATGTTTTTCTTGCATGCTTGTCTCATATACACTGCTGTATTTGGTTCTGGGTCATTCACTTCATTGCAGGAGGCAGGGTGAGGTGGTGAAGGCAAAAAAAATGTTGATTCTTATTGTGGTGCATTGCTGAAATAAAGGGTTGTGCAGCAGCTATATGAGTGAAAGCACCTTTTTCTGAATGAAACTGGGTTAAAATGCTGATGGAAAGTTCCTGGCACTACCGTGGATGTGATGTTTCTCTCTGTAGTCTGCTTGTGCTTGCATTGCTTGTTTCCTTCCTCTATTACTTTACATATCTTGTTCGTTGTCATTTAATTGTGCCAGCTGTTGACAGATCACTGATACAAACTATTTAAACTAAATAATAGTTTGTAATAAGCCACAGCCTGCAGTTGTTTCCAAAGCATGTGCTTTTGCTGTACACCGAAACGCATTTTCAAGGCTTGATACCTAGAGCTTTTGACTTTTTAGAAATGTTAAGTCAAAATATTTTCCTTCTTTTTACTTTCTTCATGTCTTCAGATTATTTTTTTTATGCTACTTACAGTCATCATCCCTGTTATAGTGACTGATCCTGAGGCAGTACATTTTAAAGGGTTTAAGTTTAATGAATGAATGTGTAGGTCACAAAATCTACCGCATATTGAAACTTTGAATGTTGGGCTGTGTGCCTAGCCTTCACTGGTAAACAATGCCATAAATTTCAGTGACTTATAAATTTTTGTGCCCATCTCTACATCAGAATTGACTATTTTCAACATTGATTTTTGGCAAGAATACATCTCACCAGAAATTGTGCACAAATTGAGTTGCGCAAAGCATGGAGTGGGAGGTTGTTTGTAGATTTAATTACTTTACTACAGTTCATTTAAAGACAAGTGAAGGAAGCCTTCTATACTTTTCTAAGCTTTGTTATCTGTCGGCTTCATTCAAGAAAGTGTGCTGCATTATTGGTGAAAGGATTGCTCTCATCTCCCGCATTCTCTCGTTTCACAGCTGGTGGACATGGCTGCAGGGTTTACGCAGCTGCAAACATAAAGCGCAAACATCATCGCCATTGCCAAGTTCACCTGCACAACAAGCAAAGTGTGGCAGTTCAAGTTTCATCCACATTGGGGACATACCATTTGCCTGTAACTTGTGCGCAATGACCTTTAACCAGAAGCGGAACGTAAAGGCACATGGGAAGCAGTGCTGTCACTGCAAGCCGTGCCCAAAACGCTTCAACCAATTGCGAGGCCTCAAGTTGCACGCGAGGCGCCACACGATTTTTATGCAGCTTCCGTGACTTTGAACCTCGATATAATGAATTATTGGTTATAACGAATGTAAGGAAGAATTGTGCTGCCATTACAGCAGCGCTACAAATATACACTTATAACAAATTATTGGATGTAGCGAAGCTATTTCCTTGCATACGGAGTTCCTTGTAATGAGGTTTGACTGTAAGAGCCTATACGTAAACTGGATGCCTCGTTCATCCTAGTGTAATTATCTGCCACGCACTTTTTGGCAGCTTGTTTTTTAACGTGTGCCTCTGGTGATAGATTACATTGTTGAGCCTGCTCCAGCTTCTTTAACATGAAGCTGCCGGCTGTGTAGGTCAGTGCTGTACAATAATGGATAGATGAAATGCAAAAAAAAAAAAAAAATATGAAGAGTGCCTCTCACAAGTGGCAAAGCTTGGAGTCAATGTTCCTTTTGGCGTCGTGTTGAAAGAAGAGCAGGCGATTTCCAGCTGTATTTGAAAGCAGATTGCGAATTCGCTGGTGCTTGTAGCACATTTGTGTTTGGCACAAGTATTTGCAGGAGCCTCCACGACTGATGGTCATTGTTTTCAGACCCTGTTCAAAAAGTGTTGCAGGGCCAATTTAACAACATATGCTCCATAAATCTGCTGTATTTTACTGTGGTGACAAAATGAGTGCTGTTTTTTGTCGTTGTTGCAACTATAATTATCTGGCGATTCATGCACTGCACTGCATCATGTTTGCCTTATTACTTGAAAGTATGTTTGTTGTTTTCTTCTGGTGGACTGTGTATGGGTATCTTTCTTTTTAAATTTTTAGCACAGTGAAATCATGATATAAATTAGGATATAACGATCTTCCAGTTATGACAAACTGTATAAAAAATAGTATTGCCGTTGAAACAGTGTTATGATTGTGATTGTGCATATCACGGGATATAACAAAGTTACTTCTGTGTCATATTTAATTTGTTATAATGGGGTTTGGCTGTACACACTTCACATGCTGTGCCAATTGCATGAGATATCAAGAAGTTATCTTTAAGAGGGCATAAATGGGCCTTTGCTCGAGAGACACGCATGCCTACATTTCATTGAAAGGTAGAAAAATATTGCAGGTTGTAAGGATATCTAGCAGCTGAAATGGTAGATGAATGTGCACACAAATAATCTTTAGTATTTACAGGTATTTTTTTCAGGGTGTATTTACAAACTGTTGTGCAGCTGGCCTTGAGGTGGGAGGAAGGGGGAGTGGAGACGTAGTACAAGATGACTGATCTATTGTACACCATTTAGCGGCTGCTGCTGTTTGTTTTGTTTCTGGAAGCTTCTGTTGTGCGTAGTTTGCACTATATGATGCTAGTTTTATCTATTTGCCCAAAAAAACATTGTTGAAATTTTTAAATGAATGTCTGTATGAATACCACAAGTGTCTTATCGTTGAAACCAATGCTGAAAACTTCCTAGTCTTCGAACTCAACGTAATGTTCTGCACCTTTGTGTATTCCATAGTGCATCTGGTCATCATTGTTCATCGAGTTGTCAACTTATTTCACATTGTATTTGTTACCCTGTGTTGACTACAGCCATAAGGTAGAGCCGTTCCTTGTCATATCTGATGGACATGTTCCTGCATTTTTATCATGCACCCAACAACATGTGTTGAGCATTATCACGGTCCCTCTTTGACAGCATCTTTGGCCAATTTTCGAAACCACTGTAACTGATTATCATCTTTTGAAATGAGTTGAGTTTTGCTGTTTTGTTGACATAGTTTCAGCCTGTCCCGACATTATTGTGGTCCTTTCTTTGCTTGAATGATTTTCATTTCTTGCCTTTCAATTTATGGCCAATTGTATCGATGTACTCACTTCCTCATTAATGAAGATTGGGCCCCGACGGCATAAGTAAATAGTTTCAACTCATGCTCCTAGGCATTGATGGACGTCAAAGGGTTGAACACTGTGACAATTAACAAACACTGTGACAATTAGCAATTGCCAGGGCACATCTTGTCGGTACGATTTTCGCCAACTGCCAGCTCTCTCACGCCTCTGCAATCTTGTTTCACAGCCCTCAACAGCTTTGGCCAACCGGTGAATCCGGCGAGTACGAGGCGGACTGTGGCCTCAAGCCTGGAGGTATTGGAGCTCGACGGGTTCTTTCAGTGCTGCCTCTGCCATTACAGGAGCTCCAGATGGTGGCACGTCAAGCGCCACCAGTTGACCCACACGGGCGAGAAACCGTTCAAGTGTCCCTTGTGCCCAACGGCCTTTGCCCTGAAGCAGAGCCTGGACGTACATTTACGTACGCACTCGAAGCAGGTCTACCAGTGCAAGATTTGCGCACGGAACTTCGTCCAAAAGACAAGTCTCATTAACCATGAAATGCAGCACCAAATTCAAGGACCAAGTCCTCAAGATTGAGTTTGGATAGTCGAGGGGATGACTACTATATACAGGGTGTCTCACCTTGCCTGTGCCACCCTTTAAAAAAACCCATGTGCGCCTTGCGGGGATGTGACCGACTTGTGTACTGTGATCTTGACCACATGGGACTATTTTTTAAAGGACTTAAGGTAATTAACATTAATTAACTGGCTATCTCTTAAATGGTTGCTTTAAATGCAATATGTTCACTGGTGAATTTGTAAAGGATGTTATTCGGTGTCTAAATAATGTATTTTCTTGCTAATAAGTGCAGTGGTTTCTAAGAAAGGGCGCAAGATCCTTTGAAAAGTTCCATGTGACTAGGTGCTTGCACGCAGTGACATTACCACCCGCAGACACACTAAGAAGTAACCATGTATGACACTCACACAGACCATATAAATAGGCTACAGGATAAAATAAGGGGCGGCCACACCTTTTGCTGTTCTGGACTAGTCCATGTGATACTTATTCAAATCTCATGCACTTTCTTAGAAACCTTGAAAAATTAAAACCATTGCACTTAATATCATGTAAATGCACTATTTATATACTAATTGGCATGCTTTATAACTTCACAGTCAAACATATTGCATTTAATGCAGCCGTTAAAAGTGGGCTAATGAATAAATATTGAAAAGGTAGTGCGAGTTGGTCATGCACACACTAATATAGTTGGTTGCATCCTCACAAACAGCGCATGGATTTCTTTTTAAAGGGTGGCACAAGTTAGTTGAAACACCCCTGTATGGCCTTGTTGAGAGGGGACTCGGGAGAGAAAGCAAATCTTGAGAAGCCGATTATGTTTGGCCCATACTGGTTTCTTGTTCACAATATGGGCATGTGTTTCTGGTTCACCAGGGTTTCTGAACTTTCACTTCATTGTGAATCGGAAGCCCATACAGCTCCTTTCACAATATGGACATAGGGCACTTGTTCACAAGGGCAGCATGCTGCATTTTTGCATCGTTGTGAAGGATGGGCCTGTACAGTTTTCTTTTTCCCAGCATGGGTGAGGGTCTTTCATTGGCAAAGGCACCATTCGGCACTTTTGCACCATTGCGAACAAAGAGCCCACACAGGTGCTGAAATATGAAGTTTTAAAGATATTCTGTTTCCTGAATTTGGTTATAATATATATTCTTTTCAATAATCAACTTTGTTTATAATTGAGGCAGGATGGCACAAGAACTGTGGCAGATTGGTTTTGTAGGTGTCTGCAAGATGAACAAAGAATCATAGAAAGGAAAAATTTTCTGTCTACGTAACCGTAATGTGAAGTTGTACAGACAAAACCCAGAACACTAATTTTGACCAGCTTTTCTCCAGAATCCTGTGTAGATATGTAGCCTCCTGCTGAAGTTGTGCTAACAATAGTTTTTCTCGTCTGTGACCTTCCTGCTACCTTTATGACCTCCATACAATGGACTTGGCATCTTGAGTGTCCCCGTCGCGTCATCAGTTCGTTCATCCTCACGTCGCGATCTGCCAGCCACCTGGTCGGCTCTGGTGGCAGAGTGGCATTCCCAGATGGTCAAGGGTTCAATTCCTAGACCAGGATGAACTTTTCCACACCCAAGAAGCTGTCTTTCTTGGGAAAACTCGTGGTGGGTTTTTACCGTAGTTTAGTACGGCATTTCATCAGATTGATGGTGGTTTCTTTCATGACGGACCAAGAAACATCTAAGACGATTCAATACCGTTATAAAGCTTGGATTCTGCTAGAAAACTGAGTGCTCTATAGTGATTTGAAATCACAATCATGGCACTCCACACAGAAACAATCTTTGCATGATTATGGAAGCCCTTTCTGTCTAAGATAGTTTTTCCATGAAGGAACAATCATGAGCAAGAAATTTTTAGATTTAGCTAGCAAGTATGGACTGTGTGTTGTAGATAGCATGTTGCAATATATCTCATGAAGACTATTGAGCTAATGAGTGATCTTGCATATTATGTAATTGTGTCATAACTTTGTATCTTCTTGCACTGCATTATTTTCACTCTTTTGTTTATTGGGGCATGGTGCTGCACTGAGAGTGGGTGGTCTATTCTGTTTGCTATTTTTGGGGCTGTGCCAAATGGCTTGTTTTGTGGCTATTTGTTGAAAATAAAGCATGTCACAGGGAATTGTGGTTTCCTATCCCTGTCTTGCCAAATTGTCAATTGAGGCTTTGCTGGAATGATATATGCTTTGCTGGGATTGTCAGGAAGTCTCATCCCAATTTGTTTGCGAAGGTTCTATTGTCCCATCAAATTAACAAAGAATGTATTGAGCTTTGTTAATGATGCTAGCTGTCTTTTGAGTTTATCACAATACCTCAAAAGAGGTTTTTCATGATAATACTCAGAGTTGCACACTTGAGTTGTCTGCTCTGCTCTAGAATGCACTGTTTTTAATGGCAGCTTACATAGTTTCCTACAAAGTTTACGGGTAAGTATGGAGCACACAGTTTTCGAGAAAGGAAAAGCAAGGAAATGCAGATGGCTGTTATTGTCTTTTGGCAGAAAGACTCTCCAGTACAACCAGTGAGCTAATATGGTGGATACGTGAAGCTACTACACATGCTCTGCCATACATTTCACGCACAACAGACAGAACGACAGACAGACAGACAGACAGAATGACAAGCCGCTTTAGATATGGAGGAAGGGGCGGGGGAGTCCTCCCTCTCCTTTTAATTGACGAAGATAAGCTCTGAGGACCAGCTTCGCCTGGTCAGTATGGAAGAGTGGTGAACAGATCGAAACTGGCATTGTGAGATCACGGCGTTAGAGTGTACTGGTGGTACTGGCATCAAGGTGTATGCTAGTACACTCAAACGGTGTCCTGACGCTGCCCACCTGTGGTCAACCGTCGTCGACTGCTCACGAATAAAGTTTATCTTCTATACCTTCCCCCATGTTAGTGCCCATACTAAAGACGAGCCGGCGCGCTCTGAGGTGGACATTATTGTACACAATTAGCTTATTCGCGGTGGGATGCGAGCGGTAGAGCCTGATAGAGCACTCGAAAGCAAAAGCGAAAGTATGGTACCTTCCGAAAGCCACGGACCAGTCGATCGCAGTACCATTTATAGCTAAATGATCCTGATAAATAATCCTGACGATGTAGACGGGACCCTACCGCGCAACTTTACCAAGAACGTAGCAGCAGTACGCTCTCCTTTTGTGTTCGTTTGTTTGGTAAAGATTGAAGTTACATCGACGTTATGTATTCAGCACAGCATCATCACACCTTCCATCGACATCACGAGCATGGCGCCTGCGTTGTGGTGCAGCAAGCTTCGCTTTCACGGGGAGCGTTAAATCTCTGATGAAATCGCGTTTTCATATAATCTGGGTCCCGGCTCCGAGCGCATGCTTCGCTGATTGAAGTGTTTGGTTCACTAGGTGCATTCGTAATGCTCTGTGCGCGTGGAAAGAAGTGGATGAGCTCTCTGGTTGAAAAGGCGAGTCGCGCAGAACAACACAGCCTTCCTGCCGAAGCAAGAACGGTTCTTTAGCATATTCCCTCTAAGCTGCATGCTGTATTGCGCACTCGTCAGCAATATTGAGTAAGTGAGGTCCTTCAGACGCGGACGCTAGAGCCATGGTAGCATTCTTGCGAATGTGATACGACTCAGTTGCCCGTCAACAGCTGTGAGATTACTCGCGTGTCCTGTTGATGTGCGTGCTTGTCCCGTTCGCATGGGTAGCTAAAGCTACGTCTTTTAGCGATGTTCAAGGTCGCCCAGTACCTCGTTTGCTTTCACTGCGTTGAAACCTGTAGAAAGTCGCAGCAGCTCTGAAGTTCCCATCAAGTCTTTATTTGTTTTTCTATGTGGAAATATAAGTTTTCTCGCCCGATTGCAGAACGCTCAGATGAAGCCTGCCGTGGAGGAATGTACAGATTTAACGGTCTGAAAACCCGTTTTTTTCTTTGTCCGAGGCAGAGTCGTAGTAGCGCTGCTGTTTGAGTGAAGACGTTAACCAGACTTACGAAAACACGCATGCGGTGTATTTCATGATGCCTACGCACCACCTTCATGAGAGTGTGATTACGTAAGGTCGCTTAGTTGTCCCACGTCGTGGTTAAATGAGTGGTGGAAACGTCACGATACGCTGGAAGCTGGCGCACACTTGTGTGAAGATGTAAACAGCTAGTCTACTGAACAGCTTCTCTTACATTAATAAGACATTGTTAAGTTCAAACGGTCAGTACGTTACGTTTCTTGCATTCATAAATCGTTCATCTGTCTAAGGTCGCTAACACACTAATGCGAATCACCTGTGCTTGTGCTGCTATCACCTGTTGTAAAATCATAGCATGAATTGTCAAATATGTGTATGACTTCTTGTTGTGTACACACTAAGAATGAGATGGCAGGGGAGGCTCACATTTTCCTCTGAAATCAAGTCTGGGTACGCTTTATGACTGTGTTCATTTGTTTCTGCAGAGACATATAGCATGCTTATTTAGCTTGAAATTCTTCAATGCCGAATGCGAATGCAGCTGAATCTGGCAATATCTGAAGCTCTGCAATTACAGTGAGCAGTGTTTGTGATGTGTGCACCCTTTGTGACATTTCACATTGCCTAAGTAGTTATGATTCATGCCTTAAGACTTGAAGCAAGCACGAAGAACACTGGCAGTTGTTTGCTCTTACTTGATAACCTTCTATAAAACCTTTCATAAAAATTTTTCTGGCCAGTAATTGCACGCTTGCATGACAAAGTATGCTTGTAAGAGCCTGCCCAATATAATTAATAGCAGTTACGGCAAAAAAGGAAAGTGTGAACTGCGTGACACCACCCAAGGGGAATATACAACTTGGCTGGAGCTTGGCATGAAGTAGTTTGTAATGTTCTTGTGAAATGTATGCAGGCTCCGCTTCATGGTGTTAGCTTGTGGGCATCTGGCGTTGCTTGGCAGAGCTAGTGCAGCAGTGTATTTGTATTGGTGAAGCGATACACAAAGGCACAGCTTTGTTTTATTATCTCCACACTTTCATTCTCACAAAGTGTATTCGCACGTGCATACAGTCATGTCTGTCATAAAGAGAGTTAAATGTCTTGGGTGTTTATGTTATATAGTTTGAGACTTGATTGTCTTGTACCGTGTCATGGTGAGAGGTGACTTGAGACACATTCTGTTGCTCTTGTGGCTCAGGTGAGCAAATTCCTGCACAGCCTATTGACACAAATAGATCATGTAAATCAGCTTGGTGTAGGCATACAGCTTTGCACAAAGAGACCTAACTACCCAGAACCAATGCACAATTTGAACCTAGCTTGCTTGCTTCACTGTGCTTGAGAGAGCTTGTAGTAAACTTGTCATGCCTTGAAACTGGTCGCAATGCCGCGCTGTTTTGGCCGATGTGTTGTCAGTCTTTGTCTTCACTTTCTTGTTCTTTTCATTTTCAGCAAGAATTGCAACAGAGGTCATCCGTGAGGATCACAACACGCCTATGCAAGCTGATGGCCGCATGTCTAGGTCTACACCCAACAGCAAATGATTATGGGATGCAAAATTTTGCATAAGGGCGTATTACCGTTTAGCCTGTGAACACAGTCTCCAAACCAGTGTGTTGGCCTATAGACCGAAAGGACCTGTACATGCTGAGACGTTTTATTAGAGGCTACGTTATCAGGCTAAGTGGCAGTATAACTTCATTCACACTTTTGCATCCCATAAACTTTTGCTGTTAGGTGCGCGCATTGTCCCTTGTTCAACATTGTACTTTGTCCACCTATGTAGTCATTGTGTTTAGTGGCTCACAGCACTGTCCGCCAGTGATCACGCTGCCAAGCTTTATGGAAAGATGAATAACAGTAACTTAGACATGTATTGAAAATATGTGTTGATTTCTAAGTGTCATGAAGCGATTGAGGGTGCTGTTGCTGCATAAGCAATGTTTAATAGCACAAGAAGCAAGAACCAGTTTAAACAAGCTCAGCTAAAACATTAGCCAAGCTAAGCCTGATTTGCTTTTTCACAATAGGGAATGAGAAACAGGGTTGTTAGATGAAAACGTGGAATTCTCTACCTTATTTTGGGCAGACTGTTATACGGCTTGCATATTGATATTGCTGCTAGCGCACAAATATGCGAATACAATGCAGGTCACTCCTGAAAAAAACACCGATTTGAAAATTTTCACTTCTGTACTTTCTTTTTCTTCTGCGGTAAATTAAGATTCAAGCTCTTTAAACTCTGCAGTAATACCTACAAGCAACTGAGCTCCCTAAGCAGTTTACTGTGACACCATCATCAACAAAGTATGGTCGGTTACAACCATAGAAAAAATAAAACTCCGCCCACAACCATCACCCTTCCACCAAGAGAACTTGCATAGATTCCCCATTCAATTGTGTTTGCTTATTTGCATGACATCAAGCATTGTTGCACGTTTAACATCATTTACTTCAGACGTTCGTACAGACGTTCATGTCGCTGGTTTTAGAATGAAAACTTGAGCATCTTTGCAAATGTTACCAGTCCATCTTACACCACCACTCAGCCAAATGTAGTAAATAGGAACTGCAAACTTTTTAATTTCCAGTATGCGGAGAAACTGTACTTGCATTATAATTGGATACCAGTTAGAGCAGCCCTCTTACCGTGGCAGTCGTTAGGCACGCTGCAGCTCTGTGGGTGGAGCTAATATTTATTCTTGGTCTTTAACGCACTACAAGTTTGATTTCTGTTATTACCAGGAAAGTGAACATGTTCTGATGTTATAAGCTTGTTCAGCTCTCGCAGCTGCCATGCACAAGTGCAGTAAGAGGAATTGTCTGCGGAAGACATTTTTCTTTTTTTTTTCTTTTGTGAGCAGCAGCATCATGCCTAGCATGAATTGCTACAAAATGTTTTCAGGTCTTGAACTGTGTTATCACAAAACATTAATGCTAATGATGCCAATATCATCACTTTGGGACAGATTTTTACACCAAATGGATATAACTAGGCCTTCAAACGAATAACCTAAGTTTCTTACCATGTCAAATGAACAAAATTAAAGTCGAAGAGTTGTGGAAAATAGGTCACCTCTGCTGTTGTCCATGGCTTTGTTATATCATTTTGCAAACTTGTTTCTGTGTGGCTGCTTTCACGCTTGGCTTTCTGTATGTGCTTTGTTGTGTTTAGGGTTGTTAGGATTTTTTTTTTTTTTGCGAGACCTGTAATCTTTGTTAAATGTATAATATCCTAGGACTTTCCACTTCAAGAAGAACATCAGCATTTGTGTGTTGACATGTTTTAGGTTGGTCTATGGTAGCGTTGAATACAGTGAGGATGTGAATTTCGAGATAATTTGTTGCATTGTTTATTATACTGAAGGTGCTTTCAAAACAATTGCATATGTCTTAAGGTGAATGCTCACGTGCTTTCACAAAAGCTAAAAGATTTGCATTTGAGCATTTTTGTCACTGTTCGGTCACACGTTCATCCCTGTCAGCTCTGTTGCAACACCTGCTTATATTGCTTTTTGTACATTAGCATCAATTTTTTTTTCATATGATGCTGCATTGTGTGTATGCCCTTTCACCTTGTCATGACCTTGTGGTTTTGTCAAATTTGAACCATGAAAACATAAATTTCTTCCAGTAATTGGGTTTTGACTTAGGCTATCATTCTTGCATAATAAACTACCTAGAACTAGGAAACTCATAACATGTTTAGGTACAGTCACACATTGTTGATATAAGAGATATAAGGATGCCACAACATATTCAATTTGTGAGCTTCGCCCAATTTCGTGCGACAGAATAATGCAATACTATTGCTTGTGGGAAATCAGTTCTCCAGGAGTCCCCCACCAGGAAATTTCAATGATCTTTAGTGCAGTCATCCAGGTTAAAGGAAGCGAGCAGATCACAGTGTATGATATTTTTTACTGGCCAGAAATCGTAAAGCAACCAAATTAGAAAGGTTGCAGGTTTGAATCCAATGCCAGGTGATTTCTGTATTATAAGGGAAAAAGGAAGCTTTCTGAGAAGTCCATACTGGTTTCCTTTGTAGTTGGGCTATAGATGAAACAATGACGCCTTTTTATCTCGCCATGTTTTAATGACTTTAACTTAGGTATCAATGATTTTGACCCTACGAAAACGCATCCTCCTCTGCATAAGTTGAATTTTCTTGACATTTCAGTTGCGCCTCTGCGGTCATCATACTCTACGGCTAGCCACTCCATCGGACGGGCCGAGGCGATGGCGAGGATGCGGGCAGCGTTCTCGAGCACGATGTCGCAGCGGCACCGTCCGTTCCGATGCGAGGTGTGCCACTACACGAGCTCAAGCCGTTGGCACCTGAAACGGCACCAGATGATCCACACGGGTGAAAAGCCGTTCAAGTGCCATCTCTGCCCTATGACATTTGCCCTTAAGCACAATATGGCGACCCACATGCGAACACACACGGGTGAAAGGCCCTTCCGGTGCGAGGTTTGCCCGCGCACCTTCAGTCAGCAGCAGGGACTCAAAAAACACGTAATTCAGCACACATACTTCGGATTCAATTCGTCGCTGTAGCGTAACACTGCTGCTAAGCCCACTGGCATGGTGTTTAGCCATTTATATCTTTTCTGGCTGCGAAAGCACTCTGAAAACAGTTGCACGTTTTGGTGTCTTTCTGTTGCACAACAATTGTCATCTGTGTTGCATGCCTTTTCTTTAATGCTACACTGTACCATATTTGCATGATTGTAAGTCGACTCAAACGCAGGCCGACCCCTCCACCCCCAGTTCCCAAGTCAAAAAAGAAAAAAAAAAAAAAGAAATGTCCATATATCTGCTTGCTTTGCTGCAAATGGTGTCGAAAGACGATAGTATTCTCCTGCCCCTGATATGTAAAACCCTCTCTTCTCCTCCCTCCCACCCCTCATGCTCTTCCCCTCCCCTCTCACTTCTCCCCTGATGGATGCAGTGGAAGTTTTGCTGAATTTCTTTCAAATTTCCCACCTTTACCCTGGTTTCACACAATCTGTTGGGACCTTTTATTACTGTTGGCTTAACGTGGTTGTTTTTAATGTGCAGTGTCTCCTCAACATTTCTGAAGCATTGATTTTTCATTTACTAACATGAACCAGTCTAATGTGTATTCTTAATTGCATGAACGCTGCTGATCATGGTTATGTACTTATGTATTTTGCCACAAATGGGCCTGAGGTTTCCTTTACGCTGTATAATGTTGATGCGTATGACCTGTGCCACCAGTACTAGTAGCTCACTTGGTTTTGGTCGGCTGATTGAACCAGTTTTGTTTTGGCCAGGCGGTTGAATCACGTGACAGACATATGGAATAAGTTTTTTGCATTAAGATAGAACAAGAAAGACTGTCGGTCTTTGTTGTTCAGAAACTGACTTGTGGCACGAGTTTCGGTTTCAATGGTAAGGTGACCCTCCCGCGTTCTTCAATTTCATATTTCAACAAAACGGGTTGATTTACAATCATGTAAATATGGTGCCTCCAGATTACAAATGGCATGTGCTCTATCAGCCTGATATGGCATTGCTGACAGAAAAAAAAAAGTTGCCATAGAGTTTTCAGCGAAGGAAAATCAAGCCCTATGGCTAAGATTGTTTGGAGACAAGATATACCCCAAAGGGCATAAAGCTTTCAGGGTGCCAAAGCACTCTCAGCTTTTGGGGTGTCTTTCCGTTGTACAACTGCTCATCTGCGTTGCACACCTTTAAAGCTACACTTTAGGTACTTACAGATCATAAACAGTATGCACACTATCAGTCTAACGTGGCATTGCTGGCAGTAAAGTAGCAGGTGCGGAACCTAGGAAATGCAAGCAAGACTGATGACTATTATTGTTTCGTGACAAGAAATACCCCAAAACGTGTGAAAGTTTTCAGAATGTATAATAGTAACACTCATTAAGATGTATTCCTGTTTTCTGGTTTCTTTTTGTTTCCTTGAAAACTGAACTTGCTATGTTGCTGTCAATAGGAAACGACATAATGGAGCGCTAGAAGAACGGCAGGCACAGAGGCAGGCACACAGGACAGGCGCTCAACTTTGAACTGACATTTATTGGAGCAACACAAAATTCATACACGCAACTGGCTCGGGTTGCGAACAAGCATGATACTATATGCCAATCCTACCCACAATTGTTTTTTTTGATGCAACCTCTTTCTTGTTTCAATATGGTTAGTGGTTTTGCCCTGTTTGTTTTTATTTTCATGAATTTTTGACATTCTACATCTGTGCTAAGCTCTATATTGTCTTTGAATGTTGGTTCGCTTCCTTTGCTTATCGTTGAATTTGTTATGCCTGTCAGGCCTTTAGTAAAAGTCTTACCTCGATCGAAGTGATGATTTAGGAATGGTCGCTTGTGCATTGCTTTTTTCCTCGTACAAATATGTGAGAGTGACATGTGGTGCTCGATAATCTGACCTGGCTGTTTCCTTTACCTTGAGGTGCATAGCTGTAGTATATGCTCAGGTGTGTGGAAATGATATAACATTCCTGGGGGGAGATTTGGCGTTTTGTTATTGGGCGTCTGTATCGCGTTTGTGATTACCTACGCCGGTTGTGCGTGTTGCTCCGATAAATGTCAGTTGAAAGTTGAGTGCCTGTGTTGTGTGCCTCTTGCTTCTAGTACATCTATTGTTTTTCTAACACTCCATTTTTCCATTTCAAGTATGAACCAGCTTGCCCAAAGATATGTCCTACTTTGCTGTCAAGAATGCTACGTTGTGCTGAAAGTGCGCATGCCATCAGGTGTGCAGTGTAAAAGCGAGGAAAGGGAAACATGCAACATAGCTGACTACTGTTGTTGTGCGGCAGAAATATACCCCAGCAAGGGGCAACTGTTTTTTTAAGAGTCGAGCATATGATGGCACGTACATAGTGTCCAACCCAAAGGAGAATTCGTGCGAGTGCTCCGGTACCTAGTGCATTCAGGTAGTTCTGTGGCATTGCGTTGAAGGAGCACTTTTTTTTCCAATATAAACATGTATAGTTGAGTTTGGCAGCTCATTATGAAATGGTGTCCAAAAATGAACACGAAATGAAGAGGCAAGTGCATATGTGCTTGTGTTGGAGCTGATGACAGTAGTACTAGCGGTGTGGCCTTGCCTCCTCTTCCTCATTTTCTAGCTGTTTATTTCATAATGTCACTCTTCGACACCTCGTGAGAAAACTGCATGCAAATATAGTTTTGCATGTGGAGTCCGTACTGGGTTTTTGACCATCGAACAGCCACATGTATGATATTCCAAATCAAAATATTTACTCTTTATGCTCGCAGCAATTGTTCTTAGCCCTACCCACTTGCGTTGCCTGAACATCACCCTATGTTTACTCTATGCCGTGGTGAACATGTACTGAAATTAAAGTAAAACCTTTATAGACAGCGCGCGCGTTGGGCTGCCCAAACGTCTTCTTCCTCCGCGAGTGGCGCAACTTGTCTGTCTGAGTATGGCATCGATATTCTTCACTACATAGTAAAGAAATTAGTAATTTGGTTTCTGAGTTTTGTATGAAGGCTTCTGTGCCTTAGATTATAATTTGGAGGCATTGATGTTGGCCTCTCAGAAATTATATGTTTAGGGTTTTTGTAGAGTTAATCTCGTTCCTTTGTAAGATATTGTAATCAGCTACCTGGCACTCTTGTGTAGTTCTTCGGTTTTTTTTTTTTTTTGCTTCCTAGAAATTTGCAATTCACTGAAGACTTGCTCTTTGATGATGTCCGGCGTTTTGTTTCTTTTGATCCTTGCTATAACTCTCCCTATTTCTGCAATATATTTCAATGTTTAAGTTTACATGCGTTGATTATATTGAACCTACATTGTTTGTACCTTGTACTTCTGTTATTTTATCACATCTTTGTTGTTTGTACAATTATATCCAACAGTGTACACAGTTAACATACTCAAACTTTTATTTTGATCTGACCTTTTACTAGTACTGTTACTGCAATAGTCCTTGTTTTTTTTACACCTGTTGCTAGCATCCCAACCGGTCCTTTGTTAAGTTTACTTATGCTTTAAAGGGACACTAAAGGCAAAAGACTTTTTCGCAGAAAGATGGGTTAGTCCTTGAAAACATCTGAGATGTCGTATTATCTAAACCACTGCATTGTTCACAGGGAAACTTAGGTAAATGGCTTGCGCCAGCTGCAAGATTTTTTGCGAACTTTGTGCAGTGACGTAGTCACGTTAGCAGTATGCGGCGGGGCTGGCTACAACGTCGTAGAAACAGGTTTCTCAGCGGCTGCAGAGTTCTTCCTCGCATAGCCTCCTCGCCTGGCAAGAGGATCACTGAGGCACCGTAACAATAGCTAAACCCTCCTTCCAGTAGCGCACCCAGGATCTCTGCCACGGGGGGGGGGTTCAATTTTTCACAAGGGGCCGGGCATGCGATAACGCGGTTGTTGCGTGTGTAAAAAAGTAAATAAAATGCCAAATAATGGTAACATTAGTGATGATGATTATTTTTATTATTTTTCAGGCGTTTTGCAGAGACATTAGCGCCACATTCTTCTAGGACATAGGAGCAGTTACGGAATGGGAGGGGGGTTAGGTCAGCCCCAGGGGGGGGGGGGGTTACAACCCCTGACCCCCCCCCCCCTTCGGTGCACCACTGCCTCGTTCTCTCCTGCCCACTCCTGCTTTTTGCACTGCTGGTTGGACTGTCAGCCAGTAGAGAGAGAAAACAGGGAATCTACGTTAATAGGACTGGTTAGGCGGGCAGTTTGGATACTTCTAATGCCATGCTGACCACTTAGATATGATATTCCTTCACACTAGCCACTTCCTTGCCACAAAACAAGCACTATGACATTACTTTAATGCTATTTCAACAGAACACATCAGCTATTTGCCTTTAGTGTCCTTTTAATTGTTGCAGCTGTAATTAAGCCAGTTCCTTACAACTTCCTTGAAAGGTGAAATGCTGTGCTTGCTGTGTTGCTTTTGTGTTCCAGTCTAATCAACTTTTGGTTGTGTGATCTGCATGTGTGATTTGTAGTGGTTTCACTCACAATGACGACTTTGCAGTAGAAACCTAAGTTTGTGTCATTGAATTGAGCAATACAGTTTGCGAGTAACTTCTGCTGCTGCAAACCGGGGCACCCCAGTTTGATCCTACGTGCTACCAGAATGAGTAGAAAAACTTTGTTCCTTAGGTGTCTTTCTCGCAAACCTTTGTAAAGGTGATGGACCTAGCGCTGTATATTCATTACGCTGTAGTGCTATGCAAACGTCATGTGTTCATGTAGAAGGGCAGCCGTGTAAAAAAAAAGGGGGGGGGGGGGACACCAGAAACTCGTAGGCTTCAGGCATGCAGTCTTCTGCACATGATCATCGGATGCCCACGCTCATGCCCTGTTGGTGTGACGGTCCCAGCTAATGCAATTTCCTGACTGTCAGCAACGGTAAATGCTGGCAGCAGCATTTACCGAAGCTGTGCTTATCTTTTGAACAGTGGAAGCGTAATAGATGAGCTGCCTTCTCAAACACGAGTGTATGGATAAATGAAATTAATGCAGGCCCACTGCAAGATGGATTTATGCATGTTGTCGCTCATGTAATGTTAATTTTCTGTTGACTCTTGCTTGCAATATAGATTTACGTAATGTGTCCTAGCAAGCATTATATACTCACCCATTGTCTTTGCAACATCTTTGATTTAATATCCTCTGGCCTGTATCATGTCTTCAAGATGAATGGTGGCACACAGTTGCATCTCTTTAGTCTGTCAGATGAGGATATGGCCTCTTGGACTTCGTAGTATTTTTTTTTTTTTTCATATTTTGAAAGGTTGTGACTACCCTATGAACCTTGAAAAGGTTCCAATAAGCTGCATGTTCTCGAGTGAAAGGCAAGTCGTAAAATGACTGTGCAAGAACCATTGCTTAAGTCTTCTCACAAGCCTAGCTTTAAACGTATTCACCTGTAGGTGGAACAGCTTCCGGTATTCAATTTTGTACTCTTTTGTGCCACTCCTTGCAACATTTCAACGATGTAGCGGTATTTATGCAGTGACACTCAGATTACATTACTCGTTTTCACATTGTTTGGGTTGTGTGTAAAGACCACCACTCATTTATATAAGCGTACTTTATCTTGCCGCTGCATTTGTGGCTGTTCGTACATGTCAAGCAAGTGGTATCAGAGTGGTGGTACAGCTGTAGCATGTGTGGTACATTTAATGTGATGGTTGCACATTTTGCATGTACATAACAGTATAGATGTGTGAGACGGTAACAGTATAAACGATCCAGAGAGAAGAGAGAGTGTCTTGAAAACATTCTAGTGACACATCGCAGATACTGACACAAGATACTTTATCACAGAGTGATAAAGTATCTTATCTTTAGCTAGCAGTCTCCTGGTACCCTGTTACATGTGTTGACTATTTATGTACATGGGCCCTCAGGCATTTTCAAGTGGTTTTGTAACCAACCACTCTTTTCCTGAGAGACACCTAACGGCTGTTGTACATAGATTTGTTTTGATTTCAAAATGGCCAACCTAACTGGCTTGAGTTACTGTATCATTAGTTTTTAGAACTGCGCTTCAATTAATGGCTGTTGCTGGTGGCAAACTGCAGGTCTAGTTGACTGTCACATCAACAGCTATTGGCGAAATGAAAATTCTTGTGTATGTGGCTACTGATAGTATTGTCCATCATCTGTTTAAGAAAAAGATTTTAAAATAGCAAGTCTGACTGATGAAATAGGTCAGTTGGATAGATAAGTTAACATACTGTGCATATTTATAGTGCTTATTATATAATTTTTACTGTCATGGTTCTTGGTAAGGTGTTGAATTTTGCACACATGGAAAGCTAGCCTTGGGCCCACCACTGAGACACCTGATGTTGTGGTGATGTTCCCGCACTAATACATGTGGCACCATAGATTTTGACAGCATCTGCTTATGCCTACATAATTATTTAGCAGTAAAAATAGTATACATTGTGTTCACTGAGCCACAATGTGACCAGAATACCAAAAAGAAAAGGCTGGTGGTTATGACATGCTCCAAGTTCTGGCGCAAAATTCAAGGACTTTGATTTTCTCTTCTAATACTGAGCATAAAACAGTAAAATTAAGGACGGTAGAGTTCCTAAGGAATAATTTATCTGTATAGACCAGTTTCGTAGCCCTTTAATGTAACATTGCTTAGATTGCAATTACTGTTACAGATTTAAACCGAATTTGAGGCTATACGTCAAGGCTGTGCAAAAGTCCAGCTTTCTTTCAAGTGCCACTAAGGCTTCTGTGACCGATCACTGTATCCGAGTAATCAATTTCATCATGTAGATGGCACGGCCATGCATTTTTGAAAGTAGTACAAGTGCCCTCTCATTGTGGCCCTCAAGCATTATGTGCTGAGTATTGTGTGTATAAATGCTTAGGAATTGGCGTTCATGCGCATTCTGCATTGTTTGTACCGTATGAAAGCATACAATCACTTAGATGTAGTCGGACCTTGTTACAACGAAGGCTCATGTGACACAAAAATACCTTCATTATATAAAGAAATTAGCCATAAACGCATGTTTGTAAGGTCCGCTGTATTACACTCGTTGTGGTAGCTTATAGACTTAAGGGTATTGGTTTGCAGAGCTGAAGGTTGCAGGATTGAGTTCCGGCCATGGTGGCCACAGTTTGATGGAAGGAATCGAAGATAATGCATGTGTACTTGAATTTGGGTGCACATTAATGTACCGTAGGTGGTAAAAATTACTCCGGAGCCCCCCACTAGGACATGTGCCTCATAATGATATTGTGGCTTTGGCACATAAAACCCCATAACTTATTACTCGCTGCATTAGGCGGCACTTTGCTCCATTTTAACCAGTAATTCGTTGTGTCAAGGTTTGACTACAGTTAACACGGTCCACTGCAATAAGCTATGATGGTCTTGTACAAGGTTTCACTTGTCTAAATGAGCCCTCCTTGCTAGCATTACGACTCTAATGGTCTTATACATTAGAGTCGTTAACTGTGGGAGTAGCTCACACTTGTGCTAATATGACTCACTGTAGTAGGTGGTGCTTTATTGACCTTGCAAAAAGAATATATACAGTGGGTTCAGTGACTGTGTTCTGCATTATCTTGTGCAGTTATGATCTGTTTACTGCTGTCGTCTTTCAAGATTGTCGACTGCAGACTGGGGGATTTACACCGAAGCGAAGCGGGACAGCTTCGCTGGTGTAAAAAATGGAACTGTAAAATATTGTGTGCCACTTACAAGTTGAGATCGCGCTAACATTTTGTAAACTTTGGTGTTCGCGACTTTTACCAATAACGGATGAAAAAAAAAAATTGCAAATGTATATCCTCTCTGCAGTGACAATAAATTGCAATTCACTGAAAAGCAGCCGTAGCCTCATTTTTTTCCCCCCAGTTAAATGTGTTTTTCTGATGTTTAGCATTTTCATGTTAAAACCAAATTCTGTGTCCAGGCTGACATTTTGTTAAAGGGACACTAAAGGCAAATATTGAGTTGACATGAACAGTTGAAATACATTAAAAAAATTAGGTTAGTATGAAGATCATATTGCAGTGGTGCGCGTGCCATTACAACTGTCCAAACTTCCCAGCTTAAACCAAGGCCTGTAGATTTGTCATTTTCCCACTTTACTGGCCGACGGTTCAGCCAGCTGTGTGAAAGGCAGGAGCAGGCAGGACACAAGGGTTTGGCTAATGTCATGAGCTGATGCTGTCGTTGGCAGGTGCGGAGAGACCTGTTTCTGTGGTGTAGGTAGAAATGAGCTGAAGCCGGCCCTGCTGCGCCAGCGGCCGCCGCTTTCTGTGGCACTTGAAAGTTCTTGCAGTGGATTTTGTCTTTTCTTTTTTTGATAAATGGAACAGAAATAAGCAAGCAGCACTTTATTCCATATTTAATGCACTGCAGCAACCCTTTTTCTTTTTTTATTATTGGCAATTTGAGTGTCAACTTTTTTTCCCCCCGAAGTTTGACCAAGTCCCTGGGCCAAGTTAGCAGAATATCCCACTGGTAGTGCTAGCCACGTCCCGAATTTACCAAATCTTGAAGCAAGTGCTGGTGTGCCGACATTTTAGATGTTCTCAAGCGTTCACTAGTCATTCTAGCAAAAATGAAGTTTGCCTTTAGTGTCCCTTTAACGGCATGCCGAGTGCTTAAGCCCTGGTTATTTGACACAAATAAAAGCATGACAAACACGTCGCACCTGTTCCATTTGTTCTGGGCCGCCTTGATCATTGTGGCATCACAGGAATGACCAAATATATTCTGAAAACAGCCATGCAATTGGAAGAACCAAATACTGTATGCACAGTGCTCAGCAAATGAAATTAGATACTTGGAGTGCACGGCTGCAGGTTTCTCCTGCACTGCTTTGCAGTGTGGAAACCAAGCCGATTTGTTGTGGTATTAAATGAAAGGGAGCCTTTATGAAGCATTATGATTTGGTTTAGCCTGTGATCATCCAGCACACTCCAATAGCACAATATGTCGCGAATAGCACAATATGTAGGTCCGAGTATCGCTGTACATGATGGCATAACCAGATATGTACATTGAAGTTTTACTCACATGGGAAGACATCACATTTTTAAAACAACTCTCTCTTTGCTTAAACCAAAATTTCATTGACCAGTTTTAATAGGATGCAACTTTAAACAAAAACAGCAGTTGGCAACAAGGGCAGGTGGACCTTGTGAGTTGGTGTTACTCCACCAGGCAGTCAAAGACAAAATTGTCAGCTTGCAGGCAACCTTTTCAAAATGGCATTGTGTTAGGCCTCCTGTTGCTCACGAGTCTCGTCACCGGCAGAAGTGATAAAGTGAGCAAAAGGCATGGAAAAAAAAACGTATGGAGTCCGTGGTACAGTTCATTTGCTTAGGGGCCCAGTTTTTATGTTGCAGACTTGTTATGTGCTAACAAGAAATTGAAAGCAGCATAAAAGGATTCCGAAACAAAACGTTAAAATCTAATTTTATTAAGTCTTTGTGTGCCCGCGGAATTTAGTCGATATCGTCCATGTGCACTTCTTGATGCTTGTCCCAGTCCTCCACTGCGAAAAGATGAAAGGAGATGGCAAAATTTCACTCAACCCCGCACATAACTTCTGAATAGTCTTAAATGTCGTTGAACCCTGTTTATATTGACAAGCCATTTATGGCTGACTAGGCTGGTTAGAAGGATGGGAAATGGCACACATTTTATGCCGTCGTTAAAGATGCCCGCTGACACTTTTCAGACACTCGTTTTTGTTAGCTTATCGCGTAGCGTGAAGGACGGAGAGACACATGCTGCAAGAACGACAGTGACAGGAGCATGCAATTCAAGGCTATTAAGCCCACAACGTTCGAAATACAAAAAATAAAAAATAAAAAGGGACCTTCAAGTTGAGTTCTGCGAGGTCAGGTGACTGCATTTAACTCTCCACATTCGACATAATGCAGAGCCAATAGAATTGGCTTGAAGCGCTTAGTAAGGGAAGTTCGCACAGCATGGTTGCCCGTTTTCAGTGTAGGCACCCATCAGTAACCAGGGGTACGCTGCTCACACCCCGTAGCCCAGTGCCCCGACATTAGCTGCTCAGGTGTTGCGTTTCTTTTGTTAGAGATTTTTATTGTTGGGGTCACCAAGGGATAGACGGGCACCTTGTTCTCGCATCCTTTTGTTTCCTCACCTCCTTCGGTTTGCCAGACACCCCCGCGGCGAATATAAAAGAATGTAAAACTGTCCCCCCTGATAGTCTACCACAACTTTGGAGAGTGCCTTTCAAGCAAATCAACCAAAGGAAAGCGGGACACCTGCTTTCAGAGACGAAATAGAGGTGGGAGACGCCCGGTTTCATCTACGTATTGTATGGCCACAGCTTGGCCAATGCAACACCTGAACTTTGTTTCTGTCTGTCATGCTGTATATTCTGGCACTGCTGTCGCAGTAGGTCACAGACGGTGAACTCCACTGAAGGGAGTCTGTACACTGGTGACGCCGTTGCCATAGCAACAAACGTAGAGTCTGGCCACAGCATGCTGTAAATTATCAGCTTCTCGGACGTTCTGGCGTTACGAAAAACCTCGCAAGAGAAAAATAAAACCAAGTGTCACCATGTTTTCCGATGTAATGCCGCAGTCACTTCTAGTTTCACTTTTGTCCAATCACTGCTTCGAGCGTTACGCTGACATTTCGGCCACAAATAGTTCTGCCAAGCACCACTATGCATTGATGCAGTTGGCAGTGATGCGGTGACTTCATTACACAATTAAAATATCAAGTCAATTGATATGGGTGGTTCAACACGTGCCAAAAATTATACTGTTCCATCTGCCTACGTGTCCCGCAAATACAATACAGTGCAAGAAATGTTTTAAAGGGCCCCTTTCATGGCGTTCTCAGATGTTCACAATGGAGAAAAACACATGAGAATACCTATACCACCGTGCAAGAAATTACAAAGCCTCATACGCTAGTGGCCAAGCCATGCAGGGATACTGGACAGAACGTACATATGCATCTAGAAGTTGCTAAACATTCATCACCAAAATGGATACATCAAAATGAATACATTAGAATACTTATACCATCATGCAAGTAATTACAAAGCATCATACGCTAGTGGCCAAGCCATGCAGGGATACTGAACAGAACGTACATATGCATCTAGAAGTTGCTAAACATTCATCATCAAAATGGATACATTAGACTGTAAGCAAAGTAAAATAGCTTCACTGAAACCAATATTAAAAAAACTAGTATACAGCACAAATCACACCGTGCACATGCTAAATATAGCAATGTCAGACAGAACAGGTGCTAAATGCAGTGGCAGTTTTGGGTGTAGTGTGCCTTTGCTACTTTTGGAATTCTGTGCAAGATGCTAACATTTACAAAGACCGTTTAGCACGGAAAAAGGGGTGACATTGACACAGCAGTCACCCACTTTGTGCCTGTCGTCTCGTCTTGCTGACTTGAGCAACGTGCGCGTTAAAGGGGTCGTGAAACGTTTTCCGGAAATTTTTTTATGATGCGTCTATTTGGAATCCTGACCCTGAAATCTATGTATAACATACATTGTTTTGTTGCATTGTGTGGGTTGATCTAGAGCAATAAAAACACAGTTTCAATTTTCCAGCGTGCGTTCCCCTAAACTCTACACCTCACACCATATTGGTCACCACCATGGCCTCCGAGATTCGCAAACTCTAGGAGACCATCGAAAAACAAAACTACGCTTTAACCTTGCTTCTTTATAGCGGCACCACATGGGGTCCAGCTATTTCTTTACTTTCAAGGTTTATACAACTCTTGTTATCTTAGAGCAACCAAAATTTGGCGATATGTTTACATTTTTAAACGTTTTAACGGTAACATCACAGAATAGTGCCTCTGCCAGCCTGTGGTGTCGCATGGTCGTTTCGGGTGCCCAAGAACGCTAGGATTCCATATGGGTGTTATTAAATGTACACTAGATATTGCTACAAAATATTTCAGAATCAACATGCCAAATGCATACTAAAGGAGTAAAAAATTACAGCCGGGCACCTCCATATTGTTCTCACTACCCCTTTAAGCTCAAGCGTTACATGAACAAAATATGGTTAGTGCTTCACTTCAAGATTTAATTAAGCCATAGCTAAGAAGGTGGTGTGTGTGCTGTACACTCAGACAAGCAAAGAGGTTGAAGACTTACTCTGGCATTCTTTTGAGCAGTAGTACACTGGATCCATTTTCTGCTTGACACAGCTGTTGGTACATGGAAGGCATTTACTAAGTGCATGGACAGACGTGACAATGGCAGCTCACTCCACAAAACAAGGTCCCTCTCAACACTCAGCACCACTAAGTTCAAGATGCGATAAACGTCAACGTACCACAAAGTTAAAAGTTATATATTGGCTCGGTTTGTTCTAGCAGTTTGGCTGCTTCACAAAGGCAAGTAGAAACAGTCCCCAGTAGATTTCCTTTTAAATATTTTTTGCAAATAATGTCATACTCAGCCACAACATCACACAAGGCTAACAAATTTTTTTTTCGCCCGGCCACGGTGGTCTAGTGGTTATGGCACTCGGCTACGGATCCGAAGGTCGCGGGATCGAATCCCAACCGCGGCGGCTGCATTTCGATGGAGGCGAAATGTTGAGGCCGTGTGCTGTGCAATGTCAGTGCACGTTAAAGAACCCCAGGTGGTCGAAATTTCCGGAGACCTCCAGTACGGCGTCTCTCATAATCAGAGCTGGTTTTGGGACGTTAAACCCCACAAATCAATCAACAAATTTTGCCATGTCTCACAGTACCGGTTATGGCACACTCAGCATATTGAGAATAGATATCCTGCTGAGCAAAAATATCTTGAGTCAAATAATTAGGCAGTGAAAAGAAATGCTGTCAAACCTGATTATATAATGAAATCCACTTAACACATTACAAGAGCTTTGTTATATCAGGTAATTTGTTATAAAGGCACATTCACAACACTGTTTTAATGGAAATACTACTGCTCAGTTACACCATTACAACCGACCTTTAATTATATATCCGTATTCATTATATTGAAGTGGCACACAGACAGGAAGACACTACTAGCATGCGTACCGAGTCTTCTTCTAGTCTTTTGCTTTTAGCACTGCTTTACTACAGACACCAGCTAGCCCAGTTCTCCAAGTTATCTTAGGAGTATTCATCTGTCCCAAGTGGCATCTGCCCGCGCCGCCCCGGTGGTCTAGTGTATCTGGCACTCCGCTGCTGGTCAGAAGGTCGCGGGATCGAATCCCTGCCGCGGTGTCTGCATTTCAGTGGAGTCCGAATGTTGAGGCCCGTGTACCGTGCGATGCCAGAACACGCTAAAGAACGCTAGGTAGTCGAAATTTCCAGAGCCCTTCACTGCAGCCCCTCTCATAATCATATTGTGGTTTTGGGACGTAAAACCCCAGAAATCAACGAAATCAAGTGGCGTCTAGCCACCTGGCCTGGCAAAAATCTACACGACTTTGAAATGGCATGTCAGTGCCTCTCTAAACAATGCAATGCTGGCGAACTGCCGAATGGATAAGGGAGCAAACAAGAGTAGCTGATACAACTGGACCTAGGAAGCACACGCCACGTAGAGAGGATAACAAATACAGTAAAAATGACAGAATTGGTATCAAGAGAGGGAATAAGCAGCAGCGAAAGGCAAGAAAATTAGGCAGAACGATTAACTTAAAGGGCCACTAAACAGGCTCCTACTTTTTGTCAAAGCCGCCCGAACAAGCTAACTCAATCATAGAGAAGGTTGCGGCGATCACATTCTGCGAATATGACAGCGCTGCGCGCCACACAGACGCCGTATTTCAAAAAACAATTCGCGCGCTTCTTTCCGGCGACTGACCAGTCGCGCTCGCATCCTAGGTGTCGTCATGTCGTACCGCGAACAACTTTGCGTAGTCGTATCTCGTTGATTGGTCGAAACGTCTATTGTCAGATCCCCTGGCCATCCCACCGGCGTGAGCGCAGGAGCAACCCAACGTTTCTAGAACGGGAGCAACCGGTTCCGCAGCGCAAGCGTCAATGACGTCAAATGATCACGTCAGGTCACGTGTCAAAAGTGGGCGGAGTCTTGACGGCGCGCCGCCCCTACCCTCTCCTCAGCAGAGAAGGGTGGGGAGGCCGACCGAGAAAACGAAACCGGCGCAAGCGGTCACTTAAACCCGTGTAACTTCTCTATTATTGCACCTATTCGCAAAATTCTTGCGGGAGCATGTTCACACCGCACAGGAGCGCAGTTATATCTTTCAAACAAATTTTGGACCTCGGGGTTGTTTAGGGGCCCTTTAAGACATTCGCAGGCACAAAATATGGAACCAACCTGCTGAGGACAGGACAAATTGAAAATCGTTGGGAGAGGTTTTTATGCTGCTGCTGACACATAAAATAGGCTGATGGTGATGTGCACTGAATGCAAAGCAGGCACGTCTCGGCGTGTTGATTGATTTCTAGAGTTTTACATCTTAAAACCACAGTTCGATTATGAGAGACACCTTAGTGGTTGGCTCCAGAAATTTCGACCACCTGGGGTTCCTTAATGTGCACCGACATTGCACAGTACACAGGCCTCAACATTTCACCTCCATCGAAATGCAGCTGCCGCAACAGGGATTTGATCCCGCGACCCTCGGATCACCGGTCACGTACCATAGCCACTAGACTAGAGTGGTAGGATGGCATGATAATTATACTGGTATGCATGCCACTTCAACGTCATTGAATGGCATTACACGGCAACATCAGTGATTTCCCCCACACGTCACGTGATCAAGTGGTGAGGTCATCAGCGACTTCCGCAAGTGACCTCAACACTTGATCCCACAACTTTTTCCTTCATCTGCTGTGGACACGGCAGTGTTTTTCATACGAGTCATATGATGCTTTTGCACTACAACAGACGCTCAAAAAATGGCACAGTAAAGACTACAAAGGCACGTCGCTGCGCTTTCAGGAGATATCGAGCTGGCGAGCACTTACAGTGAGCACTTTTTGAGCTTGACATCCTCGCTCTTGCTGCACAAGGCACACTTCCGCTGTGCTGTCTTTGATACGGCGGCGACAGTGGCACTACTGGCTGATGACTTCTTGTTTGCAGCCTCGACATTAAGTGGCGCTGCCTTCTTCTGTGGCTGGGACTTCACCTTCTCTTGTGATGCTGCTGCCTTTTGAGGAGGCTTTGAAGCCTCTTGAGGTTTCTCGGGTTCTGGTGGAGTGGGTGTAATTCCGTTGCTTCCGTCTATCTTCAGCTTGAGTCGTTCTAGGGCGGCGGCAAGCTTGCAGGTTTTGTCCTCGTCGTCATCGAAGTTGATTACCTCGGCTCGTGACTTAGGTGGTGGTGGTATGGCACCATGCTTCATGAAGGCGGGTTGCTGCCGCTTTGCCGTTGACGTGATGTTTGACGAGGGGGCGGTGTGAGGGTTCTTGCGAGACTTTTTATTCTTTCGGGAACAAGCAGGAGCGTTTGCAGCAGGAGCGTTTGCAGTGCTGTCAGAGCAGGTGTGAGCTTCTAAGGCTTCATCCAGTAATCTTTCCCTGTACTTCTTCTCGGCAGCACGCAGTATGGCTAGTACCTGGCAGAAAAACGAAGAGAGAAGATAAGAGATCTTCTCGCACATGATATTACATTGAAATGTTGATACCACGAACACCACACTGACCAATCTAAAAGCTTGGCTGTTCAGGGCAACAGTTTCAGCTGACAATGATACGGTTACAATAAAAAAACAAGTACGCAATCCAATATGAATAAGCAGATCGCCACATACCCTAGGATGGTGCCAGAAATCGTAATCCTCTTGAGCAGTATCATAATCATCGACAGAGTTGCCGGAGTCATTACAACTGTCCTTGCCAGAATTACCTGAAAGAGCGAAAGGAAACTTCACGGAGGAAGGAAGAAAAGCTATGAGGGCGCCACTTGGCAATCCTGAAGCCTAGTCTCAAAAATTTTAAAGGATGTACGGACAAGTGCCACTAAAAGTTATTGCGTCGAAACAACCTCAAGTGGTCTGGCAACCATCTGAGCCTAATCCTATCCGAGAAAGACCGCATACCATGCGTCGAAAGAGCCTGGCTTGTCGGGGCTTGTGCAATCATGTAACATTGCCTCCTAGTTTTTTGCATCCGTGCAAAGCTCAGTTTAGTGCACAAGCAAATTTTTTGGAGCTGTGCGAATAGCAAAATTTCGAGTGCAAAGCAAATTTGAATATTAATGCCCAAGTGCAAATTGATTCAAATATTTTTCGAATAATGTTTGAATATTTCTTAATATTACCATGTTAGATTACAGAGGAATGTATTGCTAAACATGGGCAAAAGAATTTGGTGCACAATTGGTGTACTCCCACAATGTCATTCCTAGAAAAGCAGTCAAGCCCTAAAGATGAGCGATATAAACAACTGTGCATATGCGTGAGTTAGCTTTGCCACAATGCACAAGTGTTAACTTCGCCACAGTATGCAAATGGGTGATTTGCCGCACTACATGAATGTTAGCCTTGCTGCAGTACGCGCCAATTAGTTTCACCGTAGTACGCAGGTGTTCTGCGGCGAAGTGTACTACATGCGCAAATGGGCCAGTTTTCACCAGACGTAGCATGTTTTTCCCCTTGAAGGGACAGACAACTTCCCAGAACACGAACTGAGATTACCTCACTGATGGAAATATTGAATATTGTATTGGCACAAATGATCCCTCTTGTTCTGATTAAACGTGGGTTCATATGAACACAAATGTGGGTTCACATTAGAGTGATAGCATTAAAAAGCTCGTTTCGCAGAAATACCGGTGTCGGTGTCGATGGTACTCAGCAAAAAAAGTAAGTGTTGTCCGTGAGCAGAAGCTCGAGGTAGATGCAAATAAAGAAATAAGATGAAAAGCTTTGGCTACTGGGGAATAGAACCTGCGAACCCTCGCTCCAAGGCACAATGCACTATGCTCTCGGACACCCCACATACCCATATCTCCTGCCTTCATCTTGAGGTGGGTCTAGCGCTACACAGAAAACGCGTCTTCTTCTTTGTCCATGTTCCATGTAGCACCGCACCCACCTCAATATGAACCATTACCAACTCAATTCTCAACTCAAGTCTCAATTCTAATAGTGCCTTCTTCGTCGGAGAGTTTTGATAGTGCATCTATTGTGAACAAGGCACCCGTGTGGGAGCCGAAATGTCAGTAAATGTTATTTTTCCTGGCCGGCATCCGTCTGTGCTTTTACCTATTTCATCCGGACCAGACGAGATTTCATCAAACACTCGACTTAATTAAATTCAGTATAGTCTGCAGTTTACAAACTGTAACCTGGAAAATATGGCAGTATACATACAGAAAAATTTCCAGCGCCCTTCCACACTGTGAAGAAGGATGACCAGCAAAACTTGTGCAGGGATTGGCCCACCACTGTCTGTAAGATTCTCTATTGATGCAACTTGATAGGCAGATGTACTCTTGGTCAGAACCGTTCAGAACCCAGCCTATACACTTTAATTAAATGCACTGGACATTCAATTGACTTAGCAGGCCTTTGAATCACTTTCACATTTCATTCAATTCAATCACAAGAATAGAATGTTGGCCGAGTTACTCTGACACTTTTTCGATGTGTGCGTGCCTTATTCGTGTATCTTCCTTTGTGTCAGTGTGTTTCGCACACGACTTGAGCTGCATTCACATATGGTTAGCACCAAATCACCTTTTAGTCCACTGTAATGTGCCTTTGATTCACTCCGACTCTCACTTAGTTCACTAAATGCACATTTGATTTTACAGGGTAGCCAACCAGAGATCTCCTCTGGTTAACCTCCCGGTCTTTCCCTTTGTCTCTCCTTACTTTGCATATTGGCTGCCACTCCACGCCCTGCACTGCTCCCGATATCACAGATTGATTTCTGGGGTTTTACGCCCCAAAACCACCTATGATTATGAGAGACGCTGTAGTAGAGGTCTCCGGAAATTTTGACCACCTCGTGTTCTTTAACGTGCACTCGCATCGCACAGTATATGGGCCTCAACATTTCGCCTCCATCGAAATGCAGCCGCCGCTGCCGGGATCCGATCCCGCGACCTTCGGATCTGCAGCCGAGTGCCATGGCCACTAGACCACCACGGTGGGGGCCCCGGACCGGCCCATTGCTGTAAAATCTTTATTCTGTGTGCCACTTCGCTTGTAGACACTATCCACCAGAACCTGGCCATATAGCTTTGCTGTATGAAAACGTCACTCACCCTCACCATCCGAGTCTGAGGCATTAGCCATGCAGGTGCCACACAGTTGCTTGACATGGAATGGGCAGTTGTATAAGAGTTGATCGCTCACAGCAAACATGATGTCGCTCCAGTTCTTGATGCCGTGCTGACCGTCACTGTCGGAGCTGTGCTCGCTACAGCTGTCGCTCCTGTGATGCAACGAAGACAACAGAATAACCATTTATTGTAGACTTCATGGACATGCCATAGAAAAACTGATGAATCTTGCGGTTCACATTAAAACACCGTGTCTCAGGAAGGGTTGGTATTTTGCAATTTTTGAGAACAATGTGAACTGTGACAAAGAGTGGAATAGATGGCCAGCTAATGAAACTGGCTTGCAATTGATTTCCTTTACATCCCAATAGTCTTTGTTCTAAGAGAAGATGAAGGTAGCTGAAGCTGTTGCATGGGACACCATGGCAATTTAATACCATGTATGGGTATATCTTTGGTGCATTCTCTTCATTCGGTTAACTTTTCCAAACACTCGATGTAAAAGAAACATGCTGAATTTGAATGAAGTCTGCCGCTTTGTGGTTAAGACAAATTTCCGCAGTGACCGTCAACAAGAGGCCCCCTTCCCCCTTTTTTCCCCCAAGAATTGTGGCAGTAGCTAGTTCCAGTCCCAATAGAAAATGAAATTGTGGTTAGATGAGCTGGAACCATTAAGAGTTCCCAAAAGCTGCCTGGCCACATCGTCCTCACACTTTACATATGAAGACGTCTTAATTTGTAATGGCATACCGATCTGTGCAACAACAAAACACTTGTCAAATGGGCAAGACCACCATTCAAATAAGTACGCCTTTTACAATCAGCCTGCCACTGTAAACCTACTTCATTCATTGTTTTAAGTGACAGACGGATGTATGTATGCAGCAGACATCACTTTTCCTTGGGGGGGAAGGGGGGGGGGGGTAGCACTCGTGATAAGCACCTCTGATAAGACGAACAAGTTTTCGTGGTCCCTTTGAGTCCATATGAGAGGGAACATACTGTACTTGTTATTTTCAACAGAAACTTCCTACTGTTAGTGCTACATTCAAGGAACCTTCTCCCAGTCTTTGTCATTCGCACGTTTTGGGGCCCCTTGAATACGCACACTGTGAACTGGTAGCGGGACCAGCCCCGATTCATTTACAGTCTACATGATTGGCCCATTCTGATGGCCGTACAGCTGTCCCAGCAAAAACAAACAGAAGAAAAATATACCCCACAAAATATTATTTAAACATAGCCGAACAACTTACTCATCTTCGTAATTCATGAATTCGCTGGGCAAGAGCGGGACGACGTCCACGAATTCCGTCGCACGGTCGGGTGCCCGGAGCATGACTGCGTCGACCTCTTCTGGATCGGGGCTCTCCCATCCGTAGCAATTTTCGTCGACATACTTGAAGAATATTTTCTGAGGGCAGAAGTCATCCGGGTAGGGCCAGTAAGGTTTGGAGTGGAACTTTTGGTAGTAGTCCTTTAGGGAGCAGTCCGTCGCCTGTATCCACTGTTTTAGTACGGCCACAACAGCCGCTGCAAAACGGCTGTACAGTGGGGCGATTATGTACACCTGATGGGAGAGAGAGAAATACAGATGCCTATTCCGGTTGGTTGATTTCACGGATTTAATGACACTGCTACTCTCATTTACTTGAATGTCAGTGTCCCTGGAAATGTTTTATAGAAAATACACACGGAATTTTAAAAATTAAAGCACCATGATGCTTGCAAGCTTAAATGAATACAACAATCCAATACTGTTTAAGCAATGAAGAAGAAAAGAAAGCAAGAGTTTGCTAGGCTGTTTTGACGTAAGCTACCATTACCGCACAAGTAACATGTCTCTGTAAAACAAGGATGCCAATATCTGTAACAGCTAATAAGAAATTGCATGCAACAATACAGTTTAAGCATGCTTGTCTCGAGAACCACGCTCTTGGATGCACAGGCATTGTCTGCTGACAATGCTTGGCTCAAACTGGCTTATGTGCGAGCATGACCTGCCAAAGTGATGGCCTCAACATTGTTCATCTTGCCAGCTACTGTGGTTGGCAAAAAGCGGCCGCAGGGCAGCAGAACAAAAGCAAATGTTTTGGCACGCTCTTCCCCGATAGAAATCGCCATCTTTACTGATGATGGTAGATGATCTTAGCCATTGCAGCTACTGCAACCAACGAAGCACAAAATGTTGGGCTTATTCAGAATGGCAAAGCACTGCAGCAAACACGGGCTCATCAACAGAATGCCACATGGTCTTGGAACAGGCATTCTAAGCAACGCTTTCGCTGACCCCTATTGAGGCGAGTGAGAGAGGGAGAGAGAAAGAAAGGACGAGATACATTGACATGAACTATAGGGCAAGAATTAGGGTGGCAGAAAAAGAAAAGCATCCAAGCAACGTACCTGTAACTGCTTCTTAGCTGCGGAATTATTAGGCTGGCCGAATACATTTCTAAAATGATCTCTGCAAAAGGAAAGAGCACACATATTCATTGGTTTCTTTTTTAACGCAAAATAACCGAAATCTTTCCACATCCAATGCTTACTGTAGGAATTGCAATGACTTGTGAGGGGCATCAAGTATAAAGAAAAGTGAATATATTGTTACGGGGATACAGGGCTATCTTGTGACAATAATAATGGGAAAATTAACTGGTCCAGCAACTACGATTACGCTTTCTACATCAGACAGATGCCAAGAATTCATGGCCTCTCTTGAGAAATTCGTTGCTTTCCAAATGTTGCAGAGCACCATACCACGATTAGGCCTCTGAATTGCACCTCATTTGAAAACTGTGGCATAATTCATCAAATGTTCCAGACTATGTAAAGTAAGGTGTTTTAAACTGCTTTCATGTTCTCAAAATTGTACATGAGCTTTCATGACATGGAATGTTATTGCTGAAATACTGCTGGAAACACCACCAATCTCAACAGTGGTATGTGAAAATTATTTTGCAATAATGATGAGAAGGGATATGAACAATTAAAAAAAAAAAAGTCCTATACTTTATGGTCTCAAGAGTTCCTAATAGAGTAGACCTAGACAGAATGGCTGTCATATACCATAAAAGCGAATTTTTCATTCGAATGCACGAAGCACATACTTGCGATGCCAAAAAGAAAAAAAAAAAAAAAGAGAGAGAATGAGTGAAAAATCAACTGCTACTCTAACGTTAGCCACCAAACATTTAAAAATTTTTTTTAACAATGCCAAGTGCAAGATCGTCACAGTTGGCCGTAGGCTTTTACATACCTTGAAAATTTGTTGTAGAATGGGTCATTTGCTGAAACAAATAACAACACGAGAAGTTCAGCACTGACTTTGAAGCTCCAGTTCGTTTCTAGTAGGAGACATTAGTGAATAGAAAACAACAGAATCACATGCAATGCTCACACAGGGGTCGCGATCCTATTTGGCACATCATATCTTTGTTTGCTGCAACATATATAATGGACGTCAGGAAATCCTTGGCTTTTCCATAAGTATCTGTAAAAGACAAATTGAAATTGATTAATTTAAAGGCACTTTGAAACAAGTTTTGACAGTTTTTCACAAACCCATGAAGCCGGCAGTTCAAGTACCTCGGGTCATCAGCAGACCACCTGATGACCCGAGCATGTGCATCACTACACATTGCAATGTGCTACAACACAGACCTTTTCGAAGGGCCATTCCACAGAGGTTTTTCGGTGTCCATGAATCAATTAAATTTTCAATATATGTTCTCCTCACTATACTGGTTTTATAATATATGCCAAGCCAGGCAGTTTCAAGTCATCTAGTTTTCCTGAAAATGAATTTAAAAATTCTTTTATCAGATTCCCACATGGGTCACACTGTGTTTTTGACGTCATTATCTTCAATGCTGCCTGCCCGAGCAGGCGGGCGGTGAAGAGCAAAACAGTGATATTTCAGCACTCAAATTGTCACTGTCAAGTCCAGAAAACCAGTTTCGGTTTGAACACGTTCATTTACTTATTTAACATTACTGGCGAGTTTCTGAGCAAACTGAACCACCCTACTTGCGACAGGATTATCAGTGCCATTGGAAAACAGCAATATCGGAATATGGTGAAAAAAAAAACTGCCAGAGTTCCCCTTTAACCTGCCCTTGTTATAGGACGCGGCATTGCTTTGGGACTCAAGCGAACAACCCCATTGGCTTCTTAGCATTTGTGCAGCAGCAAGCAGCCCAGCAACCAGGTTCGTGGTGGCACTTGGTGATACAAAGGTCAAGAAAACGAACACAAAAGGTCTGCACTCTGCAGTCTACCGTGGATCAGTACAGAATCCACAGCAGATCTCCAACTGCTTGTTGAAGAAGTTGAAAAGGAAAAGCATGGCATGGGAGGACTGTGATATTTTATCACGTGTAACTGCCCAGCCACATGAGGCTTTGCTTAAATCATGATGCGAGTTATTTACTCTGGTTGTAGAAAAAAAAATAGTTACACTTAAGTTTCATGGACCTTTTAAAGAGATGCTAAAGTGAAATGGTAAAGCAATTTAAACTGACCAATTATTCTTGGAGGACTGCACTGTTGATAATTTCATCATCACAAGTTCTTCATTACAACATAAAAATGAAACTCAGTTACCGGTTACCTGTCTCCACTGCATGATCTACCAGATGCCTATTTAAACTCTTTTTTTTTTTTATCATCAACTAGGACACCAGCTACTTCCATTTGCTTTCTGACCTGGTCTGCTGCCTTCCTAGTGTGCTGCCAATAACATTTTCATTTCATTGCATACTGCATCCTTAGCTACAAGTTACTGCCCTAAATGTTTGTGCGATGATTGCATGCTTCAATGTTCAGGGCAGCTGGAAGTTGCCACTCACCAGTTTGGAAAGGGTACCATTTGCGCACCAGCCATTTCTTACACTTCAGAGACATGCTTAAATGAATGAAGTACAAATGAATGAGTGCTTCTGAATCTTGGCCCCACCGAAATGCGGCCATTGTGGCTGGGGACTGAATATGTCCTTACACTTAGCAGTGCAACACTTTGGCCACCACGGCATTGTACAGTTGCACTACAGCAGACAATGCAACTTGTCAAGGCTGTGTAAGCTTGACAGAAATACGGTGCATGTCCAGGCTGCAGTGAGCACAAGTTTGCTACTACATGACTGTGTTGTTGGGGCACCGGAATATCTGGTGCCCGTAAGGTAGGGGACACAACAGGTAGTTCAGAAGTCTGTGTGACTGACCTAGCAAGAATGAGAAGCGTAACAGGAGATCAACAAACAAAACAAACAAGCAAACAAACTGTTGTTGTTGTTATGTGGGGTTTAACGTCCCAAAACCAGCTCTGATTATGAGAGATGCCGTAGTGGAGGGCTCCGGAAATTTCGACCACCTGGCGTTCTTTAACGTGCACTGACATCGCACACCACACGGGCCTCAACATTTCGCCTCCATCGAAATGCAGCCGCCGCGGCCGGGATTCGATCCCGCGACCCTCGGATCAGCAGCCGAGTACTGTAGCCACTAGACCACCGTGGCGGGGCAAGCAAACAAATTGACAGGGGCTTTCACTCACCTTGCGTGAAATTGGAGCAGATATTTATGTAAGAATACTCTATTAACATCTCGAAGATTTCTACAGGTGCACCGAGTCTTTCCTAGAAAGGAGGGCAAAAGAATTTACGCAATGCGTTAGACTTCCCTGCACTCCAAGTGAAGAAAACGCGCGAGAGGTTGCGAAAAGAAATATGCACTCACCAGGGATTCATATGTGAAGATGTGTTTCCTCACGTATTCTCTTAGACTTATAACCATTCGTACCCAGTAGTTGCGTGTCTATGGAATAGAAAGACGTGATAACCACGCGAGCGGACACGATCGATGGACATGTCCAACAGAAAACAAACAAACAAACGAACAAGCCCCGCGGCCAGCCTTTACAAGAATGAACTGGCATGAAAATGGCATATGGCGCGAGGGGGCAACAATGCGGTGACAATGTGGAATTCACAGTAATGGTACGGCTGATGAAGAAACGTGCGCTAGCAACGCACGTGCGCAAACACACCTGCTCGTGCCACATGCATTTGAAGGTGTCAGAGTGCGTCTGTAAATACTCGCTGTCCTCGGGACACACTTCTCGGCTGAATATCCCGTTGACGGACGTATCGAACTTTATCCACCGCATCTGTGAGAGAAACAAGTGTGAGGGAAACGATAGCACAAAAGGTAATGGTGGCGAGCGACTCGTTGTACGGGAATGAGAATGAACACGAGAAAGATGCACTCACGGTGACCGTGCTATAAACAACAGTTCCGAGTTCTCTTGCTTTGCTTTCCTTTATCTACGTCAAGGTTATAAAATCGATAGCGCGGGACTGAGTTCGTCCCTTTTGGCGCCCACCGACCGATGTCAGCATGTGGACACCGGCGTGATCGCGTCGGGTTATATACAACACGACGTCGACTTCGCAGCTAAACGCCGTTGCGTTAGGCGGCGAAGATAACTTGCTAGTTAATCAGCTGTCCCTGACAAGGTGACACTGACAGTACGTAAATTGAGCGAGCTAAACGCGTCGATGCAGTACAATACGCTACGGTGCCATTCGTCGCAAGTTGAATCGAAAAGTTTTGGTTTCACCGCTACTGCCACCTGCCGGGCCCAATTTCCCGCAAAATTACAGTGCGGTAGCATCTATGCTGATTACTTGTTGAATGCTTTTATAGCACCTACTACATCAAATTAATTTATGTTAGAATCTGTAATGTTTGCAAATATTCAGATAGTGACCAAACTCACGCCACAAGCAACGGTAATCTCCAAGTCTAAGTTACAAATCTCAGAGGCTAGGCTTTTTGTCCATTGCCAGCACCAGATTTATAGCCGCCATGATTTCGTAGCTGGCGCATCACCAGCGCCGCCGCTAGCGTCCGGAGCGAGTCACATGACCATTGTCAAGGAATTGTCAACATGGCGTCTGCTGGTTGCGTGGTATGCATCGTTGGGGCCAGCGCAGGCCCATGTTTTCCAAGCGCGCCGGTTTTCCGACCTTAGCGACTATGGGTTCACCGCGCCAGCCGTCGCAAATGGACGTCGTCAAGACGACAGACCTTCAGGGACTGCTGGAGTTCTGCACGAAAACCGTCTTCAGCTCCACCACGAGCAACTCGGAACAGGTGAACTTGGACGGCGACACGTTTATCGAAGAGAAATGATGCTGCCGCAATATGCAGGGTCGCTAGCCCGCGGCCAGTAAAAAAGTTTAGCGACGAACGCGCCGAGTCACGTTACTCAAAGCAGCTCTGACAACATACGTGCGCGTGACAGCGTGTCTTGTGATCTATCGCTTCCGATCGAAATCTTACCTTGCGCATATGTCTCCGAGTGCCATGTGGCCGACTAATCCTCTGTATCTATAATTTGATACGCGCCCAGATACCCGTGGTTTGGTTCCGAGTCATGCGCCCGTTGTTCTCGCGATATCGGTACGCGGAGTGCGTTGGCACTACCGTGAATTGCAGATTGCGGATCGCACGCTCTGCAAAAAGAAACTCGTCGTTGGCAGTTGGTCCCACACTGCGGCACCGAAAGTTGCATAAACCCTGTTTACATCTACAGAAAGCCGTCAACAACAACTTGTCGCACAGCCTTGTCATGAGCGGCCGGTTTCGTAACATCGGTGTAGATGAAGCACGTGCCACGAGCTGTGCGTACAGTTCGATGGCACGTCGCCTTGAGGTCGACAACTTTCGTTCCCGTAGCAGTCATTCAAGCATATGAAAAGTAAAGGCACTGCCCCGTTTGTCGGCCTCTCTTTTATGTCCGTGTACTACACATCGCTAGTGTTTGACACCGAGAGTTGCTTTCTTGTCGCTTGCAATCATATCTGGAATCCGATTGGACTCTTTCCTTGTGCTACGTTTTTTTTTTTCTTGTTATTTTCACCGAAGCGGCAGCGCGGCGGCGTGTTCGCGTTGTCTATTGTCGAATGTAGGTTATCACTGCGGAAGGCACGGCGGCGGCATTTTAATTTAGCCCGAAACGAGTTCCTTTTCTGGTCCGTGCGTAGCGCGTGAGATAAACGAATCATAAAGTGCTTGCGGGCCCGTTGAAGTGTTGGTAGTGCCACTCCCACTTTGTCGTGTTTAGTACGCGTAATCCATTTGCCCACCCTCTCACCTGCGTTAATGCGTCCTCACGTGACCTGGCAGCGCGCCTAGCTTTGGCCGCGGCGTGCTTGCGAAACTACTCAGAGAAGCAAAACAATGACCAGCACAGTAAACAATAAATACCTTTGTTTCTACTGCAACACAGGCTCTGTCGCGTTCGACTTTCTTTCAGCTGTAGCGTTGCAAGTATTTTTTTTTTATATCTTGGTCTGTGACTGTAGGAGGGCACTGCACAATGTTTTCTCAGTGTAAATTAACTCTGTTGTCTATGTTGAGTAATAAAATGCATAATTTGAGATGTGTTAGCTGCAGACTACCTCAAAAAAAGAGAGAAAAAAAGAAGTGTAGCGGTTTTGATGCTCTATCTGCACGTGAACCTGCAGTCACAAGGCTCTTATCTTGTGATTAAGTGGTGGCCTATCAAGTTATCAGCTCCTTTGCTATCATACTGGCCATTCAGAAAGTGCAAAGCAAGTCTAGAGAGGTTTTCGTGTCAGACAGGTTTTTCTGAATCTAGGCCTGTGGACTTTAGGACAGTGCATAAAGTTTTGTCAGCTAAATGTGTTTTTGTCTGATTACGTTTAGCGGAGCAGCTGGTATGGCATAGCTATAAAGGGGGCGGGGGTGTAGCATTACCAGCAAACACTCATCTCGTGTTTTTAATCTCTGTTTGTGCTAATTTGTGACCATCATTTTGTTGCTTACTTCACATGTTTGCATAGTGATGCTTGGGGCTTGTTCGTCTATCTAATCAATAGATGAACACTGTTTAAAGGCATTACGTGCATGAAACAATACCAAACAGGAGATGACAGGTAATTAATATTATAAGCATAAGATAAAAATAAAAAAGGATGTTTTTTGAATGTGCAAGCATTTAGCATTTACATCTTATCTTGCAACATGACTGCTGGCTCTCTGCATTCCCTTATCGTGTACATGTGCCATTGTGATAGCTTTTATTTTCTTGAAAACATAATTACACTCAGAAGTGTTAAATATTAGGGAGTTGGTATGTGGTATTTTTTGATAACTCTGAACATGTGTAGAGTATGTGAACATTGTGAATGTAAAATGACAGACTGTCCAGATATGTTTAGCTATAAATTGAGAAGGCAAAATTCTATTCTACAATAAATGCCAGTTGGAACTGTTTGTAATTAATGTGTATTGGCCTTTCCCACAAATTTTTGTTAATGGATCAGAATTGTTATTTCTACTTTTAATTTTTTTATCAGGTATATAATTCAGTACTGTACAATCAAGACATTACTCGTTTGTTTTTATTACACACATGGCCATATGCGAAATAGTGACCTCCTTTTCACTTTAAGGGAACTAACAGCACTATTAGTTGAACAAATATATATATGTATATTCTTTAGTATTTATTCTGACGTTTCGGCTGGAGATGAGGCTAGATGTTTGTCACTGTAACTTTCTGATCGTATATATATCCTGATATCCAGGAAGACTGTTCTATATATATATTAACTGTAAAGAAATGTGTGAAGGAAGAGATATACGCTTTTATTTTCTGATGCTCCACTTTTCATAAAGTAAGAGTAATCTCACATTCTCTTTTACTGGCAAGATTTTAAGTGCAGAGATTATTTTTTTTTGAACTTGTGCTCAAGTTTCTTCATCTTTCAAGTTGCACTGTCCGTGCCATTGCCCACTCTATTTGATAACATTGGGCAACATGCACAGCACAACTTTTGCCCAGTGGATTTCAAGGGTCTTCAGCTTGTGTTAGCTGAAATAACAAAGGCAGCAGTTACATGTGTGTCAAAGAATGGCTCAGCCAAATGGTGCTTTGCCATATTTTTTTAGCTGACCGTATGATCACCGCTTCAACGCACGTGATTGCTGACTAATCCTGAGTTGTTTCTTTATCGCTAGTTCATCTGTTGGTGTTGTGTTGCACAGCAGGCGTCCGTCAACTCGACGAGTGCAGTTTTGACTCTTTAAGCCATTGTTCTTTGTTGTTTGCAGGCTCGCAGGAACTGCCGACATCCAGCAGAAGTGCGAAGACCTTTTTGCCAAGGACTACGTGTTCAAGGCAAGTGCCTACTCACTCGGATACGTCATGTGCTTGAAAATTTTCTTTTGAAACCCATGATGCACATATCCTGATGCTTAAAGGGCTGCTCAAGACGAAACGCGAACCAGAGTGATAGATTAATTCTTGTGTTCAAAGTATTTAAAGTTCTAGGAATGACAACACCACGAAGTTCGTCATACCAGCTTGCCGAGTACTGTTTTTGACACTGTCTGCTAGGTTCTGTGAGGTGCTTTATTACTTAGAAAAAAAAAAAATCTGTTTCATTGTGTTTTCAAGAGACTTGACATGGCAAGCTTTGGAAACATTCATTGGGCCATTGTAGCCAAAGTACAACAAAATAATTTGAAACCAGTAAGGCCACATTGTTGTAGCACGAACATCAGGGACTTTGGCACAACATAAAAAACGAAAATTGAGTTTTGAAATTCACCGCAACTTCTAATAATGAACCTACCACTGCAACGTTAATGACAGTAGAGTCCCTAGACAATAATTTATCAGTCTAAAACTGTCCTACTTTGCCATATTAAGTCCCATGTTTTGCATGCATTTCTGTGAGAATAGCACCCTGATATAAGCAGGTTCTTTCCAAATCGTTACATTTTTACCTTTTGTGCTTTACTTACAAATTGCCCTGTATATTGCCCTCACCTATTTCGGTGACATGCTCTCATAACTCTTCTGTTCTTGGACAGGTTATTGAAAATGATCAGGGTTCCATGAGCAGCACTTACCCCAACCGGATCATCCTTTTGGAGCACCCCATTGGTGGTCAAAACAATGACACCTCTCCCAGGTATGTTTGTTCCACATGCATGGGGTTCAAGGAGAGGCTTTTGTGAAGCACCTATTAGGAGCTAACTGTGGGAGCTGCAATCTAACCATTGGGACAACAAAATGCTACTGCGCTCAATATGGCGGTGTTTACTGTGAAGAAAAAAAAAAAAATCCAGTTACCCTGCAATTGAGATTTCTTTTGAATAAAATTATTTTGGATAATTAATAACTTGTAATATTTTGATACTCAAATATTCAAGGGTATTTTACAGCTGTTCCCCGTACAAAATAATTTATTTGTGGATGCGCTATATCTCTGTTCGACTATTTGTGTGTAACTCACTGTCTATGGGTTTTGTAAAGCATGCCACTTTTGAACTCTCCTTTCTTTTTTCTCTCTAAATGCTGTCATCCTGCAGGGTTATAAGGAATTATTTTCTTGCACTGTTCACCATCAGCTTCCATTGCAAGATCTGTTTAGCTTGAGCATTAGCTGTCGTTTCCACAGAGGTCTGTTTAGCTTGAGCATCAGCTATCGTTTCCACAGCTATGCATGTGCAGGCTTGCGGTCGTAAATTAGATTTTGTCTCGCGGGCAGTTTCCATTTGTTGTGTTTGCAAAAGCTGACAGCTATTTGGTTTCTTATTGCTTAAAGGGTAACCGCGTGATACTGACTCGTTTATGGCTGGCCCACAGGGGTGCTGTTTCAGCTGTTTGCTAGTGGACGCTTGTACATGTGTATACAAACCATCGTCATCATACACAAATAACAAGATAGCAAGCCTGCCTGCTTTCTTTCTTTTTTGGTGCGCGAATGTTTCCAAGCCTGTGAAACATATTCATTTTGACAAACACATCTTATATTAGTAATACGAGTTTGTCTCATTTTTGTTTTAACATTCATAAATAAGCAATGCATCTACACCTACGGAAAATATATGGCAAAAAAATTTTCAACATGAAAGGTTGAAACTGGATGCCCTCTCCTTTCTCACTGTGGCATGGCTTATTAATCAGATGATGCCTTCAGCACATGGCCACAAACACTAGAGTGGACCTTGTTGAGGGAGTGCTTAGAACTTGTGAATTCCCCCCCCCCCCCCCTTTACGATGCATTGGTGATGTCATGTTGTTGGGCTTGCTGCAGGTTGGCTGGCGGACTGACATCGCTGCCCGACGTCCAGGACTTGCGGGAACAGATTCAGAAGGCTCGGATTGCGAGGTGTCGCACACGCTTCCCAGTTCCTGTCATTTTGTATGAAGGAAAGGTAAAGCCCGACACCTGTTTGTCCTGGTTTAATATTAGTGTCACATGACCACTTCTGATCGCATGCTGGCCCGATCCTAATTAAGATGCCTGCAATCTGTGCAATGGCTTCCTAGACTGTGCTGGTGTTCGCGCTTACTAGCTGAGCCTTCTAAAGAGAAGAAAATAAACATAGGTCAGTTAATGCGAATAAAAAAACGTCAATGAGTAAAGGTGTACGGTAAAAATGAAGTAATGTCTAAAATTGTTCATATTTTACCAACCAGCATTTCTTGCCATGACCCAGTCCAGTTCTGAGAGTTGTGCATGATTAGTGGACAATGACTGTTCTTTTTTTATGATCCATAATGCTAACAAAAAGTAAAGGTAATTTTCTTTTTTAAGAAAAGGAGTGGGGCAGGAGTTATAGTACGTTACTTTTAAAACATAATACTAGGAGAATTTTGCAAGCTTTTTGCGCCCACTGACAGCATGTGATGCTCCGTATACCATCAGAACTCTATTTGGGACGAGTTGGCCTGTGTATCATTGACCATTGGCAATTGCTGTCAGGGGATCATATCCAGATTGTGTTCTATTGTGATCATAAGTGACCCTGTGGCCCCAGTATTACACATTTCTTTTACCAAAATTCCTTTCTCTTATTTCCAAAGAACTGGCAACACTTCTCATATTATTGAAAGGGGTTGAGACACCATATTTGTGGCTTGTGTGTTCTGTTTCAAACTTTTCTTATCGCTACAGAGTGCGCGACACGTGCTCAAATACTCATATATTTTTGGTAAATAACTCAATATCTCACCATTTGTGCGTGGACACCATTGATCAGAGTGTGTTTTAATTGCACTTTGTCCACTGGTAACCCGATAATGCCTAAGCACTTCGTTTTCTTTGGTTCGCAGCATATTTGCAGGTCAGCAACACTTGCGGGTGGCGCCGAGATATACAGCCGCTCGGGTTTCGACTTCCTCTTCTCCGGTGCGTATCGTGGCTTTGTTTTAGTCTATAGACTTGCAGTCTAGGTAGTAGGTCAGTGCCCTCTCAGGTTGCTTGTCTTGCAGGGAACCTTTGCTGCAGCTTGTTGACTGTGGTGCTTTTTGTAGAACCTTAATTCATGGCTCTGATTTCATGCCTTGCAGACTGTACTTCAGTGAAGGTAGCATGAGGGGCACTGGCCTTGATTAAGAAAAATGAATGCTTAGAGGATTAATCTCCTTTAACATGAATTTTCTTTGAGATTTATTGGAAAGTGCATTCATGTGTTGATGTGCAAATTAATCGTTAATATACCGATTTGCACATTAACATGTGCAAAGTTCTTTAGTAGTAGTGCAAAAGTGTTTGTCTGCTCTCTATGTTGGCATGCTGTATTTCAGCAGATTCATTGTTTTTCTTGATGTTTTATATTTGGCAGGATTGGGAAGGTTGGTCTCCTATGTTATAGACATGAAATATAGTTAAGTTTTTTTTTTCCCACATACTGATTACTCCACATACTATTATTAATGTGGTGAAATTTGGCAGCTGTAAAGCTTCTTTTTCATCCCAAACATGCCAGTAATCAAGGAAATGGGTTTTTCAGTGGATAGGAATAATTGGGACACACAGGGGTTGTACTAGAATCTATTGGTCAAAACAGATGAGGCAACGTACAGACACTTGGCTTAGAAAAATGGCAAGCTTCTTACTACAAGAACGTTATCCTGTAAAAGAAACCGTGAGCACTTTTGCAGCTCCTCTGCTTCCTTACTGTCCACCACGTTGAGCCATGGTTCTTAGCAGTAATTCTTTTTGAGCGTGCTCTAAAGTATTGTGATTATTGCAGAAATAAAGTGATGTTGGCCTTATTACGTAACATGTTGATCATATAACTGTTTTGTCTGTAGAATACCATAGTGAGGTGCCAGTGACAGCGATGTGCTTTCACAAGTGGCCGAGCATTGTTAGGTGGTACAGTGGGATGGAGAAATTTGTGAGTGTACGATAGTGTCTAATGTATAATAGGTATATTGGCGGACTTTGACATGGTAAGAAAGTTATCGTGCTCCTCATGATTACTGTAGAACCTCGTTATAACGAACCAAGATATAACGAACTATTGGATGATAAGAATCGCAATTCCCTTTGAAATTTCCATAAATTGATATTGGCTATAATGAACTAATGTTATAACGAAGTAATTACGGCTCCCCTTCAACTACGTTATAACGAGGTTTTACTGTAATTGTGCAGTTGTAGTCATCGTTAGTCAACAAGTCACACGAACTAAAAGCACTTGTGAACAGTTGGTTTGTCCTCTGTGTAGTTCCTTTATCACACATTGTACTGTCCCGAAGTGGGTAAAAAAAGAACCGTTATCACTTATGGTGCATATGCACCTAATTGTGTGCTATCTTATCTTGCATGCATACAGTACAGTTGTGAAAAGAAAAAAACGAAATTGATGGTAGAGAAGCTGTATTTTAAGGACAATAGGAAGCTTTTTTTGTTTGTTTAATCTTGCTTGCTATGGTAATCTCGAGAGCTTTGTCTACGGTGTATGTTGATGCTCTTCTCCAGATAAACGATCTACGGAGAACCGGAGAAATGTGGACAATGGAAACACGAGAACGTCAAACAACACGGAGTCTTTGCAGCCACACTCTTTAGGTAATCTGGCTTTAGTTCTTGGGTCAAAGTCTGTGTTGTATATTTTCTTGCACTAGGTTTCTGGTGTTCTTGTGGCTTTGTTTGTTAAGATTTGTCTGTGTTCATTGGCTGGAACTTCGAAGCAGTCATATCCGTTTAGGCATCTGTGAACACAGTAACACTCACTGTAGATGACTAACCTTCCTGAACTGTTTATTGTTGCATTTGTAGCATGACTTTTGTTGGATATGATCTTTTAGCAGTTATCGCAAGTAACGAAATAACGAAACAGTTTTCATGTTAGAAGTTTTAGATGGCCACATGACCATGCATCGTCCTTCCCTCTGTCAAATCTTGATATAGCGAATATAGATATAAAGAATTATCGGTTATAATGAAGTACCTTGGCGATAGTATTGTCAGTAAAACGATGTTACAGATATGAGTTTATAATGGATCCTTTGATATGACAAAGTTTGACTGTACTGGAGGAGATTGGCACAAATTTCCTCGTACCGACCACAATGGCTACTGTGCTGCATTGCAAATGAAGTTGTACATTTGACTTCTGCCCTCTGGTCTCACATTTCATTAACGGTGGAATCCAGAAAGACTCGCACATTTAGATTTAGGTGCACATTTTATAACCTGTGGGGACCAAGGCAGTCTTACAGCGTGCTTAATAGTTAGGTCATTGTTTTGGCATGCTGCGCCCTTTAAGTTATATGCCTGACATGTAGTGTGCGTATTGCCATCATCCAGTAGAAATGGAGATGTGCAAGCATGTGTGAGAGCAGATCATTATAGACAAATGAGGTGCAGTTGTTGAAGGAACAGTGTACTTCTAAGCTTCTTTTTCCCCTTTCATTAGTTAGCACAGTCAAGCCTTAGTATAATCACTTAGCATTTATAACAAAGTAAATTAATGATAGTCTTGCCATTGATATCGCATTAAGAATGCATGTTTTTAACACACTCTCCGACATAAAGCTATTTTTGTGTCAGATGTGGCTTCATTGTAACGGGGCTTGATTATTAGCTCCTTCGTGCGAGAATATTTGGCAGCTTTTGCTATGGCTGCACCATTTTTTCACCATTCAATATTCACAGGGCTGCCCTCAGACTATGCGGACACAGAATCCAATGCCACAGTTGCAGCGGCTGACAGTCTTGTGGAGGACGAGAACTTCATTGATCTGGCGAAGGACAATGCTCCGCCAGCCACTGCTGGGTGAGTGGACAAAAAAATCCAGTGCCTTTCCACTCTGCGAAAAAGGGCAGTCAGCAAAGCTGTGATGCTGGGACCATTTAGCTGCTGTAAAGTTCTCTGTTGAAGACTTGATAAATGGACACATCTTTGGTTGGAACCTTAGGGCACCTTTTGTTAAGATTTCATTCGCTTAATTCACATTTGAGTAGCATCGACACCTTTAGTTCACCTACTGTGCCTTTGATTCACTTTGATTGTCCCTTACACCTTTCGAGAGCAGGGACAAACTGGTGGTCTGGAAGGATGTCAGCACAAACATTTTTGTTAAATGAAATAATTGGAGTATTTTTATGTATTATATAGTAAAATTCAGCTAATTTAACTCTTTCAAAAGCAATAGAAATATTATGCATAAAGTTTATGGAGAATCTCAAGAAAGTCTAAAAGTGAAAATTTTGTCATAAAGCAACATAAAAAATTAACAAAGGCATGCATATACTACAAGTAAAAATGCACAGTAATAATAGTACAAAATATGAAAATGTATATTTCAGATACAAACGTATGATGCTGCAGATGGTGACCTTGGAGAGGCTGAAAAGCCGATACAGTCGACTCCCGTTAATACGAAGTTGACGGGGACCGCGAAAAACTTCGAATTAACCGAACTTCCAATTAACCAAATCGGGCAAAAACGGACATTTTTATTAAATTATTTGGAAAAAGAATCTGCTTGCGGCATCTTGCCGCGGAGAGCAAGTTCTGCAGACTGTAGACGTGGCCGAGTGCTTCCTCGCCGTTGCTCTCTGCAGCAAAAAACCGCTGCACGAGGGCAAGGCCCGCAGCTACATCAGCAGCTGTAGGTTGCGGCTCGCTTGAAACATCGTCATCCAAGTAACTTTCGTCAGCAGCCTTGTTGGGCCGAACGATCCCGAGTATTTCGGTGTCTGTCAGCGCATACACGTTTCAACTTGACTGTGAACGGCAACGTATTCTCTGAGAGGGACGAGCTGGTCGAAGACTATTGTCGTCAAGTTCGGTTGTGTGCGCTTCCTCTGCTGGAGAAGACGAACCACCTTCATCTCTCGAAGCACTTGCACTAAAACCGCAGGTCCTGAAGCAGTTCGCGATCGTCTCCTCTTTAACGCGACCCCATGCTCGCGCTTGCATGTGGATAGCACTGAAGCGGCTCACCTCGCACTGCGTGGAGTTGTCCATGCACAAAAGCATCCGCTCGAGAAGGTGCTTTCGGTACAGTCATCCATCGGACGAAGAAAAATTTTTAATGTCTAATATCGCCGCAAGCGATAAGGCTTTTGCTGCTACGATATCGCCACTGAGCCGAAGTTGGTTGCTCCGGGCCTCCCTAGTCGAAATGAGCAACGCTTGCTTTAACTCCGGGTGGGCACCGGTGCGCATTCTCATGCATGACATTTTAAATTTGTCGTTCTCAAATGCTTCGAGTGTCGAGCGCTTGTTAATGGTGTTCGAAAGAGCGCTTGATTCCGTTCTTCCGTGCGATGTGCCGCTTGGCGATGCCTCCGTTGCCTCCGTCCTCAACTGCCTTCGAACTTAACTTTCGTCGCCAAGTCAAGCGTACGATAAGGTCCGCGAGTTGCCATTACCGTGACTGTGCAACGATGCCGGCGGGCCGATTCACTACTAACACTCGAGCAAACATAGATAGACCTAGTACGTCAACGCGACCATGCGAGGCTGCGATTGCGCTGGGCGGATGGGCTAAGCCTGCCGCCTCATCATTTTCGGCGCTGTCATCAGCTGCGATACCGATGCCGCCAGTACCTAACATTGACGCTTCATGAGCTGTGGCGCTGTAGTCAGCTGCGATGCTAGCGATGTAAATTCAGCACGCAAGGCTGTTTTTCACTTTAATAATACGGAATTTCTCAAACATTACGATCATCTTGAGCTATAAGGTTGAGAAAAACTTCTAATTAACCGACACCCTAGACTTCTAACTTCGAATTACCGAGCATTTGTTTCTATTGGCTTGCATGCAAAACTGACGGGACCCCGACTTCACTTCCAATTAACCAAAAATTCCAATTATGTGACTTCGAATTATCGGGAGTTGACTGTATATTTATCTATATGTAAATATGGGGCATCGCTTCACTGAACAAAAGCACATAAAAAATTCAATGTGGATGACACGTCAGCACTTAACGACAATGCTCAGTTGCAGCAGGTGAAGCTTTTAGTTGCTTTGCACTTTGAATTATGAGAAAAGTGCTTAGATCAGTGGAAAAGGGTTGATCGTCAAATGGAAGTTAAAGTTAGATGCTAGATGCAGTAATGAAACTAAGCTGCGTGTTCAAGCAAACCTCTTCGCTGTTGTGCTCAATCGCTTACATTGTGCCTGACTTATAAAGTGACAGTGGCTAGACACCACTAAGGTGGAAGCGGCTAGACATCACTGAGGTAAAAAGAATTTGTGACAGCTTGCCATACAGCTGTTTTCTCATTAAAGTGGTAGAGCCCTTAAAGACATATTTACTTAAACGCCACATATATATATAAAGTCTGTGCTAAAAAATTCTCACTACTCAAGAATGCTCATTAGGAATGCTCAGTTGCACATTTCACATTTTCTCTGGGGTTGACAGTATGCATTTGACCCAATTGTGAAGATGAACAAGTTTCTCAACTCATTTGATTGCTGGAATCATATGCTAGTAATAACGTCAGCTATTCCTATGTAGCAGCCAAATAATCTCAGATTCTAATGGCATTTCAAATGACATTACAGTACCTAGTATGAGAGCGGTACGAGTCATTTGGTTACTTAGGACAAAATGTAATCCCAATTTTTACTGTTGAGAATTATGTGTAGGTCTTAGCAGATGGTGTAAAAGTCTGTGACATTGCAGTGAAGTAGTGGGAGAACTCTTAATTCGGCGTTTCCGCTCACCTTTTTATTTTTTTTTCTCCATTTCTCCCTTTCCAAGTAATATTTCCTCGAAGCAAGAGTGGTGCTTTCAGTATTGAAGGGTAGCCTACATATTCACGCAAAATTATTTTATTTTCCTTTACAGTCCTTGTATAGTAACCTTGTTAACTTAATTAGCATGACCTTCATTTTGTACAACTAGAGTGGGACAGCATGCTTTTGCTGTTGCTAATGTTGCTAATTAACGCTTCGAGAACACATCCTGAGAATGCAACTGACAAAGCCTTCCGAGAAGCTCCGTGTACACCAGTTTGAGGCAGCATGAGGGATACACATTGTTTGAAAAAAAAATTTTTTTTCCTTCATTCTTTCCCTAGGCACTGGCCGCTGTTCAGCACTTTGCGCATGGAGGACATTCGGCTACTGCGACTGCTCTCTGTAGACCACATTTGTGACTTCATGGTGGAGAACAAGAAGGTCAAGTTCTTTCTCAAGTGAGTGTCTGAATGGGCTTGAGTTATGTGTTTTGCAAGGCTCCATCCTTGCAGATATGAAGCAGGGATTACATTTTTTTCACAAACTGAGGATTTGATTTGGACAGTATATTTGTTTAACTTCTTTTGGTGCTACTTTCAGTATTTCAGCATGTCATTCTTTGCTATAAACATTTCCTCATGTACTGAAATCTAAGCACATTCTTTAATGTTTTGAAATGTCTTTGGGAAACTAAATGTGTGTCGGTAATGTCAGTGCTCTTGCTCTTCGTAGAGTACAGTACCATAATTCAGGCAAACAGTAATACAGTGTTGAAAAGTAAATAACATTATTCACTAATAATGCGGTCACTAATAAAAACGGTTGGACTGATCTTCATTTTCTGTGTCCTCTTATCTTTTGCAGAGTAACATCTTCTGAAAAGGTTGACAAAGAAAATAGGTACAACGGGTTCACAATCTACAACCTTCCCTACCCAGGTATGACCACAGGCATAGCTTTATCCTTAATAATAATAATTAAAAAAATGCATTAGCTGTTTGTAGTACTGGGCACATTTATGGCTTGTGTGTGAAATTTTCGAACACTTCTCAGGTTGTGAGTTCTTCAAGCACTACCGAGATAACGACTACAGCGGGGAAGGGCTCATCTACGACTGGGATCAGGTAATTTTAGATTGTTTGCTTCATTTGTTCATAACCTCTTCTGAACTTTTCTGGAATGGTGACTTTCTAAACGAGGAATCTTAAGAATTCTGATTTGACGAGTAAATTTTGTAGTCGCAAGCTGGAACTGCTAGCTTCTGGAAACGAAGTATGCATTGCCATATAGAGTGCCTAATTACTGCGCCCTGTGTCTGCAGCATTTCGTCAATGCCCCCCTCAACATTCCCGACGATGCCATCACGTCTCAGCTCAACATTGATTGGACAATGTACAAGGTAAGTCCCGTTTCTTTCTTTTCTTCTTTGTTTTCATTATGGGCTTTTAGTCTAATCAGCAGCATTTAGAGGTTGCATTTTTGTTATTGTTGTGTAGATGGCTGCATTTTGGAGCATGGGGGTGTACATTATGAAACTTTTTTTTTCTTAATTAGGCCAGCTTAGTTTGATTCTGCGAGCATAATGACACTTGTAAAACTTGGAATTTACGGACCAGATAAAACAGAATTGTGTCATTGTGAAGAGATTTTATGCATAGCCTGTAAGAAAGAAAGAAAATTAGAAACATTTGGCATAAAATTGATGTGTCTTTAAAGATGTTCTAGGGAAGCGCTTTATGCCTTTATGTTGTTTTCTTCGGTATGTCAGTTGGTTCTGCTATAGATTGACTTTTCTTTTATTAACTTTCAGACGTGGGACGTCGTGGTGCTCACGAGGAATTACCTTAAACTACTCCTGAAATATATTTTTGACGGTGAGCTCAGCTTTGGATGTTTCCAAATGGGACCTGGATGTTGTATTATCATGTTGCATGCAGTTGTATTCTTCACTAGCATGCGTTGCTGCCAAAGTTTGTGTGTTCAGTACGGAGCACGACAAATGTATTGGCTGCATTACTGGCAGCTTTAATTGATGCTGGGTTGCTACTTACCTTATTCACACTATTCTGACAGTCCCTATACTCCCTTAAAGGAGTACCGACACGAATTTGTGACATTCTCCTATTATTGCTGTAAGTGAAAGCACTGGCGGGGAGAACCCCAAAAAGTGTATCATGGTGCCTCACAACACAATGAATATATGTTTAATACGACTCCCTTAAAAGCCCACTTTCGGTTTCTATATCGAGGGGGCGGTTTTCTAGTGACGTGTCAACAGAGTCAGTCGTACGTTTAAGCCAAGTAAGGACAGTAATTCATAATAGCGTCGCTGCAACTCTGTCATCTGTGGTCACTTACACCTGGGGCAAGTAAACAACGACAATTTCACGGCCGTCCAGCGATTTCAGCGATTTTTAAGAGACTGTGCTCATACGTCATCGTAGTGTCCATTGCGCTGGGGCTGGCTTGCAGTGCTGTTCGACGAAAACTTTAAAACCAAAATAAAATATTTTGCACGTGTTTCCTGGCTTCCGCGTGCGGAGGGCGCTAACAATACATGACTATAAAACAAAAAATATATATTTTGCGCCGTCGCAAAATCATGTCGGTACTCCTTTAAAGTTCACTAGAGTGTGACACCTGTGTTGGAATATAACTTGGTAACAGCTAAAGAGTGCAGACTTAGGCCAGTTGGTACGTGCTGAGGCATGTAAGGGAGTGGACAGGCAAGCAGGGTGAATGGTTGGCCATAGAAGCATACTGCTTGGCTGCTAACCCGAAGGATGTGGGTCTGATCCTGGCTGCAGCAGTCGCATTTTAATAGTAGAGCAAATGCTAGAGGCCCATGTACCGTGCATGTAAAGTGCACGTTAGAGGACCACACGTGATCTAAATTGCTGGAGCCCTCCACTAGTGTGCACCTCATAATCATGTTGTAGTTTTGGCGTATAAGACCCCAGCAGTTATGGTTAAGCAGGGTGAATGAGCTACATGGGGCACGTTCCGTAAGAGTTAACCGAGTCGGCTGTTTGTATTAGTGCAAGATTATTAGCGTTCAAGAACCGTTGAACAGGGGTCGTTAGTCACTGCCAGTACTCTAGCTCTGCGTTTTCGGTGCATGGTGAAATGGATACTTCACTAAGAGGACTTGTGCAGAATGCCTCCGCAGATTCATGTTCTTCAGTGGAGCTAAGCCTCTGAGGCTCACGATCATTACGTGGTCATTTCAGTGTAAAACAGCTAGGCTTTGCCTTCTTCACTAGTTTTACCACTTCCATCAGAGTCAATCTGTCATTCTGATGGCTCATGATAAACAGCCTACATCAGTGATCTATGTGCATTCTACTCTCTTGCCTCTTAAAACCTAGACATCTAGCGTCAAGTTATAATCAGCTTTCTCCTACACAACTAGTAGTTTCAAGTTTATGTGATATCCTAAAGCGAAACAGAACGCACTGTTCTTATATTAGGCTAGAGTATTAGGGTCATTTGAGGTATTTAAAAAAAATTATCCGATCATTCTTTTTTTCTTTCTTTTCCGTGGCATGTGGGCTTAAGATAGTGTTCTGGCTCATGCGTCATTACTGGCCCATGACACTCCCGCTGCACTAGATCAGTGGTTACAGTCCTAAAGACGGTTTGATTCTACCTGCTGCGGCCACATTTCGATGGGCCCTATATGCTAGAGGCCCGTGTACTGTGCGATGTCGGTGTATGTTAAAGAAACCACAGGTGGTCAAAATTTTCGGAGCTCTTCACTATTGCATGCTTCTACTTGTATCATGGTTTTGGCACATAAAATTTCAGCAACTTATGCCTACATCATTAGGTGAACATGCCCATTGACTGCACAGCATATGCTGCCTTAAAACGCCACTGTTGTCTCTTGCATGACAACACAGGCACGTCGGGGCTCCTTGTGCACTGCATCTCTGGCTGGGATCGGACGCCCCTGTTCATCTCGTTGCTGCGGCTGTCGCTATGGGCGGACAACAAGATTCACCCGAATTTGTCGCCCCTAGAGATGGCCTACCTGACGGTCGCCTACGACTGGTTCCTCTTCTGGTATGTCGCTGCCACGGTCTGGCTTCTTAAAAAAAAATTTTCGATGGAATCTGCCTGTCAAGCATTTTGGCTAGAAAAACTGACATTGCTCATTTGGTCTCCAACATCTTGTTTTTGTAGAGTTCCTTGCTAGACTCCATCAGAAAAATCTGTATTTATGAGGAGCTGTGAGATGCTAAGTAGGAAACGTTCTCAGTTTCCAGGACTTTTTCTCATTCGGATCGCAAGAAATGGGAGAAAGTGAGCTTTGGCAAAAGTGTTGGGTGAAATTAACTCTTTTTCATTTTTTTTCATGCAGCCACGACTTGCGTGACCGGTTAAGCAAAGGAGAAGAGGTGAGTCGTCTTGAAGCACCGCTGTTCACCTTCCATGACTCATTAGCATAGGTGCTGTGTCTGCGGTGCTGCTAAACTCCCTTTCATCGGGCATATCAGTCAATTTTGATTCAACCGATCCAGGCGGTGGACAGAATAGACCAATAGTGCATTCTAGCTGGCTTGCGATTCAGAAGCTAAGAAACACAAAGGTAGAGACCGACCGCTGCATCACAAAAGCAGGTAGTGTAACATGAACAGGTACAGCAGTAACATTGAGTGGAATTTTTATGATGATAGAGCAGGTGCTGAACTTCTAAAATAACAGGGTTTAATTTGAGGTGTAGCTTAGCGGTGGCTCTGGCAATGCTAAGCGCCAGGATGCAGACTCTGTTTCCTACTGTGGTGCAAAATGCATAATTGAAAAATGCAGTAGGGGCGAAATGCAGAATTACTCGTGTACTTCCATTTAGGTGCACATTAAAGAATCCCAGGTGGTTAGAATTAATCTGGAGTCTTTTTCACCAGTTTGTGCCTTGTAATGATGTCATTGCTTTGCTACATAAACCCTAGAATTAACTTTTGATGGCTAAACTCACACAAAAGAACGAACTAGGCTGGTAAGTTGGCCTGGTTTCTTTGTGGTTTGAATTGGTCAACTGTGTTTTAAACAACACAAAATCTGTTTCTCAAAGACGTGGGAGATATTTGTACGTGGTTGCTGCATTCTCCAAGTGTGACTATGCTCATCAATCCTTTCCAGATCTTCTACTTCTGTTTCAACATGCTCAAGCACCTCGACACAGAAGAGTTCTCCGTACTCTCACTGTAAGCGCTTCACTTTTGGGTGACAATTTTGATGTGAAAGGGAGCTATGTTGTAACTCTCCACCCAGTGGACTGTCTGTCTGGCCTGTGTTCATTGGCTATAGGTCAAGAACATGCGATGACGAAAAGTGCTGATGGCTCATGGTTTGTTCAGTGTCGTCATTTTGACATCACTTAGCTTCACGCAACCCAATAAAGTGCGGGGAACAGGATATGTGCTTCGCCGTGCCGAGTGCAGCCTATGGAGATTCATTACTCGTTAGTCAAATCTTGGAGACCATGTTTTAAGTCTGATTCTCTGATGACATCAAGCAAAAGTAGACATGCTCAGATGGTGGACAGTTACAGAGTAGCTCCCTTGGTTTGCGTTTAAGGTTTGACGTCTCACATCCAGCCTTCGCAAATTTCGCAGGAAAATGCAGAGGGAACGGCGGAACACGTCGGACAGCAACCTTGAAAGCATATTTTTAGGTAAGTCTGGAGCTACCAAGAAATTCTAATGTGTTTTCAAACTAGCACAACTCATAATAAAAAGCTGCACGCAGTTATTAGGGCTGTCATTAGCTTGGGATATTTATGCTGGCGTTGTCCAAGGTTTGAGTTGAACATCTGAGGCTACCTGGTCATTTTCTGTTGTAAAGAATTGCCTGATGATATATAACAGTCTCCTCTTCTCTTAAGGTGAGATCCTGTCACCAAGACGTCTCAAACAGGTCGACCCATAGCCGCATACTCAGTTGTGTCTACTAAAGTGAGAGCCCATTGCCTGCAGTTAGCATTGCCGGAAATATTTGAGGCCATGTTAATTTAGTCGACACAGCCACTCTTGCTAAGCTTAAAACAAGCAGAATTTTAGCATAGCGCTCTGAAGGGGTGCTAAATTGTCATGGATACTTCACTGTCGAAGCTTCAGGAACCGAATCTGAAGCAAATAGAAGCATCAGTGCTGAACTTGCAGGCCACCCAGTGGACAGTGGCGATTTGGTAGATTCGACGCAGGCAGCATTTCAAACCACCTGTCTTGGATGGCCTGGTGACATAGATTCACTGTTTTTCTCTCTCTAATGGTCTTCAGTCCAGCTGGCTCCGCGATAGGCAGGAGCAAGCAGGAGACGATGGTTTAGCTGTGCCATGAGCTGAGCCATGAGCTGTTGCCAGTGTCGTCAGCCAAGGAGAAACCTGTTTCTGGGTGTACCATAGCTACACTACGCCAGCACAGCTCCCGCTGACCGCCACTTTTTGTGATGTTTGAAGCTTCTTGCGGCAGACCTTGTCATCATCCCTTTTTTAATTTTTTTTCTTCGATGAATTGAACAGAAATAATCAAGCAGCATCTTGCTTCATGCTTTAATGCATTGCAACAACTTTTTTTTTATTAGTGGCTGTTTTAACATTTTATACGGTCCAAAAAATTTTGTTTGCCTTTAGTGTCCCTTTAAAAGGGGAGTTCCGGCAGTTTTTTCACCGAATTCTGATGTTGCTGTTTTTCAGTGGCACTGATAGTCCTGTAGCAGCAAGGGTGGTTCAATTTGCTTAGAAACTCTCCAATAATTTTTAATAACCATTTAAACAACATGTTCATACTGGAACCGAAACGGCTAAATGCTTTGTGCAGTGTATAGTACTGTGACAATGCAGCCTCTCCGCTATCAGAAATATGGAGCTGGTGCGAGAAGAATTGATGTGGCAAGGTTACATGACAATGTATTGAGTTGTGCCAGCTTTTCTGAACGTGAGAGCGATGATTTGAGCACCAAAGTATATCACCGTGTTGCTTTTGACTGCCCGCCTACTTGGGTAGGCAGCGTTGTAAGTAATGACGTCAGAAACGCAGGGTGGCCTGTGTGCGAGTCCGCTGAAAAATTTTAAAATTCATTCTCAGGAAAACTAAATGCCTTGCAACTGTCTTGCATGAAGTAAACAGGTTATAGTACTGAGGAGAACACATAATACTGAAAATTTAATAGAAATCAATGGACACTGAAAAATTGTCAGATTTACCCGTTAAGTGTCTCTTTAACAAGGTTTTACTGTACTGAGTTTTGGGAGAGGCTACGTATGCTGTGTTAATTTTACAAGTAGTTTTGCTTCACTACGCCGTGCACATTCCCAGCTGGCCTCTTATTAAAAGATGTCAGTGAAGTGTTTGTTATTTTTCATTTGCAGAGGAAGAGATGCGTGGCAGCAACACGAGCCTCAACAGTAGCTGTAGCAGCTCGACAAGTGGCTGGAGCCAAGACGTGCCACCACTCTACTTTCCAGTGCCTGCAGACTCTGGTGATGAGTACCCTATGAGCAATGGGCAAGTTTGTCTGCCTTGTTTATTGAAAGTTTATTGAAAGTTTATTGAAAATATGCAAAGTATATACATTTACATTCGCATTTTGCTAGAACAATCAGAGGTCCCAAAGTAAGAACTGTCAGGGGGACCTCCTAACAAAAAGTGAACAGAGTAACAGTACATCGTTAAGCAAACAGTGGCGAAAAAGCAGCAAAATATAGAAAAAGGTGTGCAAAAAGTAGGGAAACATAAGTAATAAGGACAGTTGGCTTTAGACAATTGTCATTTATATTCGCTGCTAGTTCACTGAACTGGCATCACATCATGATGATGAAACACGTGAATCTAGCACAATGGTAGCACGTAGCCTTCGGGTGAAAGAAAAAACTCCCAGGCCTGCACAGAGGACGCAGGACAGTGGCAGTGTAAGCTAGATTTTGCTGCCTGACAGTCTCTCGTTCTTTTCTTTCAATTTTATTCTACTCCTGTTTCTCCTCTGCCTCTTCCTCTTGTCTTTTTCTGCTTCTTCCTCTCCATCCGCGTGCTCTTTTTCTTCGTTCTTGCTGCCTTCCTCTTCTTCTTCTTTGTCACCGTCTTGTTATTAGCCGACGTCTCCTTCGTTGTTGTCATCGTCTTTTTCCTCGTCCTCATTGATGAAACCACAGCCGGTGGCTGGCAATGTATGATGCCCCGAAAGACCACTCCTACAAATCAGAGTCAAAGCTGAGAGCACATAGTGTTCATTCATGTGGTGAGAGCGAGGGGTGGATGCCAGCCCCACTATGGTGGCTTAGTGGCTATGGTACTCGGCTGCTGATCCAAAGGTTGTGGGATTGAATCCTTGCCGTGGCGGCTGCATTTTGATGGAGGCGAAATGTTGAGGCCCGTGTACTGTTAAATGTCAGTGCACGTTGAAGAACCCCAGGTGGTCGAAATTTCCAGGGCCCTCCACTATGGCGTCTCTCATTATCACATCTGGTTTTGGGAGGTAAAACCCCAGGAATTCTTCTTTTTTTTTTTCTCTACACACAGTACACAAATTGTACCTTTTCTGTGAAATGCGGATGTCTTCTCGTGAATCTTTTTCATTATGGAAGTACAGTAGGGTAATTACAGTTTTTCAGGGTGACCTGCCAGTAATTTCCTCTGTACTGCTTTCATTCATTCATCCACGGCCCTAGTGGCCTCGGAGTAGATATAGGCACTGTTTTGCAGAAATTAGCTTTTTTTATGCAGTTGAAATGAAAAAAAAAAGGGGAAATCCACATGCATGAAATAAAGAGGGAATACAAATTGGAAACTAATGGCAAAACCGGTGCCACATTTTTTGCAGCTTGCTTATCATGCTCCTTTTTTTTGTGTGGTGTGCAGGAACTATGTGTGCCCCAGTAGGAATGGCGCAGCCACGCCTCCCACGATGACGAACAGCAGCGAAAGTGCGGCCAGCACCGTGACTAATGGCCGGGGTTCTGTGCCGCCCAGCAGCCCCATGGCAGTGCCTACATCTCTGAGAAATCGGTCCGAGAGCTCCTCTTCTGTCAGTGCTGGCAGGTGAGGCACTCAGCATTACCCTCCATCATAACGGTGCACCGTAAGTTGCTGGTGGCAACCTATTCGATCCATCACTTTCTCAGGTGCGATAACTGTGACAAAGACATTGCATTGGACATGTCAAAGTATATGGCCAGCAGCATTTCAGGCACCACATCAAGGTAGCAAGCATGGTACCCTATGCAGAAACGTTGTAGACTGTATGCTGCCAACATGTCCATTGTTGAGCTGCTTGAAATCTCATCTACCCAAACAGTGATTGCTCAAGAATACTACCCCCGCGGTGCCCGGACAGGGTGAATGAAATAGTTTACGAACACATGCTGGTGGCATAGTACTAGTCACCAACAAAGCAACATTTCCACATTTCATTTTGATTCTTTCTAGTGATTGAGCCCAGCTCGTTTCTTTGTGTGTGCATGCGTGCATGCATTGTAGCTTTTGTGAAAATAATCTAGTGTTGGTCTAGTACTTTACCTCATCTGTCCTGTCTCTTTCCGGACCTGTAGGTGACCTCGAAATCATACTCTTGCAAACGAAGAACCCAGCGACCAAGGCGACCCGATAAGTTCTTGAGCGATGAAAGCCAGCACAAAGCGTTATGGTCGGTAACGACTGTAAAGTGGCGGCCGTGGAGATACGGACGAAATTTTTGCACTGCCCAAACCACAGCCAGGCACTCCAGTTCGGTTATAGTATAATTCTTCTCCGAGGCGGTGAGAGTGCGGCTAGCGTAAGCGACGACTCGTTCGCGAGAGCTGTGATCACGTTGGAGAAGAACAGCACCGAGACCATGAGTGCTGGCATCAGTGTGAAGAATAGTGGGCGCGTTCTGATCAAAGTGGCACAATACCGGGTCGGAAGTCAGGGCATGCTTCAAAGCCACGAAAGCGCTTTCACATTTGTCGGACCAAACGAAAGCTGCGTCATTCGCGAGGAGGTGATGGAGCGGAGAAGCAAGCACGGCAAAGTTGCGTATGAAGCGCCGGAAGTAAGATGCAAGCCCGAGAAAGCTGCGCAGGTCCTTTTGGCGCAAAGGACGGGGAAACTTGAGCACGGCCGCAAGTTTCTCGGGGTCCGGCCGAATTCCGTCTTTGCTGACTAAGTGTCCAAGAATTTTGATGTTCTTGCTCGCGAAACTGCATTTTTTTGTGTTGAGCTGTAGGCCAGCCTTTGCGAGACAGACGAGGACTTCTTCCAGCCGTTGGAGGTGTTGTGAAAACGTGGTTGAAAATACGACAATGTCATCTAGATAACAGAGACAAGTCTTCCATTTCAACCCACGCAAGACGTTATCTATCATGCGCTCGAATGTAGCCGGAGCATTACAGAGCCCAAAAGGCATCACATTAAATTCGTAAAGCCCATCTGGGGTGGCGAAAGCAGTTTTCTCTTTGTCGGATTCGCGCATCGGTATTTGCCAGTAGCCTGACCTAAGATCTAGACTCGAAAAGTATTCGGCGCCGTGTAACGAGTCCAGTGCGTCGTCAATCCGTGGGAGAGGGTAAACGTCTTTGCGCGTGATTTTGTTCAACGCACGGTAATCCACACAAAAACGCACTGAACCGTCTTTCTTTTGCACCAAAAACAACCGGGGAGGACCAAGGGCTGGAGGAAGGGCGTATGACATTTCTCCGAAGCATGTCTGACACATTTTCTTCGATTATTTTCCTCTCCTTATGAGACACGCGATATGGCCGCCGATGGACAACGCAGGAGCCGTCAGTCTCTATACGGTGAGTTGCCGTGGTAGTCATACCGAGTGCCGGTGAATTGACGTCGAATAAGGAATGGTGCTTGTTTAACAGGGACAGAAGATCTTGTCTCTGGGCAGGTGTCAGGTCGGCGCTTATGTTGGCCGAGAATGGTGTTGGAGAGGCAATGAACGGCGACGTTTTGGACTCGGACGGTACAGGCGATAGGGCAACAATTCCTATAGGATGGGCCTCAACAATACAAGTGATACTCGACCCACGGGGTAGCATTTGAGGTTCGGAAGTCTGGTTTATGGCGGTAACGAGAGCAGACCCCGCAGAGAAGCGAATGAGGCCAGGGTTAATCAAAATCCCTCGAGAAAGAGTACGCCCGTAAGGTAAAATAAACACATCACCATCCATAATGGTGCTGGAGTGAACGCGTATAATTTGTTCTCCAGCTGGCCAAAGTACGTAATCGGAAGAGGCAACAAGGCGAATTCGTTCTTCATGGTTGGGAAGGGAAGAGCCAGTGGAATCCAGTTGTATGAGGCGCTGACTGCAGGAAATAGACGCGGAGGCTGACGATAAAAATCCCATCCCAAAATGAGTTCATGCGTACACTCGGGAAATACTGCAAACACTATGTGGTGACGTATTGCACCTATCATGACACGAACCGTACACTGGGCGCCCGGACGAATGACCACGTTTGTAGCAGCACGCAGAGGAGGGCCACTGTATGGCGTGGTCACTTTACGCAGGCGGGAACAAAAGTCTGCACGAATAATTGAAATTGCAGCGCCGGTATCCACGAGAGCTTCCACGTGTATGCCTTCTGCGCACACTAACAACAGATTCGATGGTCGGTCTGGAGGAATTTCAGGCTGTCCAGTGAATGCAGTTTCCCCTCCTAAAACTGCATTGGGGAGTTTTCCGAGCGGGAGTTGGCGATGTTGGCGACCGTTCGTTGCGCTCACAGTATTTACCCATCTTGTGATCATTTCATTCAGGAGCCATTCTGTGTGTTTCAAGCGCCAAGAAAAAAAAAAGAGAAGAACTTCTTGTGGAACACATGCAGGAGAATTTCTTTGGGCATAATTTCTCGACGCGCCTGGCTCTCTGCGATGCTCGAGCACAGTTTGGTTGCACTCAAAGCAATCACCGGCATGGAGGCTAGGTTTTGCACTGCGTGTCTCACTGTAAAAAATGGTCTTTTTGCTGCTTTGATTTCTTTCTGTCACTGCATGTCACGCTGTCCTTAGTCTTACACGTGAGGTGTGGCTTGTCATCCAGATATTCATTACATTTGGAGTTTGCAGACGGGCACCTCCTTTTTGGTATTGACTGCACGTGACCTATGGGATGTATGATAAGCCTTTAGAAGCAGGAGAAGCCCTTTGATTCCTTAATAGATGCCTAGAAACAGTCATTCGCATTTTCATTGAGAGGTAGCTGCAAACACTAAAAACCTATAATCGGGCAAAAAAGAAGTGGTTGCTTCACCATATCACTGATTTTCTTTAGAAGGCGTAGCTTGCGCGGTAGTGGTCATTGCTGTCGACAGCCATCACCCCTAGCGTTATCATTGTCAGTGTCATCAGAGATGCTGTATCATTGGAGGGCATTTGAGGGCCGATCTAAAGGTGGCGCAGTCTTCATCGGCACTAAAATCGTCAGACTTGCTGAACTCGCACGAGTTCCGTCCGTGAAACATGGAGGCAGAAGATGTCACTGGTTGGAAGCGCATGCCATAAATTATGTGCAATAAATACCTTCAAGCACGCGAGGAAGTCCTGCCTTTGTCGTGAAGAACAAAAGCAAGAACGTGTAGTACTTGAAAAGCACTGTTGAAAGATGCCCTAACTGAACCTAACCAAAGAATGCGAGCAAGCGCGTGGGTTGGGTGCTGCCTTCCGGCATGTGACTGAAACTGACACATTTGCATGGTGGCGTGGACTTCACACACGTCCACAAAGGGATAAATAATGCTTATGGTTGCAGGGCATCTATGCTGTGCTTTATCCAGCAGACACTTCCGTGGTCATTTTCCATTTGTTTTCTATGGAATACAGGTGCTGCAAGTGCTTGGCCCATGCCACTTATGCACGTTGCTTTCCATTTCCTTCCTGTCTGTATGCTTTTCTGCCTGCATTGCTTACCTGACACCCAGGCAAGGTGTCAGGTGAGTCAGGTGCTTCTTGAGCATGGGTGTCTATTGTCTACTGTGGCCACTGTGGTTTCTGTGAGTACAGCAGTTCTGTGACAGCTATATGTGTAATTAAATTTGTTATACGAAACATTTACAATGCACAAACGAAATTTGGTGTCAATAGGCCTATGGATACGGGCAATGTGCATGAAGGGCCGAGGTAGACTCCGACATTATACGTGAACACACATGCATTGGGGCCCTGCCGTCTAGTGGCTACAGCACTCCGCTGCTGATCTGAAGGTCGCGGGGTCGAATCCTGGCCACGGCAGCTGCATTTCGATGGAGGCAAAGTGTTGAGGCTCGCGTACTGTGAAATGTCTGTGCACGTTGAAGAATCCCAGGTGGTCGAAATTTCCAGTGCCCTTCACCAACGGCATCTCTCATAATCATATCATGGTTTTGGGATGTAAAACCCCAGAAATCAATCAGTCAATCACGTGCATAAGGCTCTTCCGCGTTACTATGGCAAAAACCCAGCATCTACACTACGATGCATGACGCAACCAGTGCGTTCCGCGCACGAATAGGCTCTAATCATATTTTTCGTTGGTTGCCTCAAGCTGGGGTGTCTGTGATGCATTCTCCATGTTCCTTAGCACATGAACGCAAAGTATGGGTCAGGCGTCCTAGAAAAATGAAAAACAAACAAAAGGATCAGAGCATGTGTATTCGTGGTGTTGGATCTCTACGCATGCATCGAGGGTGTTGCCTTGGTAACGTGCATTATGTGTGCAGTTGGAGCCGATTGGAGTGCAGAGTGTGAAATTTCAAGCAAAGCAGAGTGTGGCTGATGTGACGTAGCTAACTTCAGCCAGGGTGCGAAGGTGCGCCCAGAACACTGGAGCATGTCTTGCGCTTATATCAAACGCACAGCATGTACTACTACAACAAGCAGTGCGTTTTGCGTAAGCAGTGTTCTTAGGTGAAAATATCCGGCACCTGACCTGACTGACCGCTGGCAAGCTTTAATATGTGGAAATTGAGGTTTTTACTAGAGTGTATACATGAAGACCCATAACTTAACCATTTTTTTCAGGTTAGTGTGTAAGCTATTACTGTCCTTTCTTCATTCTGCTTCCAGAAGCAGTCGTCACCTAGATACTCCCGCAGATCTTCCAGACAGGACATTACCACGCAGCAAGTTCCTGCAGCGTCGGCGTGACCGGCTGCAAGAGGTCCGCCGCATCGTGAGCAACATCTACCTGAGCATCGTGGCGGACCGGCTCGCCACACCACGGACTGATGGCATCAGCAGAGTTTTACAGAGCTTCTACTCCTAGTGCCGCCATGTATGGCGTTCGCCAATGGCACTCAGCGGGAAGACGTTCCGCTTGGGAACGTTACAGATTCTGCCACATGCCGTCCGCACATCTGCAGAAGATGTGGTAAAACAGTCGTGCAAGCACTACGTGCAGGCGACTGGTCATCATTAGGGCTTCTATGAAGCAAGCTGGGGTTCGCCAAACGAAAGCATGCAGAGTGACATGCAGTCCGCCCTGTACAATCCCTGTAGTGAGGAAGGACAATCTGTATGGTTGCTCGTGTGTATTGTGCGTGTGTGAGAACATCCTATGCAAGAGCAGGGGCAGAAGGTACTTTGTTATGTAGCCAGAGTAGCATGACTTACAGTGCATCGATTGTGCTCATTGGACACGAATCCGCAGATTGCGGTGCGCAAGTCGTTGTCCACACATTGAAGTCTACGGTCTGTGCTTCCAGCTAACTGTGAAAGTACCAAATTGACTGCACTTTGAGAAGTGTCCAGTGAGAAAGGTCAACTTTAAAGGTGGGTGTCTGTAGTCTATAGACGAGAACAGTGGGGTAGCTGCTGGGCGTTCGTGCTCGTCCAGTGGCTGGTTGAGTTTCGTGAAGCTGAGTTCTTCTTGTTTTCGCAAATCGAAATGTCCGCGTTTTTGCCCTCAGTAGCGCTTGAGGTTATTGATTCGCATGCGGTTTGTGTACGAGCCATCGAGTGAGGGTTGTGTATAAACCACTCAGTTGTACATGCCAAAGATGGATTCTTAACTAAGCTTGTGCAATTTATATAGTGTTTGTGCATGTATTTCTAAACTTTTTTTTTTTTGCACGGCAATGCAAAAATGATGGTAGCCACTATCTCGGAAATGGCTGCTATTACGAATGTTCATGTTTTTTCTTTTGCGTTTATGTATATGATGAGTTACAGTGTTGACACGGTGTGTGGTGTGTAGTAGCTCGGGTTATGCAACCAATTTTGCTGCCACGCTGTACTTGTTGTCTTATCTCAGAGAAGTTCTACTTTCCATTTCTTGTGATACGTGCCTGGCACGTGCTCGCGATTTAGAGATGTCATGTGACGTTTGAACAAACGTGTAATGTGCGCATGCTTGCGCATATGTGCGGAATGTGCCAGAAATGTTCTTTCCATTGTACACGAATGATTGTTGTAGTACTCCTTCTTTTGCCGGCTGTGGTACAGGTGCAGTTGTTTGTGCCAAGCCGTACACGTGTAATACTGATTGTATTGAGATGAGCGTGCAAGCAATGATCAAGTTGGGGGGTTGGGGTCATAGTGGGCGCTTCGAGCTGTGACAGGTTGCCAACCAGTTCTCATGTTTGGAAGACCACACTGTTTTTTGCTCAGAGTTCTTTGTATGTAACAGCAATGCAATGCCCCTCGTTTATGTTTCGTATCTTGAGGACTGTTGACCAGTGCCAAAGGGTTGTGTGACTTCTGGCCGTTTGTTTGTAAGCCAGAGAGAGAGCCTACAGCTTGTGATTTTGGAATGGGAAAAGTGTTCGAATGCTGGATAAGCCCATGCATTGCGAGCATTCTCCGGTGTGGTTCGTGCAAAGATGTGATACATCCTCGAGTGTGTTTGAGACTGCCTGCCACCCCCACCCCATGTGGTAAACTTCCTGTCCTACTTGGCATCTTCGCATTTCTTAACATGCGTTCAGAGTTCGCCGAAAGTTTTGAAGCCGCTAAACGAATGACCAGAGCTGTCATCACGGGATTGCTCTTTTCCTTATATATCGTGCTTGTAATAAGATCATGAGAGTGTGTTGGAGTTTCATCCTCAGCATGACATGTACTCATCACGAAAGCTTCTTTTTTAAAAAATTTGTTTATTTTAAGGTACCTTAGAGAGAGAATTGAGTGAGGGGGAGCATAGTACAAGATGTATCCATAGAAACAAAGCAAATTGGAAGCCAAAACAAACGATGACTGCTTCTCGACCCTGTGTCACGATTGCTACATCATGACGATTGTTGAGAAGCAATCATCGTGATGTGGCAGTATGTCATATGGCGCACGATGTCGACTTGGAATCCACTGGAGTGGAGGCTTGTCTCCGCATAGGGCACATTACCGAGAAGCTTGCATGAAGTAAACAGATTTTGTACACGTGAGTTTCAAACCCCTTCCTTGTCACAAAGCTAAGCCTAACTTCGAATGTTATTTATGAATTTGAAAGAGCACGACTGAAGCTCAGAGACAAGTCAACACATACTTTGTTGACCTTGAATAGTGTTGTCTATGCAGGTACTTGTCTACAATCAGTTAACACGAGCCGTGTTGATTAGTCAAAGGTGCACATGGTGTGGACAGTCAGCTGTTGCAAGCAGAAGCTCGGCACATGCAGCGGCTTCAAAACTTTCAACAGATGTTGCACACCTGTTGTTCGCCATGTTGCCTTGACAGATGTTTCATGGGTCCACACACATTTTTCCCGTAGGGCTCCTTCTGAAAAGAGGTACAGTGCAAGAATGTTGTGTGTTATAGTGCGGTGTTGCTGCCACCACATAGCTGCGGTCTCTCCTGTGGCGTGACTGCAACAGTCATCAAGTTTTGTACATGTTGCACTTTTTCATACACTGCCATTTCGATATAGGAAGTGTACCATATTTTCACAGATATGACGCAATGGAGAGGGGTGTCCACTTTTTGACAGTTCGAACATTGTGTATTGTAGTACAGTAAAACCTCATTATAACGAAGTTGATGGGGGAGTGGTAATTACTTCGTTATAACCATTAGTTCGTTATAACCAATATCAATTTCATCTATAGGAATTTCAAGGGGAATTGCGATTGCTTTGTTATATCCGATAGTTCGTTATAACGAGGTTATACTGTATATATATGAATTATATTATGAATTCTCAGTAAATGATGCAGTCATGTTTGTAGGCTCCTAATGCAAGGCCGCTGGCATTGAGTGATGCAATACCCTGAGTTGCATAAAGGCCTCGCCGCATTGTGAGAGCTCTATGGATGGGTGCAAGCTCGAGTAGCCAAAGTGTGCAAGCGTATGAAACCATGCGGGTGCACACGTCGCATTGGGCTGCCTTGCACTACGGCTTCCAATTCCTGATTACATCACACTTTGTGTGTGCTCATCTTTTCTTTTTCCAGAACATAGAAGCTTTCGTTATCTTTTCCCATAAAACCACATCGTTGGTTTAATGTGATGGTACTACTTTGAAGTACAAATCAAGGGAAACTAGGGGAGGAGGAAGGAAACAGAAAGGCAGGGAGGTTAACCAGAAAGCGTCCAGTTGGCTAGGAACTAAAGTGCCACATTATCTATGAACCGTGGTTCTGAACAAAACTCAATGCAATCTCTTAAAGAAAAGCCAAATGGCACCTGTGCAAGTGTCAGCAGTTGCTTATTGCGTGCAGAGAAAGCTGTCGCCTATTCTCTGTTAATGCTATTAAAACTGTTTGTTAATGCTGCAGTATTGACGAATATTGGCCTTTACTAAAGAAAGCTCATTTTAAAAGCCAACTGCAGTGGCTTCAGTGAAGTCGTATTCTCCATAGCTCGGTATGGTATACCACTGAAGCGACCTTAGTAAGGCCGTGTAGCTGGTAATGCTATAGTTTTTAGCTGCCTTGAAGCAGCACCTAAGTAAATGATATGTGCATCATGTGGTTGTAGCAGTGGCATAACTAACTCCTGTTGTGCAGACTCCAAGATGTTTCAGTGCCCCACATCTCAGAGGTCATCGAAGAGTTGTGTGTGCCACGTCATGCCGTTGTGTGTCGCTGCTGGCAAACAGTAATAGCAGCATTTTTCTTTTCAATATCCACAAATGGGTTTTTTGCTAGCCTTTCCTTGTGTTTCTTTCTGTATTTCAACAGCCGAATTTTGCTTAGAGGCCTCTCTGTGTCTATATTACCTGAACTCGAGCTTTCTTGGGTATTAAACATGGTTGCAGTAGGCCTCTTATTGTAAGCATGGATAGAAAGGGACCTCTGTCGAGCCACTGAATGACACCGATCCTGAGATGATCACTTTCGGCAACAGTGTTGCATTGTGTGACATGTAATCCTGCGAGTACTTGCTTGCCCTTCCTCATGTCAATCAGCAAGCTCTGAAAGTGGCACTTCGGTGACAGTATTGACAAAAGCAATTGTCTAAGAAAACAGCTGATGGCAGTGCTCACCAAAAGAAGAAAGAAGCATTATGTCAGTGCTGATACAGTTGTCTAAGTGCAGTCATCCAGTTGTGACCACAGTCTGTCATGAACTGCACTGTTTTATGCATGACTTCTTGAGTGGGTGTCAAGCATATTAGTAGGAAGTACTGCTCGACTGCCAAGTGAGGCTTTGTTTTCATGTGCCTGAACTGTCTGGTTCACGCCTGGTCAGTGCATTTTATTTATGGGTTTTACAAGCAGCTCTGTTTCATACTGCTTGAGCAGCTGTAGGCTTTTCATCATCATCAACTAGCATTGGTTGTGGCAATGCTAGTTGACCAAAGAATAAAAAGACATGAATGAACCTCTAGTAAACTGCTACAGCCTCGTTTCGTTTGTAAATACGTTCAGTTCAACCTGTAAACCACACATGCCAGTTAGCTTTTCTTTGCTGAGAAAGTTTGTTGAGTGACTTGTCACTAATTTTTGCAAAGTACTTCTGCAATGGTTATTTTTTTTTTTCACAAGCAATTTGTAATAAAGGTGCTTGAGCAGTGGCTCACTTTCTTAAATGTCTAGCAGCGTTGTTTTATTGGGATCTGATGGTGCTGTCATGCTCGTTAGCCGAAATTTTTGACCCGTGCATGAAGCATTTGAAGATTTCCATACATGCACATTTACATTGGCCTGTGGTCTGTATACTTTTTTTTCTCTTGCAAAGTCAAAAATGTTTGAAATCATCAGTGTAGACTAAGCTTGTGCTTTTGTTGGTTGTATCAAGTCGCCAAGTGTATAGCAATACAAGGAAGTGCACTTTGCGTAGTGACGTATACAGGAAACTTGTTTATAAAAGGGAGCTGGGTAGATTGGTATTGCCTCTGTTTTATGCTAATAATTTTATGAACAGAAATATCGCATGAGAGCTTGCTAACCACTGGATATGGCCCCCATTTTGCAGCATGGCTAACTCCTTTTTATTAGAGTGACTGTGGGCTGATTAAAAATTGGTAAGGTGTTCTGATATGAAGATAATTATCGTATCTAAGCTTAATATTGCGTTACCCGTGCATCAACAAAGGTCCTGTTAGGTGTGGTAGTGCCTATAAATATGTTTACAGCGCCGCTTTCGCGTGAACGTTTGTTTAAAGTTGCCGCCACACAGTTGATGTTGATGCCGATGCAGTATACAAAGAACTGCTAGGATTTGTAGCGCCCCCTATCAACAAACGTGCTCATCTCCGAGGCTCTGGGGTATAGTATGGCTTCCGAGATTTTTGTACCTCAGCGACGTGCAGCCACCATCTCTTAAGAAGACCTCGGCTTCTCTACGGAAATGCAAAAATAAATTCCCTGCATAAACCCATGATTTATATTTGTGTTCTCATTTAAAATAGCGAACATGAATGCGTTAACTTGTATGTGGCCTCCCCGCTTAGATCTCGGAGGCCCCTAATGTTGTCAGAGAACAACCACAAAATAGTGCCCGCAAAATACAAAGAAACATAATTCTCAGCACACAAACTGATCTGCGCTAATTTGCTATGCATATGTTTAGAACAACACTACTTTAATATAAGTTTGATGATGCCTACTAGAGGGCGCAGTACATTACTTTGCTTCAAGCAGCCTGGTACCGTATCTGAGAGGGAATACGGAGGTCTAGTACTCATCATCGTCATCTCTCCTGTACACTTCAAAGATGGCAGACGCATTCGCTGTACGTGGGATATGTCGCGGACTGCTGTGACCGTGTTATCGCAGCAAGTGCCTCGTTAGCGCTCTGACAGTGCGATAGACCGGCACGGATGTGACCTGTGCGAGTAATGAAGAGGCCCGCAAGCGTTGACAAGCGCATCGCTCATGGCGTCAGGTACGTTGGCGTTTATCCGTGTTTCCGCGTATCTCGCCCCGCAGTGTTCGTCCGTCCGTGCGTATCGTGTTCGGCTGCCGATCGCGCTGTGTTTATACAATTGTTATTGCGCCATTGAGGCGTCGTGCCTACCAGTCAACGCTCGCTTGTCTTTCTGTTTACGCTCACTGCTGCCCGTTTTTCGCAGCGGACGTTTCGCGATCAGTGTGGCGGGGGACTTCGCGACCGTGCTTAGTCAACGGGACAGCTCATGCGACGATAAAAGTAGGTGCGAGATCTGAGCGCGCGGATGCGTGCGCGCAGGGGTGTCATCGCACAAGCGAGCTGTGTACGTGAGGGGCGTTTTTCGAATGGTTGCTTTCGGATTCGTTCATGCGAAACGGGAGGGGGTGCCAGTCCGTACGTTCACGTGTTTTGCGCCACGCACGAACGGCGCTGTCGGAGATCGTTTAGAAGAGAGAACAATGCCGTTAGCGACGTTATGTGCAGTAAGAGAAGGCATCTCTGTCCGTCGTTTTGGAAGATATTACCGCCGTCTAGAGAGAACTTTGCAGCGGTGCGGGCACTAGCAGTGGCACAGCCTTTGCGTAACCCGTTTCAACGACAGGTGTCGGAGCCAGCCGGAAAGCGAACCCACTAAAAAAAAAAAAAAAAAACATGTGTTCGCGTGCCTCGCTCTGCATCGTAGGACGGGCTGGGACTTGTTTATTTCTTTTTTGGAACTCCCGCAGTTTCGGATGGGAACACCTGCGACTATTCCGACGCTGCGACGTTGATCGGTGTCTGCAGGGACACGCTCAGCGTGTGACCGAGAAACAGAAAAGAGAAAAGCGTTCCTGGATGGAAGAATAGTTTCAAAACTTCGCGTACGTGCCGAAGGGAAAGCCAGCCGAGTACACATGGTCTCAGCCAGCGCTCTTGTCGAAAGTACACATAGGGCGGTCAGTCTTATCTGAGCGCCGGAGAGCTCGCGCTTTTCAGTAGTTTTACTTTCGTTCCGCATACTGTGATAAGACGTGCCACTGCCGGTGGGCGTGCGAAGGCAATCTTCTTCCTTCTGGCGATGTGCATGTTGTCATGTGCCTATGGTGCTCGGCTTCTAACCCGAAGGACGCTGGATTCGATCCCGGCCGCGGAGGTCGCATTTCGACTGAAGCGATATGCTAGCGCCCTGTGTACTTTTGTGTTTTCAGTGCACGTTAAACAACCCCGGGTGGTCAAAATTTTCGGAGCCATGTACTACGGCGTGCCTCAAATTACATGGTGATTTTCTTACGATATGTATGTATATATGATCAATCAATCCACATATATAGGAAACTATGAGACAGCAGTTATGGTGTTGAGTTTCTTAATGTTTACTTATTGTTGTTCATTTACAAATACGCCCCAGACTCCAAGTAGGACTATTATGTGTTATCAAGACCACAAAACAAACGAAATGAAGTAAAAAAAAAATACAGGTGTTATACATATTTGTACGGTCCAACATGTCATTGTACTACAGTGTATAAACATGATTTTAACAGATATACGCTTAGAAAACACAGTCATAAATAGTATTTTATTCCTAAACGTCACGTGATTATGAATGCGCTACCACATCATCACGGAGGTCATTCCATTGAACTATGACACGTGTTAGCGCGGATGCGTTAAATGCTTGGGCGCGGCCGAAAGGACGAGCAAAACTATGCTGCGAGATGTGCAATGAGGCTTTGATAGTGGCAAGGTATTTACGTTCCTTCATTATTTCACGCGCTTAGAAATGTGGCGACGATCGAACCCGGAACCTCGATCTACGCGCCGTTGCCGACCCTCCGTGGTCGGGTTAGCGTAATTTCTGACTTTACGTCGTCTGTGTTCCGACAGCGCGCCTAAATTTTCCCAGAATACAAACATCGCGTCTTGCGAAAGTCTTCCAGGCTTGCGTATCATCTTTCCACGCGGGCTTGGTTGCAGGAGATGCATCATCTTCCGGCCTCCGTCCTGTTAATGCGGATGAGATTGAAATTGCAGCGCCGTGGTCCCTGTCCGATGATTGGACTATGCACCGCGTCCAATGGTCCAATCATCGCCCCCCTCCCCATTTGACATCCTGTTTATCCGCGGTCGATCGCTGGCGTATATTGCGTTGCGCGCATACGCCCAAACCGATAGGTCACTTTTCACCCGCCGGCTTTGTACTCAGAAAGCGGAAAATTACCGTTGTCGGTCAATCTGCTTGTCCCGCGCTCGCCTTTCCTCTCTCTTTTTCGTGATGTGTTCCTGTTCTGCTCACCTAGCAGGGGAGCTCCGTAACACAATCTGCGCTGGAGCTCATTTTCCGTGTTGATTAGATCAGTTTGATAATCAAATCGAGGACATGTTATTAGCGGACCTCACTTGCTCGTTAGCCGATGACATATCGTCATTTAAACATTGGCAAATGTACAGTTTCAGTATTGTGTTGCGCTACGGGAGACACCTTATAGTATGCACCGTGCTTCCGTTCACTGCAGTCACTGGAGGCGGCAACGTGCGAGTTCATATTTGCATCGTTACAGCAGCATTGAAAGGCACTGGTTGAAGTAATATTCTAGAGCTCCTCTTTCGGCCAGTGCAGCGTAAAACCGATCTCTTTATTTCGTATTGGATCGCGCTGTATACATTTTGGCCTGTATGTATACAAGTCCAGTGCTCTGCGCGTTCAGGAGAGCAATGAATCGGACTGGTTGGTGGTTCATAATTTCTTCTTGAGCTTTCTACTACGAGGTGGTGACGACTGGGACAACAGGAAACATGGTGCGCAAACTCACGACTGTTTTGTTCACATCTTGCGAAGTGTCAAATTAAGGTTAGCAATCAGAGATAAGTGGGAGAAGGTAGACGAAAAGTAAGAAAAGATGAAAAGATGCAAGGCTATAACAAATGCCTCGCACCACTGCCCGTGTTCTTTTCATGTTTATTGTTTCGCTTGTCTGCGCGCACCTCTGCAGCGCGTCGTTTACCCTTTGTAGAGTGAACTACCCTTAGTACACCCCTCCCGCCCTTTCCCTCTTTCTTTTCTCCCTCTCGTTTTCCATCCCCTGTTCCGGGAATCGAGTCCGAAGTAAACACACAGCGCACGCCGAAATGACCCGAGCTGACGAAGCTTCGTTCAAGTGCGCAGTTGTTGCACCGAATGTCGGTGGCCTGCTGGTAGGGTGGTACACACAGCTGTCGTGCGCCGCCTTTTGTTGGCGGAAAGTGCGGTTTCTTCCTTCTCCCACTGCGGGCTCGTACACACTCTCACGCACAATGGACCTTATTATTGCGCGAGGCGTCGTTTAGTCGTTGTATGCTGCCGCTCACTTTTATTGTGTCGTCTGCCGAGAAAGGGGGCGCGCTAAAGTGAGAGAGGGCGACGGACCGCCAGGGGGCGTGTGCCGACAAATCAAACGGTAAACTGCGCGATGCAGCGGCGGCACGCGCTGCGTCTATTTTTAAGGCGGACCTTCGCCCCTTCAAGCGAACAAAAACAAGAAAAAGTGCGGATAGCGCATGCAGACTTTGCTCAGACGGTTACGAGCCTTTTCGCTTGCCCCCTCAGCGCATCGGCTCGCAGTAGACGTCTTGTAGCCGTATTATAGCGGTTTTCTGACGTGGTGCTCAGGAAGCGGTTATTTGTTGCTGTGATGAAGTTTTGGATGAAAGTGGGGTGACCATCGTGGAGGTGCCTCGAGGTGTGCTGTTGTCATTCCTGTAGTCCCATGCACATTACTAGTTTGCATCTAATGTGCTCTAATATTACTTGCATCATGTACGAGAACGAGAACATCCACGTTTAAATGTGTCACACTTTTGCATGCACGGCATGCCTGTTTTAATGTCACCGTGAATCTAAGTGATAGCTGTGGGTAATTGGGAGATCCAACAAGACAAGCTGGATTCATTTGCTGCATTGATCATAGCTTGTTCTTTTATTTTGGTACTTTGAAAACCTGTCTTTAAGCTTAGCATGACGGTATGTTTTAGAAAAGTACAGAAGCTAGCTTGTTTCATGCACAAGGTCTAGTAAGGAACAGTAGTATGGGGCAACGAAATTTGTTGTCATTTTACTTTCTGGGACTTCATTTTTTGACGCAGTATTTAGGGATTTCAAAGCTTTGAATGATTACCCGACCTGGTCAGCAGTCGGAGAAGGAAAAAAAAGACCAAGTAGCCCTGGCTGCACAAAGTGGTGCCACGGGCAAACCGCATGTTTTGCTTTGCATCTGTGCCCAATCAGTCACCTCTCGCTCCACATTATGTGGACATTCCCACATATTCTCACGGCTTGGGGCATGCCATCGCTCCCCAGCCTTACCTCTGTGCACACCCCCTCCCCGCTGACACGTGACACCACATTTTCGGATGGCGGGGCTGAGGGGGAAGGGAGAGGTTATTTTGAGCCACCTGGGCTTGGAGGAGACACATGCTCGACAGACACAGGGGGTTCTCACCCCTTGCTGCTCCTCCGAGGCAGATGCCGCACCCGCCGACCCGATGGAGGAGTGTTCAGACGGCGTGGTCTTTCTGGCGGGTGCAGCCTTGCTGACCGTTTCCCTGTGTTGCCTGTCATATGTCATCTCTCTGTACATTCAAGTGGCCAGAGACAGCCACTGGGTCAGCTCCTTCCTAGGTGATGTCAATTTTCCCTGTCACTTCTTTACTCTCTCAAGCTTTCTGTCACGTGTCATGACAGCCATTACATGTCAGCTTGCTGGGTCATGGTCACTTTTTTTTTTTTTTTACTTGGCACAGTTTGCACTATAAAAAATGCTTGCGACCTCTTAACGTCTTCCTGCATCTATAGTTTTGCTCTGAAGCTGTCCTTTTGCTGTCTCCCCACGTTGCACGTGAAGCTCACTAAATCTAGTTGTGCCGGTACACATTGCTGGCTTGTGCTAAGTGGTTTTTGCCTTGACATGGTTACTCCTATAGCCTTGCAAGTTCTTGTAAGTTTATCCTAGAAGTATTGCTTTTCAATGTGCATGCTCTTCCAGCATATGGGTCCTTTTTACTGTTTCTCTACTGCATAAATTGAATCTTTTTATGCTGGTGGGCTGTCTCAGTTAGCTGCCTTTCTGACTTTTTTTTTTGTCTGCAAAGTGTAACGCATTTGGCTTCACCAGTGCCTTAGCTGCCGCTTGGTTTGGGTGACACGCTTGGCTGGTGTTCAAAAGCACATGCCCGTCAGTGCATCCTCACGGGAGCACTGACACAATTTTGAGGCAGCGTAAAAGGACATTTTTTGTTTTCTTGGCATGCTTTAACGCCCTTCATACACCAGAGCCAGAGAACATTTAAAAATTATGTTAATTTGGTTCTAGTTTTCATCACCCAGCACTGCAAGCCAGCCCAACTGCGATCCAGAATACCATGACGTGTAAACACAGCCACCTAATAGTTGCCAAACTTATGGTCAGAGTGGCTGGATGACAATGAAGTCATCATTGTTTGTTTGCACTGCATTGTTTGTTTGTACTGACAGCTGCCGACAGAGTTGCTGTGACTCCGTGATGAGTTGCTGTCCCCACGTGACTTATACTTACGTCTGACTGTTGACATGTAACTTTGAAACTGCTTCCTTGAAAATGAATCAGAAAGTAGGTTTTTAATGTAGCTGTACTAAATATATATTGTGTTCCTAGGCGCTGTGGTAGTCTTCTTAGTGTTCTCTACACTAGCACTTTTATTTAGAGTAACAATATGATAATGCTTAAAATTCACGTCAGTACTCCTTTAAAGGATACCTAATTTTACTCAGCTTTCCTTGTAGCATCACTGTATCAAGGAATAACAAAGGCAGCTTGCTTTCTTGGTTACTTACGCAATGTGAAATCAATAAAATATCTTAATTGGAGAGAAGGTGGATCTGTTGTATTTCGAATAATTGTAGTACTTGCAGTGGTTCGTGTGGAAAACCTTAGTGTAGAGCCTATACACCCTTTCACTGTTTACAAACAAACGCATCCCTCGCATCCCCCAGGCTACTTCCGGCGAGGGGCAAGTGCTTGCGTCCCTTTGTACTCTTGCTGGGGGTGAGAACAACAATAGAACGCAGGACTGCAGCGCTTGGGGACCCCAGCGACCGGAAGCATCCTAGGGGCGCGAACTGGTTTGCAGGTCGTTGGGAACCCGGTCGGTGAAAGGGTCTATACTTATACTAGGGATCCTCCCTGTAAGCACATGTTCACCAATGAAGCTTGCAAATAGTGGTTATCCGCTTGACTAGTGAGCTCCTCATGGTTCACTTTTAAAGGGAACACATCATGTGTGTACTACAGCTGAAATATTGTGTGATGGCATGCCAGGTATATTTGAATAGGTCAATGCTAACATAGTGCATCTTCCCAGCCATTTTTTACTCTCCTATGTTATACGTTATAGTCAAACCATGTTATAACAGTCCACCGGACACAAAAATAGCCATGTTAACATACAGTAATTTGTGATCAATGCATGCTTGTAACAGTGTTTTAATGGTAATCCTGTTCACTTACTCCACTATAACAGATAAGTCTTTATATTCATGTTCATTACATCGAGGCTTGATTTATGTCAGATTTGTTATTAGATAGGTGTTCCCTTGAGACTAATCCACACTACATGTGCAGGTACTTTTATCAGTGTTAGTGTGTAAAGCCTGACTCCTTGTACAGGACAGTTTTGGCAATAACTGTCGCACTTTTTAAAAGGTAGGAGGCTTGAATTAGTCCGAGTTCTTGCTGGTCAAAACGCCGATAAACATCCATATGCTTTAATAGTCATCAGTAAGCTCCTCAGTGGCAGACTTTCACTAACAAACTTTTCATTCAGTGCTTCAGGTGCTCGTGCTAAATGCAGACTGGTTAAATGGAGTTGTTATTGCAACTTGAGTAATATCAATTTCTTTTTTAATGAGTTATACAAATGAATAGTTTATGTTGGCAGGACAAAATGTATTGATATTATGCATAGTTTAATCCTGTTGCTTCTTAGGGATGGCTCTTTGAGAAAGATGTATGCATGTATGTTTCAAAAATTGGAACATTGCACAATGTGCATGCATTGCGCAAGAAAAAAAAAATTTTTTTTTTCGCACGTGCCGCTCTTCTCTCCTTCTGTGGACGGGGGAGAGCGTGCAATGGTTTACATAAACGAACGCTGGAGAAGGCAGTCGCTGTCCTGACGAAGACGAGTCCACTTGTCGAAACGTTGGCTCATGCGACGTTCCATGTTCTCAATCGTTTTTAGCGGTGTGTTCATCGATTCAAGCCTCCATCTTCCCCTGAGCTTCCCTCTAAATTTGAAATGTGTGTCTGAGGTACCAAAAGTGACTAAAAGAGTCTAGGCAGGTGCCTCTGTGGCCTCAAAGATCGCCAAATCCATTGAGAATGCTTGAACGCAAGCTTCTTGTTTCCGTTCTCTATGTGTGAATCGGCAGTCAGTGGTTATGCATTGTAGGTGATTGACGTGTGTAATAGCAGCCAAAAATACGCAACCAGGAATGCTCATCAATCACTTTTTTATTGGTTTTTATTTCCTTAAGAGCTTCTACTTTGCACTGTGTCACGGCACCGCAACATTGTCACGGTTGTGCCTGTGTCTGGCTCACAACAATGCCACATACGTATCACTTTCAGAATACAAGGTCTCACACCCTCCCACCCTTCCTCTTATAAAGTTTACCTTAAAAGTTTTCTGGGCAGAACTCTGGTGTACAGGTATATCACACAGACTAAACACAGTCTTCGTTTGTGGTACTCCGTTAGTGACTTTATTTTTCTTTTTTGCTTGAAAAGTCACAAACTTAAGGAGCCATGTGCCCCCATTGTCGTAACAGGCAAATTTACACACAAAAAAAAAGAAAAAAAAGGAAAGAAAAAGAAAATTAGCCTTAGCATGTCTGCCTGAAGATAAGGCATTCAACCGCCGCCCCAATGTCATCATGAGACGCTTGGCAGGGGCCGATTGTTTCTGGTGACTAGAAAAAAGAAGGCAGCGACACTTGCAAACTGCCACCTAGAAATTTTGGCAATTTCTACACATCACCACTAAAAACTTCTCTTGATATCGCTAGCGGCCACGGCGGTGCACTGCTGAGTGAGTTCGATCCTAGCCATGGCGGCTGCATGCTGTTTTATGTGAAATGCAGAAACTCTTTGTATGTTTACATATACATGTGTTATAACAACTCCAGTTTGTTGAAATGGATCTGGAGTACTTCACCGTGTTGTGCCTCATAATCATATTGTGGTTTTGACATGAAAAACTGTGTACCTTAACTTATTTAAGAAATTTGCAGTACTACTTTACATGCATAGTGCTACATAGACTGACCTCACATTGCAAAACCATTGTGTTATGTGAGTGTGTCACACTGCGTAGGACATAACTACGATCAATAGCATTGTCTTTTACTTATTACGTGCTACTGGGAGCATTCAGGGGCTATCTAATCAGATCTAATCTAATCAGTATAATCTAATCTTAAGCATGAGCTTCCTGATAATTTCTCTTCCGAGTGAGTCATCCAAGGCAGCCTGACAGTCAGTGTAGAACTTGTGTGCACCGATAGTTGGCTGTCGATTCTTGCAACGTAACATGCCTGACAAGACTCATGCAGCAATGCGTGGCATCAAATGTAAGACGACAGGTGACGTGGAAGGGTGGCAGCGAGGCGTGACATGTCATTGTGTGCTGCGTCTCCTTGACAGGCAAACCCAAGCCGCCCGTGCCTCCAAAGCCTACAGCGCTGCTCTCGGAGGCAGGCAACCGCCGCCCTGTCATCACGGTGTCACCACTAACCGAGACAACCGAACAGAGCCATGCCAATGGTGCCACGAAGGAAGGTGACAGTCCAGAAGACCCCTGCAAGAAGGAAATGGCTCACGAGTGAGTTTGGTTCATAGTTTGTGAATTAAGCGAACATAATCACAGTTAGAATGTGAATCGCTCTTCATACCTGGCACTTCTTTGCCTTCTTTGCCTGACCTGCTTGACATCTACACTTGGAACTAGTAGTCAGTGCAAATAAGTTGACACAAAGAAGAAAGCATACGTGAGACAAGTGCAGTGGATGCTGTTTGTTTGTTAGTCTACAAATACCACTTAATAAGTAGCAAAACATCACTGAAAAAGCACAAGCGCGACATTAAGAATGAAACCAGAAATTACTTGTGTGTGTCAAGAAAAAGCTTTTATCCCTTATACAGACTGATGATTGGGTCACTCGTGCAAACACTCGCTTTATTTGATATTGCAAAAAAAACCTCTAGAACTAAACATGCATTTGTGTTACCACTTCCACCAATTACCTATCTCATCAAGCGGGGGTCACAAGTTCAGGCATTGCAATGCTGAGACAAACTGGTCTTTTCCTTGTTCTTCCTGTTTTGCGGATGGTGACCACTGTTTGCTTTTTTCTTGCCTCACGTAACCTGTTTTCATTCATGGCTGGCAGTTGGTGGTCAGTAATAAAACTCTCACTGTTAATACAAAGGCACCAACGCAAAGCTGTGCACTCTCCCGCAACCAAGTTGAAGGTGTATTTGCTTCTGAATTATAGCTTTTCGAGATGCATGTGCTTTCATAAGAGAGCTTTGTGCCGTCTCGGGATTAAAAACCTTTTTGCTTACAGTTGCAGTATTAATTGTTGGTTATTTTGTAGCAGCTTTAGAGAAACACTTTCCAAGCTAAAATTGGAAAAATAAATACCGCTAGTGCTGCAAAGTAGGACATACAAGGTATCACATAATAGCATTCAAAATGAAGTGTGCATTAGAACAGTAATAATTTTCTTAAGAATATGCATAGTTTATGTGAAGTGTACTGTATTTACTGGTATAACACAACTTCTAGTTAATGTTGTTAACTGTTGGCTTACGATGGCATATATTCCATTTAGAATGTTGTAAAACAATACATCCATAGTTTCTTTCTCACTCCATTAAATGGTTTGCGTGCTTTGATAGCTTCCCATAAGAAAATTCTCCGTGAATGTTTTTTGGGTTGCAACCAACATTTTGCTGTTGAGAAAGCTGGTGCTGATATTCAAGCATTGGTGACTCACTCTTGCATGCAAGACATTTGTATATTGTTTCTTTTGTCCTCTACTAAATCTGCTGGAGGGAATTCAGAATGATACAAAGTGCTTTAATGTCATTGCTCTTCAAGCTGCTATCGATATTGTATTACATTTGGAAGTATGGTTGGCTCAAGATAGCTAGTCATAAAGTTTTATTGGTTATGCAGCACTTCCATACGAAGTTTTTTTCATAATGTATCTGCAGACAATATGAGTGCATTTGGTGCTATGTGTTGCATAGATCCGTATTTTAAAGCCTGGAAAAGGAACTTTGTGATCCACAGGTATCTTTGAAGCCATAATTTCTTTGCAATAGAAGCACACGGGTAAAGACGAACCAGTACAGTGTGGTTCTCAAATGAAAATGCATAGCTCACTTTCACGCTGCTTACATATGGCACACACAAAAAGTTCAACCTTCTGACTATTCCTTTAGTCTACGTATATTTGTTTGCATCTGTACATTCCCTGTGCTACTGAACTGAGGCAGGCTGCTTGACTTATAAACTATGATGTAGTCTGGGTCCAATGGAATTGCCAACTGAAAATCGTAATTTGTAGCAAAGCGATATTGGTGGCGGGAAGTACTGTCAACTAGACCGACACGTCGAAGCTCCTTCCACGCTCCACTGCCGCGCTGCGAGATTTCCGTGTCTGTGTTCCACTCGGTCAGTGTGCCTTCTGTGCTTGAAAAGAGAGGGAGCCACTTGTTTGCCGAAAACTGTGGCGCCGCTATATTTGCGGTGCCAACTCTTTTGGCACTGTGCCACCTTCAGGTTTGCTTGGGCCCTGGGGGCATCGATGGGCGCAGGCCGGGTTTTCAGGCCTCCGGCAGTTCTATTTTGGAGCGTGCGCACTGCCTCCTAGCATTCGGAAACAGGGAGAAGTTGAAAGTCGTTTCGCTCGCGTTTGTTCTAGCTACGTGGGCCGCCCGCCGCACACCATGTCCGCATGAAGCCCGGTGAGTTTGCCGTTGTCCACAGGAACAAACACGAGTCTTGCGTGTTTATTTTCCTCCTATTCCTGTTTTCTTTAGCGAGCCGTAATCCTGCCGAGTTTCGCAGACTCGGCTTTTCTTGTTTGGGCAGGCAAACCTTGCGAGGTGTCCTTCGCATGTGGCCATGAAGTGCTTTGCAGATCTTTTTGAGGCTCTAAAACTGTGCGATGGTAACAGAGCATTTTATAATCATTGCTGTTGAGGATAGAAAGGTATAAATGTGCTGCAGACTGCACGTACATTAAAGGTTTGCTTTAGTTAGTAAAAATAAAGGTTATCCTAATTGAATTTCTGAAAACTTCCAAAGGTGAGAAACAACATTGTTGCAAACAGGTAGTCTCCGCAAAGCTTCTGTAGGCATATGTTTAACATCCTTTCAAGCGTGTGGCATCATGTCACGTGAAGTCAATGCTAAAATGAAATGCAGCCTCCACTGGTATGAAAACCGAGCGCTGAGTAACTGCTAAAGGTATGTAGCGGTATATCACAGCAATGTTTTGGCCGTTTACTTCCCCCACAATGCCTTATCTTTAGCTGCTGTTTCTAGTTTTTTAGCCTTGCTTGGACGTAAACAGTGGCGACGGCTGATTGACTGATAAACTTTGTTGAGTTTCGAGGCAGAGATATTTGCTGAACAAAGGTTTTGAAGCACCTTTTCGATTTGCTGAATTCTCTAGTGTAGTGCTGAGCGTTTTGTTCTCTTCCAGCTGCTCTCTACACTTCCGAATTTTGTTAAGATGAAAGATGTAGGGATCGTGAACCTTTCTTTGAGTTATCAAAGAAGTCTAGCCTATCAAAAGTGTACCAAGATTTCAAGGGAAATCAACAAAAGTTTGCAGACAGTTCTGCTTTTAAGATGGTCACTGCACTGGGGTTTATATGAAGCAGTAAAGGTTTTGTACTTGCGATTGCCTATGCTGTGTTATCCTTGACCAACGAGATAGAAACATAGCGTGACAACTTTGTTGCCCCAAGTGAATACAAATCTATACAGTTTTGCCTTTTCCCAACAAACTTTAGCCAAAATGGGATGCCCTTCTATGTGACATAGTTAAGGTCTCACCAGCAAGTGACTGTGTCTGTTGTGCAACCCTACATGTGGTGCTTATTGTCTACTGTATTCTTGTTTTTTTGTGGTGTGTGTATGTGTGTGTTATCTGTTTTGCATATAACTTGCATCTCTGTAAAATGTCATTCTTGTGTATTTACTACACACTTCTAGGTTATTTTTGCAGTATACTTTTATTAGCACAAATATGTGCCATTTTTATAGCTTGCATCATATGTGCGTCACTAGTATTGTCTATTCCCCAGGTACTTGTGTTATTTTTCTAGTATGCTTCTGTTCAAGGGATGGCTTTGGAAATCAAATCCTGTACTTGTCCATTAGGTTCTGAAGAGCTATTCATTTCCTGTTTCCACAGGCTGTCTTCGTTGACAATTTTAGTTGGGAGCTTTTTGTTGGCTATAGTCTTTGCAAGCACCCCTTTTGATGTCTTGGGTTATGGCTACATACTGATAGTTCTTTTTTTTTTTCTTGCGCATGATTATTCTGTGCTCTTGCAGCTACGTCATTTCCTTAGAAAAAACCACCATGCCATGAAAGCATTGGGTTTGGGCAGTAGATTGGATTGTGAACGTTCTTTTGTCTTATCTCTAGTTCTCATACAGTCATACATTCTTTCTCAGCATTTTTTATGTAATGCTACTGCTGTTATTTATTTTGTCAGCTTGAATTATCATGTTAGAGTTATTTTTCTTCGTAAAACAATGTACCCAATCCCTCAATGGCTTCGAAAAAGCAGCCAGCAGTGTATGACTCACAGACAGACAGACAAACAAAATAAATAAATAAAGTTAGGGCTGTCCACCTCATAGGGAATTTTTGAGGAATGTTTTTGCTTGATTGGTGACAATACTTGCATGTGGTCCCGCTTCAACTCTAGTCCCTTTGGCACTGCAAACAGCTCTCCTGTGTTATGAACAGCTGTGGAATTGTGCAACATGTTGCACAAGCCTCTATGGCAGGAAATGACTCAGTGAAAGAGTCAGTTGTATGAAAGTTGACGTAGCACTTTCAGGCTGTCTGTTACATTCTTGTTTTCTGTGGTGACATTGAAAGTAGACAAGACAGCTGCAGCAGTATTGGTAAGTTTGACTGCAAAGCAGTAAAGTTAAGGTTGACTAGTTGTTATTTGGTTAGCTGGCAGTCGTCACTTGCTAGGCATCCATGACATCAGCTTTTTCTTTCTGTTTTGTCTTTTCTTATTTCAATACTGTGCTTGCTGCTTTGTTTCCTTGGGCATGTGAGTAAGATTTGTAAAGAGGCTTCTCAGAGCACAGCCAGGAATTTTAAATCAGAACTAGGACAGCATAGCCATTCTGTTTCAGCCAGGATCGCCTGCTATTGGGGCTCTGGGTGTAAAGAGTGTTGTGCTGATCAGCTCTGTGCCTTGAGTTCATTTCCTGCTAACTGAACCTGCAGCTACATTATCATGGAGGGAAAGGCACAACTGACCATCCAGTTCTACCTTTGCATGTTGCACAATTTCAAGCAGCCAATATTAATGCAAAGCTCTTTACTGGGACACCTTTTCTCACCCATCTGTTGCTTAATGTTGAAGTATGATTGCCATAAAAGCCCACTTTCGGTTAAGATTTCGAGGGGGCGGCTTCAGTGTGACATGTCAACACAGATGTAGGTCTAAGTCATGTGGGGACAACAACTTGCGATCAAGTCGCAGCAACTCTGTTGACTACTTGCTGTAAGTTGCATGTGATGCACGAAAACAACAGTGATTTCATTGTCGCCCAGAAACTGTGACAGCAATTTCGGCGATATTTAGGCGACTGCATTCTCACGTCATGCTATTGTCCTCTGCGATGGGGCTGGTTTGCAGACACTGGGCAACGGAAACATTAAAATCAAATTACTTCAATAGTTTATATGTGTTTCATGCTTCTGTTGTGGAGAGTGTTAGCAATGCATGTCAAGGAAACGAAAAATGTTCCTTTTGCGCCGCCCGAAAATCGTGTCAGTACCCCCTTTAAGACGTCGTGTGCGTTTTCCACCTTGGCTTGGTCATTGATCGCAACTTCATCACGCAGTTTTGCTGCACCTATTTTGAAAATGGAATTGCCTTGGTGGGGCATCACAGGCAGGACTAGTTTTCCATTACTTCCCCTCTTTTACGTGGTTCTCGCGCTGTATTTACGAAATGTCTCGCGTATTGTTCAGGGTGACCGTGGTGATAGAGCACCGAGCAGAAACGGAGGCCCTGTGCAACGGTTCGAACGACGCAATGCCTGCGACCGACGACCACACCGACCCCGTTCCGAGCACTAGCACACAGCCGGTGCAAAACGGCCAATCCGAAGTGCAGTCCAAGGACATGCAGCAGCCCTCGGACAGCAGCAAACGGAATACCATAACCGAGGACTGGTAGGTGTCACAGCATAAGCTGTCTTTGTCTAACATGTGAGGTTGGCATAGTTGTAGGCATCCACTGAAACGCCATTGGCTGAGCCAGCAGGTCATGTGGTCTCACTTTGACCAATCAGGTGTAAGCACATGTGTTTTAAACGTACTGGCAGATTCACCTCGCATTCCCTGAAAGGCTTATGCAGCTTCACTATTGCGTAACTAAGATGGCTTTGCTGGCCAGCTGTCTTCATGGAGTGGGTGGGCCGGTGATTTTCTTGTTGTATCTCGTTGTCAGCAGCGCCCAAATTCTGTGTGCACTTGTCATTCAATGCGGATCTCTATGCTGGTGGGTGATAACTGAATTTACATATCCTAACAAGTGTAAAGGAACATGAACACGGCTAGCAAACGTGTTGTGAATGTGTCTCTTCTTTGTGCTTCTGTTCCTTTGCACTCATTAAGATGCCGAAGTTGAATCACTGTGCTCGGCTGCTAGCATTGGCCTTTCAGTCATCTGCTCATTTTTAGTTTTCAGCATGTAGTGAATGTGCGCTAATCACAGGTATCAGATGTCGCACAGGTATTGCTACATTGAATGTGGCTTCATTGTAATTATGTTTGACCTTATTGGCTGCTAACCACTCCTTAGGTCAGCTTCTGCTGTTACAGTTACTTATTGTTTTTTGCTAATTTGTAGCTCTCATCTTTTCTGCTTAAGCAACCGAACTGTCCGTAATATTTCTTGAACCTTTACTTCGATGTATGTCATATACTGTACCATTCTCTGAGCACAGTCATATGTTGCATTGATTGTTGCCTGTATTGTCTTGTGCTTCAACTTATGAATATGTCTTTGTACTCCACCCCTTGCCTATGTATTTCCCTGCTGGGGCCCTTAAGGGTCAATAAATTACTTTACACAATCACGAAATTATAATTGGAATGGAACAGGAAATTTAGAGTGCCAACATTCTTTCCAGTTTATTGTCAAACATTTTTTGCATTGCTTTTGCACATCTTTTGCGTTGCTTGGAATTTCGATGCTTTGAGCTATTCTTTTGTCCATGCAAATAAGTGGTGTGCCAATGCTAGAATATTGGTGCAACTAGAATGCTACATGTGTCCACATGTGTGCAGGTCCATCAAGGACAATGTTGAGTCGGGAGATGAAGCATGCTGCACACGACTCTCGCACCTCATTCATCGCAAGGCAAAAGAGCTGTCCAATCATCTTACAAAGCCACCAAAACCACTCAAGCCCCTCAAGGAGAGCAAGGCACCACTGACGCAAACAAAAAGCTTTGGCGACGAAATTCCAGGTGGGAGGCATGGCATTCGCTACGCTGACGAAGACACGGAGGCCAGCTCAGACTACCAGGACGTAGACTTCAGTAAGGTTGCAGTCGCGGAGGTGACCACCGTGTCGGTTCACAAGGAAGGCACCCCCAAACCAATTGTTGAGGAAAATGAATATGAAATTGTCGAAGCACCTCGTGAGGAAATCAAACCCACGCCCCTGCCCGTCGCCCCCATTATGGTCATCATAGAGGATGAAGCGACAAAACAGTCTGGTGCCATTCCCGAGGTGACCCAGAAGAAGACAAGGTCTCTGGAAAAGCCAAAGAGGCCCCCACCACCCAAGCCAGAAGCGGCCAAGAAGCCTCGTGTTAGATTTGGTGTTGAAGTGTTTCCCTCCGACATCCTTGCTGCCATGGCTGCGAAAAAGAAAGGCAGCACCGCTGCGACCGAATCGGACGCGTCTCAATCAGTGGCAGCTGACACGGAAGCACATTCGGCAAAGGACGTGCCTTCAGACAAACAGGTGCCCGAGGAAGCTCCCCTTGAAAATCCTGTTCTTGTACGAGTCAAGGAGAGGGAGGAGCCGAGCCCCGTGCTTTCGACCAAGATGCCAAAGTCGATGTTCCCGCCATCGTCCCCAGTCAAAAAGGTGAAGCCCCAGCGACCTCCGCCTCCGAAGATTTCTGCCGCCTCTTCACCACCTCATCCCTCTTGCTCACCTCCACCACCCCCCTCATCACCTCCCCACTCTCTAGAGGTATCGGAGGCCTTGCCTACTAGTGCCTCACCATGTGCAGCCTTGGAAAGTGCCCCTGCTGCAGCAGATGAAAGCAAGAGCTCCGAACCTGTCGAAAATGCTGTTCCCGAAGCTACGGCAGTGGTGAAAGAGGAAGCTAAAGTCATTCCAACAGAAGTGCCTTCGTGTTCCACCATTGTATCTCAGGAACCTGTGATAGAAAGTGAAGTGATTCCCACTGCGGCAAAAGCCACTGTGGATGTTTCCAAACCTGGCGAAACGCCACGAAAGAAGCGAACACCTCCGCCGAGGCCGCCACCTCCCAAGTGCAAGCCAAAGCCAACAGAGACAGTGGTAAAGCCCACAATTTCGCAAAAGCCTATGGTTTCAAAAAAGCCCACATCTCCGCAGAAGCCTTCGCAGCAGCAGGCTGTCTCGCCGTCGTCATCAAAGGAAGCAGGTCAATCTGCCGCGAATGTGTATAGTCAGACGGATGACCTTGTGGTGTTTCGTGCGAAGAACATTGTAGCCGATCTCGACGCCCTCTTGGCTCAGAGGGAAGCGGAAGAGGCGGCACGCTTGAAGAACGTGTCCTGCATTGAGGCCTCCCTCAAAACAATGGCGCGGGAAGCTGCGCACCAGTTTAAACAACCCGAGGGTTCAACGTGCGGAGCTCTCGACATCAAAGAGGAAGACGTTCCTCAGGCTCCACCCCGGAAGCGGCGTCAACGCTCGAGGACAGTGGAGGCAGTCAGGGTCACTGAAGATGAGCATGCCAGGCGACCGAGGAGAAGCCACTCACTGTCCGAAGCCGATATCCGAATCAGGACGGCCCAGAGGTTGGGCCAAGATGAGAGTTCTGATGTTGCAGCTACCATAACCGAAACGTTCGTGATGGTCTTGGAGTCGCCCCTTACGAAAAAGGAGCTGAAGGACCTGTACACCAATGTCACAGTAGCACCTACAAAAGAGCGTCGTTTTAAGGAGGTTCCACAGCCGGTACCTACAACTGGAATGCGTTTCAGACCTCTTCCACCACCACCGCCACCACCACGAGGAGCAAAGCCCAAGTTGCCAACTTCATCAGCCGCGAGCTCATTTGACGAAAACCCTTCAACATCTCCAGCAGTGATGGAAGCAGGTGGAAGTGAACCTCCAAGTGCACACCCGAGTGCACAACCGAGCGAAGCTCCCGCCGAAGAACCGAGTGATAGTCAAGTGGCGCTTGAGGGCATTGAAATGAGGACTAGTCCATCTAAGCATGATTCCAAGCGTGATTCTAAGCGTGATTCCAAACGTGATTCTAAGCGTGATTCCAAGGCGGAATCTCTCAGCCGGCAAAGCACAAAGAGCGGAAGCACGTCTCCAAAGGTTCGCTGGGAGAACGGGGAGGCGAAGGCATTCCGGCTTTCCAACAGCACTTTCTACGGTCCGCCACTCGAGATCCCGCCGGAGGCGCAGAGGGGTGCAGAGACGCCGAGCACCGAGCCCAACGCCAGCAGTGAAAAGTCGCGATCCAGCTGGTACGATGACAGTGACGCGTCGGGCGATGTTGCAGACGTTGACTCGCCAGCCGTACCCAGTGACACTGACCCCACGGTTAGCCCGCGCAGGTCAGACTCCTCTCCCGGGTCGGTGCAGCGGTCAAAGACGAGACTCAAGGAGAAGAAACGCGCGAGTGCAAAGTTTTACTGCGACATAGAAGCGGAGCGAGAAAGTTCGACCGACTGGAGACATGCCACCACGTACCCCTTCCAGGGCGAGCGGTTCGGACAGGGCACTCGAGGCAGCTGAGAACAAAGGGGAAGACACGGATGAACTGCTTGAGATGGCTGAAGGTCTGCAGAAGGAGATGACTCAAGTGTTGGTGGAAAGACAGAAAAGGCTGCTGGAGACATTCGACAGTGAGCTGTCGGCGCAGAGGGGTGAGTAGTGTTGAACAAGATTTTGTTTTGCACTCTATTAGCTGCCATTTGAAAGTGAGTTAGTACCAAGAGGAAGAAGGAACTGTGCATTCACTAAAGCCTTCTGGTGGGTTAGTTGGTACATTCTTTAATAGCACAATCTTCTGTTGATGAGAACCCAACCACATAAGCATATTAACCACACAAGCGCTAACTACCAATTGAGTATATTGTTTGTGTCACGTCTCTGTGCAGACATTGGCACACACATGCACACATGTAGTGTACTTGCACAGAGAAAAGGCAGACGAACAGATAGGTAACTAGCAGTACAGTCCAGCAAGAATTGTGCTTTTCCTGTTTTTGTTTGTTATTAGTGCAAATACCTATGCTATCATAAGTGTACATGTTCTGGTCATTTTTTATGCGCACACTATATATGAAGACAAAGTTTGAAATAACTCATTGTTCTAAGACTTGTCTACTGGTCTTGCGGCTTAGCGTTACCAAGTTACGTTCTGTAAACTTAGAGGGGCCGTGAAAAAAAATATGGAGCTGTCAGGTTGTTGGCCTATGAGATAAGATAAGAATTAGATAATAAGAATAATGAGAATAGAGATTAGAATAAGAGGTAATAAGAATAAGATAAGATAAGTACTATGAGATAAGAATTTTCAACGAGACAGGGCATTGTGGACCAGTTTTGCAAAAAAATGAAAAGTTTCAGTATTTCCACAAATTAATTTCTTTGTCTGGAATGTAATTCACTATAGATCACTGTAGAGATAGCAGCAGCAGCCGATAGCAGCAGCGGTGCTATGCTATGTAGCTATTCGCCGGTGCACCTGAAAGTGACTCCTGACTGGCACACGTGGTTCGTCGTCCCTGTTGTAACCGCGATAACTCTGTCAAAAACAGTGGTGGCAAGGTAATTTGTACCGGCCACCTTGTGAATAAACTTCCGGTATCTCTACGTAAGAGGCATGCCTGATTGGAACCAAATGTCAGCAAGAAAGCGAAATGCAAAAGGGAATGTTTTTCAGGCTGTCTGTTTGTGTTTTGATCTTTGAGGACTAATAACTCCAGTTCTCGTGCACCGATTCTTATAATTCTCTCTGTGTTCATCTCAGTATTCAGTACTACACACACTCCAGTGCTCCAGAAAGGCAGTTGGACAAGTGTCACAGAGGCCCTTAGACTTCAGGCTTTCTGCTGTTGGCATGTCGAAAAAAAAATTTAAACTGAATTGAAAGCTGCTTTATGCAGTAAAGTACTTGAGGGAGTGCTATGAGATAAGAATTTTCAACAAGACAGGACATTGCAGACCAGTTTTGCAAAAAATGAAAAGCTTCAGTATTTCCACAAATTAATTTCTCTGTCTGGAATGTAATTCACTATAGATCATTCAGCTGTTCAGTTGCCTTGGAGGCATCCAACTGAAAATTTTTAAGTAACATTAAAAAAAGGCAGTCATAAACCATATCACCAGTACCTGATCAATAAATGTGCCTGCACCTGTACTTTATGAAGAAGATTGAGAGTTGGCACGAGCGTTCATAGTGAAGACACAGAGAAAGAAGTGATAGCACACTTAACTAGAAAAAGCGACCGGCTGCTTTCTTGTTGACCCGTGCACTGTGCTCTCAGTTCTTGATGTTGCGGCAATATCACAGACATCATGAAGATGTCTTACAAACGTGGATCGCTGAACACTATGAGCTGTATCATGGCTGCTCAGAAAAAAAAAGGGGGGGGGGGGGAATGCGGCCTGCTGTATGAAAGTGTCTTCAGTGGGAACACATGTGACGAGCGGAATTGTCAGATGCGACTGATGTGGTGCTGCACATAGGGAGCTCTTGCACGAACGCGACGGCGAAAACTTGCAAACTCTCTCAGGTAGCCATACACCGGGTGATGAAGTATAGAAAAGTGTGTTTTGTTTTATTCTCGCTGTCACTGCATGCATGCGCTGACAGCTGTCTAACCACCTTTCCCCGATGTTGAGCGCCATTGCGGAAGAAACGAGCACTGTCGCATTTTTTTTCTTTTTATTGATTGAGTAGCCGTGGCTGTATACTTTGACCTGGTCAGTCTGTCCAGTTTGTAAAATGTTCGATGTTCTGTATTTTTCTTAGCATTTTAATTATAAATGTTTTCAAATTTATGTGTGGCTGACAGCAGCCAGATGAAAAGCATTAAAGGTATTTGGGGAGGTGACTCAGTTCCATATGACACTGGGTTGTGATCTGGTAATCAGCACAGCAATAAGACATTTAATCAATGTGACGCTATCAGGCTCACTGATACGCAGCCCGGAAACTGTTTATGAGAGGAAAGTACCTTATCAAACGCTGGAAAGGCTGGCCTGTCCATATGCCTGGTCAACAGCTATCAATGGTCAGGATGAAAGGTGGTCACAAGGAATTGTGTGGGAAATTATCACGGTTAACTGATTAATAAAGGTACAGCTGAGTTTTGATAAGATGGCACTAGCAAAGACAAATTAAAATGGTTACGACAGAAAGAAAGGCATTTAGGTACATGTTCAAATGAACTGGTGCCACAATGCAGTGCCTCATTATTGCCTATGGCATGCGAAACGAGTCACAGGCACTTTTGCGACACATGAAGCAGCATCAGGGACGTTGCCTGACGACATCCTCTAGTTCACTGCCTGAATCGCAGTGGATGTTAAAATCGTCCTTTATAACATAGCAATTGACTAAGAAGTATGACTATGAGAAGCTGCTGGACGGTGAAACCAAGTGAAGTTCCAGGCAACTAAAAAAATACACAAGTAAACAAATAGTGATGGTTAAATGTCGTATACATTGTATTCCTAATAAGGAAAAATGTAACAAATCTTAGTCAGCGGAAGTTGAATCCACAACCTCTGCATAGCACGAATATCACCTCGCTTTGTTAAGCCACTATGATTGTTCCTATCTCTATCATCTCTCTCGATCGAGAAAAGGTGTTTCGTTTTCTATGTAAGCACATCATTGCCTTTGGAAAGCATGTATACATCACAGGAAGGCATATGTAACAAGGCTGGTATAGGTGTCTTCTTCAATTTATGTGCAAGATAAACACTTTTCAAACTTTTTGCCTTTGAGGAAGTGTGGCTTAGTGACGGTCGAGATAGTGCCTCTTTTTCACAGCTGGCCATTTATGATGGCTTATTGCACTTTGATAGCAGCACTGCCCGCACGCGCAACCCAGCACATTGCTGGTTGATGCTTGTTCAAATAAGGACTTTTGCAGCCTCTTATAAGCCATGAAGTATCCCAGTGAAATGAGAATACTGAAGAGCTGTAAAAAAAATATTAACGGGTGCTTCCAATCTTGCTGCTCGTACTTGCTCCCTGACGGCATCCTCTTTATTCGTGGCGTTCTTATCTTATCACGGTGAGAGACCCATCACACCGGGTGGGCAGGCAAGGTCGTCGCTGCGTTTAGTGAGCGTGCCGAAGAGGCTAGCGAAAAAAAAAAAGATACTCTCGTCCCATGCACACGTCGCGGTTCATTTGTGTGTAGATTTGTGAGCGGCTCGTACCGTTCGGTGTCACGTTCTTGTTTTTCTTTTTTGAGCGTTACATTTTCCCTCAAATGACTGCCTGCTTCTGAGTCTCCGCACAACGCACGGACTGCCGTTTAACCGTTTCCCGTTTGAATGGCAAGGCATATCTCGTGGGGGGCTCGAGTGCCATCTGTTATGCGACGGGGACGTCCCCCGACCGTCTGCCAACGAGGAGCAACAAGGTTTCACGTTGACTCTCTTCTGTGTGTGCAGCGGAGAGCGAATCCAGGGAGCACCGGTTGACGGACGAGAAGGACTCGCCGTCGCTTATGCCTCGCAAGGATCTCCCCAGCACCCACTCATCTGCCTCGGAGGTGAGAAGCAATATGCAGCACACTGGCACGTCTTATCATTTTTTCCACAGTGTCCACGCGCATAGTGGCTTAAAGCTGGAAAGGGGTTGCTTAAGTATTAGAAAATACAATACCCTGTAGCACTATAGAAACTAGTTTTGCTGACAATGGTGTTTGTAGTACGGTTGAACCGTTTTTATAAGATATTTGCACAAGGGTGTAGCAGTTTTCGGTCCTTGATATGAAGTGTCTCCCATAAACAGGGTGCCATGCGCTCATTTTCTGATCCACCCTTAATTCAGTATTGGCACACTACAACTAAACTTACCTCAGAAGAAGGCTACTGCCTCTTTCAAAGAGCCTGTTGTGTACCATTTGCCGTAATGTTGGGTTATTTGCTCGGTGTACTGTGTCGCTCAGAACACAATGTTTTCTCCATCACAGCTTTCTCACACTAGTTGGTTATCACTTGCCTTTGTTTCCACAGTGAGTTAACTGTTTCTAGCGGCCAACAGCACTGCATTTAGAGTTAAATTATCTGTTGTGAGGAAGAGTGTTGACCAGAATGTAAGGATATTTTATCCTTTATAACCAATTGTCCTCAGGAGTCTGTTATGTCTCTTATAAAGGGGTTAATCTGCATTTGAAAGTAGTTTTGTACCTGAACTCACTGATGTGCCTCGGTGTGCATTGCTCTAATCCTCAGCTTTGCTTTGAATCTCTGGATATGGTTGTTCTTTGCTATTTTTGTCACTCCCCTTTAGGCTTATCTCGATAAACTGTTGACACCTTTCGTTCGCGTAGTCATGGGAGCCAGTTATTCATCACAATAGTATGATTTTCCTTTGTTTAGCTTTGTCTCTTGCATTATTATTTGCGAGAACTCTTGGAACAGTGTCTGTTGCATTGAAAGCTATGTGAATGTTCGAATACAAAATTAAATAGTTGGTGTTATTCAATTCAAATTCAACTCATGTATTCACCATTTGAAAGTGTTAAATATTGATCTCCTTACATAAGAAATGCAAGACCTTTTAAATTCCTGCAGCAGATAGAATGGTGGATGTGCTGACTGTTTGAAGTGATCCTTCAGCAGAATTCCTTAATGCATGTGTAATATTTTTAACGTGTACAGTGCTTGTGGAATGTAATGCACGTGTAATTCACATGAGTGATGCACATAATTTCATGCTTGTTGTCTTGAGTTTGTACCACATTGGCATTATGTTGGCTGTACACATAGTACACCAGCCGACATACTTGTTATGCTTGACTTTTTGACGTTTCGTTTCATTCCTCGAGCACTGTGCAAATGTAAGTGTAATGTCATTATACGTGGACTTTTTGATGTATACATAAGGCAATTTGTTCCTGTATTGAATGGGCTTTCCACGCAGGCTTCATATTTGCTCTTGCTTCAGAATTGTGCAAATATATTATGTGCAATTTAGTACTTGAAGCCAGCATTCTCCCAATATTCGAATTGTTCAGAAAATTTTGCTGCTTGCACACTTCTACTCATCATCAAGGTAAGCAGATTGTTTGATGTTCACTAGGTTTGCCTGACCGCTCGCACTTGCATCCAGTAAACCACGCTAAAGCCAAGCCACGCTAAAGAAAGTGGAGTTATGTGTTGTGTAACTCTGTTTGCTGCTGTGCTCCCACAGGTGAGCTGGCAGGGATCTTCGGAAGAGGAGAGCGATGGAGAGGAGACGCGCAACATGACGCTGGATGAGGCCGCCCGTCACCGGCGCAAGCGCAAGTGCATGTACATAGCTCGGGAGATAGCCAGTTCGGAGCAGGTTTTCGTCGATGCCTTGCACCTGCTCAACAAGGTGATTAACCTTTTGTGATTATAACACTCATCTGTGTTGTCATTGCCAAATTGGAAGAAGTTTGGGTGAGTTGGTGCGACGTGCTTGGGATTGAAAAGAGTGCATAGGGTGGGAGACCACAGTAAGGACAATGAAGACACAATGTTGTGTGCCTATGTCGTACTACGCAGTTGCTTCAAATACCAGTTTGTCCATTCTGTCTTGTCTACACTGTTTTGTCTTTGTTTCCTTGTGCCTAGTCTTTATTCCAAAGTATGTGTTATCAACTAGCTCAAACTAAAGCTTTGTTACTTCAAGTTCCAGGCCTTTATTGGGTCCAAAAGCTGAAATGGTCCTAGGAAGCTCTTGACTATGATGTCTGATGATCAAGGAAATGATGGTTTGAGATGATGGTCCATGATGGGAAGGAACGCGTAAAACGTGCAACACGTCCATTGTGGTAAAACACATGTAAAGCATGGTCACTTCTTGCCCATAAGAGGCAAAACAGCGCGTAAAACAGCACGCGCCTTTTAATTGAGCACCTGAAGCAAGGATACACCTTTGTGTGCTGTTTTGCCAACTCACTGGCAAAACAGCACACAAAGACGGGGGGCAAGCCACCCAAACATGCACCCGATTAGCTGCTCTACAGTGGGGGAAATGGACATAGGGACAAAAATAAAAAGGCAAGAGAAAGAGGGGTATGTAGTTGTGTGTGTACAGCGAGTCCACAAATTATCACATCTGTTGACAAAAATGACAAAGGTTCGAACCAGGCCGCGCTGGCAGTATTTCAATAAAGCCTGAATGCTAGATGCCTCCGTACTGTGCATTGTCAGTATGCCTTAAAGAACTCCAGGTGGTAAAAATTTCCAGAGCCCTCCTCTACTGCATGCCTTATAATCGTGTCATGGTTTGGAATGTAAAACTATGCACCATAATTTCCATTGTCTCGGCTCCTCTCAAAGGGACCGACAGCCAATTTTTAAGGTACCTGTTTTCTTTATTCCAATGGAATGCTTACTGGTCATAGTTTCCAGTCACGCAGTGAAATTGGGAAAAACGGCATGAAACATATTTTATGAGAATTTTTTGCCTATGGAGTCTTACATGCAACATATGTTGGAAACAGTGGCTGACAGTTGTAAGTTTGTTCACGCCAAGCTATGCCTCCACAGAGCATATGCGCGCTACGCCCGAGAGCCACTCAGTGCATGCGCCGAGGTTAAAAACAGGTTTTCGGTTGCTGTGAAGGCAGCGCTGCTTCTCAACGTTGACTCCTTTTACTGCGTAGAAAGCGAATAGTAGGGCGGAGATGCGTCCTTATGTGCCAACTACAACTTTGAGGCCGAGTTACGGTCGTATGAACACCAGCAGGCGACGTACGGCAATTCAAAGACTTCAGATAGCAGTACCGAGGCGTCTCCACCAGGCTACGCCACGTTTCAGTTGCCGCAATTTTTAAGCTCAATTTAAAAATACAAATCCTATTCAAATCGCGAAAAGGGTGCTCGATTCCACCACTATAATACAAGTTCTTTCGAAAGGCACAAAGGTCCATTCATACGTTCTGGCCAGTTGTCAGTCCCTTTAAAGGCCAACTCCGGCGATTTTTTGGGCATGCCAAGGTAATGGTAACTCTATGTTGCTGGGGGGCTCCTGTCGTGCTACTGGTAGTAGAAATGTGCAAAAAAAAGTGCGAAACCAAAACCGAAATCCAACCTAGGCAGTGAAGTCAAATCAGTCAACCCGCCTTTTGCGTGGTGCGACAGCGCATGCTTCCTTCCGCTGGCGGTAATGTGAAGGTTGGCGGGCGACGTGCACAAATCTCGAAGGCCATGGTGTGGTACCGGTGCACTTCTCTCGCTTTGCCAACGATGACATCAACACACAGTGTGGCCGATAATTCTAGGAAGCCAAGTTTGAGGCAATCAGTGAAAATTGAATCGCAAGCAACCTGCACATCTCTCGAGCCTGTAATATTGTGCAAGTGATGGAAGTGTGCCAAGGAGTGTATCCAGTGAATTTTATTGGGGTTTACTGGCCTTGAAAAATCGTCGGAGTTGACCTTTAAACACACTCTTCTACCTAAGGATGTTGTTACATATTGGCCTTCTGTACAACTGCCAGAATATTAAAAAAAATCTAACGGGATATTCGAGAGTGCACATTGTCAGGGGAGGAGACTCCGCAGACACTTTGACTGTGAACCTGTGCTTGGTTGCAGGACTTCCGGGACGCCGTAGGAGCAGCTGGCGAAGAGCGCGGTTCACCGATCATCCCCGACGAAGTTTTGGACCAGATCCTGAAACACCTGCCCCACCTGGCAGACCTGAACGAGGAGCTTCTCGGGCAACTACAGGAGCGCGTAGACAACTGGTGGGCCTTTCTCTTCTAGCCTGTACTTTTTCAAGCTTATTTATGGAGCTGCATAGGCAATGGCCACTTTACGGTTGTGCTCTGAACCACGTGATTGTTAAAGCTATTAGATGCAAAGTAGCTTACGGCGGAGTTCATTTCAGTGGTGGTGGTGTGCGGCGTGAGCACCCTTACTGCACATGCGCAAACCCTCTCCACACACCTCCTCTCTAAAAGGCGCGCGTTGACTATGGAAACGCTATTTCTTCGATGAACGCTTTCCCAGATTGCAGGGAACGAGAACGCGCCCTCACCCGCGAGAGACAATGCTGATGTAGGCAGCGTCTGCTAGCGAGTTTCTTGATCGAAAAATTACACCATCTCCCGTCAAACTGATGCAAATGCAATGTGTGCACCCTCTCCCCCCCCGGCCCCCGTGCTGCTTCGCATCGCCTCATGATCCCCTTTAGCGGGAGATGGTGTAATATTTTTTTTCAGCTCGCCTGCATGGTCTGAAGTGTTGTTTCTTTACTTATTTACAGTATACTCTCATTAAGTGTGAATTATCGGATGCAAGCAGAGGTGTGGCTCAGTGCAACATAGCAGGAAACAGAGATGGCCAGTTGTCACATGTATTTTTGCCACCTTAGTGCTTTATTTTTCTTTTTCCTGCTAGTTGTTTTGAATGCTTTGAGAAATTCTGAAAGGTGACCGCCTTTATTTCTGGCTCTTAAAAAATATATGAACATGAGTCTTCAGCCGGAAGGAACCAGTATTTCTGGTAAGGATAGACAAAAAGTAGGAATTAACAGAATTAATCTCATGGTGTAGTTTGAATTAAGCAGATTTTAAATACATTGAGAACATAGCAAGCAAACCGAAAATTTGAAATTTGTTTGAATTAACTGAAAGTTTGAATGATCAGAGCATGTATTTTTGAGAGTCTACTGTGCTTATTTAGTTTACAAACCCACACTCCTTCTATAGACCGGTATAGTGTGCGTGTGTGGGGGAGGAGACACAACTGCTATACTGGAAGAATGCCTATCAAGTTTGCATTAAAAAGGAAGCACGGTGGCATACATAAGAGAACCGGCAGCACATTATTGTGTATAGCAAAAGAGGGAAAATGTATACAGCAAGGGAAATAACAAAATATGCGCAGTTAGAACAAGTACATGTATGCAACCGTATGCCTATTAACTTATTGTCAAAGGTTGAGCTGGAGGTAGCATGGGAAACAGTGCAAGCCCATTCCAGACATCGAGAGTGTGAGGTGACAGTGTCTTTGACAGCATGTGTCATTGGGTGACATGTTACATTGATTGATTTCATGGGTTTTACGTCCCAAAACCACAATTTGATTATGAGAGATCCGGGTAGTGGAGGGCTCCAGAAATTTCGACCACCTGCAGTTCTTTAACATATGGGTGATGTATTTCAGGCAACATAGCATCATGCTTGGGATTTATTGTAGACTGAAGTTTTCCTTTAGGCAAGTGTCCCAAGGTGGTGTGAATAGGCATATTTAATCTACATCATATTTAGTCATAGGTGTAGCCCACACTTTAAGGTGTTAGGTTACCCGCAGAACCTTATTGTATGAATCTCGCTGCTATATTTGAAGCAAAGATTGTTCCAACCACAGTTCCCTAGATTGCCCCATCGACATTGCTACATTGCGACACCGTTACATTAATCTCTGATAAAGTGATAACAGTATCTTATAACTGCAATACAGGTTGCTTTTGGTTTTTGCTGCTTGATACTCAGCACCCTGATTTCCATGAAAGAAAAAATTTGCCTGTTTCCTCTTTAAAGGGAAGGCAGAGAGCAAGTAGCGGATGTTCTCATCAAGATGGGTCCATTCCTGAAGCTGTACTCGTCATACATCAAGGACTTCGAGGCCATGACAGCTGCCCTGGAGGAGGCCAAGCGCAAGTACCCTGAATTCCAGAAGGTTGTCCGTGCTTTCGAGGTCAGTAATTGGCTCACTGGGCACAACGGCAGAAGCCTCGAGCTAACCTTATTTTGCTGCTATAGTTGCTTGTAACGTAAGAAGAAAGAAAATAAGTTGAGGTGTGCGAACATTCGAAATTTTGAATAATTTTCGAATAAATTTCGAATTTTTGAATAGTTTTCGATTCGTCCTTCACTTTTACTATTCGAATGAATAGTTCGGATAGTAAGTTGCTAAAGAAGTTGGTAATTAAGGGGAAAAATATGCTATGTCTCATGACAAGTTGCCCATTCCCACAAGTAGTGCGCTTCGCCGCATAACACCGTTGTACTGCAGAGGAGCTAACACCCGTGCACTGCAGCGAAGGTAACACTCGCGTATTGCGGCAAAGTTAACACCCGTGTATGTGGCGCAGCTAAGACTAACGTACTGCAGCGAAGTTACCTCAGCTTTCTGTTGCACTGTTCACTGTTGGACTGTTCTTCGTGTCTTTGGAATGGCACTATGGGTACAGACCTCATACACGAAATCTCTTGCCCATGTTCAGCAGTACATTTCTCCATAGTTAAGACATGGTATTCAAAAATATTCGAAAATTATTCGAAAAATATTTGATTTGATTCGCACTTGAACATAAATATTCGAATTCACTTCGCACTCAAAATTTTGCTATTTGCACAGCTCTAAAAATAAGCTCTATCCGCAGGATTCAATCGCACCCTAAGAGAATTTGCATAGGTGCTTCGTACAATTGTATTAGCTCATTTCTATGACATCATGTACTTTCACACTAAAGATGGTCATTTTTGTCATACATGTGTGCATTAGTGTCACTGGTTTTAGGCGGAAAACTTCAAATGTCGCAGCACATTGTTGTAAGAGGTTCTGATATGTGTACTCAGCCAGAAGTAATGTTTTATACAGAAATAGCAAGTTCTATATTTCATCATGCCAGGTATTTACATTGGTGGAGAAAGAAATAGCTTCAGACAGGCTCCAGGGGCCATGGTCTTCGTACAGAGCTGAAGAATAGGCGCATGATGAATCTGTGGTCAGGAGCTTAATTTTTTCTTTGGTTTCAGTCGACTGTGAACCAGTCTGTGCTGACAGGCCATATTATCAACACTTCAACATGACGTAATTGCTGACAGAAAATATTTCTCTGGTCTTCACTTCTCTGTTGGTTGACTGCAAAAGCCAATAATTATGCTATTAAGCCCCATTTCCCCAAGAGAGAGACATAATACAACCTTTAGTGATGTGCTGAAGACGTTAGCCAAGCTGATACTACAGCGTTGCTTCAAGTGTCCAGTAACTACATTATATAGAGTGATCACATGGACACACAATGGTTCATACAGTTACTGAATAGTTGTTTGCAAGGTTTCATTGAGACCTGTTGACACTAGAAACCCCGCCAGCAAGTGTGCAACAAAATTTCAACTATGTTGTCTTTTCAAGTGGCCATTGAAATATATGCGTACCAGGTCAGCACAGTCTTGGTCTTGAGAAAGGAGATCTGTGTCATTGCCAAAACCTGTTGTAGTGGTATCATGGTACGAGATGCCACTGGCAATTATGTACACACATACCATGGCTAAGGTGCTTGAGATATTTAATCTACACACTTGAGATATGTTTGAGTTACCGTATTTACTCGCGTAATTTGCGCACTTTTTTTCGCGATTTTAGAGCTCCGAAAAGGGGGTGCGCAAATTACGCGGATATTTCGCGAACACGTTTAAAATAACGTGTAATATAATGCAACTAGCGCCGTAACTCTTTTGGATACGATCTCACGTAACACTGCAAAACGTTGGTGTAAGAGAATACGGCTGCTCCAGGGAGTGCGCAGCACGTAGAAGCATTTATGAGCCGCCCGCTGATGGCTGCCGAGATAGGGCGCGATAGCGATATCTCGGCAGCCGACAGCCGAGCAACACTACCCCCCCCCCCCTCCGCCTCGCGTCTTCATGCTCGTTAAAGACGGGCGGGGCCTTTCCTCCCCGCATCGACGGCAGGTGTCGATCGGGGTGATGTTATCACATCCGCCCTCCGCGAGCGACGGAGATAGGCCGGGCTCCTTTGATCTCAGCTTCAGCCGTTTTCTTCGCCTCCACTCGCATGCTTCTATTCTAGCGACGGTACGCTTAAGATATGTTTGAGTTAGTTCATTCTACTCGTCCGTTGTTCACTAGAAAGGGAAATCTGAAGCTTTCCCTTCATGATTAGGGTTCTTAGTGTGCTTACTAATTGAGGCATTTATTTTACTTATTATTTATGTTATTTATTGCTTATTATGGTGTTTGTTTATTTATAGAATCTCAGATTTCTCATTTGCGGTATCGCATGAAGAGCGGGCATATCTAGTCAATGATCGTTTCGACGAATGCCTTGAACAACGTATGTCGGATCCAGGGCTAGCTTGTGATGAAAAAAAAAAATGCAATTTACTTTTACTCATTAAAATTCCTAGGAAATCCTGCTAGCATTCCATAACATAGTAAGGGAGTCATTAGCCAGGTGCTTGCTGTAAACAAGTCATACTATTTCTCCTTGGATTTTCGCAAGTTCTTCAGTTTGATTTGGACGATGCCTGACCGAGGTATCTCTCCTCTCGCAGCAAAGCCCTCGTTGTCGACAGCTGACCCTGCAACAGTACATGCTCAAGCCAATCCAGCGGATACCTCAGTACCGGCTTTTGCTCACCGACTACGTCAAGAACCTGGAGGTGGACACACCCGAGTACCGCGATGCCTGCGCGGCCCTCGACATTGTGTCCCAAGTGGCTCAGCATGCCAACGAGAGCATGAAGCTCGGGGTAAGCCTTTCGCTCTGTTGGAAGAAATGCTAAAGAGAAAAATGATTTGATTTGTTTTGGTGGATTTGCTTGTCCACAATGCCAAAACTTTCGCCACGCGTAGATGCTTAGTAATTGAGAAAAGGTACCAAAAGGAATGCTAGGTGTGATACCATTTCGAAGCTCTCTCACCAACACGCTGTGACGTCGTGTATACAGTAGAACCTCGTTATAACGAACCCATATATATCGAAATATCGGATATAACGAAGTAATCGCAATTCCCCTTGAAATTCCTATAGATGAAATTGATATTGGTTATAACAAACTAATGGTTATAACGAAGTAATTACCACAACCCCTTCAACTTCGTTATAACGAGGTTTTACTGTATATATATATATAACTCTGTATCAATAAGAATTACGGGTATACGAATATTAGAAAGTTTCGGATATGGAATACAATAGTGTTGTATTTGACTGGATCTTCAACTCAAATGATGCAGAACTAGCACTGGCTGATTTTGTGGGCATGGAAACATCCCCAGTCACACCTTATTTTTTTTGTGTCCAACAAATGAAGAAAATGTGTGTATCTATCTTTAAGAACGGCGAAAAAAGTCTCATGACGTAGTGGATGCGCTTTCGTGATGCAATTCGTTACGAGAAGAGCAAGCTATTTCCAGCTTGCTCTTTCACATTGCCAATTTCCTGGTTTTTGCAGTGCAGCAATATCTTGCTCACACATTTGCAGGACCTCCACAACTGATCGGCACCGTTTTCTATGTTCAAAAGTTGTTGTGGGGCCCCTTTAAAATTAATCATGCTCCTGAGGTAGAAACACTGAACAGTGCCTTTCAGTGGCTACCACTTAACGTCTAAGCTGCCGTATTTACAGAATTGTAAGTCGACTCAATCGTAGGTCGACCGTCCTAAAAATATGCAAGCCAAAAGAAAAAGAAAAAAAAAAAAGACTGGCAGTAGAGTTTCAGTTTTGATTGTAAGTGGACCCCCTAAACCTTGGATTTCAAATTGCTAACAAAATGGGTCGACTTATTGATCGTGATGAACTGAAGCGTTGCGCACAAGAACGAGGACACAAGAAGGAACACAAAATGACAAACGAAGCGCTTCATTTGTCATTTTGTGTTCGTCCTTGTGTCCTCGTTCTTGTGCGCAACGCTTCAATTCATCATGTTTCACCAACAAGCCCAAGTTGCAACCCTCTTGAAGTTTATTTATCGTGGAAGTGTGGTAACTGAGAGGCTGGCAGATTGTAGGATGAGGCAGCAAGATCTGGCAATGCACAGCGCAGAGGCACATAGTGCGACAAATGAGTTCTGTTGATATTTTATAAGGAGGCAAAAGTTTCACGATTAGGAGTAAAGGTGACCTGCTGAATGGTACCGTAAAGCTACATAATTAACTCCGTACAGTGTCCTTGGAAAGGAGCCTTTTTATGCAAAGTTGTTAGCACTTTCTTGAATTTTATTGTTGCGTTGCGTGTCAGTATTGGTAATCACATTTTGCTGTTATGTCTCTTTGCCAGGACAACTTCTCCAAACTAATGTCACTCCAAAACAGGATCTCTAACCGCTACGAAGTGCTGAAACCAGGACGGGTGAGCAGATCTCCTAGAATGTGTGCTTAATCTACTGCACTGCAGAGTACTGTCTTTTACGCCATCATGGTTTCTTTTTGTTTCTTTGTTTGGCCTGCAGACTTTCTTGAAGGAGGGCGAGCTGATGAAGGCCTCTCGCAAGGAGATGCAGCCGAGGTACTTCGTTCTGGTACGCTTTCACTGATTATTAGCTAGCACTGCATGTGAATGTGTAAGCATCGGTAAGGGAAGAGGACGACAGAAGCATTAGTTATGGCTGAATATTTCGTAATTAGGCTGTTTGGTCACATGCTTACATGAATTACATCCACATTCTTGATGGTCACTTCAATGAGCTGATCGCTGTGAGACCAGTTCCTGTCACTTATCAACACTTGGCACCTAAAACTTAATGTCTCAAGGTCCATACAGGATTGTTATACACTGCCAGCAGTGATGGCTGTAGGTTCTTAAAGGCTACTTTCAATATCTCGTGGCCAAGACTCAATGCTGGTGACAGTAATTTCACGTGTGTTTGCATCAAATAGGCTGTTTTGCTATGTCTATTTGTTTGGGCTCTGCTTTATGAGTTGGGGGGTGGGCTTTGGATTGGATTGAGTGCTGTCTCGGCGATATAATTTTCTTTTGTCTCCTACAGTTCAGCGACAGTCTGCTGTATCTGGTGCCAACGCCCCAGGGATTCTACAAGGTCAACTATGAGCTTCCCTTGTCCGGCATGAAGGTGACAGTGCGTCCACAGCAGGACTATCAGAATGAGTTCAGCGTCTACACTACGAAGCGGTCATTCATCTTGTGCGCCAGGTCAGTGGCCTTTAAAGAGCAACTTGCAAGCATTTCCTGGCCGCTACGGCCCGATTTGCACACATCCATCTAGCATTCCAGTCATTGCTAATCTGGAGAATTTTCAGGGCGGAGGGGCGCGAGTGTCCAACTTTGGAGGGGGAGGGGTATAAATATAAATCCCTGGTACCAGGTGTCATACTTAATCAAGGACTTTCATTCATTCATATCTGAAGGTATGTCATACCAGAATCCATCATAGGTGAATCCATCATCAAGAATTCAAGTGAATTGCTTCAAACATAGTCCTTCTGCCAAACTTGAGCAAGTGAAGAGCAACGGTAATTGTTAAACCTTCCTTGCTCAGACTTTAAGTGAAATATGTTCCTTGACATATTGCTCAGTATCTGTGGGGTCCCCTTGTCAGGCTGTACAATTTTCCACAAGCATCTACAGTGCTTGTCTTGCCGATTTATTGCAGTTGTGACTAATTCTTGCCTCATTGAAACATTTATGGCTGTACAAAATGCCTGTTGTGACATTTGCTTCACCCTGCAGCTCGCCAGAGGAACGGGAGGAGTGGATATCAGCCCTGACCAAAGCCATTGAGGACAACATTCACCGCAAGAGCTCTTTCCATGTTCTGAAAAAGGCATGTGAATTTCTTTATTGGCATCATACTGCCATGTTTATAAATGCTTTTGAACTAGAAGGTGATAGTCATTGTAATTATCATGGTGATTAGTTCAAGCAAGGTAGCTAAGCCTCATTACAGCAAGTTCAGCATGTTGTGGAAATAGCTTTGTTATATTTGGTAGTTGTTATAAAAGTACATTTCTAACACTGTTTTAATGGAAACACAATGTCATTTAATTCGTTATAACCAATAATTTGTTATGTCAAGGTTCAACTGCATTTCGAAGGGAATTGCTTCGAGCACCTTGCTTCACATTTGGAACAAGGTACGGGCACATGCCACCAAAGTTTTCTCGATTACGGAGCACTCTATTATGCATAGGAATAATAAAAGATTTTGATGATTTAATTACAGTAGAACCTCGTTATAACAAACCCGGATATAACGAAGTAATTGCAATTCCCCTTGAAATTCCTATAGATGGAATTGATATTGGTTATAACGAAACTAATGGTTATAACAAAGTAATTACCACTCCCCCTTCAACTTCGTTATAATGAGGTTTTACTGTATTCCTTTACAAAGGCTCAACTGCAGGCTGGTGTGGAAAAACTTCAGTTTTAGCCTTTCCTTTGTGTCACTGTAGAACAGGAGTTGACTAACATGCAGTGAGCATAAGGACGTTATCTTATCTCCTGTGATCCATTTTTACAGCTTTAAGGTCACTTGTGCGCATGCTTCAATTGCCGCTTAAGAGCCGCTTCCTACTGTGACAAGCTTGGCCTGCAGGGCGTTGCTCAAGAAAGCTTGCAGGCTTCGAGCTTCGAGGTCCATTTCCTGTTTTTGCTAGAAGCTTTTCCCCGTCCACATGCAACTAGATAGCGTAGTGCTGCCTTTGTTTATGTTATACCGGTCATTTTTAATCTTCATCTTGGAAACGGATCGCGATTCGGCTACCTTTAGCAGCTAACTTGACCTGGATAAGTTTGCACAGGGTAGCTACGACTACTGTTGTTCGCAATCAAGAATAGGACACGGATCAGTGACATTTGCAGTGCCTGTGTTACAACAGCAGTTACTCACAGTCACGTGCCTCAGGAATGCGAAGCGAATGTGGCTGTCTCCAGCATGTGGAATGCCTTTCCTTTGAAATGAGCTTTATAAACTGGCACGCTGCCATTTGAACTTATTTCGGGGGCAAATACGATGCAAACTGGTCATGGTGAAGCACGAAAGCAACTAACTTGGACTAAACAAGATGCACTGTACCGCCATGGGCGTTGCCATTTTGCGATGGCGATGACACTGCTTAGGACCCCCTCTGATGGCAGGCGTTTGCAGACGCCGCAGATGGGGTTTTGGTTTTGCACTCTATTGTAATGTGCAGGCAGTTTTCGGGCTCATCTTTTTGGGCTCATTACAGTCATGTGGATATGGTAAGAACCACAAATCTGCTGACTGGGGCACACAGATTCGTGGTTTCTTAAGTGAATGTCTTTTCTGAATATAAGCCAGTTTTTAGAAAGCGCTAGTCCTTGTGCTGTTCCTTTTTTCGTCCCTGTTTTTGTGTGTGTGTTTTAAAAGTGTGTAGGTGAATCCATTCCAACTATGCCAACTCACAGTAATCGCTTCTTTCATCACACACAGGAGGGTTCCCAGTCCTCAACGAGCTCCGAGCTGGGCCGCGAGGCGCCCGTGTGGATTCCCGATCAGCGGGTGACCATGTGCCAGTTGTGCACGAGCGGCTTCACCTTCACCCACCGTCGGCACCACTGCCGTGCCTGTGGCAAGGTGGTTTGTGCCACTTGCTCTTCCCACCGGCTACCCCTCCCTTACCTGGGCAGCGACAAGCCTGTCCGCATCTGCGACGACTGCTTCCTCTCCCTCCAGAGCGGCGGTGAGTGGTTCCGAATGTTTGGCATGTGGACTAAACACTTGTGGGCCGCGTCATCTTCACTTTTGTCCTCGGCATTGGGAATTTCTCTTACCTTAAGGCTCATCACAATCACTTCTACATAATGTGGAAATGAATACGGAAGTGCGTTGTGCACACAAATCTGTCAATGTGCATACATGGTGCTTGGGCACCAGATACTATAGCTTGTCTGTCGGAAACTTTTTATTTTTCCTTCGAATTATGGGCTGTTAAGGTGGGTTTCTGCTCTTACACGGGGGCTATAATACTGTGTAACTGTGAGGATGAGTGCAGCCGAAGAAAAGGGGGCAGGAGGGAACAGGGGATTCCCTGTTCCGACATTTTGAGGCAAACTCCGTTCCTTCTTTAGGGGAGACTGACAGTGGAGATTGTCAACTGCAGTTTTTACTGTACATTTAATGTATGTATGCCAAGAACATGCAAAAGCAGCAGTGACTTCCTTTGACTTATATGCATTCTGTGAAACATGGTATAGTAGATTGTTTGAACTAGCCAGCAAGGAGAAAATGAAGCAGGAAATTAGCAGACAATAGCAGCAAGGCGGAAGGTGGGGCGGGGGTGGAGGTAGCTGGAGTAAAATAAGACTGAAAGGAAAGAATGAGACAGCACACAGCAACATCTGGCTTACTGTGCTGTGCACTGTGCTGTGTCCTCTGCTCTGCGCAAGACTGGGAGATTGTCTTTTGGATGATTCCAATCCTCAATATACTCACAAGTGTTGACACTTGGGCTTGTTCAAATTTCATAGGAACGGCTTTTCAGCGCGAACGGCACAAAGACAAGGAAGAAGACGAAACACTGCGCTGTCTTAGAGCAATCTTTATTGTCACGTCTGTGCTTATATGCAGGAGAGGGCGTAGCTGGAAGAAAAGAAACAAAGAAAAAACAACAAATAAAAGGTGAGGATTGCGTTCGTACAGCAGGCAAGTAAAAAGGCTACATGGAAAGGACCAGGTAACTATCAATATTTGTCTAAGGTAATTCCACTAGGGGTGAAGGCTACGGAGGCGTAACTGACACAGGCACTTCCCAGTTATTTTATGTGATCAGCTTCTATAAGGTGACGCGTGAGGTGTCAACTATTTCTTGCCAAAACATGTGGAGACAGGCATGCAGCCGCAGTCCCTGCAATGGATATCCAAATGCTTTTGATTCTTTCGGACATCATTCTGGTGCTCATTTGTGCCGTTTGCGCTGAAAAGCCGTTCCTACTCAATATGCTATCCTAGTATTTCGAGTGCCCCATTTTCAGCAAACATCGCAGTTTCAACCTCCTGACTACTTTTATTTCTGTTCAACTCTTTTCCAGGCGAGCCGAGGGACCATCCAGAGGCAGATGGGGAGGGTGACCAAAGCCAGGGGAGAAGGAAGAAGCACGGTGGAGTTCTCCAGGTATGTTTGTGTTCAAAAGGACAGAAAGTTGAGCGAGTTGGTAAGGGTCCATAGTCAAAAGAAGAGGCGTCTATGCGATAGACCGGCACGTGTAACCGTTTGACAGGTGGCACTACCATTCCTGAGCATGCGCAGATAAGCTGTGTGTCTTCTTTCTTTTTCGCCTCTGTGCTCTGCTTCAGTTGATAGTCGGCGTTCGTGTTGTTCACTTCTCCCCTTGTGTCCGTGTCTTGCACTCGTATAAAATGTGGATTCCTTTTGACAGCGGTTTCAAAATCACCATGATGGGCCATCGAGTGAGTTACGTTTGACCCGTGATGGACACCCTACACCCATGCCCGAATTATTTGGGGGTGAAGTCTTGCGAGTGAATGTGCATTCATGCGGATAGGGTGTATGTTTGTGGGGTGGTTGTGCAGACCCTGCCTATGGAGATCGAGTACTGAGCATGTGTGTTGATCTGAAGCCAAATTGGAGCTAATGTGTTCTTTTGCATCTGATTATCCAAGTCATTTGGCAATGTGATGCAATCTTTCACACTGTTTGCACTACTGTATGATGCATGTATGGGGAAGCCACATTCAGGAGGCCAGTGAATCAATCGGGTGGGGAAAGTAATTTTTGTGGTTGCTAACAAAACTTGCCACTTCTCTGGCGCAAAGAGCAGAGGCATGGAAACCACGGGATCTCGCTCCTCTCTGGTGTTATTGTAAAAGCTACAGACACCCAAAGTATCCCTGAAACAGATTTTTTGAAATTATGCAAGTGTTTAGACTACAAGCAGTAAAGAATGTGGGCTGTAACTTTACTCAAGCACATTGTATTTAGGGAGCCACAACCGTCCATAGAGCATAAGCACAGCGTTTTGATCAGTGAGGCAGTGATACCATTGCCAGGCAGTTGTGCTTTGATAATTCAGTCTGTACGTGCTGTCCATACGTTGGCATGCTTTGTAGGAGGAGTTTCAGCAGATCTCTGTCATCCAAGCTGCCGTACGGTGCTCACACACCAGCATGCAGCGAGTTAGTGGTGTGCGTTGGGTGCACGGACGAGCAAAATGGCAACCGCTGCTAGCGATCTTTGCAGATGACATCAGGTTCGTAACCTGCGTAGGCTGCCTTCCTCCCATGTTGTGGTTTTTCTCTTCAGCTTCTTTGCTGTCTTGTTAGGGGTATGCCTCCACCTTCGTAAGCTCCGTTGCAACCATGGGAGAGGTCAAGCTCTGTGTTCATATCGTTGATTTCTCCCTCACCAGCTGGAGTCACCAACCCAGTCACACACATTTTCTCCTGAAGTACATCGCAGATTGAGGTGCACATTAAAAGATCCAAAGTTGTCAAAATTAAGCTGGAATCTACCAAGGGGCCACTTCGGTGTCGCCGAAGGTGACGAAGCAGAAGGAGTCAGCTTTTCTGCGCTTCGCCCTGAGAAGAGTCCTGGAGCTGAAGAACGGAGTCTTTCCCGAGGTTGAACAGGAGCTGACCACCTTCACGCGGTGCCAATGGCATGCTCGCCACCTAGCTGTGAACACCAAGCTGCTACAAGCAGAAGCAAGAGAAAGGCATTCCGTGCACTGTGCTGGCTGCCCTTTGCATTAGCAGCTGTCAATATTGCAGAAACGGTCTGAAAGCTGTGAAGAAAGGGTCGTGGTTTTTCAGCGGCATGCGATAAAGCTACAGGAGGATGTTGACTATCAGCTGGGCCAGATTGGCAAAATTGATCAGACGCCAGTGAACTTTGATACGCCATCAGCGCTGCAGGAGAAAACATCCCTGAGAAAATTGTCAGTTGCTTTTTTTAAAATATTTTTTTAAGGAAATGTGCCATCTCGAATACACTTTTCAGCACTGAAGACTGTGAAAGGATAACTCCAACAAGGGACTTTCAGGAGACAGGGCCAGTGAAATGGAGTACCTATTAACGTTAACTGCTCTGCAAGTAAATTCTTTCTGTGGGCTTCCCTCACTCACATTAATGTGGATGGAAACTTTCTACTTTTTTTTTTTTCATTTTTGCTATCCCGAAAAACACCTTTTATTATATGCAGATTCATATTAATATGTGGGTTTTCGTGGTACTTTGCTATAACAGACAACTCATTGTATCCATGTTCGTTCTGTCAAGTTTCAACTGTGTGTGTACGGAGCTACAGCTAAGATGACGCAGCAAACAATACAAGTGAATCTTTCTTTTTTTCTCTTCATCACCCCGCTGGTGCATTTTTCAATGTGCAGAATGGCACCTTCTTGAGTTTCCAGGAATGACTTGCAACAGCACTGCAATTTTGACACGTAAAAGCCCTGCAACATTGTTGGTAGTGTCGAAAAACCTGTGGTTATTGGTGTAAAGATTTGGAACTCGTTTTTCTTGCTTTCACAGGAGGTAGCAGCAAACGACCTGGGTTCATCGATGAGTGGCTACCTGCATCACTGGTCGAAGAAAGCTTGGAAGCGACAGTGGTTTGTCATCAAGGAGCATGTGTTGTACGTCTACAAGGCAAGCGAAGACGTGGCCGCTCTTCGGACAGTTCCACTTCTCGGCTACCAAGTGGGTGCAGTCAAAAAGGTGCGTCACTTCCTTATTTAAGTGGCAGCCCGAGTGGTAAGATATGTTGCCGTGGCCATTTAATATGGATGAAGGGCTAATGTACCCGCTCATTGATGCTCTTGAAAGTTATTCCATTGGAACCAGTTTCTGGAACTTTCTCTGAATGGAGCCACAGAAGCTGACTTGTATAATTTTTCCAGAAAGGTCTACAGTCTGAAACAGATTCTCGCAACACTTGTCTTCTCTTCAGGATTCCATGTCTGATAAACAGTGACAAATAACTCTTGAAATATTGCTTGCTATTTGGCCTCCTATGGGAGCAGGCAGAGCTTATGTGTTTTCTTGAGTTTGACGTCTGTAACCTCCTTGCAACTGGAACTTCCAAAGCCTAGTCCATCCGCCAGCTCCCAGCCGTGACCCATACTACTGGACTAACCAGCTGATACTATTCACCTGGTTATGTTTAACACGCCTAACAATGTTGCGAGGGTGTATAACGGGCAGTGCCGCACATCTGCACATTCTTCCTGTTAAATAGAGCTTCTGTTAATGAAACATATCCTTATGCCTCTTGAGGTTTTGTTAAACGATGTCTACTGTACTTTATATTTCTCTATGCATTGGGCTTCACCACGAAGCACCTCAATTGAGGAGAAAGGCTGGTGTTGTGCAATAAAATCGACAATGTTAAGTGAAAGTGGAGTGTCCTTGGCTGACAGGCTGTTTGTTTTTTAGATCACAGTCTCCTGGGTATTAAGAACTATCTATGCAAGTTCTATGAAGAATATGAGCCGGAAGTGTCCAGGGACTACACTATAATAAGAGTTAAGGCGCATGCACACTGGCGGAAAAACGCAAGCCTCCGAGGCTGCCGTGCGTCAGGATTTTTGTGCCAGTGAGAGCTGTCGGTCCGTGCGCGATTTTTCGCGTGCCGCCGGGGAGGAGACCAATCAGAGCGTCCCCACCCGTGACGTACGCGCTCCATCGCGGAGCCATGCGGACCCGCCCGGAGGCTCGTTTCGTACCCGCGTGACCGCTCGCTTGCCTCGCGCTCATTTGCCCGAAGGAGGCGGGATTTCGCGGGGCCGCCGTGTCGCCGCCGGAGCATTTTTTCGCCAGTATGCACACGCCTTTAAGCATCAAAATGACCAAGGTTTAGTTGAGACGAAACTTGGCGTGAAATTTGTTAGGGACCGCCTGACTGTACAGTTAGCGTGACCTCCGAGATTGGCACAATGCGATCTTGGAGGCCATGTTTTGACATTTAGCTGCTACGAGAAAAAAGAAAGGAAAATAGCAGGGATGGCAGGTGAGCGATGGAATACAACAGAGGAAGGCAGCACCACATATTGGTGTGTGCCGCTGCTTGCACGTGGCTGAGCGAGGCAATGTGCGGAAGTTTCATAGAGCAGTGGGATTCTAGAATCAGCACACTGGACACCACGGGAAGCGATTTTGTTGGTGTGAACGCATGCCAATGTTCGGTTTCAGAGATGATTTTAGTTCATTGTATCCATTGAAAGGTGAATTTTACTTCGTTAAAATGAGGTTTCAGATCCGTGTATGACTATAGGGATTTTAAGGAGAATATTATTTACTTTGTTATATCCCTTATTTTGTTATATCCATTATTTCGTTATATCCCATTGCGTTATAATGGGGTTCGAGTGCAAACAGGAAATTAAGACAGTCATGTACTTTGATTTAGGTGCACATCAAAGAATTCCAGGTGGCCAAAATTATTCGAGAGTGTGCCTCCTTGGAGTCATATTGTATGGTTTTGCGTCATGTGACCCTGGCATTCAAACTAACTTTTCCTCTTCTGGCAACATGTCAAATTCATGCAGGGCTTCGAAGAGGTTCCACGAGAACAGCTCTTTCTTCTGGAACACACAGGCCTTGACCCGCTCATCTTCTACGCAGACACACCAGATCTTGCAGCAAGGTTTGTCTACTTTTCGCAGTGGCAGCTGTCACTGCCTTTTTGAGGATTGATGTCGGTGTGTTTTGTGCACGTATGTTAAAGCAACGTGAAACATGGAAACGTTTTTCGCAAGTTTCCAGTGCCCAACGAGCCCTCCTTAACCTGGGTCTAGTTATGTTATGCTGCCTGCCAGTTCTTAATGCATTTTTTTTTTATCTGCATGCGAATGTCAGTCTTCTGTGTTCTTCTGACACCAGGCGACACGTCTAAACCCATTGTGTTGTTCAGGGAGACAATCTTATGCTACGACTTAGAAATTTATCTGATAGTATGCACAGGGACAAACATCACATGAAAAGTTGTCAGTAATAACCTTATCAGTGCCATCGCAACCATTATTCTACGAACATTTTTTGAACTCGCGTAACATGACAAGTCCATTCCTTTGGTTCCACCTGTAATGTATAATTGTGTCATGCTGCCCATATCCATAATTGCTAAACACCATCCTTTAAAGATATAGACGGGGTTGTTCATATCTACAACTTTCAAAGTATTTTCCATTACTGGAAAATACTTTGAAATGTGTAGTCCGTGTGCGTACATTGAAGTAGGTAACCGCTAAAAAATTGATGTCCCATGGCCTCTTTTGCAGGTGGAGGGTGGCAATGGAAGAGGCGACAAAACTCAGCTGAGACAACGGCGGTGCCTGCAGAAAATTGACAAAATCATAAGACCAGCAGCAGCCTCGTGATGGAAGGTGTTCATTCCAGCCGAGAGCCGATGAGACAGTTTCGAAAAACATTGTAAAACCATGCTCAGAAGCTTTTTCCAGCTATAACTCGCCATCTAGCAACCAGTTGGGAGAGCCTTTCATTACACTTGTGAGAAGAAGAAGGAAAAAAAAAAGCCGACACTGCAGCGAGTGCCTTATCTACGTACTACATCATCTCAGCCTCACAAGTTGCAATCTCATCCTGCAAGATAATCGCCAGCTGGTTGTTGTTGTGCCTTATGATCGAAACTGCCATGCCGTCCACATGAAAACAAGGCGTACCCTCACTCGGTTGGGCGCTTGAAGGTGCAACTAGCTGCTTGCAGGAAAAATCAAATGGTCCCTTTTCTTGTACGCGTCTTCTTGTGTGTATTGTGCACGTGTTCAAACTTGGTCGCACCTCGGCGTTTGGTAGCTGGGGGACCTTTGCATCCTTTTACGTATCTGCTCTTTTTTTCGATGCATCTTCATTTTTCCCCTCATAGGTTCCTTGCTCGAGACGTCGGGTCTCGCATCAGTGCACCGTGCCATTCCTTAGGCCCGCTTCTTAATTTATTGCTGCCATCGCCGTGTGAAATCGCTGAAAACAAAGTGCATTGCCTTGTTAGCTCGAGCAGCCCTCCTGACCCCGTTTGTTCCTCGTACAAAGCTCTTATACACTTACTTCTTCAATGTGTTTTGCCAGTGTGCACCGGTCGTTCGTGCAATTATGTGGGCCTGCGTGCTCTTTGTGTGTTCTTATGTCGATTGTTGATCCTGTGTAGGGCCTAGTTTTGATTTTAGCAATGAAGTTTTGACCGATTTTAACGAACGTTTGGTTTTTAGTGCCAGTTTCCAATGGTCTTGTCAGACTGTATGCTCCACCTACAGGTTGACTGCGTGCCGAGATATGTAGTCTAAAGACTCAGTTTTAGAAAGCGTCCATGCTTCACTTGGAACCTGTCAGGATGAAACCTTGCACCGGATAACTACGTTGCCAAATGAATGCGAAAATTCCTCAGGTGTGTTCCACAGTTTTACAGGCACACTTGAAGGCCGTGCAAATTGCTGTGCACATTGACGTGAAAGTGACACTCAACTCTGCGGTGTTTTTAAGCGCCTTGCAGACACCTTGAAAGGTGGAGGTCTTTATAGATTGTTATGAAAGCCTCGCACCGCTTTGTGCCTTTCTTGCATTGTACAAGCTAGAACACACTGCGCGGGCAGCGCTGCGGTTGCCACTGTGCCTTTTTTTTTTTTCTATGTAACTTAACAGGATGTCGCGCAAATCCAAGTTGTTAGGGCTGTGTGCAATGTCGAGACAAAGAAGGCAGTTGTTGACTTTTTTTTTTTTTCAACCAGTTTGAATGTTCAGTCTTTTGATAGTATATAATATATATGATATATATTTGCTTTGTAAATAAAACGATTGCCAATGAACGTGTTCTGTTCACACTTTACTGTAAATATGAAATGTGTGCATGGCTTTTGACCCTGTCATTAATGCTGCTAACAGTATTAATTGTAAGTCTTTTCTAAGTATGTTTCCACTAAGCTACACATTTTATTCCGTGTTGATGTGCAACTGCGGAGAAATATGCATTTCAACATTTTTCAAAAGTGTCGATTTTTCATAAAATTTGTATTGATAATCAAACGTTGCATTACGTTCCAAATTATGAGCTCCGATTCTGTAAGCAAACCGTCAACAATGCCATCTTGCTAATTAAGTTGCCAATTTCAGCGTTATGCATGCAATGGACAGATGACTGAAAGGAAACTTGTCAAATTTTTATTCAGGATTCCGACACGCTGACATGCCGCGATCGAACGTACCTAAGTAAATTTTAGAGGAACACTGAACTCCGACTTGGGCGCAATCCGACGGGGCCTTTGTTTTTAATATAGAAATACTGCTCGTAAAAACATAGGTACATACGGTACTTCCGAGATTGACAAGCGAGACGCGCGTCATTCTACAAGCTGCTTAGGCGTGTGACGTCTCCGCTAGTTCATCGTCACCAAAATTCGGGGAAGCCATTCGATAACTCCTACCATTATTTGCTGCGCGTTGAGCAGCTGGCCGCCGATGCGGTACCTCGCTCGCGCCATCAATTTTCTCCGTCTCAAGGCGCATCTGAACGCCTGCGTGGCGGCGCGAGGACGACGCAGGATCCAACGAATCGCGCACGTGCCATGCAACAAAAATCGCGAACGAAATGGAAATGCCGAGAGCGCACGGAACAAAGAAATCACGTGAGGTGTTTGTTTACATGCGCCAGCTGATCGCGGAGCTACGGGCAACACTGGGCAAGGAGCTGGGCGGGGCCTTGCTCACCTCTCACAGGAGTCACCTCCTCGCACACCACCTCATCGTCGCTTTTGTTTTATACCACTGCGTTTCTCGAGAAATCGACGCCGAGTTGGCAGCTCGTCGAAAAATTCCGTTGCGGGGAGAAGATAAATCGGGAACGTTACATGCGTCAGAGTGTGACGCCTAAAACACGAGCGCTTGTTCGTGTTTAGCTTTCCCTCCCCCACTAGAGAAAAGAAGAGGGGGGCGCGTTCACGTGACGTCTACGTCACGTGTGGTGTTGCAGCAGAGCAGTCCAGCCAGCCAGTTCGCCATTGTGAGCCAAAGCATTGAGCAGCGCAACACTCGGCAGCAGGTTAACCGCGCGAAGTCCGCAGGAGCGGTTTTTCTGTCGCAGCTTCCTGGCCGTGAGGTAAGACAAGAAGATGTCTTCTCCAAGCGCTGGGAAGAGGCGTATGGATACCGACGTCATTAAACTGTATCCTTTTCCTCGCTATCTGAACCTGTGCGGAGCGACGAATGGGATGAAATAGACGATACCCAACTCACTTCACACACCCCGAAGCGTTGGTTGCTTCGCTTTGCTTGGTCGCGTTTTGCTGATCTCGGCTCTGGGGTAGGGCACGGAAGAAGCGAAATGTGCGTGTTTGGGACGGGGAGTGTGTTGCTTGTTCGGGAGTGGACGCAGCGCGCAAGAACTGGCGATGCTGGGATGGTGCACTGCACGTTCGCCACATGCCCTTAGGTGAGTGGTCGTTTACGAGTAGCTGTGACCCACCGTATTGTTGCTTCGCTAGGCATGATCTCTCCTCAGCTGGCTCTAATCAGGTTTGAGGGCCCGCTGGCGTGATCGGACCCCTTTGTTTGTTGCTACCCGAATGCTCGCTCACTCTTCGCTGCAGTGCGCGTACTTGAGCGAAATGTACTATGTGTTCGGGCTTAACGAGGTTTTGAGGAGACCCCACCAAAAAATTGGCCCGTGACCTCCAGGTGATTTGAACAACCCTTTCGATGTGCACGCAGGCTGCTGGAAGCCCTGCCTGTTTCTAGGCGCTCGTTCGGGCCTTGCTTGCTGGGCTGTTGCGGTTGTGTATGCGTGTTTTTGTTCGCGGGCTTCCTCGGAGGGGCAAGGCTGTTCGACGATGGGCTTTTTTTATGGGTTGTCCAAAACGGCAACATCTGGTCGACGCGTCGCTCGTCTCGCTCACTCATTTGGTCGACGTTTACACTCGCGTTACGCCGCGACGTGCAGAAAGGGAAGAAGCGACGGAGAATTTGCGCAGCGTTTAAAAGGAAACAAAGCAAACAAAAGTGTCTCGCTGTTTCGTTGTCCCCTGGTGATCAGCTGCTACGACAAAAGCGCACATGCAAACCTCGTTGCAAGCGCGCGTTTATGACCTCCTTTTTGTAAACGAGCCCTTCTTTCTCTGGTTGTAGGTTATTGCTTGTAGCCTTCCGTGTTGCTTCAACTTCCCTCCTCTCTCATTTTCGTTTCTTGGGTGTACCGGAGGCCAGGTTAGTGAGGCAGGCTTTATTCTTTTTTGTGCCTTGGTCATGACATCCGAACGGACGCGCACGTCGCAGCAGCTGTTCCCTTGTGCGCCTTCTTCACACATGCTTCAGTTGCGTGATGTTCTGACGCGCCTGCGAGCTAGAGCGTCGCGCATTCGCGGATGCATTTCCGTCTACTTGCACGGTTTGTTCCGTTAATTGCCACCTGTCCTGAGGCGAACCCATTAACTGATTTATGTGCGCAGCGTTGACTGCGCGTTGGCGTAGGTTTCGCTTTTCGTAAATGCGTTATCGTGCTCTTCTTTTCCTTTTTTTTTTTCCTCCTCAGTCCAATCTACTGTGGTTTAACCTTCGTGAGATGAACGGGGGAATCAGTTTCTTAATCACAGTTCGTGAGGAACAAAAAGAAAGTAATAAAATAACCGCCACGATTTCTCGACGTTTCGTGGACGTGAGCTCTTGAAGCATTCGCCCGGAAGGACGTCCTTTCGGCAGCCAACTTTTTTTTTTCACGAACTGAAACGAATTGAGCCACGTTCGCATCGACTCTTTTGTTTGTCGCTAGCGTCCTTGTGCTAAGGGAAACGATAACAACAATAATCGCAGCTGTAGAATAGGGTCGCCGCTACACCCGGACGACGGCGTAGGCGCGTACAACAGGTCTTGTACTCACTTTGGGCGATAAGGTATGCAAAAAGTGAACGGGAGAAGTCTCGGTCACGTCTGGCTGTGCACCAAGATTGCGAGCGACTTGTGTTTGCGTCGTGGCGCTTCCGCAATGAGCGACGCCTACGGCTTTTCATGGGCACGTGGTTTGGCTCCCATCCCCGTCTAGCTGCATTAGCCTTGCAAAACTTCTGTTACATATGTTTATTGTTTGCAAGGTCCTTGCAGACCCCAACAGGGCACTTGTTACAGTAAAATGCTGCAAACCAGCCCTGAAGGTGCATTTGGTCCGTGCTTTTTTTTTTTCACTTTCTCCTTGCTTCAACGTTGCCACACTGTACTACAGCTGGTACGTATGTGAGGATCCACAGTATAAAGGTGGTTTTAAAATATCATATGTATGCATAGATTGAGAGAGTAACAATTTATTGCACTAACGACTGCACTTGTATTTGTTATACAATTCTGATTGTGCAGAAATGTACTCGTTAAAGTGGATGATGTGATTCGAAGCACAAGTTTATGATTAAACTACACTGCACACAGCCAGGGGTGGTTACTCTACACAGAATGTAAAAGTGGGGTATCAATTTTCGCTAAGCATGGGCTACATGCCCTGTGAAGTGTCGCCACTTTGGATGGTGCTCAGTAGTGTCAAGGATCTAAATGCAGCATTGTCACTGATGTCAGCATGACTGAACTTGGCAGTGCAGATGCAATGAGTGGTTTCACATAGCCAAAAGACCTCCAAGTGTGCCCCTCTCACTTAACTCATCATTTATTATGTAAAACTTTCCTTGCCAAGCTTGTAACCTAGTTCATATGTACCTTATGTCTGAAGTTAAGTCAGTACGCTCTGTAATAGCTGTGCTTTAGCAGATCAGATTGCTTCATCTCCTGTGCTCAGTAGGTTTCGTTTTACCTTTCACTGAAGCTTTGAAGTACGTTCATGCAGCTGTTGTAATCCCTTATCTGTGTGCGAAACCTTATCTTCGCTTGTGGTAGCCATTGTCGTCTAATAGACTGAATTTTCAGGTGCTTGCATCACCATAGAAAGAGTCTTTCATAGCAAGTAACACCGAATAAAATTTTTTGTTGCTTTTAGTCGACAATTTTGCATGAAGTATTTGCAATGGTTGTACATGCCAAAACCGTGGTACGATTATGTGGCTCACAGTAGTGGAAGGTTCCAGAAATTTTGACCACCTCGTGTTCTTAAACATGCGCTGACATAGCACAGTACAGAGGCCCCTAGGATTTCACTTCCCCGGAAATGTGACCGCCACTGCTGGGGGTGTTCAAATCCACGTCCTTCAGGCCAGCATCCGAGCACCATCAGTACTATACTGCCGTGGTGGACAAGTTTTCCACGTGGGTTAACGTAAGTGATTGCAGAGGCTGTATTGCGTTTTGTCGGTTTTTTGTTCCTGCCTAGTTTTCATCTGTGCCTCCATGGTGGTATAACGGTTACGGTGCTCGGCTACTGACATGAAAGACGCAGGTTTGATCCAAGCTGCTGCAGTAACCTTTCAATGGAGGCAAAAATGCTAGAGGCCCGTGTACTGTCCTATGTCTGTGCACGCTAAAGAACCAGAGGTGGTCGAAATTTCCAGAGCCCTCCACTATGGCGTACTTTATAATTGCATCATAGTTTCGGCGCATGAAACCTCAGTATATGTTTTGATCTGTATGAAATGTTGACCTCTAATAAAAGATGGTTACAAAGAAAGAAAAGGTGGAACAATGTAGTGTGCAGTACACATTTCCTATTTTCATATCTCCAACACACCAGAGATGTGTTTCTGAAGCTGTGAGCTACACAGTTGCTACAAATATGTGTAAATGCTTTGTAGATTCAGCTTGCAATACTGTGTGCAAGTCAGAACAAGGTCTTTAAAGGCGGTGTGCTATTCTTGTGGTATATTGAATGGATGCCAACACAGTGCTACCATTAATTATATCATTAGCCCTTTTACTCGGTCTAAATCCAGTGTGCCTAAGACAGATGCAAACAAAAAAAAATGTGTCCACGTCTTGAGTACGGTACATGACATCCACTGCACAGTTACAAAATTTTCTCTCACCACTTTTGTGAAATCGTGATGTGCTGAAGATCGAATCTATTCATTGATTACCGCTTATCTGTAGTACGTGGGAAAAATCCAAACTGAGGAAGTGCACACCTCTCACCAGGCTTTATTGTTGTGTCTCTCTCTGGTAGATTGGAACGTTCGTGGGCTAACCTTGTGCAACACACAGTGTTTGCTTGTAGAAGTGTTGAAATCTGAGTCATTAGGTACATAATGTTTAACATGCAAACCAGCCCAAAGGACGATGGACAGAAGAGAGAAGTGCAGTACATACAGTGCAGGATAGACAACAGACACCCATCCTGCATCCTTCCCAGATAAAGACATCCATCTTTGCAATCTTTGCTCTAGGTCCACGCTGAAAATGCAATACCAGCCAGCCAATCTATCCATTCAATTTTTAGGTTTCCTGTTTGTTGACAATCTACTGTGCAGGACCTTTGTCTTGCGACTTGGCTGTTCAGCTGCTTGGCATTTTCACAGCTGCACACTTTCACATTAATGCTAAATGCCATCGCAGGTGTGCAATTTTATAGCACCTACACCCGTAGCTTGGCGAATGCCTTCGGTGAAGTGGGTCTCTCTGGTCACCTCGGAAGAGTCGCGAAACATTTCGCCTCTCTGAAGTAGTGGCACTGGCAGTGTTTCTTGAGTAAGTTGCCTGCGAAATAAATGTCACAATACAGATAAGGTGATGACATGCTACTTTTCAACTAACGTATTTCAACATTTGAAAAGTTTAACAGTTATCTTTGTGCAAATGTTGAGATAAGTGCTTACTTTTGCCAAGTGTGCTAGCAACACTGGTGATTGGGCACAGCCCTTAAAATGATAGTGAAAAATCTACTTGACCAAATAGTTAAACACATCATATTATCCTAAGTGTTTGTACAGCCGCACCATAAGGCTAAGTTCAGATAAAAATAATGAAAGACTTAAGCTGTTTATGCATGTGTAGCGCTTCAAGCTTACCAGCTCATGTTGGGATTATGATTTGATTTTGTTTAGGATGCGGAATGTATTCTTTGCATGGAATGTTTGTTACTGGCTTCTATAGACGAGAGATTTATTTCATTTTATGTATTCCCGTTGTACTGAAGCTGTGACTGTATTTGCCTTCAGAAATCAAAGCTGTTCTTTTGTGGGTCATGATGGAATATGGCAGGGCACAACAAAGCAGGGACGGCAGCAGGGGCTTATCCAGAATTTCGATTTTGAGAGAGGAGGTGTCATATCGGTGTTGCCAGTGTGCGGGGGCGGGAAGTGTTCTTTAAGGTCTGGGTTGTCCCTACACCCTTTGAGGCATCTTTTTGTAACACAGTTGCACATGATCCGGACTTGCTTGGATATCCATTCTCAAACTCTGTGCTTGCTACTTTCCTGTGAAGAATATCAGTTTGCAACACCGGGCACATAATGTAAATGCCAGGAAAGGCACACAAAATAGATGGATTTTGTTGCACATAAGCTCTAAGATAAAGGGAGGGGGGGTGCATTTTGAATGTATTTCTGCTGCGCAAAAATAATCATCTAGCTTTCATTTCCTTTCACAAAAACTGTGCGCTCACTAATTTTCGCTGAAGAATTCCATGTTTTGCTGATAGCTGCAGGCTGTTTGTGACATGGAAGTCGTGAACAGCAGTGATAACGCAGGCATCATACATTAGTTATTTTTGTATAGCAGAAGTACGTGTACTTGGGGAACATTTCTGCCCACTACAGTAGTCATCATTGGTTTGCTTGCATTTGGTTTCTTAATAACTCTGCATCCACCACTTTTCTACACAAGAATGATATATCAGACAGATTCCCTTGCACCGTGACAGGAAAGCAGCAGGCATGCAGCGATAATGCATGGAAATCACTTGACATCGATGTCTGTTGTTGTAGGGCCACAAATACACCAGAAGTACACCTACTGTGGCTAAAATAGCAGTGTGTAGAACAGGTGTGACCCTAAGGGTGTAACTGTTCTTGGAGCAATGTTCAGCCACCGTTCCTTGACCCATCGCCCAGCATTGAAAGCAAGCACGAAGTCACCATTCTGGGAGGCCTGAATGAATTCTGCGTAAAGTTCTACGGCCCAAAAGCAAGTGAGTTGGACGTGCACTCTCTCTCTTTGGTATTTATTTGCGGTGTGCCGAATTTTTCTGCGAGTGGTGCAAAGCCGGGGGCAGTCGCAGCTTGTGTTCTGTTCATTGATGTAGCCTTCACTGTGTGACCATTTCGTTTGCGTATCTGCTGACTCTTCTGAATTTCCATAAAACGTATGGATTTGTACTCGTTTTACAATCTTACGACTGGTGACCTAGTTGTTTAGGAAAACTGGTTTGCGTGACAAAATTTTGAAATCGCTTAGGAAACCACATAGTTGCTTCGTGACAGTATGCCAGTGTTATGCGGTGGAGCATACTAAGAACAGGAAGGGACCACTATCCATTATGAAACCCAGCACATTTTGTCCTGACGCAAAATGTGCGTAAGAGCACTCATCTCGCTCATGCTGTTCTCTTTTTAAGGTGTGCATTCTTTCACACATTTTGTATTTGTATGAATTTTCAACTTGCCCAGTTTTCAATTCTCTCAAAATATTTTGTGCCTTTACCTGCACATGCATGCGTGTCGTAATTGAGTGCCAGTATAATCATTACTCACAAAAACTTCAGTGACATTTCTGCAGCCCTGAAGAACAGTAGGAAAAGCATATGCTAGTTCTTTTGCCACTTCTGCTGACTTTTCCCAGAGCCTTCACATAACTTCTGTTCACGGCAATCAACCATGGTTTAGGGAATTGGAGCCCCGGGAGTCTGCCATGGCGGCTTTTTTTCCGTACGCTCCATATCGTGTGTGGATTTTCAGACTTAGATAAGTGTGCACATAGCCCCACCGCCTTTAATTTCCCTTGCAGCACCTTATGAGGGAGGCGTCTGGAAAGTCAGAGTTGACTTGCCGGAGAAGTACCCTTTCAAGTCGCCATCGATAGGTGAGTGTAGCCTTCCTTTTAATGTTGGATGTTCCTCAGCTGTGAACATCAGGTGGCATTGCTTACAGCAAAGAAAATAGCACTACACATGTCTTTGTAGCATCCCTGCTACAGACGGACAGGATGAAAGTCCTTCTTTTTCTTACATGAAACTCCATTTACCTTGTAGATTTTTACAGAACTTATTGGAATAGGGACGAAAGAAAAAAAGGTGTGCCAGATGTGGCACTCTGGTCATTGTACTGGATTTTCCTGAACAGAGCTTGCAGCACATCGCCATATTGTTAAGTATCATTGTGCCTAGCTTCGTGCTTAGGTTTGCTAGAGGAAAATCTGTTGCCATTGTTCAACCATCGTGGGAACCACTACAGGTTGGGCATGATTCTCTTATTTGGTGTTGCTTCAGTGACAATGCGTATTATTTTTGGTTGTCTTATAATTTTGACGTTTTGGTGCAAGCACATTTAGAGGTAAACTAAGGGGAAAAATTAAGTTAGGCTCCATTGATTGTTTACCTGTGGAGTCTATCACTGCTTTCTACACGCCAGTAAACGATTCCTTTTTCATCAAAAACTGCTGCTTGAAGTCCTGGCATCACCACTCAGTCTGAATCACCTGTGCCGGAAAGAGGGCTTGACGTAATGGTCTCAGCGTCATGGTAGTGTGGGCACACTATGGTGCAGTGAGCTTCACGGTTGTAATGTGTAACAACAGCTCTGGCTTACTGCATGTTTATTTATTGTCAGGGCTTATGTAATTCATTTTTCAATTAAAACCTGGAGCACCAGTCAAGTACTCAAAACAGATGAGCTGAGGTCACCCGCAGAACAGAGGGTGCCACTGTAATTTCTCAATTTCGCCATTGTCTCGCTCACAGGTGCTCTGTTCTCACCAAGGGCGGCAAATTGGTTAGAATGCAAACTTAATATTTCAATCTCGCCTACATTCCCCTTTACTGTCCTTTTAAGGTGGTGACACAGGTTCTTGTGACCATACTAAGCAGACCAGTATCAGTGATCGGCATTTAAGTGCGTAGTTTGTTGTAGGGTTTCAATTGTGCACATCACTCAAGACTTAAGTGACTCAACCAAGTCAGTTTTCAAGCTCGCCTGCCCATAGGTCATGCCACAGGCTTGTGATGTCGTGCTCACAGTTGACTTGATGGGCTATATTAGCCCTCTGATGTCATGAGTAACTTTCCTCCTTGTGGTATAGGCGTGGCACCTGACAGGGCAAGTTTTGACACGTTCCAAATCTTGGAGGTCGGAAAAAAATGCAGCAGCCATGTGGTAGCTGCCATGGGCGGTCTATAGTCTGTTTCAGGAGTTCCGTGCAGCATAGCCAAGACTACGAGGCCATGGAGTGCAACATTCTTCCGAAGTGAGACGAAATGCGATTGTTCGGACACGCACACCCCGCTTCATCTTCCTCCTTGCAGGGCTGCAGCTACCACTGCGGCGTGCACCATTGGCAGATGACAAGCCGCGGAAGGACACTTTTAATGTGTGTTTGCCCTCTGGATTGGCCGAAGAGGGCTGTAGCTTCCACAGTGCTGCACGGAACTTCTGAAACAGACTGTAGCTGTTTATAGCATGGACCCAGCCACTCGGCAGATCCACGCTAGTGACACTGCTAAAAGATCTAAATTTACACAAGTCTTGTCGAAGACTATAAAAAAGCCAAAGGAAAAACAGGCAGTACCTTCTTCTGTGTTGGATTGCATAAAGTAGCCATTCCTTTCCATTACATTGTTTAAAAACTCTAGAAGTTAATTCTTTAGACACCCAAAGCTGCCATTTAACATATCTTTTTTAGCCTTTATTGCACATGCAGCTAAAGGAATTGATCTATGTAAATTGTTCATGTGATGTGCCGATTTTCATGCCACTTGACAGTGTGACATAGGCGTTCTTACTGCTCATTAAAGTCTTGTCGTCTTTTTGCTGCAATTGTCTCGCTACTAAAAACCTTCAGATAAAGGAAATATGTTCTATTTTTCAGTGGCTTCGGTGGTGTGTTAATGATGGAAATCCTCATTCGATGCTCCTGTGCCTTTCTTTTTTTTGCCAGGGTTCATGAACAAGATTTACCACCCAAACATCGATGAAGTGTAAGTGTGTTTCAATTTTGACCGCTTGTACTGTTAACAGGCACAGAATGGGCGCGTTAGTTTCAAACTAACTAGTTTGAAACTAGTTGTACCAGTGTCATCCAGTCATTGTTTAGCATATGTCATGTCATTTCTTTTCCTGAATTGCTGTGCCTGGACATAAGTTTGAGACAATGCACGTACACACGTATTCTCAGCTGCACTGTTTTTTGTGTTAAAGGTGACTGTTTCACAGAACCTTAAGCTGAGCAAATGCATTTGAATACTGAACTCTCAATAAAGGCTTTGGCATTACCTGCTTAGTTTGACCCTTTGTTCAGCGGTGAGGTCTAGGTGGATAAAAATGTTTTTCATGGGACTTTATTGTTTTTCTTGCATGTCAAATTGTTCCTGCAGTGCTGTCTCTGACTCGACTGGTTATTGGTGTCATACATGCATCCTTTCTCTTTATGGTTCGGTAATCTTGTGTAATGGGAAGCTATTCATACGAAGTAAACAAGATGTCTTGCTTGACCACTTTCTTTGCTCGGCTTATAAAGTTGCTGCCGTCATCACATCTGAAATAGCAGTGAAGGCCTGCTGGTACTTATATTGGGTTTCATAGTTCTAGTGCGGTGGCTGGAGGCTGGATATGGTAGGAGCACTCGTGTTTAATTAAAGAATGTGTACCATGTCTCATCACAGTGGCTGCTTTCAAATGTTGCTGTGCTTTGCCACAGTACAAAGCATGTGCTTAACCATGTAACACCTCGTGTTCTAGTGAGGCTAACTTATGGTTGGCAACTACAAGCAGATTGACATATGAGTGTGCTGGTACATTGCTGCAACACAATCAACAGTAATAATGGTGGCTTCCGTTAGTCTTGTCTTGCTGTTGTCTTGCTGGCGATCATTATACAAAATCTGAAAAATCAGACTGACGGGGTTTTCAGCAGTCTTTTAATGTAAATAAAGTTGTGTGCTACTACTGCACAGGGACGTCTAGAATATCAGGGGCTGGAAAAATTGGTTTTTGGACTGTATGATAATCATAAGGCTGTGTTTGGTGTCACTTACCATCTGCTGTTTTTCATACCTCTAGCTCTGGCACTGTGTGCTTGGACGTCATCAACCAAGCATGGACAGCGCTTTATGGTGAGTGCAAACAGGCAGGGCATTTTTAGCTCCCGCTATATTTCCAGTGTCACGCAGAGAGGGGCATTGAGTTTGGAAACACTGCAGTTTCTCACACATGAGTAGATGCTCAACATACATAAAACTAAAAAAAAGAAGCAGCTTCTGTGGTTATTGAACTGATGTACAATTGACCTGCAGGACTATGCATCACTCCGTTAGGTGATTTTGTGTGACCATTGTTACGGCACAAGCTTACGCATTTTCAGCTGTTTCATGTAACATTTTTGTAGAAGGAACACTCAAAGCAGTTTTATGTACAGCCTCCCAGATTTTAAATGTTGTGCTAGCATTCATTACACAGCATGTCTGCACGTTATGACAGTGAGCAGCTGCAAGATCAGATATAGCATGTGCAAGCATACAAAGAACGCTCCAGTGCAAGAGTTTTTTTTTGCTGCTTTTGCTATCTGTTGGCTCCCGTCATGCACCGCCGTAAACAGCAATGCCGTACTGCAGTGTAGAAGAACAAAGGAATGAAAAAAAAATCGTTCACACAAGGCATGGATTATGCAAGGCCTTCTAGATTATTTTATGGCTGCCATGTGTAAGTGCTACACCGTGAAACACTAACAGCACTCGCGTATTTGTGCATGGTCAGCATTGCCATGCCTAGCCTAATTTAAACCACTCTCTCAACAAACTGTTCTCGTTGTGTGCAGACCTGTCCAACATCTTCGAGTCCTTCCTGCCACAGCTGTTGACCTACCCCAACCCCATTGACCCTCTGAACGGTGATGCAGCAGCAATGTACCTGCACAAACCAGAGGAGTACAAGAAAAAAGTTCAAGGTGAATGTGGTGCACAGTCCTACGTTTGGTACTTCATTGCGAAGATTATGTTTTGTTTGCTGGTGTTTGCCGGGATTGAAAAGATACTAATGGTAAACGGTGTGAAAGCAGGACTGGGGCTTAAAGGAATGGTTGTCACAGGTGCTGACTTCCAGCAGAGGTTTGTTGCTTGGAAAGTGTGAAATATTGACTGGAGAGAATGAAAACAAGAAAGTTAGAGAGTCCCCTCACGAGGTCACACAGCAAATTTTAGTTATACAGACAGTGCAAGTTTCGTGCACAGCAGAGTGTTCTACCGGAAAAATTTTTTAGATTTGTTTATTAAAAACAAATAAAAACATATTTTATAGAGGAACAGACAAAAAAATGAAATGATGCGAGGAGGTGAGCTCCACATCCTTGCCACTGTCTTTGCATGCCAAATTCCTTTCCTGCCTTTTCCCGAACCTAAGCAGAGGGGTCATGTGATGAATATGTATCATTGGGTCACGCACTTCTGATCATAGGTCTACTTGACACCCACTTTTTTTTTTTTTTTTTCTGTGGTTTACGCGGTGCAGCAACTTCCGGTATGCTCTATGAGCAATGTCACGGCACAGATTCTGATGTAAGCGATGGCATTCAACATAGGCACTTGCAGTCATGGCCATCATCCTGTCCACTTTCGAGGTGGACATGTATGAGAGGAGAGGAAGTGGCCAGAAATGACTTTACATTTGAAATTTGAACTAAATTCCATGATGCGTAGCAATGTAACTCTTGGCAGATATGATCGAGAGTGTGACATGTATGCATTGCACTTGTCATCAGCTCGGAATCACTGCACCTGGTGAGGAGCCCTTAAGTCCATTTTCATGCTGCTTGCTGTGGTGTGTTTCGCATTGTAGTCCCATGTATTTGCACGTCATGACTTACAGCTGGGACGTCCTGCCTTGCAGTCCCACGCATCTGCAAGTTGTGATTTGCAATTGTTCATGCTTTGCATTGAATACCATTTCACAGCGGTGAGACAGCTGCTCCTATTGCACAGTTTTGATACAATTCCGTTTTCCTGCTCCGAGCTGCTCCAAAAGCATGAAAATTGGGAAAATTGCTTCGAACTGCTCCAAAACAGCCTGGAAAGCAAGTATTTTGTTACTCATGTCAGTTTCAATGGGGAAAAAAAGCGGAGTCGCGCAGCGTGCATTGCGTGGTTAAATTTCAGGCGTCTGAGATTTGATGCAGACTCTTCACTTTTCGTGTCACCATACGTTGACACAAAAATCAAGGCATGGGGAGCCAAGACACGTGGAATGCCATTATCTACATGAAATTGGAGTATCTTCCATGATTAGTTGCCACCACAGTATTGCAGTGTTACAATAGAGCGCAATGCACTGGTGAAAAGCTCAGATGAGCTTCTTCGTAATGGTGTGAAGCAGAAAAATCTTGACAAAATCCAAAGTGACCAGACTCTCCTGACAAAAGAGAACACTAACTAACCTACAAGAAGTGCTAGGGATCCTTAAGAAGCTAAATAAGAAAATCTACAAAAAGTCAAAGCAGTAGTTCGCAAAATCATGTGAGGAGTATTAACTAAAAAACTTGTGTGTCGACAATTTTGGTGCTGTGAGAATTTTTTTTAAAATTTGAGATGAGTATTGACCCCTGGTTGTGAAAAAGATAATTGGCTGCCTGGGCTGCTCCAAATTCGAGTTTTGAGCTCTTAAAGGGGTCGTGAAAAGAATTTGGAGATGCCGGTTTGTAATTTTCACTGCTTCAATACGCATTTGACAAGCCGATTCCGAAATATTTCGGCGAAATATTCAGTGCACATTTAACAACGCCCGTCTTAAATCTCAGCTTTCTTGCGCTCCCGAAACGACTATGCGACACTACCGGCCGGCGTGGTACTATTTGGTGACGTTGAGTTAAGATATTTTTAAGTTCAAAGGCACAGTGAACTCGCGTTTGCTCTAAAGGAATCGATTCACTTGAAAGCTAGAAAGGAAGGAAATACTTGGAAACCGTGCGGTGCCACCATTCGGAAGAAAAGCGGCAGCACGGTTTGTTTTCCCATGGCCTCCGAGGGCGCGCCAATCTCGGAGGTATGACGGCTACTAAGATGACGTCATCTGCAGAGTTGAGGGGAACGCGCGCAGTGAAACCGAAACCGCGTTTTTTATCGCTCTAAATCAACGCACACTGTGCAACGGAACAATGCATATTGTTGATTGGAGGGTCAGGATCCCGAATACGCACTTAGTACAAAATGTTCAGAAAACGTTTCACGACCCCTTTAAGACATTGTATTAATTGATGTTAGCTGCTCCAAATCAAGGTTCTCCTGCTCCAAAATGAAGATTTTGCTGCTCCGAAAACTGCTCCCAAGTCTGTTTCTGCTGTCTCACCCCTGGTTTCAGTTATGGAACATTTGTCATGTGCATACAGCGTTCAAGCTTTGTATTTAGCAGTGGAAGATTGAAGGCAGCATAAAATGCCGTAGTGGAACCTGCTAGCAGCTGGAAGTGCATTTGGAGTACAACTGTAGGCACACTGCAAAGGAGATAGGACAATGAGAAAGAAGAGGCAGACCTGTCTCTTTGGTACTGCGCCTGCTGTTGTAACGGCAAATCCAACTTTCCACACTTTTTTTATTTGGAGTAGCCATGCAATTTACTTCCTGCCAAATCTAGGCTGCACTCCCAGATTGAAGGTGGAAGCGCCTCTGAATGCTTTGTGCAGAACAGCACTCGCAATCTGTGTATTGTCCTTCAAGTGGGGAGCACATTACGGGCCCAGGCTGTCGGCTTAGACTTTCTTGAAGTGCTTGGTTTTCTCAGGTTGAATGACAGCTATGCTGTGAGAGTACTTCTGTATAGCTCGAAAGCTACCGATCAAGTGTTCCATCAGTATGGCACGCCCCGCCACGGTGGTCTAGTGGCTAAGGTACTCGGCTGCTGATCCAAGGGTCGTGGGATCGAATCCCGGCTGCGGCGGCTGCATTTCGATGGAGGTGAAATGTTGAGGCCCGTGTGCTGTGCGATGTCGGTGCACGTTAAAGAACACCAGATGGTCGAAATTTCCGGAGCCCTCCACTACGGCGTCTCTCATAATTAGAACTGGTTTTGGGACGTAAAACCCCACAAAACAACAACAATCAGTATGGCACTTTGCCTAGACACCAACGGGCAGTGAAATGTCACGTAAAATTGGTAGTGATAACAAAGTTATTGATAGTACAAAAAAGTTTGAGACATTCCTACATTTTAAGTTAAGATGCCTTACTGAGTACAAGCCTGAAGGCTAACCAAAATGGTTGTTCAAAAACTGAGGATGATGCAGCGAGCCATGGAAACGAAACTTACAGATGTGACATTAAGGGACAAGAAGAGAGTGAAATGTGCCAGGGAACAAGTGCAGTCTTGTGGCTATGGCACTCAAGCTGCTGATCCGAATGTCGCGGGTTCGAATTCCCTGCAGTGGCAGCCGCATTTTGTGGAAGCAAAATGTTAGAAGCCCGTGTACTGTGCGATGTCGGTGCATGTTCAACAATCCCAGGTGGTCGAAATTTCTGAAGCTCTCCACTGCGGCGTCTCTCAATCATATTGTGGTTTTCGGACATAAAGCCCTAGAAATAATTATGGAACGAGCGCATGCTAATGACATTCTAGTGGAAGTCGAGAAGATTGGCATAAGCGGCCTATACAGTAGAATCTCGTTAATTCGGTCCCCGTTAATTCGGAATTTCGGATAATTCGTCATTCCCACACCCTCCCTTCAAAAATGTTCATAGCCCTATGGCAACAAACATTCACTAATTCGACACAAAATTGCACGCGCACTGGTTAATTCGGACTGGAGGCAAGCCAAAGACGGCGAAACTGAAACTAAAACTGCATCTCGGAGGCCATATTATTGATCGCATTGCATTTTCTTCACCACACGTGTGCACTGTTAATGCCGCTCACGGAGGCCAAGGAAAGCCGCATTTTTTTTTTTTCGAAAACTTATGAAAGGGGACGCAAGGTGGCGTTCGCAAGGTGGACGCAAGGTGGCAAGGTGGCGTCATCGGCAGAAAGGGGTAACAAAGAAACAGGGCCTCTGATGGATAGCGTGTGGACCTGCAGGCGTTGGTTGTGCTTTTTCCCCCCTCTTCGGTGCGTTGTGATATATCCCCGTGCCGCGATATGGGAACCGGATGAGGCGTCCGACGAAGACCCGTGCGATGAACAACGCCCGGTGCGTCGTACCACAAAAGACCGCAGACGCTCTCGTTCTAGAGGAGTTTTGTTACGATGTCCCAGGCTTGCGATGTCTTGCGCTAGAGGGTTTGTCACATGCCCGCAAACTAGTCCTTGCCGCCCAGCTAACCACAAAAAAAAACAAAACAAGCATCACGGACTACCTCTCAAAATAAAGGTATGCGATAAAGGAACTGAAAATGTGCATTTTTGTTATGCATTGATTAATTCATCATTCGGATAATTCGGACATTTTTTTCACTACCTTGAGATCCGAATTAACGAGGTTTTACTGTAGGTGGGCAGGTTGGTTCAAGTAGTTTGCTGGGATAATGTGGCTGCAGTTAGCAGAGGACCATATGAATTGGAGGAATATAGGCTAGGTCCTTTGCTTTGCAGTAGGTGCAGATAGGCCAGTAATGAAGATCATTGTAATTGCATGCCTCTTGGCAACCATTACCTTGGGCAGTATGTACACTGGAATGACTACCAGTGTGACGCATGAGAACAGTAACACAGAAGTGGAATAAATAAAGTAGGTGTGTGTCTCATGTATAGTTTACCTGCATTGGCTTTGTTGATAGCTTCAACAGTCCACTACTGTGCTCAATTAGTATGCTTGAAAATGGTTATATTAATGCAACCAGAGCTGCATTTATCAGATAGTCTGTGTAAAACTGTTCCCTTAAATATTTATTGGCAGTCTTTGGTTCTCAGTCTTCTGAACGAGTAATAGTGGTGACGAGCTCTCAGGTGCAACGATCGCCTCACGCCATTCCGAAACACTGACACAAACATTGTTTCCTGCGCAGAGTATGTCAAGAGGTTCGCCACGGAGGAGGCGCTGCGAGAGCAGGACAACGAGTCGTCAAGCAGCGAGAGTTCCATGAGTGATTTCTCGGACGACGAGACCAAAGACATGGAGCTCTAAGACTTCGTGCATCTGTTTGCCCGACAAAATTTACGGACACACACACACCACTCACACAAACAGAGAAAGGAAAAGGAAGCGCAGAGGTCGGGGGGAAAAGATTGAGACATACACGAGAGCTGCCATCGCCTTTTTCTTTTCCTCACCTACTTCTGTCGCCGGAGCACCATCTTCTCACCTTCCCCAATGCCGCCTGTCCCCTGCTCCTGGCCACCGCACATCCTCAGCAGTGGAATTGTTGACCAGCGGAATTGTTGACCTTGCAACCACCGCCCCTGTCCGTTATCTTGCATTCGGCCATTGCAGCGCAGAGAGACGTAGATTCTGCCAGCTTCGATTCTGCGGCACTGTGAATTTTTCGTTCCCTCTGTTCCTGCCCGATTTAGACGCGACATGCCGGCACCACCGCCTCCCTGCCAGCGAAATGTGCGAAGACGTCAACCACGTGGCGGGGACTTTCCCTGCTCCCCGTGCACGAAAAGTACTGCGCACCTCGTCGCGTATCTCGCATGTGCGCGTGCTTTGTTGCGGTTGTGGTGGTCCCTTGCTCTCTCTGCCGGCTTTGTGAAATGCTGAGGGAAGCACCAGCCAAGCCGGAAATGTTCGTGCGTGTGTTGTGTGTGTGTGTCGCGTGTGTCACGTGGATGCGCTCGTGTCTCACTCTCGCCCCTCCCTCTGCATGCCTGTAGCCATGCCAAGAGAACGTCCCACTTCTTGACCACTCACTTCTAGCGCTTTTTTTTTTTCTGTTCTTTCTCACTGGGTTCGCGTTTCTCGCGGGTGTCACAGATTCGTTTTATCACGTTTAGGGAGATGTCTCGCTTGGCACGTGCTGGTAAGTTGATAGAAGCAGATGCAACAATAAGAAAGAGTTGGCACGTGTGTCGGCATTGCTGCGCTGCGTCACGGTGTTCTTTAGCTGTGTTGACACAATAGCTGTCAGACACAATGTAGCGCGACGCAGAAGTTGGAAGTAGCACTCCTGAAACGACTAGATTTATATAATGTGGCTTCCGCTGTTGTGCATGCGGCCTGAAATATATTAACGATTAAGTAGCGCAGCAAATCTTGGAAGACAACACTCTTCTCGGAGAGAGTTTATTTTTCAACCTTGCTGCAATCCTCGGAAGAATTTCTGAGCACTTTCCACTCTAATTTCGTTTCTCTCACATTTTTCGGCATTTTGTCCTTTTTTCCGTTCCCTTCGAGCCATCCATTGACAATGATTTGCCTTGTGGGGGCGAAGGCAACTCTATTAGCCGAGCCTGTTTGATGTTGAGTTCACTAACGTTGCGGTTCTCCTTCGTCGGTTTTTCGTCTGTTGCTGCACAGTTATGTTGCAGTCATGCGAGGTTCTCCTGCGCTGTTTATTTTTAGTTGAACGGGCCAGAGTCCCAGTTTTTATTCGTTTGCACACTTGCGTAATTCTTTTTTCATCATTGATGAGCATATATTGTTGGCTGTTGGGTCACGCAGGGTTTTTAGCATGGGCCAACTTTGTCAGCACTTGAGTCCAGCTCTGTATGTGTATTCGTTGGTAGTCGTATAATCAAAATGAATCGAGGAACGATAGGCTGTTCTCCAAGGCTGTTGTGTAGCTATCGTGTGAGTTCGTTGCCTCCAATACATTTTAGTGCGTTTAGAGATTGTATGTTCATTGTGGCAGATGATTTCGAATGCGTGATTTGTGCCTTTTTGTAGTAATTGTTTGAGCTAGCGTCGCATTGGGATCTCCGCAGCATTTCAGATGATTTACCCAATAAAACTGGCATTTCATGCAGTCTTCTTTTAAAGTTTGCTGCTTAGCCAGCAGCTGGATGCGTAGCCTTGTTGCATGATTGGCAAACATTGAGGAGACCAAAGCGGTGGCATCAGACGCTTACGTTGTTACACGAGAATTGGCGCGCGTCTTTTAGCGCCTTGCCGTTGATTAATTTCTGACCCGTGAGTAATGGGGCAAAGGGGTTCCCGGAAAAACCAGATCATTACCATCATAATCATTATCGTTCTACCCATACGTTCATGTGTGCGTGCGGATTTTCAAATGCCCGACCAAACGAAATCGCGCTTTTCGCCATTTGTGAATGTCCTTCATCCTGGAACTGTAAACACTCGCACAAGTGATCGATGGGCAGATAGTAAAATGGCACATATGTGGACGAGAGAGGGTGCTTTGAGAATGTTTCTTTTAACTTATTGCGAAATGCATCACACAACAACTCATGTAATGGCTCTTCAATGAGAAAGACAGAAATCACGCGCCTGTAGTTATCGTTTCATTACCGCAACTTATGCCACTGGGTTCATTACAAAATCCGGGCACTTGGGGAACCCTGGGAAGAATGATTGACAGTTTCTTTGTTTTCTTTGTGCTCGGTAGCGTCAAACAAACCAAACTGTGATAACTTCACTAAGAGTGGCCACTCGCTGGGAAGGGATTGCTGAGCATGCCCCAGTTTATTTTAATTTCCTTTTTGCTGTCGCAAGCTATTTGGCAGTCATGCGTATTGTTGTAGTTGCATATTTTAGCCCACGCGAAATGTGGGACATTGGTATTTGCAGAATTGTCATGTATCGGCACTTTTTCGTTTTTGTGCTCGACTGGTGTGGCGTGTCTTGCAAGCAGTGCAATCTCCACGTAGCCAGTGGAACTGTGTGTGTGGCAGCTGCATCGCCAGAATTCCTTTCCCCGATAGCGTGGATGCCAGATTAGCCGCAAGGTAATCATTCGAGCCTTGGAGCATTTTGTTTCGCACGTGCCTTCTTTCAATGAGAAGGCAGTGTAAAAGCAGATATTCTTCTACCTGCAAGAACTCCGTTAACATTCCTGTTCTAGTTCTAAACATATGCTTCCTGTAGGACACATTGGTTTTAACCCTATTCAAACATTTGCTACATTAATGGACATACATGGTTGCGACACCACACGCTCGGTGCACTGATGTGCTGCATCAGTGCATTTACGTTGCACCTCACAACCATGTTAAAATTTGACCTTTTAACAGGTTGTATCAACATGTACCAGTGCCGCAAGGTTATCCGACTTAAAGCATAAATATCGTTGGCAAAGTGGAGATTGTTGACATTGTCAAGCTACGCCTTTGAGAATCGGTTGCTTTATATTTCAGTGCGAACCTGTGGACATTGTTAGCTTAGTGAGTGTATGAGGATCATGGTGCGCTAACTGGCGTCGTGCGAATGCGGTCACATGCACATTTCCACTGGCATGACGTTAGACGGAGGAAGTTTTCAAGGCGACAGATGTAAACGATTTTTCTTCAACACACAGCTATGCCACAGAGGCTTGCTGGAAACCAGCAGCGTGCCTTCGAAAGGCAGCGATTGTTTTGCCCTCACTTGGCACGTTGAACGCGTGCACTTGCAAATAGCCCACACACGTGGGATTGGTGCGCCACTGTGTCTCGTGGCAAAGCTGCCTCTGCTGCCGTTGTTTGTTTTTTTCTCGCTCCACCAGTGTCGTCTTGTTTCCGGAGGTTTCCTCTGGAAGTTTGCAGCAGTCAGTGTGTGAAAAAGTAGTTGGATTTTGGACTGGTCCTGTAGCAGTTGTATGGCGCCATATGTGGACCGGTTTGTTTTTCTTTAGGCGACGGTTTGCTTTTATTTTTCTTTGTCTGGCAGGGGCCGTGCTTCTTGAGTAGTATTGCCAGTGTGGATGTATGCATCTTAAACCATTGCTTGTCTCAATCACTATATAGTCTTTTTTTTTGTGTGTGTGTGCGTGTGTGTGAGTGCAAAGACACCATAGTTCTATATGAATTTATAAATAAAGCTATATCCATCTTTTTTGCAATGTCTTGCGTGCACTTCTCTGTGTACAGTTTTTCTCTGCACATCTTTTCCTGTAACATTTGAGCTATGTGCCTTTTGCGTCAGGGCTGTTGTTTGTGATGGAAGTGTCGGTTGTAGTGCAGTGATGAAACCCCATGACGTGGCCTGCCTCACGAATCGTGCATTGTTATTAGTGCATGAAACCACATAAATTAGTTGGTCAGCTTTTACTCACTGTAGAAAGTTGTTCTCCATGTTTGATTACTTACTGCTGGCAGTGCTCATCCTCATTGTCTTGCATAATTGGCCATGTGTGAAAGCTCTGTTCCCCCGAAAAAATCTGCATTTGGAAAAGGGCTGGGTTCATCTGCCTGTGCAGTAAAAATTTCATTGTGATAACCAATAATTGTTATGAAGGTTGCATGAAAGTACTAGCTAAATTAGCATAACCCAGGGCTCCTATGTGTGTGTGTGTGTGGGATGTGGAGGCAGGTTGGGGCTAAAAACCTTTTTCCACACTATGTATGCTTCACAGCATGACATTGAACACAACAATGGCCAAAGATAACACGTTGCATCAACCCTAAGCTGCACTAAAAGGACTGCCCATCCCTGCAGTAGAGCTATTTTAATCCCCTCCCATTGGTTAAGTGGCCAGTGGCTATAGCACCATGGCCCTTTTGGAAAAGCTAGTTGAAGTTCAAGGCCAGCTTCAGAACCGCTGTTCTTTGTTAGTTTTCTCGGGGTGGGGCGCATGTTTGGGAGTGTATCAGAATAATGGAGGGATGAGAGACCCTGGAGGAAAGGCTGGTGTCTGCTGTCTGTTAGTGGGGCAGCCCTTAGTAGGGAGGGGGAGGATGGATGTTATGAGCGTCCCCTTTGTAACGGGGTGGTGACATGTGCGCCACCAGGCTCGTAAAAAATTTAAGAACCTTTCTGTTTTCTTTTTTTTTCTTTCCCTCTCTCTCTTTAAGTTGTCCTCATGCTTTTTAAATCTACTTCAATTAAATCGATCATACTATAGCTAAAACGCAAATTCATTGCTCAGTTCTCTGCCACTTATGGCAGAAGGTCCTTATTTTTCCCTATAATTATTTTTGTCCGTTCTCTCTGGTTTTCTGCCACCAGTATTCTAACCGTCTCTTATTCCAATTGCGGGTATGTTCAGCTTTCCACTGTTCTCCCTAAAACCCAAGGCTTCATGTAGGTAGTGCCCAAACGTACACCTGGGTGGATATTTCCGCATTCATTCAGAACATGCTCCGTCGTTTCCCCATCTTCCTCACAGCATGTGCATTTTCCTTCTTCTTTACTAAATTTCGCTTTATAACTACGCATTCTATGTGTTCTAAAGGGGGGGGACAGCACACCTCCTATTGGCCAGTTCGTTTTAAAGTTCACATTCCATTATCTCGTCACCAACACAGGGCACACCCAGCAGCCAGACTTCATTGTGGGGTGTGCAAATATTCAAACTTCAGAATAATTTTCGAATAACATTTGCTGTTCAGTTGGATTCGAACTATTCAATGTTCTGTAATTAAGGGGCAAAATATGCTGTCTCACTACAAGTGGCCCATTCCCGCATATATGCTTCGCCGCATGACACCAGCATACTGCGTTGAAGTTCATGCATATGCACACTTCTCTGTTCGGCAGTTTCTTAAGACTTTGTTCCTTTTTTAGGGACATTGTGGAAGTAGGCTAGATATGCAATCAGTGTGTTTTTTGCCCACATTTAAAAGTAGATTTCTTTATCGTTGAACATGGTATCATAGAGTATTTGAAAATTATTTTAAAAATGTTTAATTTATTTTCTTGGCATTCAATATTTTGCACAGCTCTACTTGGGGTCATTGTTGTAAGAGGGTTAGTTCACTGGAGGAAACACAAAAGTATACCATGCAGCAGCTCATCATTGTTATAACCTATACTGTTAGAACTGGTATTGTTTTAAGTGGGTTCAAGTGTACTTGGCTTTTTGTAATCTAGCAAAACACCACATATTTTCTGCCTCCATACAACAAAGCGTGCTCATCCGCAACATCAATATAACGAAATCTCACAGCTGCTGCTGCAAGGGAAGGCCGTACCAATGAATTGAAGCTTCTGGCGGTGCCATTGGTGAAATGGGCAAGTTGTGCGCAGTTTTCGCGAATCCATTTTTGAAAGTGTCTAGCAGAGTTGCCGTAGATGCAGAGCAGCACTTTTTGCGGTCGCGGTTGGAGGGTGGGAGGGCAGGGGGAACATGAATGTGTACCTGCTCTCCACCATGTTGAAGGGAGGTGAAGTGTAGACTTAGAGTACATATGCGATTTCGGCAGCCTCCTGTGCCTCACAGTTGGCACGGTTCCACATTTTGCGTTGCTTGTGCCATGCTTTAAGTGCCCCAATTAGGTGTTTTCGTTATCGCTGCCGTGTGTTGAGTGAAAAGCATATATGTAGAGAAAAGAAAAAAAACTAGTACTAAAAGGCAGCAGACTCCCACTTGTGAGAGCTCGTGGTGGTTCAGGAAAAGGGGGGCTGCCACCAAGGCTACTATCTTGCAAGCAATTCTTATCAGAAATAATAAAAAACAACAAAAAAGATGTTGCTGCCGTCCTTTGGATGTAACACTGTTTGCATTTCCAGTTACAAAATCTTGAAAGAAGCTAGTCCTCCCTTACTGAAACATATACGTACATCCCAGCGAAAGAAATCTGAACTGGCAGGTTGCTTTTACTGGAAATGGAAAGGTTTCTTGGTGAATGCACTGCTGCACTAAGTTCTAAGTGGACGCAGTTCCTTTTGTTTCTGCCACTAGCAACTAAGAATATTGTATCTCCAGATAAGAGGGGAGGAAAGGATCAGGAGTCTAAAAAAAAAAAATTTCCATAAGAAATGTACAAGAACATCAAGTTTTGAGTTGTTTGAGGTAGCTGTGATACCAGAGGATAAGTTTAGCGCAGAAAGGTCATTTAACCATCAAAGCAATTAAAATTGATTAAATGAAGGTAGGTGTTCATATCATTTCATATGCATGTGTGAGGCAGACAAAACAAATAAAGAAGGAAAAGAAATTGCGTGTCTTGTACCTGCATTGGATATGTCTGCACGAGCCAGCCCACCTTGTCTACCTCAGTTGACCAAAAGCGCCAAACGCTTCCAGCCCCAATCAAGACGCTGAAGTGAGCAGCACGAACAGCTTTAAAGGTTTTTTTTTTTTTTTTTTTTTAGCTAGTCACATTGCATGCAGCATAGCTACAAAATAGATATTGCTTGGAAGGTCTGTAAGGCGACTTGAACCAGACTCCTGTTGAAATAAACCATAGCAGCGACCAGAATTTGCAATGCTGTACCGTGTGTCTTACCTCTTGGGACATACAGTATGCAATGTCACAATACAGAAAATGCAGTCCCCAGCCTGTATCTCTACCCAGGGGTTTGTCCAGAATTTAAGGGGGGGGGGGGGGGGTGTTGTATCGATCCCTGTCTCAACCATTGCCCCACGGACGCGCAAGAATTTCTTTCGCAGACACTATTCATTTCTCCGACATTGGCGCACAAAGGACATGTTAATGGCACGTTTGAGAGAGTTGCAATCAGGATTTATTATCTTTCCGGGTTGTCTCAAACATGCAGAGTGGCACATGTTGGTATGTAACGAAAAACAAGAGTGATCACAGGTGAAGCCAGTCTGCTGTCCTGCCGCTTGTAAAGATGCCGCACAGGTAGAGAAATGACTGGATCATCTTCTGGGGTACCGGGGCCGGGCAAACAAAGTAGGATTCGGCCATCAGCATAATGCCACTGGCTGCTTAACAAGTTCCATGCCTTGGCAGTGTTCAGTTTCTCAGGTGTGTGACCATGCCTAGCCAAGTAGGAACATTTAAAAACGCACTGCAGAAAAGGGCCTTGGCAAGACTGCAGCATCAGTACAGTGCGATCACATGAGCATTACACACAAGCCGTGGCATGAGCATTGCACACAAACTGCCGCCCCATGGCAACAGACGGCAATGTCAGCTGGCGCACCCCTAAATGTACAAATTTCTGGTCAAGTCAAACATGAACAGTGCCTCACAAGCTTAGAGAAGAGGTTTTGGTTCTGTACTTGCCTAGCTGACAGACTGAATGGCTTGATGGCAAGAAAGTGCATTGTCAGGAGATTCTTGCCGGAAAACTGTCATCTGCCTCTAATCTGCCTCTATATGATGGCATTATTCTCGGCTGGCACATTATATAACTTTAAAAAAGCTAAGATGAATTATTGCTACAAAGCCCAGTAGAAAAGGAGCTTAGACAACATGGGTTAAAAAAAAAAGTTCATGGGCTTTTGCAGTCCATAACAGGGGTCAAAGAATCTGCAGCAATTTGTTGCTTCATGTCGTCGGCTGTCCTGCAAAAACGCCTGGACATCGCCTGGACGATGAGAGTACATAAAAAAAATAAGCAAAGCCTCCCTGGAGAATGGCACCTTCGGAGAGTGGGAGGTCACTGGGATACGGTGTTTCCCTTGCCATTTTACCAGCTGATCTTTTCAACAGTTGTAAATAATGGAATGGTATAAGTAGAATCTTGTCAGAAGGTGCCTCTTCTAACAAGTGTCCTCTTCACTGGTTGGCAACAGGAATGTAGACTAGGGCCTTAAAAAAAAAGGAAGTGTTAAAAGAAAGGGAAAGCGATGACTGACGTTACGTTGACGCTTTTGGCACAAGCTCTGAAGGAAGGCACCCCTCCAGCATGGTTGGTCAGTTGATGAACAGCTCTTCAGATTTGATGCCTCCCGTCGACAGGGTCTGGGTGCTAGAGCTGACCACTGTCGGGGGCTTGCTCTTTGCCCTTGCCGAGGAGGATAGCCAGGAGTCTTCGTCTTCAGTCTGCACGCCCATGTCGTGGAGGACAATTCGAGTCCTCTCTCTTTCAGCGATGATTTCCGCTGCCACCATTTTCGCCAGTCGCTGGAGCACCTCGTCCTGAAAAGTTAAGGCAGCACAGGTGAATGTTGGCGGCAAAGACTTTAGAGTTGCAAACTGCAACGTGTTAAGTTGAAGATTCCATTGCTTCGCACAGTACTGAAACAAAAATGCAGGAACCTGCATGTGTTTTGCTTGCAGTAAAATGCTGCAAAATATGTTGCCAATGATCATGACCCTAAGTGGTCTGTAACTACAAACTGCTTCCAATGACAATTTGAATGTTTTTCCACATGAGCAAAGGGAAAAAGGCATTGTAAACTCTTTAGAATCTGAACAAAACAATGGTTGCAAAGCACTTGAGGTGCTTTAAAACTTCTACACATACACATGTGCACTTTCCTGCAAATGCATTCATATTTATGGTAAATTCGAATTCATATTATGGTAAATAAAAAAAAAGGTGCCTCACATTTACATTTGATGTGAAGATGGAAGGCCCTGGCGTATCACCTGCAACAGAAGTGTAAGGGAAGCAATTTAGATGTGCCAAGTCATACTGTGAAGGCATTGAACTGTGCAGCCCACTATAAGCTATGTCAGTACAGATAAAATGTTAACGTGCTTCACCTAACAAGGTCTGAAGTTAACAATGTACACAACATGCAATAGTGAAAAAGAGAAAGGCAATACACGCACATGCGATTTCACAAGCTTTCTTACATGCCATGCAATTGCATAAGCTTGCGACAAAAAAAGTTAGATCAACCAACAAATGTCCACAGTGATTGTCTTTGACGAGATTGAAACTTGTCTGGTCATTCAAGAGCGTTGTCTTGTGAATTCTACTATAAAAAAAAAGAAAAAGATGATGAAAAGCAAAGAAAGAAAGGAAGATTTGCAACGTGCAGTATATGAATGGAGTGTAATGAAACAGGAGAAGAGGAGTGGGGTGCTTTTTACATTCTTCTTCCCTGTCTAAATATCGAACTGTGCTTGAAACCATGCATTCGTGCACTTTTTGCAGGAATCTTAAGTTTGCAATGTGCACTAATTCATAATCTGTGCTAACTATATGAAGATTTGACTTACTATATACTTTTGTTTGTCGTTATTCCTTGTTGAATACATTTCACAACATGAGCCATGTAATGCATAGGGTAGACAATCAGTGTCCTATTTGGAGCAACAGATAAGCAGAGACAAGGAAGAGAAATACAGTACAGTGAATACAGGTGGTGTGATAAGATAAATATAGCAGATGCAGGGTGGATAGAATTGATGGAAGGAAGGCATAACAACACTCTGCTACTTTGCTGTCATCTGAAGCTATCACCAACTGTTTCCAAATGCCACGGAACACCCACGTACAGTCATGGCAGCTTTGGCGCACAAATTTCCTGGACACTTCTTCCTCGGAGCGATTTCTTTCGAGGTTGTTGGAGAATGCATGCTAGACATGAGAAAATTCATCACAGCTCCTGCCTAGGAAATGGGCCAAGCTATTCGAGTGCATACCCAGAGGCAAATACTCTGTTGCCCAAGTCGTTTTCTACAGTAAAACCTCGTACAACATATTAAATATGACACAGAAATAGCCTCATTGTATTCTGCAATTTTTTTGTAAATCTATACCTAACTCAGTTTTAGTGACAATATTATATTTCAATTTATTTTAACTGATAATTTCTTATACAGTAAAACCTCGTTATAACGAACCTGGATATAACGAATTATCAGATATAACGAAGCAATCGCAATTCCTTGAAATTCCTATAGATGAAATTTATATTGGTTATAACGAACTAATGGTTATAACGAAGTAGTTACCACTCCCCCTTCAACCTCGTTATAACGATGTTTTACTGTATGTATACACTTGTTATAATGAGGTTTGATTTTACTACGCAGGCAAATGACAACGAAACAACTCATGTCTGTGCTGATGTTACGCACCACAACCTCCTGGACTTCCTGGAATGTGCTCAAAGCAAGCAGAACTCGCAACATCCTGTGGCTCATCTGGCAGGGCATCCATCATGGATGCCAAGCGAGAGCAGCTGGCGCCACTCAGCTGCCTCTGCTCGTCATGCTCCCTATGCTTGTCATCGTCCCCCTCCTCCGCGGGTGCTTCGTCGGAAGATGTTGGGGATGGCGCGCGAGGTGGTTCTTCCACGGTGTCACTGTTTGAAGAGCAAGCAAAACAACAGTTTGCATAAGCAGGTAGGTTTACCAGTGGGGTCATTAACCTTGCACACTTCCTCCGCACGTTTGCAGCTTCGGCCATACGGTTGTTTTAGGGGTGTAATGCGATTCACGCTATAAACAGCAAGGTGCATTTCTGAACAGTGAGGTTCACGTTCCAATACTGTCTACCACAATCAAGTGCATGTAGTTCAGGATCTTTTACAACTGCAAAAAAGCACAGCTACAAAGAAGTGACAAACAGACAGCACAGGGGTCAGTAGAGCCCACACTGATTATGAGTCTCTTTCTTTGTGGTTGTGTTCCCTTGGGCATGTTAAAGGGACTGTCTACTGCTCCGAAGATATTTTTCAGTTGAAAATGAGATCGTTTTTATAATGATGGGAATGAGCGTGCTTGCACCCCTTAAAAATGGATTAATATTTTTAAGTGGCCCCGGAAGCCATGAAAAAATGACTGGTGGCGCCATCCTCAGTTATGTGTGTGAAACTCCAAGAGTAATGAAAAACTGAGAAACACCCACACAGGTTCAATTATCCTGCTTAAAAGAAAGGACTTATTACTCACAAGTGCATTTTATACACATCTGGTAGCATTCCTCCATGACAGAAGGGTAATTTCCATTTTTAAATTAATACTGCAAAAACCCAGCAACCAGTGTTGCTGGTGTCCCTACACATGAAGGAAGGGGTGACCATGATGACTGAAAGTTTGTGTGGTAAACATTTCTGCTGACATTCCGGCAAAACCACTGCAAGCTTGTGCCGTACACTTCAGGCGGTACGCTTTCTATTCCGATAAAAAATAGGAAATCATCGAAGGATGGCAGATAGTCTCTTAAAAATGTTCAAATTCAGTTACCAGCAACTATCCCAAACATCTGTGTTGAATATAATTTGGGGCCCATATGTTTTATTTAAGCACTTGAAACACGCACATTTTACTTTGCATTATGTGCCCCAAAAGAACGCAGGGATAGGCAGTTTAGTTTATTCGTAATGAATTCACAAAACAGCACTCCACATCTGGAATAACAGAATCCACATGCATTACCACAGTTAGAATGTCCAAGGAACAGTTCAGAATTTTCTTTGATCGTTAACTACATATTCACCACAGATCCACTAACGCATCTTTTGTCCTTACAAACGAGACCCACAAGGTGCCAAGTATCCCCGTAGTCCCGTATCTCACTCGAATTGATGATTGTACCACTCCTGTAGTTATTTTCCATGTACAGTTTCTAACTGGAATAGGTTAATCCATGCACCTTCTTAGCTGCTGCTGCCATGTTACTGTTCCATTGTTGTGCATTTTGCACCGCTGCTATTTTACCGCTGTGACTGCACAATTCTGGGAATGGGTTTCAATGTTATTTTTGTCTTGCGTTATCTTTGCTATTACTGTAATCTTCAGGTTCAGTTGTTGATTTATTTCTTCTGCTAGCTATTGCACTAACACAGAATCATGCCTTCTGCTGCTCTTTTGCTTTACAGTTTAATTTTGAAACTGCCAATCTGCTCGGAGACAGGGGCGTGCACTATGTAATGAATGAATGAATGAATGAATGAATGAATGAATGAATGAATGAATGAATAATATTGTCTGTACTATTAGAGCAAGCTTGGGAATGCTGCGACGCTGTTTACTCATGCAGTTTAATTTATTAGCGGGCTTCAAATACTAGCAACCAAGCACACCATGCAAACACCTAGCAGTTACTGAATACAACATATTCTTGGGACAAAGCCTCAGAGATTTACTGGCACACCGTGTTACGCTACGTAATTAAAGGAGTCATGCCGAGAAAAGCATGCTGGTTCTCAAAAGTTTTGGATCATGCATCACTTTCTGGTTTTTGGAATGCCTTTTTATTTCTTTAGGTTGGTACAAAAAAAAAATGTCCATTTTTGCTATAATCTCCCAATACATCCACTTGTACTTCAAGCATAAAATTTTGGCCCAAGGCAGCTCTACATACACCTACATAAAACTAGCACATATTTTACATGGTCTAAACTTTTGTTTGTGTATGAATATGAAGTGATACTTCTGATTTTTCATTTCACTGCTTTGTAATCCCTGCAGAAAGTGATTTATAAGATTAGTGATCAGTGAGTGAGAGCACCTCATCCTTGACAAAAAGTAATGGTGAGGTTGCATTTCATAAGCCCTTCTCTTAGACGAAGTGGTCTGCTATCTGGGCTGACGACGATGTTGTCAGGTCACAGTGAGAGTGCAGAGTCATCAACAACTCGAAGCTGGAGCAAACCTTGCAGGCTCTTGCAGAAATTATTTGCCACGTGTGTAGCTACTGTGCGACAACGTAACAAAATGTGGTCAATGGTCTGAAATACATGTAAGAGGCCACCACAAATATTGTTTCAAGCTGGTCTTTCATCCAACATGGTTAACGAAAGCGACAATCGGCAGCGAACATGCAAGCATATAACTATAATGTGAAACGAAAATATAATGAAAAGCACAGAAACTTCCTGCCAAAAAGTGCCTGACCTTTCGTTAACCAATTGCAGCAAATGTTGCCTGCTGTTACTTGCTGCATTAAACAAATATCGGACTTCTAGAGTGGTAGTAGCGCATAACTGGAATGAATTTTGGCCGCATACTCCATCTCAGTAGTTTACTTCAAGCACAAAGGAGCTTTCAGGCTGCCCGTAAGTGGAGTTCAAGAAGCACGGGGTACAGGGTGTCTTGCTTTTAAATGTACACGTGCAGGCCTCAGATCTGCGAACAGATAATGAATGTGACAACAGGGAGTGGTACTTTTTGTGCTTCCTACTGACAGTCACAAGTACTTTCTACCTGACGGCTTGCGTGCGCCGTGAATCGGCACATTCCATCTGCAGTTGAAGATGTCCGTACATCAGTGACGTTGCTTTACTGAAAGTAACTTTTGTCAAATCAAATGACGACGTCAAATGACCATTAAAGAACTGCACACCATCTCGGGTGTCATGCAGCACCACAGCACATCATGTCACAGCACTTATTTGTGAGAGCATAGAAAGAAATGTGCCAAATCAATTCTGTGGAAAGCCCACAAGCTGGGAAATGGTTTGCAAAATGGGAGAATGTATTTTACACAACTTGAACTGAATTTCTGCACAGCCTACACATGGTATCCTGTTGCTTCTTTTAATGCTTAATATAGTGTTCTGAGAAAATATATGCTATGAAATGCACATTATGAATTATAAGACACTGTTGTAGATTAAACCTTTTTTTTTTCTCTTCACATAGAAAATGTGCACTTAACTCTGGACCACACTGCAATTAATGCTGCCAGTGGAGGCCATGAGGGTACTATACTGATAAGTGCTACTAGCCCATTAATTAAATGATTAATTTTAGAGTCTTCTCTGCCAAAACCAATCTGATTACAAGGAGTGTGCTGGGGAACAATGGATTAATTGTGACCAATGTGTGTTATTTAACGTTCAACCAATGCACTATGCAGGAGTTGCCAACTTGGTGTTTCTTTTTTTGTTGTCGTTTAGTCCTGGTGACATCACGTGTGTACAGTAGAACCTCGTTATATCGAATCCGGATATAACAAACTATTGGATATAACGAAGCAATCGCAATTCCCCTTGAAATTCCCACAAATGAAATGGATATTGGCTATAACGAACTAGTACTTATAACGAAGTAATTACAGCTCCCCCTTCAACCTTGTTATAACGAAGTTTTACTGTACATTAGTGCTATCCATTTAACATACAAGTGATACGAGGTGACGTAGGCATTCCCCTGTTGGCTGAAAAATACCAGTTAAGATTCTCTTGCAGAGGCAACATACTTCTCCTCTGGCATTGGATTTTGCACCACTGAACTGGTAGCTCAAATGACAATGAAGTTTTAGTTTTAGTACTGTTGCATTAAAGGAACGTCAAGAACTCATCTCTCCAATGACTGAGATATGCATTCATTTCGCTCTCTATAGGATTCTCAATACTAATTAGTGTCATGGAGGAGGGAAAGCTAAAGAGAGGCCCTCGCTACGCAACCAGTGTAGCAAGAAGCATGGTGGAAGTCGCACGCTTTTGAAAGCACTGCTAGGACGCTTTGGTCATGCCATCATCTCGTGTGGTTTGTTTGTGCAAGCATTACATGTGCTGCTAGCTGCGTATGTGCCAGCTCATCTTGTCCTTCGTGATGCTAGTGGCACATGTGCAAGTGAGTGACCAAAGGTCGAGCACTCGCATCCAGCTTCAAGAACTGTGACGACACGGCCTCTCCTAAGTTGTTTCCTTCCTCCATGCCACTGTGTCAAATATTTAATTTGGTTCAATACTTACACCTCAGGCTCAGAGTCTTCAAAGGCGCCGATGTTGCTTGTGGTATTGGAACCCCTCTTGAGCTGCTTCTCGAACTCCTCGGGACTCAGCTGTCTGACGCCCCTTGGCCGCCTCCCTTGCCAGACCAGGTCACAGTGGACAACTTCTTTCCCTTCTCTGTTGACACCAACCATATAGCTGACGCAGACCGTGCTGCCTTGATGTAGCACTTCGTTGAGGTCACCCAGGAAGATAGCTCCATCTTTGAAAAAGCAGTCAGTTGTAAATTTTATCTTCCTAAAGGCTCCAGGCTCACTGACTTTGCATGTCGCGATGCATTCCATGCTTTTCAATACTGTGGCCTCTGCTTCCTCATAAAAGACGACGGTCGGTTGAAATGCATGAGGTGGAAGTGGAGGGGAAGGCTGGCCAAAGGTGGGCTCTTGGCCGAAATTGTCCTCCGGCTCCTGCGTGATGTCGGCCAGCCTCTCCATGAGCGTCGGCACCTTTGTTCACAATCTTGTTGAAAACGTCTTCACTGTCACCCACATGTGGCAGTGCAGGCCTTTGCCCTATCCACACTAATGTCGCAACCCACTCATTGTCTCCTGCGTCAACAGCATCGAAACTGACTTCTTGCCCGTCAGTAACTTCCCAAAGCAGATTTTCAAGTGGCTGCTTGTTGTGGAAAGTCACGCCTACACTTGCAGTGGCCACGTTTGCTTTGTTGATGCCAAACTTTACAGATCCTTCTGTCTCAGAGATGGGGTAAAAGTAGCCCCGTTCACTGGATAGTTTAGGCTTGGCTTCCCAACCCGACAAGGGCAAACTAATAACATCCAGCTTTCCTTGAATGGAGGCGGTGTCACTCAGATCTGCCCTGGCCGAGCTCGAATCCCAGTCGGGGTAGCCAAAAGGAGATTCGTCTATGTCTTCATCAGAGCTGTCAGCATCTTTGTCGTGAAGCATGTCATGGATTTCTAATTCGTCTTCAGACATGAAAACGTCGTTTCCACTTGCGTCATCGTCAAAGGACCCCCTCCGCCCTGGTTTCCGGTTCAGGCACACCAAGGTGGCTTCCCATTTCACCTTGTCGGACGGTTTCTTGCTGGGCTTGGCATTGAAAATCACCCTGTCGTCGACGGTGAATACGTCCGGCAGGTTCTTGATGGCCCGGCCCAAAGATCGGTCCACATTGTTGGCGTGAAAGAAGGCGCGCTCCCTCAGGTTGTGACCGAACTTGATGAATCCGTAGTTCGCCTTCACTGTCTCTATGACGCCGTCCTGGTTCCCAATCTGCGACGCCGGCGACGGCCCCAGGCTGCCGCCATCTCCGCACTTGTTCAAAACCGGCGACGAGCAGGTTGACGACGGGTGCCTGACGCGTGCTACTCGGCTGGCCCTGAACTTGGCCTCACACTCCCGGGGTCCCGCCTTGGCATCGAGGACGACGGTGTCGTTCACCTTGAGACCCGACGACGGCAAGGTGCTGTACTCGGCGTTCTCGAAGGCCTGCACGTCGAAGTAGACGCTGGTCTTGATCGGGTACTTGACCGAGATGAAGCCGTACACGTTGAATATGCGGTACACAGTACCCACGACGTTGTTTAGGCTCGTGACGACCTCCTCGTCTTCGTCGGTGCCACGGTCCGAGGCGGATGGGAAGCTTTCCATGCTGCCGTCGATCGGGGAGCCGGTCACCGCGATCGTCGCGCGTCGGCTTCTGGTGCGCACATACACGTTACTCTGATTGCGAATGACGAACACCTTGGGGTAGTGCTGCAGGAAGAACTTGAGCGACTTCACCGAGCAGCCGTACTTGGTCCGCAGTTCGGACGGCAGCTGGGACAGGTGACCGGTGAGCTTCTGAAGCGAGATTCCCTGGTTAGACTCTACTCGGTCCTTCAAAAACTTTACCATAGCCTCGCTAGAGCGGCTCCGCTGCCTAGCCATGGCTTTCGCCCTGAGGACGTGACGCGACAGAAGCGAGAGAAAGGAAAAACAGAGCAGAGCAGGAGAGAAACGGATTAGGAGCGGAGTTAACGGGGAAAAGAGAAAAAGAGCAGACAGAAAAGCGCAGCCTAGAAGCAGCGAATTCTCGAGGAAAGAGCGCCACAACCAAGCCAGGGCTTCCCACAGGCTCGGCCGAGAGCGCAAGCCATGCGCGCTCACGGTGCATGCATTGAAATCACGCGGCAAAGCAGGCACGCACATCGCTACTGGCAGGTCGCGAGACATGCAACTAGCGCCGTTACCACATCGCACAACAATGGGCACGTTAGTGAGCACGATCGCGCCACATATGGTCACTTACCGGTCCACCGGCACGTCGTCGATACCCGACTAGACCCGACCACGATCAACAACCGGCGAGCCCTTTAGTTTCTGTTACCCGCTGTCTGCCGGCTCAGCTTGCTTATTCCTTGTTTCGGCTGGCTCAGCTGTTTGACAAGTGGCGCGCTCTGGCGCACCTCTACTACCTCTACACTTGGACACAACTCACAGAACACTTATACCAACATTGTACAACTCAAGTCTGCAGTGAAGCCCCTCCCAGGCCTCAAATAGTTCCTTCTTTGAACTTTCCGTGTTACCAAAATAAAGCGAGGGTGGCAACAATAATAGATAGATGCATAAATTTGCATGTCTTCACTTGTTTATTAGAGTGTAACATTAAAAGGACGACTTTTTATTGAGCTGAAATCAAGCGCTTGCAATGCGAAAACCCGGCGCGCCACAAGCTCCGCCACCCGAAGTTTTTCAACTCAGTTCAGTGAAGTTTCACACATAAAACGGGCTCGGGAGTGAAACAAACTATACCGCTGCTTTTTGCAGATGAAAAAGCTGAGACTCCACACATTTTTGTTCATGCTTATCGAGCACATTATGGCTTATACCTATGAAAACACTCAAGAGCAGCAGACGCTCCGCAGGTGCCAGAGGCATAAACACGGCGCCATTTTGAAAGGGTCTCATGACGACGATTTCGTTTGCATCTGTGATTGGCTGGCGGAGTAACACTTACGTCGGCTCTTGTTGCCAACTGTTGTTTTTTTTACGCTGTATGTGGCCTCCGCGATTGGCTGTGCGGCGCGCGCCGCAAACCGTTTGCGGAGGCCACTGAGCGCCTAACGCCTCTACATCTTATTCTGTCGGCTCTTTGCCATGGGTAAAGCACGGCCGCTGGATGCGTTTGCGCTTTTCATCCAGCGACCGTGGACTATGGAGCATGGTGCACCGTGCCATAGAGAAGTTTTTTTTTTTTCCCTCCATGCTCTTTACGGATGCAGCTGATTCACAAACTTTCGGTTTTGGATCATCCCTCGCTTACGCCTGGTCAGCCTTTGGCGCGTTTTGCTGACGTCGCGTCGAGATAGGCTGGGAGATATCACACTGAGAAGCCGGATGAGTGTCCCGTGTAGCTCTTTATCCGCCAAATGCTCCGCTGCCTCCGGCCATCTGCGAAAGCCGCAGAGAGGGTGCAGTAGCAATCTGAACGCGCGCATTCGAACGTCCGACCGTGCGCCGTACGCTCAGAAAGCCTCTTTGCGCGTAGGTTCAAATCCCCTAGCTGCCTCTTCTACCATTCGCTTTATTTCCTAACTTCCTTTTGGAGTTGTGTTATGCTAATGCAGAGTTGTGTTATGCAATGAGCTCTAATGAAGTGTAGAAGGCGGGGAACATTTCCCTTGCCAGTGACCATTTTCATTGTGCCCATGAGGGGAAAAAAAGGAGGGGGGGGGGGGGGTCGGCGGCGGAGAACCACTCCCCTTCCCCCTGCACTCATATCCTACACTCATATCCCTAAATCTCCTGAGGGGACGTTCGGCAAATCTGCATCATATTTCCGCTGCAGTGAACTTTCGCAGTGTCCTAGATCCGATCACATGCTCTGGCAATGTCCCGCGTTACGTGACACAGAGTTCAGCAAAGAAGAGGATGACTGGGAGGAAGCCCTGAGAAGCGGCGACCTTTCGGTTCAACTTCGGGCTGTCCAGAGAGCCTGCGAGAGGGCGGAGGGCCACGGTCTTCCTGTCCCTGCGTGGGAGCAGCCCGCAACTGCTACAGGATCCCCCTAGAAGGGGACGTCCAACTGCAGTTTCTCAGGACCAGAAAATAAAGTTCTGTGCCTGCCTGCCATGCCTAGATCCGATTCGTGAATTAAGTCGATCTAATTAATTGGAAATTAGTATGTTGGGCCAGTTGTCTGACAAAATGTACTGTTCGGCCGAACTGGTATAATCTAAGGTGGCATGTGTTAATTTTTTGTTCTTAAAGGAAAACAGGAACACACTCTAACTAAAAAATAGAAACCTTTAATTGCTTGTTTATTGCAGTGATAAACGTGCTTTTTTTCTTTTTTGTGTCGAGAGAACGAGCACAATGGGAAGCATGATTTTGAAGAGCGTACTTTATTAAGCCTGAAATATTCAAAGACTGTATAAAAGCCTGCGGCGCTAGTGAAATTGTTCGTAGCATACATTTTTGTGTTGGCACTGACTCGCTCACGTACATCTGTCATTTTTTAACACCTCTTATTCAAGTGCAGCCGTGGTTCTAGTTTTCGCAAACAAGTGTATGGATTCCACCGACTACTATGCAAATGGATAGCAAAAAGAACAAAAGCGATATTCAATAACTTGAAGTACCAAATGCTACGACTGACGCCGGGAAACACATATATTCAGACACCTGGAACATTGGCCTGGCGTCGTGACGTCAGAGACCACGATGAACATGTTGAAGGCAAGGGACAATGAACGCAAATATCAACTCGACATGCACTGTTCCACTGAAGAAACATCGTATAGCGCTTGTTTAAAGCCCCTAGTTTCAATTAAAATTGTATTTAAGTGGTCACCATGCCATTAGAACTATTCAAACCGCCCGCCTAAACAGGTCCATGACGTAGATTCGCCGTTTTCTATTCACTGGCCGACAGTCCAGCCAGCTGTGCGAAAGGCAGGAGCGGGCAAGAGAGAAGGGGGTTTAGCTGCATATATAGTTAGGGTGCCTTCCCCTAAGCTTCTGTCCTATAGCTCGCTAACGACTTTTAAATGTGAATCCTTTCTTGGCAATTTGAGCAGTTTTCACCGTATCTATCTATCTGGCCGCCTATACGTCTCGGAGCTCCCCGGTCGTCTCGTCTACATGTTATCCGCCAAAATTTGCGTGGTAGGGTATCAATGAATGAAGAACATTGATGATTGATCTTTACACTTGCAACATGTGATATACTCGTCATGTACGTCACGATTAACGATACTGCAATCACGTGTGGTTCATATCCGGAGTGCTTGTTCCGTGGCATTTGGGTATGCGCCACAAGTGTTTGAATTCTGTACAGCCCATCCATATCTATCAGACACCCAATAAAATAGACATTTACATATCAATACAGTACACTTAAAATAACAAGAACATATATCGTTTGTTGAAGCATGACATTGTAATACAGACATAGCAAACACACAGACACGCACTAACGCGCTGTAATCTCTCAAGGCAACCTACCAAGCGGTAGGTGGGTATATCGAACCTGGGCCACCGAGGTGCCAAGCAAGCAGTACACTACCACTAGGCTACAGCGCTCCTCCCGCACGATAAATACGTATAGGCCTCGTACGCTCCCGTTTCGAACCGTGCATGCAGCGCCGCTGTGGCCACTGGCGGCGGCCGCCGGAAAAAACTGCGAGTTCTCACGGCCGGCCTTGCCAGAGCAACAGGAGCGTGCGTACGCGGCGGGGATATTTTACATCTACGCGTTGTCGCGTGTATGGATTCTATAGTAGCTTCAGGAACACTATCAGGAAGGTAACAACGATGGAATTTTATCCGTTTCCCTGTAAATGAAACGATGGTGATTGGGGCAACGTTGTTTTGCAACCGTTGGACGCGCGCAGTGAAGCTGTCGCTCGTTAGTAAATATCTCTTTACAAGCTCGGAGTTCTATTCATCACTCGAATGGCAGCAACGGCAGTGACAGGATCAGGTGCTTTAGTCGCGCAGCTCTCTACACATTTAATGTGCGACTTCGGCGAATTGCATAGATCGTCCTGACTCTCATGATAGGCTGGTCATGAGACTACCTATAGGCGAAAAAAATAATTTTAACATACTCAAAGCAACAATTTCGCGCATTGTAAAAACACAGTCAATCGGGGATATTTCGCTTTGTGATCATGCGTGCGTATGTAGCATATGTCGATTGCTTGTTCCAAGTGCACGGAATTAGGGGCGATATGCCGTCGTATAGGCGTACACGGTCAGCGCCACGGAGGTGCGATACGTTTGCACAATTTCCCCTTATTTTGTGCAGCTGACAACGAGTCGGCGAAAAGGGTGTCTCTGCGTTCACAGAAGTGCCTGTTTACATACAATTAATAGAACAAAACCAGTCTGTTCGTCTGCGGAGGACTAGGATGGCGCATAAGAAATCATTCCAAGCAATAATCAGCCACCGCATGACAGCTATAGCGTGCTAATTTGACGCGTAAAAGGCCATTGCTACGTGAGGTCTCCATGTTTTATTTTTGATTTTTTTATTATTTAAGACAGCTGATAAGGCAAAGCAACCAGCCAAGCTTTCTGCTAGTGCACACCGACCACGAAACTAGCGAGCTCGCTAGGTTGCCGTCAGATTAATTTTCTGAATTCAAGCTTTACAAAACACGCATATATGAATCACACCAACGAAAGGTTTATGCGAGTTTCTAAACCCACGCCGCAATCCGCGTTCGTCTGCGCAATCCACGGACCGATTTCTAACGGATCGACGGCACTGAGCAGTTCTCAAAGTATGTGTGATTATAACGGCCCATAAGTCGCCGCCGCGAGCCAAACTGCTCTTTCTAAGCTATATCCTCAACGTTGGCGATCTGCCTGTAGCAGCAAAACAGTAAACGGGGCTGGCCTTTCAGTGCAACTTCGAGCTATGCTCCGTAAAGCGAATGCATGGCCTCCAAGATTTGCTCGCGCCAGGAACTAGCAGATAATGCCCATCCTCGCCGCTGTGGCGCTGCGCGGTGAAAGAGTGCTGGCGCCGCCAAATGAGCGCACTAGGCCTATAGTCAATAAACATCATCATCACATCAGCAGTTGTGATGATGGAGCATGTGTAACGTCACTTCCGCTTCTTAGCAATGTAATAAATGTTCAGGGCTAGCACTCGGCATGCTTTTCTCCAATTTCGCTCGATCCCTTGGGATAGTTTAAAGGAACCCTGAAATGGTTTTGGCGATTCTGTATAAATGTGTTGCACCGATAGCCTGGATCCTTCTGATCATTAGCATAACAATATCGGCACTCTGCGTTAAGCGTGTAATTTATTGCAAAGTTTTAAATATGCGCATCGTGAGAGATCGATGTGACTCGACTCAAAGCGTTTTCGACCGCCCCTTCCACGGGACATGCGATGGGTGCTACGAAGCGCAAGCCATGTGACGTCACGAGCACCGAAGTGGCAGCCAAAGGTATCGTCGCGGCAGTTGGCGGCGTACACACAAGTCGCCAGCGCACTATTACAGAGGCTAGCATTTCAGAGGCTGGCGGCCTCAGTAGAGGTATTGCGGCGCTATGTCGCTACGGAGGGCTCGGCACAGCGGCTGACGTGGGAGGCGCAGTCGTCGCTGGCGCACACTCCGCAGCTGATGGAATTGAGGAGGAACAGCAGTGGTAAGGAGGAAGGCGATAGAAATAAGCCCATCGCTGCGTTAGCGCAAGGTGCTTCGCTTTATTTATGGTGCGAATGATTTTATGATTGCGTTGCTTAATCAGTGACACAATGTAAAAAAAAAACGTTTCTGCGGCCCTTTAATGAACGACGCTCATAACAAGCACATCACCACGCCGTAGGCTGCATTTCTCCGAGAAAACTGGCGTCTGCGCTGTGCAGTAGCGTGAATGCGAACGTTACGTCGTACCTGGCCATACCATGAGCTACGATTCAGTCGCCACGGAGCTGTCGAGCTTCTTGGTTAGCACAACGTTGAGCACACACGCACTTTGCACAAAGAAGTTCATCCCATTCGTAACATCTCGCTGATCTCCACACGATTCCCCATATGCAGTTCCCTCGCTGACTGCATCGCATGACGATTCCCACAATGCATGGGATCTGCAGGATTTTTTTCGAGGACTACGATAATACTTTGACTCGGTAGAGATACCAACATTTCTGGAGATATTACGCCGTCAGGGAATACTCGAAAGAAGCATGAGTAAATACTGTAGCTGACATCTACAAAGATTCGGTGGCCAACTCTTTACTCTTAGTGAAAAGCCCATTATGATAATTAACCAAGCCCACTGTCACATCGTGGTGTTTGCGGTAGGCATGGTGGGGACGTGGTCAACGATGTCCTTGACTTTTGATCACTGAATTCTCAGTTTTAACAGACTTTCAATAGGATTACGTTCGTCAGGATGGACTTGTCGAAACGTTGGCTCCAGCGACATTCCCTGTTCTCCATCGTTTTTACATTCAGCTTATTTCTCACTTATCTGATCACATGAAGGTAATTCATTGCCGGCTGTCCTGTTCTAAAATCCGCTTGCTCTCTCAGTTTATTAAAATCGAACGCTTTTTTTATCATATAGCTATTTGAGACCACTTTCGTGAATATTCTGTATAACGCTGAAAGTATAGGCCAATATAGCTCAAGTTAAGTCTTCGTCTGTACGCTATACAATCTCGCAAAATCTGAATTCGAGCTTCTAAACAGTGAAGTGCTTCATATATTTGAAACTTGTGGGCTGTGCTACGTCATACGGCATATGTTCACTCCAACATTACGATATAATTCATACAAATCTTCGTATAGTAACTGTCCTCCTTATACATATATTACTTCGTTGCTTCTCGCTAATCTCCCTCAGCACTGAACTTATCTAGTTCATATAGCATAGCATCACGTGGTCACCGGGACGTATAACCAACGCAGCGGTTACGCCACAGCTGCGTTTCCAGCAGCGGTTCTAGATCGAGCTCCGTAAAAAATTCTCTTTCCCCATAATATGGACTTCACTCAAGAACTTTGTTCTCACGTGCCTTGCATGACACTGCCAAATGTGGAATTGTGACAATGTATCCCATTCGCACAACACACATATGCACAATTTCATGACAAAAGCCGTAATTAATAAGCAGTCAATCCAAATTTTGCAGCTGTCTCTAAAAGTTTCACTGCCGAAAATATACACTTGTCGTTGAAGAGTTCCCATGCACGCAACAAAACAGGCCTGTCCCGCACTGATTGGAATGGTTGAAGCAAAAATCGTTGGCCGATGACGATTTCAAATCGGGACAGGATCGATACAGCGACTACTGTTCCTCGGTCTGGGTGCTGACGTGCCGAAGAGTGACTTGACTGTTCGACATGCGGCTCGATTCCAGTTGCTGAAGGATCAAGCGTGCGAAGGCCGGCACTTGCTCCTCCTGGTGAAAGAAAAAAAAAAGGAAATGAAACCACCAAATGTTCACAACTGACTTCCCAGCAGGCAAGTTTCCTGCCGCAAAAGTAATTCACTCTGTGCCAAACAGTCCCGCTTTAAAAAAAAAATAATGCAGCCCTTCACTTGCCGAGCAAATAGGGGGAAAAGCATCCTGATGTGTGCGTGTTTGACCTATTATTCTTTCCTTTTTTGTTTTTCGCATCTAAATAAAAACAAACGCTCACATCTCGCAAGCGTGGGTATATGGCTAATAGACACTCGCCTTCGGAGGGTGGAGGCCTGGGTTCAAACCCTAAGACTGGTATATGAATGAATGAATGAAGAAACGTTTATTGTGAATTGACGAATGGTGGTCGTCCCCTGGTTGATGGTCTCCTCATTCCAGGAAGCCACAATTTTTTCCCAGGTTCGATCCCCTGAACAAGGACTGAAAACTGGCCATAATCATCGCTTTCCTTTTAGTTTCATATAATCACTGCTTTATGTACAACTTCGCTCGGCTACGCCGAGGGCACCGACAGCTAAAGTCCCTAGATATTTTTTTCCGTTTTTAAGTAGCGAAAAGCTTTGATGTGCCGCTGGCGCATCTGATTGGTCGGCGTTGCTTTTGACAGCCATGTTCTTCCTAAAGCTGTTACTTTAATGCTGCAACGAGAGAACACCAAAGAAAGTTGTGCGGTTCAATAAACATTTCCTTACATATGGCACGTCCACTATCATATTTGATAGGAACGCGTATGTTGACGGCCGGACGCTATCTGCGCCCGCGTGCTCCACTCCAAGTGTTTAGGAAGAACATGGCTGCTGACGCGGGCTTTGAACGAGAGGGTGCCGGGAGAGGAGGTAGTTGTCGCTACTTAAAAAACAGAAGAAGATCTAGGGACTTTACCAACAGTGGCCGCCCTGTTTCCTTTCCTCCTTTCCCTCTCGCTACGGCATCCCTCATAATCACAGCTGGTTTTGGGACATAAAACTCCAGAAATCAATCAGTCAATCTCGCTCGTGCAGCAACAGCAGAATTCAGGATACGCGATCACTGGTAACGATCCACGAAAGTGATACACGTACCGTGAGCACGTATCGCTTGCTGCCACCGCGGGTCATCCCTGCAAGGTGGTGGGACACGGAAGTAAGTATATTAGTAACCTTTCATAATCCGCGTTGCAGTCTGCACTCCTTCAGTTTAGGAGCGAATGGGTGTATACAACACAGCTCAAGGCCCCTACTCACAAACCTACTTTGTCCCTATCGTTGGTTTTCCTTATCACCTCTGTATGACATTAAGGCGTGTTAAGGGCGATAAAATGGTAATCAGTGCGAAAGGCTATTACAATTATTGCGATAGCAATTATATGGACAGCCTCGACGGGTTTTTGCCGCCGCCGTCATGTCCCGTATAAAATACAAATTGATAACACACCCCCCCCCCCCCCCGCGTATCGTACTTATACCCGCGGGCAAAAAGGCACGCGAGTGGGAGCGACGAACACAGCTGAAGCAGAGATCAAACGAGCCCGGTCCATCTCCGTCGCTCGGAGGGCGCATGCGATAGCATCACCACGATCTGGACGCATGCCGTCGAAGCGGAGAGGAAACGCCCCGTTCGTCTTTAACGAGCGTGAAAAAACCGAGTGGTGGGTTGTCGCTCGAGCAGAAACTGTGGACTTCGCGCGGTCGCCATCGCAGGCGCGCGCGCTGTCTCGGCAGCAGTCAGCGGGCGGCTGGTGAACCCTTCTAAATGCTGCTCTCTCAACGCGAAGAGACTGCGAAAAGTGTCCCTGGAGTAGCCATATTCTCTTACACCAGCGTTCTGTAGAGTTAAAGGGCCACTAAACAGGCTCCTACTTTTTTTTACGCCGCCCAAACAAGCTAACTCACTCATAGTGAAGGTTGCGGCGATCACATTCTGCGAATATGACAGCGCTGCGCGCCACACAGACGCCGTATTTCAAAAAACAATTCCCGCGCCTCTTTCCTGCGATTGACCAGTCGCGCTCGCATCAGTAGGTGTCGTCAAGTTCTACCGCGAACAACTTTGCGTAGTTGCAGCTCGTTTGTCGGTCGAAACCAGGCCTATGTCAGATCCTGTGGCCATCCCACCGCGTGAGCGCCGGAGCAGCGCTGGCCGGAGCAACCGGTACTGCAGCGCAAGCCTCAATGACGTCATTGCTCACGTCATGTCACGTGTCAAAAGTGGGCGGAGTCACGACGGTGCGCCGCGCCTACCCTCTCCTCTACAGAGAAGGTTGGGGAGGCCGACCGAGAAAACGAAACCGACGCAAGCGGCCACTTAAACCCGTGTAACTTCTTTATTATTGCACCTATACGCAAAATTCTTGCGGGGGCATGTTCACATCGCACAGGAGCGCAGTTATATCTTTAAAACAAATTTTGGACCTCGGGGTTGTTTAGGGGCCCTTTAAGTAAGATCTATCCAAATCAGTTACTGCCAGCCCCACTGCGTATAACATTACGATCTCTTGCTATCGCGCTCACTGCTTCGCCCTCTCGGTGAAACTGATTTCTTTTTATTAATAGACAGTGCATTAATTTGTTCATATGAAGCATGACAAGGGCACATGGCGGAAAACAAGCGATAAAAGGACAAGGCAGGTTTGTGAAAGCCAGAAAAGTTCGACCTCAACCCACGTCCTGAATTGTAATGACGACGCCGACAAAACATTCGGAGGGTTCGACTCGTGGTCAAAAAGGAAAGTGGTACAGTGGGAAGGGGTTGTAACACCTCACCTCTACGATGTTGCGGGGTCGAATCGTGCTTGCATTTCGATGGAGGCGATGTGCCAGAGGCTCGAGTATATACAGTCATTATACTGTACTGTTTCACCGCACGCATGTTGAGAGCCCCAGGTGGTCGAAATTTCCGCAGCCCTCCACTACGGCGTCTCTCGTAATCGTGGTTTTAGGACGTAAAACACCCAAAATAATTATTTAATCCCATTAAAAGACAATCTTAAAATAGAACACCTTGGTTATCATCAAAACAGAGCACCTTGTATACATAGCGTGCGCCGGGGAATACGTTCGTGCAACTCTAGAGCTTACTCTGCACGTCGTTCAACGAAGCTTCCGCGCGATGTCTGGCCTTGATATCCGAGTCCTCTTCGACGGCTCCACTCCCATTGTCGTGCTTGTCACTACCAGGCACGGACGATTCGCCCAACAGCGCACTCAATTCATCGTCACCGATCCTACGAAAGAAAGAAATCGCACGTATATTTTGTACACCACACAATGTAAATTTGAAAGCAAACACAAGTTAAAAAGACAGCGCGTTGTTGCACCGACTTTTTTTTACGATTCGTTATGCGATTCATTCGGCCCCCAGTGCTGCTCTAAGGGCGGCGCTTCTCAGGACCTCATTAAATGTTCTTTGCCTGTCTGTCTGTCATTACGCGCTCAACGACCCCAGCATGTCAGAAACTATACACTCCCCCCCTCCTCCGATGAGGTAACCGGAAGCGGCACGTCGTGATCTGTTCGGTCAGGCCGTCGCGCGCGCTCGACGTCACTACGGATTAGGGTGCCTTGATTCTCACGCGCTCCGCTCTCTACTACGGATGACTTCGCATACCGACGCGCCGGCGTGGAGCGTTGTTCCCCCTCTATATCGGAACGGGGCGCACCCTAATCACCCACGAGCGGGCCGCAAAGTACGCCTCACACCTTTACATTGCACCGCTCTGACCCAAAATTGCCTCAATGGGAGGAGGAAGGGGCGCTGCTGTCAGCCTCCGGCCCCTTCCCCCCCCCCCCCCCCCCCCCCATTGACTCTCTATCTCGGCCATGGTTCACCGCGATCACACATGTCCTACACTAGCCTTTTCCACTTCGATACCACACATTAAAGCATTAAAAACGGAAGCAATGACAGAGATTTAAGCGGTCCTAGGCGGAACCTGCAACTCACATTTCGTGCAGAAATTTTTCATCTTCGCTCTTTACCAGCTGCCCGTTGACGTCAAGCCTCTCCAGTAACTCATCGGCGCTCATCCTAGGTACCCTGCGAGGTTTGCCTCCCTGCCAGGCGAGGTCGCAGTGAACGATGTCGGCACCTTCGCTCCGGGTCCCCACCATGTAGTCCAGCTTTAACTGGTCCCCTTCGCCCAGCGTCCGGTTGAGCTCGCCAGAAACGGCTTCGCCGTTTCTGTAGAAAGAACCAGCTGCAAACTGCACAGTTCTACGCATACCGGAGTGCTCAACGTAGCAGGTCGCCGCGCTCGCCGTGACGCTTTCCACAACCGCCGACACGTCCTCGTAGATGGAAACCGACGGTGCCCTTCCCTTCTCAGGCTCACGAGACGGGAGCGCGGGAAATTCGTCCTCGTCCTTGAAAGGGAACGGCGACTGTCTGCATTCTTCCGTCACATTCTGTCTGCTACGGGTGCTCGTGACGTCAATCCGCGAGCTTGAGACGTCACAATGGCCCTCCTCCTCCTGGTCCGAGCACACGGGGGATCGCGGTTCCAGGCTCAACTCGTGGAGCTCGCAGTCTTCAGCGGCGCCCGATAACCCGTCCGAGAACAGCCGACGCATCCCGAGCGCCTCGACGCTCACGGCGGACGACGGCACGGAGAAAAGACTCGTGCACGAGCTCGATCCGAGGAGTTCCACGCGCGTCACGTGCCACTTTCCGCGGCCATACTGGAAGCCATTCGCGTCCGCGTCGAAGCGTACCTTGCTGCCTTCCTCCAAGACGTGTCGTAAGTCGTCAACGTCGACTTCCAGGGTCTTCTCGACCACGCTGGCGTGCAGGTAGGCCGTGTCCGTAACGACGAGCGCCGTACCTGACGACCGCGTGGTCTAAGAAAACCTCTTGAACGCGACCGTAGCGTCCGACTAACACTTCTGAGGCTGACGAACCGCTGCGGTGGTTCGCATCGCGAGGAGAGACCACGCTCCGAGGAGCACCCGGCGAAACGCCGTCCACCGAACGAAGTTTCTCGACGATCCACTTGGTCTTCGACCGGTCGTCCGGATTTTGCATGGCGTCGAAGCGAAGTTTCATGCCTAGCTCGAGCACGTCCGTTAACGTGGCGACGCGACGTCCCATGTACGCTTCGAGGTCGCTCTTCTGGAAACTGGCCGTCACTCCCCGGAACCTGGGCGTCCTCACGAATGCGTGCGAATCCCTGAGCACGCACACGACGCCCTCTTCATCGTCTAAGTACGAAGGAATCTTCTCTGCGGCGGTCTGCCGTTTCTGACGGACATAACCGGCACGTCGGACGCTCAGCGCGCGATAGAGGTCAGTGCCGGGTCTCTGGACGAAGTCCACGATGACCGGGTCGCCGGCCTTTATCCCAGCGTCGAGCAGGTCGGCGAACCGACCGTCCTCAAACGTGTCGTGATTGAAGTAGACACGGTCTTTTATGGAAATGTCCACCTCTATGAAGCCGTAGACGCGGAAGACGCTGTAGATTCGACCTCGGACGTCCAGGTATTTGGTTTTCGCGCCGTTCGCCTTGCTTGCCGAGGCCATCGCGTTTCAACGTCCTGTCTTGAGATTCTGGTAAACGTGACCTTGGTGTCGCCGCCGCCACGTTGAGACCCTGGGAGGAAAGAAAAGAAAATGGGCGCTGAATGTTAGTATACCGGATTCTTCGGAACACGCGACGGCGGTTGGTTCCAAGAGGATTAAGGAAGAATGCGTACCATTCAGTCGCCACGGTGCTGGCGAGCTTGGTTAGCCCGTTTTAAGCATACGCTATTCATGCATTTCGTGCGAAGTCGTTCGCCCTATTCGTAATACCGCGTTGAATGCCATACGATCCGCCACAGGCAATTTCCTCGCCGGTTGCTTATATAGCATGACACCGATTCCTACAGTGCGTGGGACACTGCAGGGTTTTTCTATTCCGCTGTCAAGCAACCGGCAAACCGGAAGATGATGCATGAATGAACGTCTGAAAGAACACAGATACAGTCTATAAACTGCTGTCAGAGGCCATCCTGGGATTCATTGTCGGGATTGTGGATGCCGGCTTCTTTTTAACCAGACACACGTACTCGCAAGAAACGAAAATAAGACCGTGCGTGAAATAACAGGACCCCGAGAAACCATGAAACGTGATGACAAGTGTGTTAGTACAGCTTCGATTGCTCCTTCGGACAAAGAGTGCGAATTCGCATCACAAAATAGGTGATATCGAAGGGTTCGTTGTCTACCGCTAATTCACATACTGTGTGCCTCATCTGCTCTGCTTACTCCTGTTTCTTTGTAAAACGCGCATGTATGTATCTTTTTTTTTATTTAAATGTGAAAACATACATCTTTCTGTCATAGGCTCGTCCGCGTGCCTTCCACGCAATTGAAACTTAGAACAACGCATCCACCGTATAAAAGAGGGCCAGCAAGGTTCCGCCGCTGAATGATGATGAATTGTGGTTACACCTTTTCTATCAGGCAGGCATCCTTAAGCGTCCTAACCTAAAGGAAAAGTATTTAAAAAAAAAAAGAACGAACAAAAAATAGTGGGAAAGTGAGCGCCACGTACCGGCGCCACGGGCAAGTGGCAGTTGAAATAACGCCGATCTCTCTATGGCTCAGTGACCGGAGATATGACGTAACTATACGTCGAGGTATACGTTTCGCTATGACGTACATCAAGCATTCAGCGTTGCTCACCTGAGCCGCGTACCACTCACTTCCTTGCCTTCGCACGCCAGAAGCCGCGGGTGCGGTGTTACATCGCCACACGCACTGTGTCGGGTTGTACAGTCGACGAACAGGAAACGTCACAAGAGTAGTCGTCGATTGATGCGTCATATCTGTCGGTTCACCTGTGCGGGCGTTTCATACCCCCCCTCCCCTTTGCGAAAGGTCTTTGTTATCGAGTGTGTATGTGCGTGTTCTATACAGAGCGTACTCTTATCACCGCCTGCACTGTGAAGCCGCAAGGGTCAAAAGGCTCGCCAATGCTGCATTTACTTGTGGCCGCGCACCTCTCCCCGTATTTGTTCTAAGTTGCTATGAGAATGTGCGTGCTTGTAGCATACGTTTCAAGTGCCTTGCGAATAGGCTTCACTGTACATGACCACGCGAACAGCACGGAAAAAAGAAAAGAAGAAAAAAAGACAAAAGGACCGACGATGACGAGCGCTGACTTTCAATTAAAGTTTATTACCACGAATATAGAAAAACAAGATAAAAGCATACACACGTGCGTCACAACGCATACGCATACGCGTAAATACAGGCAGTGAACGAGTATCCCAGCCGCGGCGGCTGCATTTCGATGGAGACGAAATGTTGAAGGCCCGTGTGCTGTGCGATGGCAGTGCACGTTAAACGAACCCCAGATGGTCGAAATTTCCGGAGACCTCCACTACGGCGTCCCTCATAATCATATCGTGGTTTTTGGGACGCAAAACCACAGAAATCAATCACATACGACATGGTTGTCATCAGTCTAATCATAAAGTTTGCCAAACTCGCTATCACACAATAGGCTTGTGGACGCCGTGTCACCTTCCCATGAAAGTTCAATAACTTCGCCGTCACATATAAATAACGTGACAACACTGACACATCGCCAGGACAATTGTCTGCGAAACTTGCGCTCACATATGACGTCACATGGTCATGTGATATTAGAACGTTATCCTCGTCATGTTGCGGTATGCTACTGCGATGAAAACAGTGCAAGGACAGGGCGTCACAAATCTAACTTTTTATATGCCCACTTTTGCGCATGTAAGCGCAGGTAACACATGACAGCGGCGACAGCCACAGTACGTCGCCGATACTTAGTACACATTATGTAATGATATCTTATTAGGTGCGTTTGATAAAGTAGGGACCGCAACGCCCAGCGTAATTTGTGGTGCCCACGTACGCGTGCATTAATAATCCGCTATCAATACGTATGGCGTGCGTAATCTGCTTAGATATATGCTATTGTCGACTACGTTCAGCCAACTTCGGACACGCGTTATAGGCACGGCGGTCGAATAACTTTGCACCAGTGGTTAACAATGGCGATTTAACGGTAAATTCGTGACAAAGCTGTATGAATTACCTTCGACTACCTCCAATTACCATCAGTTACTTCGACAGCCAAGAGTGCAGCTATTATGCGAGTAAACGCGGTAGGCGGCTAGCAACAGGCAACCGCGGGCGGCTTGGCTCAAATTGGGACGTTTCTTTACTATTTTCACCCTCTGCCACAAGAGTGAAAGACGCAATCGTTGAGATTGCCAAATCATTCTGCGATTGCTGAATTGTCCTTAGCTTCGCGATGACCGTTTGATTATTAGAAGCGAAGCCATAGTGCCGAAATTTCACTCGAATTTCGCGCCGTAGCGTCGGCACCTGAATGTACGTGCGACGTACGTCGCAGGGTGAATTCATTCTTTCGTATTTCGGTCACAGTGACTCAACGTTTCCTTCAAAGTGCCATGCCGAGTCTTCATCTCACTCAGGGGTCTGAACAAAATGTAATCAATTTTCAGTTTTCACAGAAGGGACCAAGAAGTCGGCTTCGAAAATATATGGGGTAACGAGAACCTAGTGCGGGAAAGTCAGCGCCACCAGCAATTTTCATTTTGCGCGTCTTCTCGCACAAGGGCCGAGCTATTGATCTTATAGGAGATTTCCTTACTAATATAGGTGAAAATGTTAGTTCTCTACCATATTTTCCTTTAGAACAGTTATCGTCCGAAACGGAATATACAATGCGGGCGTGATCAATATATTCCGCGCTGAAATATCTGAAAGAAAAAAAAAAAGCGCATGATGACGCGAAAATAGGCAAATAAAGAGTGGACGTGATAAGTGCGGCATTTACTTTATTTAACAAGATGTCCATGGGTGTTGTAAAAAAGTTCAGGGACGGAGTTGATGATGGCACATAATGATTAAGATGACGTAACATGATTGGCTGGCCGTCGAGCCGACTGTGGTGTCTGCGTGGGTGACATGGGCGCTACAGTTGCCGCGAACTCCGACGCTATCTTGCACGCATAAAACGCAGAACGGCTTTTATGGGAGGAAATTAACCTTTCAATCACTCTCACTGCAATACCACTTCTCTCGTCTAGGTGGTGTTGCTTTCTCTCTCTCTCTCTCTCTCTCTCACTCACACACACACACACACACACACACACACACACACACACACACACACACACACACACACACACACACACACACACACACTAGCACAGCTACGTGGTGAAACTGTTGGAAGTCGGATCATCCAAAAAGACAATATGGATGTAACGATGTATAATTTGACAGCTTTCCCCCTTCAGAAGTCCGTTAGCCTGGGGTTGTTTACAAGTGCTTTGCGAAAGCGACGCTCACATATTCAGGTACTATGCGTAGCGTATTATTCTTGTTTTCACTAGTATTTTTTTGACGTTGTTTGCGGATCAGTGATATCTATAGACTGTCGTCGCCGACGTAAGGAGAAATCAACTTAATATAGTTTCGCTTGTGAAATTTCACCGCCTCTGACCATTCAGCAGATTACGCTCTTTTCGTTGAAATGCAGCAAATTGAATCACGTTCGGTGCAGCTGTTTCTGAGGGAAAAAAAAATAAAACAAAAACATTTCTACGCCTCCAGTGCATTACAAATATCGAGTCAACGGCCATAGCCAGTGCACACGTATAAGTAACGAATTCGACTCCTCCTCATCCACCGAATGCTCCTTCTACAATTAACCTTCCCTGCCTCAGTCGCGATCGCCGAATATAGAAGCAAAGTGGTTTAGTTTTGCGGTTCGTTTTACATAAGTTAAATTCTCGGCTCTAACGCACCAAACCCACGATACGGCGCTGTGATATGACACGTAGAGGAAGTCCCCAGATTAATTTTCGGCATCTGTATATGAATGTATAAACGCACGGGTGTTTTCGCCTAACAGTATACCTGGATCGTGTGTCACCAACTAGACCAAATGTCCACTCTGATTAGTTTTTGCATCTTCGGAATATGCTGGCGCCGTAGCCGGGAATCAAATTCCCGCCCTAGCGCACAAAACGAGTAGACAGTGACGCTACGCAACTCCAACACCACACAACTTCGGTAACGTCCTCTGTTGTGGCGCTGCACAAGGATTACGTCCTACAACGGTTATCTTTTCAATCTACTACGCTCCGTACAAAACGCGAATGTATCGGGCACTGAAGGGTCGCCGACCCGTACGCAGGCTCTTACCTGCCCCGTGCAAGCACCGGTGGAGTCGACAGCAAAGTTTCGCTTCGTCGGGTTGTGGGTTGTTTCCTGTCCGCCCGGCGTAATACTGGTTTGGCGAGCAGGCACCACAAGTCGGCAACGACTACACGAAACTCAAAAAGTCGAGTTCAACTCTTTCAGCACTCAGGCGCTACACACACAGACACGCACACCGCAAGCGTTGCAGCCGCGCGCACACATTCAGCAGGCGGTGTCGAAAGAGTTCAGCAAGTGCCTTTCTTTCAGCGCATACCACAGCGTAAACACGACCCATCCGCGACACGGGCTTGCGCTTTGCGCCCTTGCGCGCCGGCCGGCGCGCCGTCGGCGCCGTCTCACGTCTTGCCGATAAACACGACCGCCAGTAATGTGACGTAATTACACGGCGGAAGCCTCTAAGATCGCAGTTGCGCGCCAATGGCTGTCTTGGCGTCCGCGCCGGCTGTCTTATTTAAGTGCAGATGGCGCTAGATGTTCGCATCGTTGAGAGTTACTCTATATGCTACCGTAGGTAGCATCTAGCATAAATATACAGTAACTCTAGCATCGTTTGCTTTGTGGCGCGGTATTTGAAGGTGCCTGGAATGCGAAGATTGTGGTCTTTGTCGTCGAAGGCGTCCACTTCTATCTCAGAGCCTTTGGAATTCATAGCGATAGGGAGCATTACCTGGCTAGCGGTTAAAATAAACTGGAGACCTTCAGACTATTACTCAAAAAAAAAAAAAAAAGTACAGCCGTGAGGTTGATCGATGTAACCGAGTCAGACGAGCGTGTGTAACAATATACACATTGTGCAGAAATGTGGGATACGGAAAAAAGGATACGAAAAAGAGAGCTGGGATACTGGAATGTAATATAACAAATGGCATATCATTACATTAAAGACATCAAGTGAACACTTATCACCGCCATGTTTCAAAGGGTATGCCAATGAAGTTATTCATCATTATATTCAATGCGTGCATGCCACATTACACCAGCATTCCTATAGTGAGCTCAACTTTCCATTTCGATATATAAAAGTAACTTCGCTCTTACTCTTATTTCGCTTTAGTTAAGCACAAGGTCGCGCCTTATGGAACAGGTCCTTGCGTGAAGGGAAAAAATATAATAATATTTAGTTGAAACCAGCCAAGAGGAAAAAAATACGTTAAGGCAGCGCGCGGCTTCAAGCGTCAAGTACGGCAAGCACCAAGTGTAGCCAGCGGCTGGCTACACTTGGTGAATTTCAGTTATCAATGCAAATGGAGGTAATCAGAGGCTGGTAATGTTAAAGCTTACGCGATTTCATAGCACTTCGGGCTTATCAAATCGCCACTTATATCATTTAGATTTCTTTTTTTTTTCTATCGCAATCGAAAGCACACCATCTGCAGTGCACAAGCTTGCAATGGTTTCGCTATGAAGTCAGCAGAAATTTTTAAACCGGAATTTTTCGATCTTGGTGGTCACCCCTTCTGTTTAGGATGCCGGCAACACTGGTTACTGGGTTTTCGCAATATCAATTTAACAATGAAAGTAAGTTACTATCCGTCATAAAAGAACGCTACCAGATGCGTGTCAAATACAATTGCAAGTAATAAATTTTTGCTTTCACGCAGTATAATTGAACGTGCGTGGGCATTTCTTGGTTTTTCGTTACACTTGGAGATCGACACACATCACTGAGGACAGCGCCACCGATTATACCTCTCGCGACTCTCAGGGCTAAGTTAACAATATTATTCCTTTTTTATGGCCTATACAAACATGCTCATTTCCGTCAATGAAAGAAACGAACTTCTCATTTTCACCACAACCGAAAAAAAGTTTTCCAGCGGTAGACAGTCCCTATATAAAAGGGGCTGCCTGCCGCTTCACTGTATACGGTTTAACATAGCTAGTGCGTACTTTCGGCAAAGGAACATAGTTATTATAAGCAAATCTAGTATCATTGTGAGCAATGAGGCCAGAAGGTGAGAAGCAGATCGGTGGTATTTCCTTGGATGTGTACTTGTAGAATAGGATCCCTAAGTTATATTTAACGATCGGATATGGTTCGGATGTTGTTTTCATCGAATAGGCATTTAGCGTTAGAGAAGCGTGAGCTGTTTGTAATGATTCTTATGGGTTGGTTTTGGATTATTTGAAGGGATGCCAAGTGAGTGTTATAAGTGTTTGCCCAGCACATTATGCCGTAGTTAATATCATCATCATCATCACCATCATCATCATCAGCCCATCTTATGTCCACTGCAGGACGAAGGCCACTCCCAATCCTCGCCATCCTTGCCTGTCGTGCGCGAGCTGATTCCATTTTATGCCTGCGAACTTCTTGATTTCGTCCCCCCATCTTACTCTCTGCCGCCCACGGCTGCGCTTATCCTCTCTTGGTATCCATTCCGTCGTTCTAACTGTCCATCTGTTATCTAGCCTTCTCATCACGTGGCCTGCCCATGTCCATTTTTTCTTCTTAATATCGTTCACTATGTCGGCGACCCCCGTTTGTTCTCTGACCCACTCGGCTGTCTTCCTATCCCTTAGTGTAACGCCTATCATTTTTCGTTCCATCGCCCGCTCCGCGGTTCTTAACTTCCTCTCTAGCTTCTTTGTAATTCTCCAGGTTTCTGATCCGTAAGTCAGTACTGGCAGGATGCAGTAGTTATATAGTTTCCGCTTGAGTGATAGTGGTAGGTTTCCGTTCATGAGTTGGGAATGTCTCCCATATGCGCGCCATCCCATGTTTATTCTACGGTGGATTTCTTTTGTATGGGTGGGTTCCCCAGTAAGTAGCTGTCCTAGGTACAGATATTCCTCTACGACTTCTAATGTATGGGTTTCGATCGTGAATAGACGTTTTTTCGCCGTGCCACTTAGCATTATCTTTGTTTTCTGCATGTTCATCCTTAATCCTACCTTAGCGCTTTCTCGGCTTAAGTCTTCAATCATCTTTTGCAATTCGTCGCCATCATTGCTAAAGTGTACTATGCCGTCTGCAAATCGCAGGTTACTCAGATATTCGCCGTTAATCCTGAGCCCTTGTATCTCCCTGTGAATTGTATCTCCCTGTGAACGAATGAGTAATACAGCGACAATAATGTGGCACGTGTGAAGTAGGGGCGAGTTTGGGTAAAGCGCGAATACTGTATGCTATTTTCTTTTTTACATAAGAAATGCGATCTATCTATTTCAAGTGACAGTCAAGCGAAATTCCGAGGAAATATGAGCAGGGAGTGGGAGGAATGCACTGCGAGCCAAAAGTTAAAGGAAAGGTTGCCACATATTTCTGATGCGATGAAAATACAACAAATTTAGTCTTTGTTGCATTAATAGTTAATAAGTTGGCGCTGCACCATTTTAAAACATTATTAAGTTCATTAAGGCTTGTTTTTGTCAGATGCAAATATGGTTGTGTAATCAGCGTACAGAATGGATTTTGTGGAGGACCAGACAGGTAGGTCCTCAAAGGGCAACTGCGGCGGTT